>JARHVA010001620.1:707500-1345000 GCA_037957365.1 Torreya grandis
ATATGAGCATCAAAGGATTTAATAACATTTCACAATGAGTATTGGGTAAATATCCTTGAACTTTACCATGGGATCTCATACATTACCTATTTTGTGCCAAGTTATGCCAAATTATTTGAACTATAACATACTTTTGGTATGGCCTTGGATACATGAGATGTATATTCTTCAATCTAGTTTGCATGCATGCTTAAAACTCAACCATCGGGGATTTATTTACACATGTCCAATGGATACTAATCCCTTCAAACATTGTGTAATGATCCAAAAAATGAATAATCATGTACCACAACCCTATAATCTTGATTTTGGTTCTCAATATATTCACAAATGTGGTACAAAGGATAAGGGTTGGGCAAAAATGAACAAGGTATAGCTTAGCGTATCTCTCTTGCAAAAAGCACAAATTGGCAAGGCTTGGTTTTCTTAGGAAAATATATAAGTCATAAAAATTCTAATCACACCAATCCTTGTTTCAAAAAGGCTAAATCAAAATGTATGTATACCTCTACAATGGATCTACAATTGGCCAACCCAAATTTGAATGATAATAATGCTTCTCTAAAAAAATTCACATTGGATGAATTCTCAAATGATGAGTCTTTGCTTGAGTACTTGGGGGCATATGAGGATATCCATTCCTTATTTCATAAGAATAGGTTTCCTCATGCCACCTTTGCTCATGCTTAATTTGCTGAGAGCGATGATACTAATGTCCAACATGATGCATATAATACTATTCCTACCACACATTTATCACCAAACAATCCACCTTGTTGAATGAAGAAATAATATAATATAACTATGAAATAGATAAAGATCCTTAAATGGTATTACTTGTTGAAATGATGTAGGATGATTAATTCAAGACCTATTGGTAAGTCCTACATGATTACCCATAACTATTTTCTTAGGCCTACTCAACTCAAACATGCTTAGGATTAACCCATTAGTGGGAATGTGCAATATATAACTATATCTAGATGCAAAACCTATTATAATCACCTAAAAGTGGTATTTGGATGCCAATAGTGCTGATTGAGACAACCTATTCCTAGCTTAGCCCTAGACCTATCCTAGAGCCTTTATCACACTTTTTCAGCCATTGTGCAAACCATATATGTCCCTAATTAGCTCAAACATAATCCTAGACCTTCATTCCCAGAACCTGGCCCTTCGTGCCTAATAGCTAGCCAGTTGAAAAATAACACCACATTAAGGACACTAGAGCCACATGGTGCCATTGTCCCCAACATGGCATTGTGTCCTTTGCTATAACTCTCCAAAATTGATATATTTTCAAATATGTAACCCTCTTAAGGTTTCCCTAAGCACATTTTATTATTTGCATAAGTTATGAAATACTATAAATACATGACTCTTAGACCTCTATCCACTAGATGGAAAATAGATGCAAAAATCCTATTCAAACAAGAAACAAGATAAGAATAATCATGGTTATTAATCCCTATTCTCCCTACTTCTACACACTATCATATATAACTACCCTAATCCCATATTTCAAAGATTTACAATCTCAAGAATACTCAAACCATTCAATACCACTATCATTCTTGCATTCACTTGCACTTGCATCAAATACTAGGTGGGATAACTGCATCGAGATTGATCACTCCTCAAAGTATTGGTATGTAGGAAACTCTCTTCATAATGAGGTGTTGAGGATGTCCATCCTATCCTACTAATGAACACATATTTTTAGCTCATTCCATACTTGTAATGAGGATTAGGGTTTACAACATAAATCAATTATTATAGGCATAATATAGGTTCTATATTTCATGCACATAAGAACAAAACCCAGAAACATAGGCACAAGTGTACCTAAAATCTAGGAACAATCTTACAAAGAGAACACCAACACCATGTTTAGGACATTAGAGCCACATGGTGCTATTATCCAAGTGGGGCACTATTATCTAGGGGAAGATCTGATTCAGGGATCCTATAGATGACTCTCAAACCCATTTGTAACCCAATTTTTAACACTTAGATCTTATATGACAAGTGTTTTCTAGATAAGTCTATATTTTCACATATGTATTACTATTTTTAGAAAGTCAAAGCAAGTCAAATTATATAACAAATTAGTGGTTATTTATTGTATATTATTTTACTAATTTAGAAAAATCATCCCTTTAATATAACATAGGATGTACACTAGTAAAACCCTAAAAGGTTAAAACATTTGGTGAACCTGACTTACTTTGAATATTGCTCAAAACCCTATTTTGCATTCTCCAAATTTGTATGCATTAAATTAGGGTTACAAACTTCTATTTTTATGATTTTTTGGCATAATGTAGCTCATTAAATCAATCTCACATCAGGGTTTCATTTATTTAAATATAATTTAATTTTTTGTAAATCAACCCTAAATTCATAAAAAAACCTAACCCTATATGCTCTTAGGGTTTGTATCCTTCTTTTTCCTATTTTCATTAGCTACTTTAAATTTTTTAGATTTCATTTATTCTATTTTAGAAGCTTTATTCTAATTTATTTACTATATTCCATCTAAAAAATCTCTCTTAAATTAAGAAGTTCTAGATTAGGCAGAAATCATATAGAACATATTCATATTCATGTTATCCAAGCCTATAACATGGATACGAGACCTATCATAACTCCAACTATGTATCCTTCACACCTTGAATATGTGGATTTCAATGATAATGCATCTGAAGATGAATAATACAATCAAGAACAATATGATATGCAAATTAAATATTGGGATACTCTCCCTCCACTTAACAATGATGACATTAACAAAGATGAGATATTACAAGACTTCAGAGATAAGAATTTGGGAATAACCCCTTGAGCATGCACAAATCCTACAAGCCATATTAGAAATTAAGAACAAAAAAAATAATGGTCAATCTTAAACTCCCCCAATTAATAATGTTGTTACACCTACATTGGGGACAACTTAACTAAAACAATGTAAAATTGTAATCCAATAACCTCCAGTGACAACTACACCTCTTACAGATAGTACCTCCACTCTAGATGTACAATCCCTTATGCACAAGATTCATACTCTATAGTCTAAGGTGTTACATCTTGAGAAGGGAGCCCCTAGGCCATCACATCCCTTGGATTCTAAAATTACCTTACATACACCTTTAGTACATCACATAGCATTAAATCCTTTGCCATCTAGTTTCTTGGTACCCAATCTTACATTATATGATGGTAAGGGTGATTTAGAGCATCATCTCAAAAAAAATCATGCAATATGTTTGGACTACATGTCCATGATTGGATTCTCATGAATTTGTTTCCATATAGTTTAAATGATTAATCCCTACAATGGTTTTATGATTTACCAAATCAATCTATCACATCATTCAATCCTTTAGTCGACATGTTCTTAGCACAATTCTCTATCAACATCAGTGATAAGATATCATATGCACAAGTGGCACATTTGAAACAAAAATTAAACTAGCATATCACAAATTATGTCTTATGATACAAGATTATATTATCCAAATTTAATATCCCCATGGTAGATAGAGAGCTTCCAGACATTTTTAAAAAGTATCTTACCAACATTACATGAGTCTATCTTGTTCAAGAAGTTTCCTACATTCATAGATTTGTGCCACACAGTCAAAGAAAGAGAAGTCAAGCTCCTATCAATGTGCAAACTCAAATATACCAATGGATCATAATCAACTATTTAAAATAAATATCCATACAAGGGCCACTAATAATAAGAGTGATCAAAAGGACACAATCAATGCAGCTTCCAATCCATCTCCTAGATTGGTTTATTTGCTCCTCAGCACTAAATCTTCACCAACCTTCTAGAATCACCAGTACAAGTTTTATAATATATATTAGAATGTAATGTCATATCTCTCCCTCCCATTAATGAGGTTGATATGACATGACCTCTTCCAAATAACTATGATTCTAATGCATTTTACGAGTACCATAGGGAACTAGGCCATAAATAAATAAATACATAAACCTAAATCATAAGATACAAGATCTGATTGAGGCTAATATTATTGATGTTGGCACACCCATAGAGGAATTGAAAGCACAAAAAATAGAATCTAAGGAAATAAATATATTCTCAAATCCATTTCCAAAGCACATAATGAATGAGATAGGGAGCACATCAGGTGTTCACTACACATATTAGGCACATCCACCACCAACCTCATATCATATTATTACAAAGGAGCATATCCATTACACAATATTATTGGAATGTATCATACTACAATTCCACGTGGACCACTCATCAAATTCTTAGAGTAAGATATTATTGATGAAGATATATATTTACATGCACTTTTTATACAAGCATACATATATCATCATTTCTAGAGTGTTATGGTTGATAATGGATCAAGGATTAACATGTGCACTATGACACTTTTATATCATTTAGGGTACTTAGAGAAGGAGACATTCTCCATAGACACAATCATCATTGGTTTTAATGGTCACATTTATAGCTCCATCTGGGATACTTTGCTTTCACTATAGTTAGACTAGCACATATAGCCACTTAGTTCCTAACAGTACCTAGTGTAGGCATATTTGATATGTTATTGGGTAGGCCATGGTTATAATAGTTGTAAGCCATCCCATATATAGTACATAGATACCTCAAGTACATACACATGAATTAGGTGGTCAAAGTTGAGGGTATCTCATATGAATATCCTCTAACCATTCCATAAGTAGTTCCAGCATAGTCACCAATTATAATTCCAACACCATTATTAGATATTACACAGTTATCAATTACAACTTAGAGTACAATTCCTTTACATACATCACATAGTTTAGTAGATCCACCAGTACAGGTGAGGTCTATTATTATGGTATCAACACATATGAATACTCTCCCATGAATACCATTATTAGAGAGACCCATACATCAGAGACATGTCACAGATTCTAAAGGACCTTCCTCTACTTATTTTATGTTGATATCAATATTATTGGGTTCTCAAGGTTGTCAACATAGGGCACCTATGTCACCTAAAAAATAATTCTACCAAATGGATATCTAAGACCCCTAAATTTCATAAGGCATCATAGTGAGTGCCACATATTCATAGTACTACTACACAGGTAGATGCAAACATAATTTACTTTACACAATAGCTTATGGGATCACAGTTACCCTTTTACATAACACGCATGATCATAGTTCCCTTATTTGATACAAGTCATGGTGATAGTGAGTCTCCCATGAGACTCATCAATTAGTATGGTTCCTACCCCCTTGTACATACTTCCTTCACTTTTTCTCCTTATACATAGTTTATTTCATTTTCTTGTACATATTTTATATCCAAAAAACACAAAAAAAATATAACATGTCAAAACAAAAAAACATTCAAATATTACTTATAGACATAAAATTTATAGATTGTATGCATTGATATGTTTACATTTCTTATATTTTCTAGACATTACATATGATAACTATCTTAGTATAGTCAGTTTTATCATATATATATATGCTTCACTTGTTCTTATTGAGTGCTTGCAAATTACATACAAGACTCAAGTCCACTACACTGATCCAGACTTACTATCATCTACCCATTGGGGGCATATACACTGATCCATGTTTATTTCATTTGATATATTTGCCCATTTAGGGGCATATTATACACAGTTTTTATTACCAAGTTCTATCCTTACATTCTTTACATTCTAGTTTTTGCATTGATATATCTTGATATTGATCATTACTACTCATACTCAAATTTTTTGCTAACTATCACTAATTTAAACTCAACATATATACATCCTCACATTTACATATATTTTTACTACATTCATACATACTTTCATTTCTAGCTTTCTTCGTTTAGATTTGATTGTATTCACTATGTTTCTTATATTCAAGGGAATTTTAATATGCCATTATTCTTTGGCTTTATGCCACTTCTATCCATGTATGCCTTGGATATGTGCTCATGTCCCTTGTGTGTGATTTTTTGATTGTGTATATAGACATTTGAATGTGTCATATGTGGCTCTAAGCCAACTTTCTTATTTCTTATGTGGACATTTGAACATGTCCTTATATGTATTATATTCTCAAATTTAGTGACATGTGCCCATGTCATTTTTATTATGGTCACTTGGCCTATTTTTGTGTGCCTTATGTCTTTTTTGTGTATGCTTTCTTGTATGCATCATGGCCATGACATTTATCTTTGCTTATTACACACATCATTTTTTGATGCTATGAGGGACCTATTGGAGTGGATGTCAATATCTCTAGATCAAGAAAGTGCATAGGTTTATGATAGTCACGAGTCAAGCATATACACAACATAATATTTGTAAGAAAATGAAATCACATACATGATAATATTACTTAAACAAGATAAGATCCAAAGCCAATCTTCCATTGAACAATAGCTCACCAAGAGAGATGTACAAATAGGAGTGCATGAGTAATTCCCCCAAAAAAGGTGATCAGAGAGCCAATAACAAAAATGTAACTCCCATACTCAAAATAGTCAGTCAAGGGAGTTAATTCCTATTCAGCTGATCAAAATGTAACTCCAAGTACACCTAAGTAAGTTTATCCATGAAAGTAGGATAATTCTAAGTGAAGGAAAAAAAACCATAATAAATACATATGAGAAAAAATAAAACCCCTACTCTAACACCCACCCATAAGTACAACTTAGGTGAGTAGTGTAAAAAAATGGGTCCTTAAAACTAGGCCTGATTAGGTACCCAATATAAAGTAATATCACATAAAGTAGAAAAAAGTAAAAAACCCAATGAAAACTCCCCCCAAAATAGAGGCATATAATAAGTGAAGAAGCTTGAAACCCCTCCCTAAATATGATTTTGTTGATGATATAGATTGCACCCTAAAAAGATCTCATAGATGAATTAACTTTATTTAAGTGAAGGATTTGATAAAGATATCTACAACCTACTCTGAAGACTAGAAAAATCTGAAGTCAATGACCTGACCATGAATAAGCTCCCAAATAAAATACATGTGAATATTAATCTGTTTGGTTTATAGTGTTAAACTGAATTCTTGTATACTTGAATGGTAGTCTAGTTATCACAATAGAAGATGGTGGGTTACCTAAAATGAATGCCAAACTTGGATAATTTCCCCTAAATCCAAATAGCCTTAGTAGCTGCATTAACATCTCCCCTATACTCTACCTCTATGGATGGTATAGAAATATCATTTTACTTCTTGATACACCAATTGATAAGACTAAAACCCAAATAAAAGATATAACCTAAATTAGACTTGCAATTTTAAATATCTCTAGCCCAATCTAAATTTATAAACCCAACCAAGTCAAATTTTGTGTTAAATCTGTACTGAATCCAAAATATATGAGTCTTAAATATAGTGGAGTATTTACTTGGCTAATTTCTAGTGTAGCTCATAGGGATCCTACATAACTCATGAAATAATGCCTACTATATATGAAATATTGGACCTGATATGAGTCAAATAAATGAGGCTACCAACAATTTGTTGATACTAAGTGGCATCAACCAAAGGTGTATAATAGTTAGCCTCAAGTTTGAAACCTGATAGAAATGGAGTCAAAGATGTCTTACAATTAGCCATGTGAAATTGATCCAAAGGATTGAGAGCATACTTAGGCTGTGTAAGTGAAATCCCTGAATTGGACTATGAAATCTTAATGCCAAGGAAGTAGTGTAAAAGACCCAATTCTATCATGTCAAATATGTCCTATAAAATTTTCTTCACCACTACAATAGATGATGAGGAACTCTTAGTGATCAAAATATCAACATAAAAGACAAATATCAGTAAAGAATCATCCTACTGTAAAAAGTATACATTAGGGTCTGAATGACACTTGGTGAAACTTGAAGTAAGGAGGAAAGAATACATCTTGGCATACCAAGCATGAGGGGCATATGTAAGGCCATAGATGTATTTACTAAGTCTACAAACTAAGGATGTATCTTGAACAAACCTAAGTGTTTGCTTCATGTATATCTCCTCCTCAAGGTCTCCATAAATAAATGCACTCTTCACATCCATCTAGTGCACATCCCAACCATGTGTTGTGACTATAGCTAGTGTGATTTAGATCAAATTCATATTTATAATAAGTGCAAAGGTATCTGAGTAGTCAATGTTAGTTGTGAAAAAATGTTGGTGACCAATCATGCCTTATACTTATCGACCAATCCATATGCTACAAACTTGGTCAGATATATCCACCTACATCAAACCATCTTCCTTCCCTTAGGAAGTGAAGTCAAATTCCAAGTGTGATTTTTGATGAAGGAAGAATATTCTTCTTGCATAACATTATCCCACTCAAGTATGCTTGAATCCTCTTAGAATGTTTGTGGCTATAAAACTTAATCAAAGAAAGCATGTGGACCACTTTGATAATCTACGTAAATATGTTTATCATATGATAGATCCCTTACCCATTTTTCTACACTTTGAAGTGTTTTCTTGGCCAAAAGGGCCCCAGATGTGTATGATTCAAGTGTTGACTCATCATCCTTTGAAACATGACTTTAGGTGGATGTAGAAGACTCCCCATCACTACCCTAACTATTATAAATAAAAAAATAATAAGAAGACCTTGGCTTAGGAACCTGCTCTAGATGATCCAAGTCAAAAGAAGAATCATCAAGTCTAAGTGAATCTAATGAAAGAGAATAAGGGTCAAGTGTTGAGTCTTTGGGACTCTCTTGAAAGTGAACACTTCTCTCTATGGAGAAGTCATGTGTGGTTAGATGTAGACGATGGTATCCCTTGACACCATATAGATAACCCATAAATATGTAAGGCTTGGACTGAGTTTCCATATCTTTATATATCTTCTTTAATATATGTTCCATAGCTAGAGATTAAAAAACCCTAAGGTGTTCAACATCAATTTTCCTTCCATGCCAAGCTTTAAAGGGTGTTATGCCTTTCAAATCTTTGTGAAGAACCCTGTTCTAAATATAACAAACAAAATTAATGGCTTCATCCCAATTCTGAGGTGCTAAGGACTTAGAGTGAATCATACAACTAGCCATCTATTTCAAGGACCTATTTTTGCATTCTATAACTTCATTATATGAAGGACTGTAAGTAACTGTACACTACAAATCAATCCCCTCTATGGTGTAAAGCTACTCAAATTTATTACTGACATATTCAGTTCCATTGTTAGTTCAAATAACCTTGATGGATTTATCAGATCATTTCTCAAAAAGTGCCTTGAAGTCTTGAAAATCTTTAAACACTTTTAAAATTTTCTTAAGAAAGTAGACCCATGTACATCTCAATAAATCATCAATGAAAGTGAGAATATACTTAGCCCTTGTAAAATATAGACTATAAGAAGGCCTAGATACATCATTGCATATTAACTCCAATGTTTGTGAAGCCCTCCAAGCTTTTCCTTTGGATATTGGGATTCCCTTATATAGATAATAAACTAAATATGTTTATATATTTACACTACCTATATTGATTATACACCATCCAACTTTGATTTGGTATATATATTGTGTCTTCTATTTCAATTTACATAGGGCGTATATACATATGTGCATGTATATTTGTAAAAGGAAAGGCTTTGTATAATTCTGCTCCATTGTTAAATTTACATAGTCAACTAATATCTAAGTTGATAGTTGTATTTCATTCAACCAATCCAATTCTATATTAAATCTACTTATTTTCTCATTGAATCTATATTTCCTTTTGAATTAACAGTTGATATACACATAATTCCTTTTCTATTTCATCAAAATGTCTTCTACTATTTTACCCACATATATATACTTATATAGGTATCCTAATACTTATATAATTTCCTCTCTGCATACTATACAAGTGAATATACCTATATCTATTTAATCGGGCTACTAGAAGATGAGTCCATACATACATACATACATACATACATACATATATACATACATACATACATACATATATATATATATATATATATATATATATATATATATATATTCTTAATGGCATCACCTATGTTTAGGCATCTATTTTATATCCTACAACTTCTTTTATTTTTTTAATCTTATTATTTTTTCAATGTAACAAGTTTATAAATCGTAGGTTTTTATTATATGAGATAAGCCTGAAATCTTAATACAAAATAAAATTTATGTCTTAAACCTATAGGATCAAATCATTCTTAGAATTTAATAACAAAAGAATGATAAATACATAACCAACCTTTCAAATCAATTCTCACAAATTTGAATTATAATTTCTTTATTTATTTTATGCTCTATCTCTCACCTCACTCTCCTTCACTCTATCTCCATACTCTTGCTTTAATCTCACCGTACTGCCCTTCCTCCTATTATAATCTCATTCTTAAACATTAAATTTCCATGCATAAATCTACATTATTTACTGTTTCAATTTAATCTTAATCACCATAACTTAACTTGAGCTTTCACTATTCTCAAAGTCATGCATGTTGATATTTGTGTTCAAGGCTGAGTTAATTACTAAGTCCACTTTAGTCATTATAAAATGATAATTTTATACCTTCAAATCTCAATGTGATCCATGCATTAGACTTAGATCTTAAGTTAGTATTTATAGGATAGTTAAATTGTCATAAATATAGAATGAAATAAATGTAATTATCTTTTTTTAAAATATAGACCAAATCAATTAATAATTCCATTTATAACAAGATAACTATTTTGATTAATTACCATTGTATATAGATTATATATACATATCTTTATTTATTTAATAGTTTGACTTATATTGATATTCCTGAATATCAATAGTAGTTAACTTAACATTCAATAACATTTTTAAAGACATTATTACTAGTCTATAGTCAACCAAAAAATAGCTAAAAGAATACAATACTAATTGGTTAAGCATCAACTCATCCAAATATAGTCAACACAACAATTATAAGGAAATTATCATACAAATCTAACTGCATGTAATATCATGATGTAATCACTCAATTAGATCAACCATAAACATATATAGAAAACATAAACACTATATAAATGCACAAACACACAAACACATACCAACTAGTTAAACTATTCTACTATGGTGTGTGTTAGGTTACTAGTAGTTCTTCTGTCATCCCCCAATCATCCCATCTACGCCATCCTCTCTGATGATGATCTCCCTCTATCAGGCTCTGAGGGAAGAATCAATCCTATATCCACCTCATGACAAGTATGTAGTTAGTTTGAGTCATCATATATATCAAAAACTAATGATGTATAACTAACAAATATACATCCATAATGTACAAAATAAGAAAGTAAAACTATCACATAATTAATCTATTAACATATAATTGTCCCATAACCCACATATGTCATAAAGCTCCAAAAAAAAAAATGATAACTATAATAATCCATGAATTCAAAGGTTATAATACTTACGGTGAAATCAGGATGTAACATTCTCTACCAAGCTTACATACAAGACCATTTTATGCAGAATGATAAGCACAAATTAAAAGGAGAAATTTTTATATGTTATAATTGGAAATGATTTATTTAGATGAGGTTTTTATGGATAACTACTTCAATGTTTAAACACAGATGAGTCATGTACTGCACTATTAGAAATGCATGATAGCAGCAAAATGTAGTTTAGTGGCAAGGCCATATCCTAAAAATTGTTATGCCAAGGTTATTATTGGCCTAACATAGAGAAAGAATGTATTGAACATGCCAAATTATGTTTACAATGCTAACAATATAACAATTTAAACCATGCACCATCTCATGAGTTACAACCAATTGTCTCACCATGGCTTTTCTCCTTATGGGGATTTGATTTGATTGAAAAGATAAATCTAATGTCTATCAATGGACATAAGTTCATAATCACATCTACATAATATTTTAAAAAATGGGTGGAAGCCATTCCACTTGAATTTACTACAGGGGATGGCATATGCAAGTTTTTGATGACCAATATTATTTCCCATTTTGACATACCTTCAACTATTATTATTGATAATGGATCATCATTTAAAAATAATATAGTAAAATACTTTTACACTTAGTACAAAATCAAACATATATTTCTTATGCATTATTACCCACAATGTAATGTACAGGCAGAGGCAACCAATAAAACCATCATCAAAATCCTCAACAAGATAGTTGAAAGATCTAACAAAGATTGACATCGGCATATGGTGTGTGCTTTATGTGCATACCACAATAGTGCTTACATGCCTACTCAAGATACACCTTTTTATTTAGTTTATGGTATAGAGGTAGTATTAGCAATTGATCTTGAAATACCTTTCTTGTAGATTTATCTCAAAGATATTATAAAAGATAATGAATTTTGTGAAAATAGATTGCACCAATTAGAACAATTGAGTGAAAAATGCACACATGATACTGAACACTTATGGATTTATCAAGATCACATTAAGTGAACATATAATAAAAAGGTTTAGCCATGTGAATTTACTATGGGTGACCTAGTTCTATAGTAAAATCAAAAGAATAGTAATGCATAAAAAGACAAGAAAGGAAAGTTCTAACCAAATTAGTTGGGACCATTTACAGTAATAGAAAAATTTGGAAAAGTCATGTATTGCCTAGCAACACTTAAACGAAAACCTCTCAAAAATCCAATGAAAACTATGCACTTGTGTAAATATCTTGCTTGATATATATTAAATAGTCCAAAAATACCAAAAAAATTCAAAAATTCAAAAATATTTTCAGCGTTTACATGTTTTATTGGCTTCTTAGCATCTATATTGTTAGTTCCATGTTGGTAGATGGAATATAAATACTTTCATAGATACACATGTTTCACACATCATTTGAGTGTGATAAGGCATACATAAATACATTATCTATTCTTATACAGATGTTTATCCTTCCTTCTATTCATTTCATATAGACATTAAGGGCAGTTAATTTATTTGATTTTGATACACATGGGTTATACGGTTATATTATCACTTTTCATTGTCATGTTTGATCATATGTACTTACACATGCCTTATTTATTCTCATATATTTCATAGTGTACTTCATATGTTATGTACTTGACATTTTTTTCTAACACATATATCTAGGGGCTAGTATGTTATGTTTATGATGGTTGCTTATGCTTTTCCTTTATGTACTTCTTTGAGTGTATTGCCTTTCTTGTTGATCATTTCATTATGCTCTATTTTTTGTAGCCTAGTGCCTTTGTTTTCTTACTTTTAAATTTGAATATTTCATTACTTGTTGTATGGACATTTGAATATGTCATTCCTTGATTTTTAGACATTTGACTAAGTCATGTCCCTTCGATTGTGTAGGATTTGAACATGCCCCTTACTTGAGGTATAATTAGACCATTGCCTTTTGATTTGCTTTTGAGTAATCTTGTGTGTGTGTGTGTGTGTGTGTGTGTGTGTGTGTGTGTGTGTGTGTGTGTGTGTGTGTGTGTGTGTGTGTGTGTGTGTGTGTGTGTGTGTGTGTGTGTGTCTGTGTGTGTGTGTGTTTTATTTATTATTGAGCTTGTATTGTTACTATCTAAACATTTCCATGATATATAGCATGCATTTTAGGACTTGATGTGATCACAATTTCAATGATATATTTACCTAGACATGTTCCTTATATATGTTATATTGTTCAAACAAAGATTATATGACTATATTATCCTTTTGAGGTAATGTAACTACCAATTTATAATTCTCCTCACCTCAAAAGGGTGGTCATATTAGTGGGGACATGCCATAGAGGCATGGCTTCCATAATTTTCATAGTTCACATATTTAGATATATAATGGGGGCATGTTTTAGAAACATGTTCTCCACACTTACACAGTGACAAAGTGGACAAATTGAATATTTATATGATTTAGATACACATTTGTGGTATAATTCTCTACATTGGTACCATTTTTATACCTAGGTTTCACATGAGACATATATAAGGTGCACATGATATACAAAAGGGCACCTAAAGTGAAAAATCAAAATTAATTTTAGATTTCAAATATTTCTATGGACTTTAGCCTACACCAAGATGGACTTTTATGGATTGTTATTGAGTCAATCTACTAAATTAGTTGGTTTATTTTTGGTATGATTGAGGTGATTAAATCACTCAATCCTACCAATTTTACGTATTGGAATTGATTACATCATCTAAACTCATTATATGTATAGTGTGGATTGACTTGGATTAATTCATGCTCATGAGGTTATAAATATGATTGGGTTGCACGGTTGAGCTAATGTGAATTACCAAGTGGCAACTCATTTTTTCTCCAAGACTGAAGTTTTTCCTTTAACCCCTATCTATATATGTATATGTATATATATGTATATATATATATATACATATACATGTGTGTGTGTGTGTGTGTGTGTGTGTGTGTGTGTGTGTTTACATATATAAATATATATGCACTTATATATTTATATTTTTCCTGATCTCAGTTTCAATGATTTATAACGATACATATTTTTAAATCAAGTTGTTAAAAGGCAAGGTGATTACATTGATACACAAGTATACTTTTATACCTTGCTCTTTTTATTTCAGTCATTTTAATGCTTTCAATTTTATATTATATACACTAATTATATACTATAATATAATTTTGGTTGTAGGTCAATCACCATCAAAACACTCAAGTTGGGCTCATGCAAAGGCAAGGTGTGTTATACACACATAGGTACGCATTTATTTTCCTTTAAAATAATTTTTAATTGGTAGATTAATAGGGTAAAATTTAGTTACTAAATCTAAATTATGTATCACCTCAATCTTGTACACTTGTAAAATACAGACCTTGTTATTCCTCTTAGTTCTAGACCTTTCTCACTATTGAAAGGCTTGCATCCATTATATCTTGTGTCTATTTATTATCTCTTAGTCTAAATTTTTTTATCTAACAACTTGAACCTTTTATCATACTTAGAATTCTATAAACATTCTTATTTATCATCTCTAAAAGTTTTATAGATGTACTTTCTTTCTAGATTCCAAGGCACTTGCATCCCATTCAGACACCTACATTGATACAAGTGTCTTATATTAGCACAAGTGTTTAGTGCCTTAAATTTGACTAATTTACAAATAAAATGTATGACTATAGTCAGCCTAAGTTATTTAATGGGATATATTCTCCAAAAGGATTGGTTTATATACATGATCAATCCTCATTGATTCTTCACCTAACACAAACCTAACAACTCACAAGGAAAATTACCAAAAGCATTTGTTGTTCCCTAACACACACACCCAATTTTAAAAATTTAAATAGGGACCCATTGTTGATCGAATATCATTATTTAAGGTCTTCTAAACTAGGAATCTATGACATAGGTTTTGAATTCAATGATTGGTTTTTATGGTTGAATTGGTAAAAGGATTAGTCAAGGTGTTATTTATTATCTTTGTTCACCTAGGTAGGCTTGGTAGGGGAATGACTATGTGATGCATGGAATTAAAAAACTTTAGCCCCATGATAGCTATGTTGAGGCCATTTATCACCAATGAGTAGGAAATTTACATTAAAATTAATGGAGTCATTAATCAATGTCATATGATAAAAATCCAAGATAGGTGCCTTTAGATTGATATATAGTTTGCATTAAACATTGATATATTCACAATTATGTTCATGAGGCTCAATTTTCCCAAATTACATCACTCATTGATCTAAATTGAGTAATATTCTCATTAAAGGAGTAGATTAAATAACATTGATCCCTAAATCACATTACATTGTTTTAATTAGGTTGATATGGATCAATTACCCTAAATTGAATCCCCCATTAAACCAATTGAGTAATTAGTTCAATGAAAGAATCAATTAGATAAAATTGAACCCCAAATCATATTAGGTAGTCATAATTAGGTTAATGGGGTAAAATTTTGTATACATGTGTCCCACATTTAACTAATTGTGTAATTGGTTTAATGAGGGAGTTAATTTCAAAAATTTGAGCCTAAAAAAACATTAGATAGTCATAACTAAGTTGACAAAGCTCAATTTACCTACATTTCATTCCCCATTAAATCAATTGAGTAATTACTCTAATGGGGGAGTCAATTAGGGGAAATTGAGCCCCAAATCATATTAGGTAATCACAATTATGTTGATAGGGTTTGATCTCCAAAAATTACATCCTCCATTAAACCAATTGACTAATTGGTTGAATAAGGGAAACAACTAGGAAAATTTGATCCTTAAATCACATTAAGTTGTTACAACTAGGTGGACAAGGCTTGATTTCTACAAATCACATCCCCATTAAACCAATTGAGTAATTAGTTCAATGATAAATTCAATTGAGAATATTTGAGCCCCAAATCACATTACGTAGTCACAATTAGGTTTATGGGGCTTGATTTCCGTAGATTATGTCCCCCATTGAAATAATAGAGTAATTGGTTCAATGATAGGTCAATTAAGGAAATTTGAGCCCAAAATAAAATTAGGTTAATGGGATAGATTATGCTAAATAACATCCCATATTATGGGAGTTAATTGCAGAAATTATCAACAAACCACTTTGGGTAGTTATAATTAGGGTTTTTAATGCATTTTTAGATCTAGAATACCATGCAAAATACATATAATACACAACCCTAGTTTATTAAACTTAAACCAAATTGATATCAAATAGGGTGTTTCAATTGAAAGGGATTAAGTTGGAATAACCTTGGTCAATCCATGTTGAATAACCAAACACTACACTACATTTAAAATACTCCAAAGAATGATCAAACTCAAATGTATTTCTACATATATTATAAATGCAAGTTTGGATGTTCTTTATCCTATTTTACCCTTAGCACAAGCATGCAAATATGAATTTAACCCTTGAAAACCTTGCATCTAGCTTTAAAATATATATAGGTTGAATGTGTAAATATTTGAATAGATTTTGAGAGTGAGGAGAGTCATTTACAATTCCTTATAGTACCTTTATATTTATAGAGGTCTTAATTTTGAATTAAGGGACATATTGGTGCATAAATGCTGACCAAAATAAGGCTCAATGAACACATAATATTTAAATGATACACGACCTAAAATAAACTCTACAAATTATTCTTGGACAAGTTCACTCCTTTCATATAGGTTTGTGAGACTAACCATATTAAAAAACAAAGGACTTTACCTGAAATACAAAGAACCAAAATTTGAGATCCCCATGAAAAAATGGAAAACATGACTAAAAAATAGATTAACACATAAACTATAATAGATAAGACTCAAGTAAAATGCATCAATAGATACCTCATTCATGGTCAATAATTTATATGTGCAAAGTTTCAAATAAATGACATTAAAAATGGGATTGTACCAAATTTGGGTGTTTATAAATAGAAGTAGAAGAACTTGGAATAAAAAAAATAAAAAAGGCATTAAAAAAATTGGAGAAGCCATATATTATTAGATTGGAGGAATGGTAAAAATATGTTGAGAAGTTCAAAAAGCTTACTCAAAGGTTCTATGATATTTGAACATATAGAGGGATAAAGTTATGAGGATAATAAGCAATAAAACTATTTTTAGAATTTAAAAATATAACATATTGATAAGAATGGATAGTAGAATAAATATATACATGAATGTGGCTAGGAGGAATTTCCAAAGTAACACTGTGAGAAGGGATATTTTTAGAATCAACTTGTTTCAATAAATTCATAATTATATAGATATCAATAGGAATGGTCACAACATATATTTTACTATAATCAAATGGATTCATCCTTATTTGTGTCTTCTAACTTAGTCTCATATCTAAAATATTCTTCATGTTCATTCCAATCATGATCTCGAGAACATCTAACATGTATATTAATATCGTCATTGATATTCAAATAAGGAACATTTATATCTAATAAAAATAGTAATCTATATCCAAATTATTTACTATAGCGTATGTTAGGGTTTTATTATATTCTAAAAAGGAATCAACATATTTTACACATTTAATTCCAAATGCACAATTATTTAATTTATTTTCTTTTAGGCTAATAAATTTTCCCTTACTAATAAGTTTTTTCATAGAGATTTTGCCTTTTCATAATCATGAGAACTTATATAAAGGTGACCAAAACCAAAAATATTGATAAAATTTTTATATTCATTTTGTCTCATTGGGGTAAAACATATTTGCTTAACAACAAAAACAACAACAACAACAACATATTTAAGAATTACATCTAAACAGTGATCCATCATAAACATGTTAGGTTTAAATAGATTCTAAAAAATTGAAATGAACTAGAACTTGGAATCAATCATAATGAGAATTAAGGTTAATATATTTTTAAAAATTAAATGGAACAAGCCCTTTAAAAAAAAATACCATAATAAAATTAATATCTAACCCTAAATCATGCAAAAAAGAATAGGTTCATAAAAAATAGTTTAGAAAAAGTAGATTTACATAAAATGCAATATTTCTACCATACAATGTGAAATTAGATCTAACCTAATTTATTTGAATAAAAAAATAAAATTAGACTTAATTTAAAAATAATAAATATAAATATGGGTTTTAGAATAATTTTTTTTTTATGAATCTAGGGATAATTGACATAAACAAAATGGGTCTAGAAGGAAAGATGAATAAAAGTTTCATAAAATTTGACATAAATAGAGATAATTTTCTAGTATGCCACAAGTGAGAAGACAATTATGGGATGCTAAATCTATTAGTGTACAATTCCCAAAACTTTTGAATTTATGGATTCTAATTACATGACCTTTTTCACCTCATTTGGGGTTTCAAAAATATCAAATTATTTTCTTAAATTCTATGCAAATCTTTGAAAAATTGATCTCTTTTTCCACAATCTTAACAACTTATTATAGACCAATAAAAAAGAAGAGAATCCATGAAGGGATTATGTTATCCCTACATTATTATCATTATTTTGTCCTTGTAATAAATAATGACACTCAATCCATTTTAGTGAAAAAATAATTGATACAAGCCATAATCCTATATGATTTTTTATGCTAGCATGAAAAAGTGGAATAATGCAAAAAATACTTCAACTCTTATTTAAACTCTTCTCTAAATTAGAAAAATATGCTCTTTAAAAAAATATTGACTCTTTATTTTCACATTCGCTTATCACTATTGACCTTTGTATTCATTTCTCTTGTCTTTCATGTCTTATATGCATTATTATATATTTATAAACTTTTCAAAGTCAAATTAGGACCAGATTGGTGTGCCAAAAAACACAAAATAGAATTGAAAGTTTAGAAAATTAGGAGCATAAGGCATGGGTGACTCAAAAAAAGAGTCACAAAGGGCCCACATTGGAACCATACATTTTATGGTTTAGGTGACCCATAATCATACATTGTACAATTCTAGACAACAAGCCTAAAATCATATAAATACTCAAAAAGAAGAAATAAAAATAGGAAAAAGGAAGGGGAATAAGAAATAAAGGGTAATACATGACCCATAAATGGGAAAATTTGTGCCAATAAGAATCCAATATGAACTGATAATTGATAAACACCCAAGAACCCTAGTGTAGACACCTAATTTTGGTACAAGACTTGTAATTGAAATATTTTTATTGTGGTTTCATACACCTAGATAATTAGTTTAAATTAATCTCTTATTGATAAATTTTAATTTATGTTAGACCTTGCATAACATTTCATTATCATCAATCACTCATGATCATTTTAATATCTACATCTATTTTCCTTGGGATACTCATAAAAATTCATTGATATTAGTTTCTTGATATTTGATCACTTTGAAAATTATCAAGATAGTTCAATAGTGGTCAGACCACTATGAAACCATCTCAATTATGGACATGTTAGTAGTGTGTCCTTTTTTAAATTTCACCTTATTTACTTATTCCATGATTATCATATTCATACCTCTATAATATTGGCATGCACATGAATGAAGTCCTAATTTGAATTCAATAAGTCTATATTTATGCAAACACCTTAATACATTTCATATGAAGCTATATTAATCATATTGATCACATCCTATCATAATTACAAGGAAGACATATGGATATCATATATATATATATATATATATATATATATATATATATATATATATATATATATATATTGATTTAATTTTACTACACTTAAGATTTATTGATATATAATTGTAATAAGATAAGGATTAGTCAAAGAGCATTTATAATCTCCTTGATTACATATTGCATCTTGTATCATAAGGACAAGGGAGATGATTATCAGATATATGGATTTTATTTTTGGCATGCATTAGTGTTGATTTCCATCTTACCAAAAATTAGAGATTTGATTAAGTCAAGTACCTAAAATCAAACCCATTTTTTTATGATTTCTTAAGGTTTCATAGTGTGACTTAGGGATTGATTAAAGGAGAAGACATTCTAGTATTTTTGTGAACCAAATCATTGATATGGGAGATATTTTTGTCAAGTAAGAACACACAAAAGGATTTACATAGTTTTAGATTGATCTAATCCACACAAGCATTTTCAAAAGATGACTTTCACTTTTACGAAAAGCTATCACTATCATAAAAATTTGATGTTGTTTAGCCTCTATCAATATAGTTTGATTCTGGTCTCTTTATTGCATCATAGTAATTAGTTTAGATTCTCTTTTATATTATTTTTGGACCTTATTCTTAGTAATTTAAACCTATCTCAAGTTTCAAGTGAGTATGAAATTAGGTATGTGCCTATAAACTCCCTTGTCATTTATATATCATTTTAGGTACTTTCATTCTATAACCCCATTAAAACTATAAATATATTTATTTATTGTATTTTAGTATAATTAAATTAGATTTTTTCTCTACCTATTTTAAAGAATTAGTGTAAATTTACTTAGTCGCACATCTCTTGTGAATTATTTCATAAAAAAAATTTAGTGAACCTGATCTTTTTGATCATCCAACCTTATGGTTTCATGTTCTTATCCCTTCTAGGGCCTAATTTTGATGTGATTGGTTAGATATGATTTCCATAGGGTTATGATTTAATATTGCTTAATCATTAACCATAGATTATTACAAATTATCTATGTTTCTCTTTTATGACAATTAAAAATGTTAGATCTAAGACACATTCTAGGATAAATGATATATTGAGTGTTAAACATTTTTTTTTTCAAATTCCTTCACTTGGCACTCTTTTAATTTGAAAAAGAAAATGGCCATTACGAATAGGGTTTATGATTATTTTATTGATGTGTGTGTATGTGTGTGTGTATTTTTATGGTAAAAATGTGAATGAAAAAATGTAAATAATATAAATGTAGATGTTATGGATGCCAAAGTTTTGATTGACAATGATTTACAGGATAATTCCTTGAATGGTAATGTTGCTTGAGGATCTCAAAACATAGAAAACTATGATGTGGATAAATAAAGGGAAAAAAATACAAGTATTGAATTTAGACAAAGTGTAAAATAACATTATGATCAAAGGAATTAAATATTAATCATTTTTAATTGGCATTGATAAGTATCTTGCTAGTGTGAAGTTGATGGTTTGCATTATGTGTTACTGTAGGTCTACTTCACTCTACACCAAATTTACTTAGGAGAGGCAAGGGTTATACACTAAATTTATCTAGGAGAGGCAAGGGTATAGTAATTACTCACATGAAGTGAACCCCTAATCAAAATAAAATAATGATAGAGATGTAACCAATTATCTTTTATTTAAAATAAATAAATGTACAAATAATAATCTAACTAAAAATTAATTAAATATATATTACAACTAATAACGAACCTTCTAATACAAATAAATTATTTAAATATATTTTTCAAATTAATCATTTTTCTCATGTAAAAATGATAATTTTTTTTTCAATCAATTTAATACAAACATGATTTACATAATTTATTAAAATTAATCTATTTTTTCACATGATAAATTAGATAGTATATTCCAATTAATTTATATGTTAAATTTAACATAATAATTTATTTGTCTTAATCATTCTAATGAATAAAATAAAATAAAATGAATTAAGTAGTTTATGAAAAAAATTAAATAAAATCATTTCAATAGTTTATTCAAGCTAATCCATTTTCTCATGCAACATAATTTTTTTCAATAAATTTAATGCAAACATAACTAATTCAAATAATTTATTCAAATCAATTCATTTTTCTACATAATAAATTAATAGTTTATTCTAAATAATTTATATATCAAAGTTGAGAAGGTTGAAACACGATGGACGAAAGGGAGAAAGAGGGCATGATAGGGGAGGGCACAAGAAGGAGTTATAGGGCGTCGCTGGGTCTACAACAGACTGCCCATCGAGCATGGAGCACTAGAAAGGCTCCTCTCTCATAGTTTGAAGGCTCATATGCTACTGAAAATCCCATTGGCTTGTGAATACCCAAGGTCAATGGTTTCCTGGAAAGATGCAAGGAGAGGCCCAAGCTAGTTATACCAATGGACATGATTACTAAAGACATAGAATACTATTCGAATCACTCCCTGTACTATAAGTTTTTGGGGTTTAGGAATTTACTCTAGTTCTTAGAAGCGTGGGCTCAGAGAACATGAGCACCATAAGGAGAAATGGATATTACGTTGTTGGCTAATAGCTACTTTAGGGTCACTTTCACCTGTATAACTGACTGTAACAGAATATTTGTTGGAGCCCTTACTTTCATAACCAGGTGGGACTATTTATCAAGCTGTGGCATGCTAGTTTTATACCATCAGAGGGATTAACAAACCACATTTTGGTGTGGGTGTGTCTGCCTCACTTTCTGATGGAATGCTGTCGTGAAGACACTCTACAAATGCTTGCATCTTTGTTGGGAAGGCCAGTCGGTTCTTCAATGTCAATCTTGGGGAAAAAGGTAATGACTTATGCCCATATTTGTGTTGAAATTGATCTTAGCAAGCCAATTCCAGATGCTGTTGAAATGAGTATGGGACCCTTTTCTTGGACACAATAGCTGGATCATGAAACTCTTCCTTTCTGCTGTCATCTCTATAATGCTTACGGCCACTTGCAGTGATGGTGTCCCAAATCAAAATTCATGGAACCTCTGCCAGCTCAGCTTGCACACATTCCTCCTAGAACAGACAAAGAGAAGGACCCAATTCCAGGGGAGGTGCTTGAAGCTGATGGCTTTATGCCGGTCAAAGGCCATTATAGAAATAGGGGCTAAAAATGATCCTTGAAGGAAACACAAGAAGATGACTCACTTAATAGATTTGAAATATTGGATGACCTTAATCAATAGGAGGTGAATCCAGGGTTGATGATTTTGGATCAGGGTATTGAAGGCCAAGCATAAGAGACCAATGTTACAAGGGTTTCAATTGAATCACAGGATGTTAGAGACTATTTTAGAGTAAAATTTTACTCTACATTGCATTCAAATTTTTAGTTGAGCACTGAAATTTTGGTTCCCATATATCTTGGTTGTAGCAGTAGAATTGGGGTAGAGTGCGAGTTCATTTTCCATCTAAGTGTCGAGTGCAGTGGATGCTTCCAAGTGTCACTGCCTGAGCACGAGTCTTCTTTCTCCTCTTTTGCTTATTTCATTTCATTTTGCCTAAATATTTGAATTCAGGCAGAGACTGCCAAGTGTCACTTTTTGAAACATGGGGCCGACCAACCGGCGCCATTCAAGACTCTTTTTATAACTTTTTAGAGAACCGTAGATCGTGCCACATACCTAACAGTGGCTAAGCAGAAGCTACCATGTGTCAGCATCTATGTCTCATATTGGTACCCATGATTCTTCTTTTCAACAAAGGTTTTCAAAAGGCTAAGGAGCAAGAAGTAGTGGAAAGCACCAGGTGTTAGTCGTGAAAGGCCCTGAACTACCCTTTTTAAGAAGTAGCAGAAGTCACCACGTGTTGGCACCTAAGAGACTTTGGTTCAATGCCTGGGTTCAATACTTTGGTTCAATACAAAAAGGAATCATTTTATTTTACTTAAGTGCCATAAATCAGTAGATGTTACCAAGTGTCACTCCCTAGCCCCTCCTTAATCCATCCCTGAAAAAAGCAGAAGATGCCACATACCCCTAGCTAGAGAGATAGAAGATGCCACGTATCTTCCCAGAAGTAGCAAAGGTCACCACCTATCGACGCTCAAGAGATCATCTTTGAGTTTCATTAATGAATAGAGATTGTGGTGGGCCTCAGGTGTTACTTCAAAGCTCTACATAAATTGCCAAGTGTCACCATCCATAAGAGCCTGATATATGTCTCGAGTGATTCTACAACACAGCCAAAGAGAAGCAGAGAGAGTTGTGTGTCTTTGATAAATCTGGTAGAAGGTGCCAAGTGTCATTTTTCAGTTCCTTCTAAGTAAAAAAAGAATTTTTAGGAAATTGACTAAGTGTCCTCTCCCATTTCAACATAACAGAGTGTTCTGTGTATCTGTTGCCACAAAATGAAATGGAGGGAAAATTAGCTGGAGTTAATTTGAGTAGATGGAATAGCTCATTGGGTAGATTTTTGAAGCCCCCAAAGCATTAAAGGTGCTATCTATTTTTCCCCTGGGAGTGAAGGATGAAGAAGATTGCACGGGAAAGGGGATGATGGAAGGAGACATCCGAGGCCATAAAAGAAGAAGAATTGTAAAAAGGAGGGGGGATTCTATAGTTTGAGACTTTCTAGAGTTTTTAACTAGTAATATCATTTGCTCTTGTCTCAATTTTCTTGAGTTGTAAAGTTATTGTAACTGTGCATATTTCTGTGCCTTTTATGTGGCTGAATGAATTAAGAAGATTGAACTCCATGCCTTGGTTGGTGTTATCTATGTCATTTGCGAAGTAGTATATACTATAGATTTTTTGAAGTTGTGACTAGGAATGTCATTTGATTTTGTCTCATTTTCTTGAGTTGGAAGGTTTACATAACTATGCGTGACTTCTGCATCTCTTATGTGATTGGAAGATTCTATTAAAAAGATTGAACACTATGCCTTTGTTGACATTTTTTGTATCTCAGCAAAAGAATCCCTTGTTGTGAGCCTCTATTTTTGTTATTTCAATCTTTTACATTGATCATGCACTTGTCTGCTCTTAAATGTAATTGAATCCTATAATAGTTTCACTGTGCTCAAGTTAGGATTAGGATTATACTTAGGTGCATTGCCATAGTTAGGTTTTAGTTCTTGCATTTGCATTTTTGTTTAATCTCCTATCCCTTTTCCCAAAACACTTGATACAAAAGAAGAGACCAACTTCTCTAAAATCTGGAGGTTGTTTCAAGCCACTTTGTCCCATAGCTTGAAACTTCCCATTGTTGATTGATTAAGATCAAGCACAATTTTAAACCATCAATAGTTTTTGGCATGCTCGGTGGGACCCGTCTTGAAGTTTATTTTAAGACTGTATGAACCAGAGAGCTATGACGAGTCAGAGCTATAGACCAGTCACCAGATCACAATCTTCTACAAATCTAGGTATTCTTTTGCCACCTTTGGTAATTAGTCCAAGAAGAAGAGCTAATCAGTTTGTACTAATACCAAACATGGGAGCCCATGTACCCCCAAGAAATTATGCAAGATGAAACACTGGTAGCCCCTTAATCCTCCCAACACCACTAGCTATTTGGGATCCTATCCCAGTAAATGCTCTAAAATCTCTACCTAAATTTAGTGGACAAGACTCAAAAACACCCATGGAACATCTTCAAGATGTATTAGATGTATGTGCCATACATGGTGTCACAGAGCAAAATGTGGCCCTAAGGTTTTTAGCAGCCTCATTCAAAGGGAAGGCTTTAGAATGGTATCGGTCTTTGACCCCAAATACCATATATACATGGGACTAGCTCAGAGATCAGTTCTTTGAAAGGTTTATAGAGAAGGGTGATAAGTCCTCTTTATTACAGTAATTAATCACCATCTAAAGGGGACCACAAGAGGACATGACTGACTTTAACACTAGATTCTAGAAAACTTGGGATAGGATCCCTGTTGCAGCTAAACCACCACCTGGTATGGCCATAGTATTCTATCTCAAGGCTTTAAATTCAGATATATCTATTATGATTTAGTCACTGGGAGGACACACTTTACCATCAGCTTATGACCTTGCAGTCAGAGCTAAAAATCATTTAATTAATGCTGGAAAGTTACCTCCAAGGCCTCTCATGCTTGTAATTCTAGAAATTACCTTACCTTTACCTCAAGAAGTTCCTAAAGCTGTAAGCCCACCTATGTCTATGTATGCTTACCCTCCATCATCTGCAAAGCAATCGGTCCCTGCTCAGTCATCTAAAATGGATGATATCAAGAATATGCTAAGGACATTCTCCAATGAGTTGATTAACATAAAAAGGCAACAGAATACTTTCCGTAAGCCTCCTTATCAAGGCTATCAAGGAAATAGGTTTTCATCCCAACCAAACCAATATCAAGGCCCTCCAAGACAAACTAACCATCAACCAACAAATCAATTAGTTGCAATCCCCACACCCTCACAGACCCTTCCTCCCAACTCAAATAAGGAGATGGTTCTAGGTTAGAATAATTATGTGGATGATACTAATGCTTGGTGTTTCCCTTACAATGATGCTCACACCCCCAAAGATTGTCTTAGAGGAAATCTACAACAAAGAGTGGCTGAGCAGAGAAGAATGGATGGTCAGTTTCCCAGTACCAGTAATAATCAAACTTACCAGTATCCCAGCATGTAGAATTTAGTTTTAATGGCTCAAATGCAAGGGATGTCCTTGCAACAAGAGGAATAAATATCCCTTGAACATGCTTTGTTCTCATGGGTTGAGGATGAAGAAGCAGTTTTCTTGAATGAAGCATCTACCTCCCAAAGGCCAGTAGTGCAATCTAATTACTATACAACTGTGATGCCCAAGCAAATAGCTGATGCCTTGAAAATAAAATATGAACCCCTTATGAAGGGAGTTATGCAGCTAGATGGCAAAATAGTGTAAACCATAGGAAGAAATAAATAACTACCCTTGCAATTATACACATGTTCTAACATAATTGTCAACCAAGATATAGTTGTCATAGATATACCTCTCGTCTTTGGTTTATGTTTATCCAAAGACTTTACAACAAAAATATGAGGGTATATGTCTCTTGACTGGTCTCACCTCATCTTGAGAACTAGATACGGTTCAAAGATGAAAATTTTATTTGAACCACTGTCTAAAGACCGCATCACCAACGAACCAACAACAAGATTAGAAGTAGATCATGGCATGTTGAATAAAGAAGAAAAGGTTTTTGTTGAAGAACTAGGCGACTAGACTGAGCATGATCAAGAAGAAGAAAATAGCTAGTTGTTGGCTATGATGCATAGCGACCCATATGGGAACTATGACTCTACTAGTTTGGGCAAGTATGTCATTTTTGATGAGGATCAGGTGATCCCAAATTTTATAAGGAGAGAGGCACCTAATGCTCAAGATTCAGAGGTTTGGACTTTGAATTTTGATGGGACTAGAAGTAAACATGGTGCTGGAGCAGGAATTTTTCTTACTGCTCCAAATGGTAATAATATTTTAAGGACTATCCAATTTCAATTTTCTTACACTAATAATGATGTAGAATATGAATCTTTAGTACATGGGATTCTATTGGCCAAGAAAAAGGGAATAAAAAACCTAAGAGTAAGAGGAGATTCAGAATTAGTAGTGAAGCAAATTAGGGAAAAGATAGCAGCTAAAAATGTGAGAATGAGATCCTACATGCATAGGATTTGGGATTTGATAGAAGATTTTAAAGCTCTTAATATTGAAATAATCCCTAGAAGTCAAAACTCTGAGGCTGACAGGATGGCTCAGATTGGCTCACAGTTTAACCCAGCAACTGGCCTATTTGTTAACAATGAGTTAGTAAAATTTATAGTGATGCCAACCATCCTAGACAATGATGAAAATTGGCAAGTGTTTGAAAATGATGCTCAAGTAGTCTCTTTATTACAACAATCAGATGAGTTTGTTGATCAGTTGCAAACTAAAATTGAAGAGGCGTATGGTGATCTGATTATACAATTGAGAACTAATAAGCTCCCCAAGGGATTGATCACTTTGAAAAACTTGTTTGACCTAGAGGATATAAGCCTGGAAAAGAAAAGGTTCTAGGTTGATAAAGCAGACTATTCAGAGGTAGAGGTGAGTGACGAGAAAAAGCTAAAAGTTGGAAATTTTGCAACTCAAGAAGAAAAGGAAAGACTAATCAAATTGTGCCAAAAATATGACAGAGTCATAGCTTGGAGCTATGAAGACCTTTATGGATACAATAGGGACATTATTCAACACACGATAGAGTTGACTGAAGGGTCCAAGCCCATCAAATAGAAATAGAGGCTAGTAAATCCAAGGATTGAGCCTCTAAAAATAGCCAGTTGTTGGCTATGATGCATAGTGACCCATATGGGAACTATGACTCTATTGGTTTGGGCACGTATGTCATTTTTGATGAGGATCAGGTGATCCCAAATTTTATAAGGAGAGAGGCACCTACTGATCAAGATTCAGAGGTCTGGACTTTGAATTTTGATGGGGCTAGAAGTAAACATGGTGCTAGACCAGGAACTTGTCTTACTACTCCAAATGGTAATAAGATTTTAAGGGCTATCCAATTTCAATTTGCTTGCACTAATAATGATGTAGAATATGAATCTTTAGTACATGGGCTTCTGTTGGCCAAAAAAAAGGGAATAAAGAACTTAAGAGTAAGAGGAGATTCAGAATTAGTAGTGAAGCAAATTAGGGAAAAGGCAGCAGCCAAAAATGTGAGAATGAGATCCTACATGCATAGGATTTGGGATTTGATAGAAGATTTTGAAGCTTTTATTATTGAAATAATCCCTAGAAGTTAAAACTCTGAGGCTAACAAGATGGCTCAAATTGGCTCATAGTTTAACCCAGCAACTGGCCTATTGGTTAACAATGAGTCAGTAAAAGTTATAGTGAGGCCAACCATCCCAAACAATGATGAAAATTGGCAAGTTTTTGAAAATGATGCTCAGGTAGTCTCTTTCTTACAATAATCAGATGAGTTTGCTAATCAATTGCAAACTAAAATTTAAGAGGCATATGGTGATCAGATTATACAATTGAGAACTAATAAGCTCCCCAAGGGATTGATCACCTTGAAAAACTTGTTTGACCCAGAGGATATAAGCCTGGAAAAGAAAAGGTTCTAGGTTGATAAAGCAGACTATTCAGAGGTAGAGGTGAGTGACGAGAAAAAGCTAAAAGTTAGAAATTTTGCAACTCAAGAAGAGAAGGAAAGACTAATCAAATTGTGCTAGAAATTTGACAGAGTCATAGCTTGGAGCTATGAAGACCTTCATGGATACAATAGGGACCTTATCTAGCACATGATAGAGTTGACTGAAGGGTCCAAGCCCATTAGACAGAAACAGAGGCCAGTAAATCCAAGGATTGAGCCTCTTAAAATAGCCAGTTGTTGGCTATGATGCATAGCAACCCGTATATGAACTATGACTCTACTGGTTTGGGCACATATGTCATTTTTGATGAGGATCAGGAAATCCCAAATTTTATAAGGAGAGAGGCACCTACTGCTCAATATTCAGAGGTCTGGGCTTTGAATTTTGATGGGACTAGAAGTAAACATGGTGCTGGAGCAGGAATTTGTCTTACTGCTCCAAATGGTAATAAGATTTTAAGGGCTATCTGATTTCAATTTGCTTGCACTAATAATGATGTAGAATATGAATCTTTAGTACATGGGATTTTGTTGGCCAAGAAAAAGGGAATAAAGAACCTAAGAGTAAGAGGAGATTTAGAATTAGTAGTGAAGAAAATTAGGGAAAAGGTAGTGTTGATGTCTTAAAATTATGCTAGATCTTAATCAACAACAATGGGAAGTTTCAAGCTGTGGGACAATGCGGCTTGAAAATAACCTCCAGATTTTAAAGAAGACGGTCTCTTCTTTTGTATTAGGTGTTGGGGAAAAGGGATAGGAGACTAAATAGCAATGCAAAATGCAGGAATTGAAACCTAACTATGGCAATGCACCTAAGAGTAATCCTAATCCTAACTTGAGCATAGTGAAACTATTATGTGATTCTATTACATTTAAGAGCAGACAAGTGCATGATCAATGTAAAAGATTGGAATAACAAAAATAGAGGCTCACAACAAGGGAGTCTTTTGTTGAGATACAAGAATTGTCAACAAAGGCATAGTATTCAATATTCTTAATAGAATCTTCCAATCACATAGGAGGCACAGAAGTCACGCACAGTCATGTAAATCTTCAGATTCAAGAAAATGAGACAAAATCAAATAACATTTCCAATCACCGCACTAGAAAATCTACAGTATAGACTACTTTGCAAATAACATAGATAACATCAACAAAGGCATGGAGCTCAAATTTCCTCAATTCATTTAGCCACATAAGAGGCACAGAACCATGCATGATTACATAAACTTTACAACTCAAGAAAATTGAGACAAGAGCAAATGATATTATTGGCCACAAACTTCAGATAGTCTAAAACTATGAGAATTCCCCCCCTCCTTTTTTTAGATTTTACAATCCTACTTATATAGCCTTGGATGTCTCTTTTCATCACTTTCTTTCCTACACAATCTTATCCATCCTTCACTCATAGGGGAAAAATAGATGGTGCCTTCAATGTTATGGGTGGCTCCAAAAATCTACCCGATGAACTGTTTCATCTACTCAAATTAACTCTAGCCGATTTTCCCTCCATTTTGCTTTTGCTTTTGGTAACCGATACACGAAACACTCTGCTATGTTTAAAATGGGAGAGGACACTTAGTCAATTTTATAAAAATCCCCTTGATCACCTAGAAGACACTCAAAAATGACACTTGGCACCTTCCGCCTAATTCATCAAAGACACGTAGCTCTTTTCGCTCCCCTTTGGTTGTGCTATAGTATCATTAGGGGCATATATCGAACTCTTATGGATGGTGACATTTGGAAGCTTTCATAGACTTTTAAAGTAACACCTGAGACCCACCACCATTTCATATTTGTCAATAAAGTTTGATGATGATTCTCTTGGGCATTGACATGTGGAGACTTCCATGGCTTTGAGGAAGATAAGTGGCATCTTCCGCTTCTTCTATGGATGGAGTAGAGGGGGACCCAAAGACTGACACTTGGAAACATCCGCTACTTTGTGGTGCTTAAGCAAAATAAAATGATGTCTTTATGCATTGAATGGAAAGCATTGGACTCATGGCTTCCTGAATGCCAACACGTGGTGGCTTGCGATTTTTCTCTAAAAAGGTATTTCAGGGCCTCCATAACTGCCACTTGGCACTTCCCACCTTCTTTGATGCCTTATGTTGAAAGCTTTTGAATGAAGTTTGGATGTTGATATGAGACATGGATGCTGACATGTGGTGCATTTCACTTAACTGCTACAAGGTATGTGGCACGATTTGCAGTTGTTGAAAGTTACAAAAAGGGGACTCGGGGGATGCCAACTATCAGCTTTGTCTCCTAGAAAGTGACACTTGGCAGCATCTGCTTGAACTAATACTTGGGCAAAAATGAGACAAAGGAAATAAGAAGGGGAAAAAAGACCTGCTCAGAGGGTGACACTTGGCAGCTTCCACTGCATCTCAACACTTAGGTAAAATGAACTAGCCCTCTGCTCCAAAATTCTACCACTTCGCCCCAAGAACTAAAATTGCAATGCTTGACTGCAAATAATTGAATATGATGTAGAGTAGGAAATTACTCTACAGTTATATAAATCTTCATAGTGTTCAATCTTCTTAATAGAATCTTCCAATCACATAGGAGGTGCAGAAGTCACGCACAATCATGTAAATCTTTAGATTCAAGAAAATGAGACAAAAGCAAATAACATTTCCAATCACTGCACTAGAAAATCTACAGTATAGACTACTGTGCAAATAACACAGATAACATCAACAAAGGCATGGAGCTCAAATTTCCTCAATTCATTCGGCCACATAAGTGTTAGGTTGTGGAGCTAAAAGCTTCACCAGGATGCAAATAGGAGAAGTTACAGAGGTTGTGGGGGTTGCAGAGAGTTGCAGAATGAGTTGTAGGCCAACCGACGTTGGTCTGATCAACCAATGTCGGTCAGATAGCAGTGAATAAGCAACCGACGTCGGTTACCATTTAGTTGACATCGGTCAGGGAGGTGCCGACGTCGGTAGCCTATGCGTGAACATGCAGTTTGCATGTTGATTCCAGAGAGTCTATTTTTGGACTGTTAGTTTGCATGTTAAAGGCTAGTTGTAGTCTTGAGTTACACATCTAATTATTGTAATTAAGATAGTCTAATTATTGTAATCATGAAATCTATATATGGACTCATGGGTTGTATTGTAATCTAGAGTGCTAGAGAGTAAGAGAGCAAAATAAGCTCCTTCTGAGAGAGGAGAGCAATGGTGTGTTCCTCCTAGTGCCACAGTACCAAGTGTGGGTGCTGGTTTGGAGAATCAGAGGGGTTCTTCGTATTTGTATGATCTTGGTCAGTAGGTCTGCATGGCTTCTTTTGGAGATATACAGTGGTGAGTAAGGTCTAGTGATTTGTAGGTAGCAGCAAAGAGCAGGAGATCTACTTGGAGTACGGTTGTGTACTTGGTGTATTGGCAGTGTTGTTTCTAACTGGTGGAGGTGAACATCAATTTTGTATTGGAGTTGATTGTTGGGACCGAGAGAGAGAGGGAAGAAGGTCTTGAGGTGTGGCGAGCCTTTGAGGTGGAAGAAGAAGTGGCATCTTCTTTATTGTATTTTCTTTTAAGTGATTATTAATATAATTGTGTATTGTCTCTCATATACCTGTGTTGTTTCATATTTCTAGTTACTTATCATTCTGGTTAAATTCTGTGTTTAGTTGCTAATACAAGAGGTAATCATATGTGCTCTAATTGGTGGAGCAAGATCCTGACAAGTGGTATCAGAGCCTGGTTGTAGGTTCAAGAGCTAATACCAACAAGTGGTATCAGAGCTTTTGGTTGGGTTGACTAACAGGTGGTTCAAATCTGGTAGTGTTTTTTGATTACAGGTCACTCTCAAGGGTTTCAGATTGAGTGGGAGTATAGCAATGACAAAATAAAGTAAGCTACGAATGGAGAAACTAAATAGCATGAATGGTCTAATTGATAGAAAGAAAGAGCAGGGAAAAGGAGATTGTTGGTCAATAGAATATCAATGTGTAGAAGCAGATGTTGCAGGTGATGTTACACAGGTTGCTCTGGATAAAGTAGAATCTTTGTTTACATATTCTTTTGCCTCTTTCCATGCAGCCCAAAATAGAGCATCTTTTCATAGGTATGTCTTTGGAGACTTTAGAGAGATTTATTTAGGGGTTGGTGAGCCTTGTTAGATTATTGGCAAAGGAGAAGTGAAGCTGAAATTGCAGATGGATGACACACAAGTGTTGAAGGAGGTCATGCAGGTAACAGTCTTGGAGATGGGTCTAATTTCTTTAAGAAAGTTGGGTGATGGGAGATGCACTATAACTCTCATAGCGGATGCACTTGAATTAGATGGTGGTAAGAAAGTAGGTATCCTTTATCTATCTACTTATATTACTAATTCACCTTTTGTTGCAGAGATGTGGCTTTGTAGGCTTGGTCACATATGTAGGAGGCGAATGCATGTTCTTAAGTGAAAGATAGATATCTTTGATAAACTTAAGAACTAGAAGGCCTTGGTGTTCATGGAGGAGATGACGGACAGAGATCAACTGAGTGGACTAAATTATTCTGAGCAGGGCTGTGTTGATTTGAACAAGGTTTTGATCCATGGAGAGCTCACAGGTAAAAAGTTATCACTCACAAGTGAACACAGGTATCGGCATCAGTCAGATAGTAATTGATGTTGACAATAGGAAGACCAATGTCAGTCATATAAGAACCGACATTGGCAGAAGGGATACTAGTGTCGGCCAGGGAAACGATGTCAGCAGTCGGGGTCAGTGCAGGGAACTGACATCGGTTGAGAGCAGACTGGGAGATGGCCGAGATCGATCACTAGAATGGATGGTGGGCAGACAGTAAGCTATCAATAAGTCTCAAACACTCATACAGAGGTCAAAAAGGGTAAGTGAACCTCATATTCATTGTTCACCTTCTTTATATTGCTTATTGATGGTCAAGAACCAGGAAGATGTGAAGAGGCAATGCAGGTAGAATCTAGATACAGTGGGAGCTAAACATGGATGAGGAGTGTGAGTCCTTGGAGAAGAACCAAATAGGTGTTTTGTTGGTGGAGTTGTCAGCTAGAAGAAAGCATTGGATGAGGGATGGATTCCCATTGTAGATGCTGAAATTGTGTCTAACCCTTGTCTTCCTCCCCTTAACCCCCATTTTATTCTCCCACACCTATTTAACCCCTGTCGATCATTTTCCCATGAGCCTTGGCCCTGGCAGCATGTAAGAATGAGTAGAAGGCTAAAATTAGCCTTTGTCCCCATTTTGCATCTGCCGATGTCGGTCACTACTCGACCGACGTCGTCGATGTCGATCACTTCTCAGCCGACGTCAGTGGTTCTGCTGGCATCAATTATCCTTAAACTACGTTCTCGACCCAAAGTAGGATCCATTATCTATTATCCATTATCTGTTATTTGTTATTCAGTTCTCAATCAGTTTCTTGATCGATTATCAGACCTTCTTTCAAAACATTCTTTCATTGGACCTTCGAAACAATCAACCAACTTTTCATTCAATCAATCTGTAATCAAATCTCTCTCACTCTTTGTCTTAGGTACAGGTATTCTGCTTCAATCATCTCGCTAGAGGTCTACTACATCAAACTTATGCAACACACCGACAACAACAATCATGTCTCCTACTCTATCTTCAGCAGGTAACAGGTAAGTGTTTGTTCTATGGTTTTATTGTTTTTTTAGTTATTGTTTTTAATTGATATCACCACCCAAATTTAGATTTAGACCACAGACCCGACTTGACTTCCTCCCATATCACCTTTATCCACCCTTTCCAAAATATACAGTCTATAAATCTACCCAGATCCCTACACAGACCCCCAAACAATCCCTTTGACTCCCAAACAGGCTCCCCAACCCTCAGACAAAACTTTAGACCATTCTGCAATCCTAAAACCTATCCAGATCCAACGAGACCCCATCCAAGAACTACTGCCTCGACCGATGCTGGTCATTACCCCTACCAACGTCGACATCTTAATCGACGTCGGCGACATTCCTTGACCGATGCCGGCACAAAGACCGACACCAGCGACTGTGCAAAGTAGTTTGCTACATATCAGGTATGCATTTTGCTTTTTGTCTTTTATTTCTTTCATTCTGTCTTTCATTATTTCTGTTTCTATCAAATATTCTATTTTTAATCAATGGGTTGATATCCTTCAAGGAAGTCTTTGTACTTCAGGGATCAAGCTTTTGCTTGACAACCCACCATCTCCTCATCTAACCTTTTTCATGTTTTAGTCTCTTTTTCTTTTAAGTGTCATCCTCCACAATCAAAGAGGAGTTCCTGCTATCATCTAATTTTGGTGCACACGACTTCATCCAGGTACATACAAGCCTCAGACCATTCTTCTTAGTTTCTTATTTCTCTCTTTGAATGTAGAAAGTGAATATAGCATAGAAACATTCTGGCACGCTCGGTGGGACCTTAGGGTCTTCCTTGGTTTCTTTTCTTTCTGTTCATATAGGTGCATTAGGTTTCTCCCTTTTCACCTTTTTCTTCTCTTCTAAACGACATCATAAGCGGGATTAAAAAGAATCTTTCCTTCTTTTCTTGCATTTCAAACTAGTCAAAAGTCATATTCTTCAACCCTTTCTCAATTTATTTTCATTCAAACTCACATTTTGACTTAGGCTTAAAATACATTGCATATCATTTCTGCTTGCTTGCATTTCTTAGTCCACACCTAGTAATTAATAACCACATATTAAATTAATCATAGTCCACTTTATGTTACACAACCAAACCACTTGCACCAAATCAAACATCAAAACTCACTTGAGACAAGGCCCAACTGGGATTTCATCCCCCAGCAGATACCTTACCCGTCCCGGTGATCCTACTTGGATTTCATCACCAAGGGGAAAGCCCACTCTGTTCTCTGGCAAAGTCTAATCTCTAGGGGAAGTATATTTTGGCTAAGCGGGCCCAGCTTATCATTGGACTCGTGAAGTGAGGGGAGCTTGCTCCTTAGCACCAAGCCAAGTACAGAATCTAACCCAAAATTTTGAGCGCCTAAACAAACCTGAAACCAACTCTATACTACTTCTTCTAGGACCTGTCTCAAAAGCCAATCTTCCTCACACATTCTAAGGCATAAGCCACTAAGATCCTAATAATTTATTCCTAGGGATTTAATGTTTAGGGTCTGCTTGTGTTCTTCATCTTTTCTATTCTTATCTGCTTGTTTGAGCTTGTGAGGATGTTCTTTCTTGCCTTGAATGGTTCTGACTTGTAGTCAAACCAAGGCTCTTATCGACCACGTGAGGTGTCAACCTCTTCCATCTTCCCCATCCATAACCAGTCCTATAATGGAGTTCCACTCAGAGACTGAAAGAACTCCTACTCGATCGACCCCAAACCAGTCTCCCATTGTCCCTGAAGGGGACCAAGATTTTGAAAGATTCTTGGACCTCCATGACAGAGCCCTTCAACATTATCTCATGTGAAGCCGAATGCAAGACTCCTTAGGCAACCCAATCTATGGGATGCCGACTTCCTTAATCGAGACAATGATCACATCAACAACATCTACAATTCAACCTATAGAAAATCAAGCCAACACCTTGACTAATAACCCAACCGTGTCCTATCTTCAAAATTTAGCCTCTCTTTCTAGATCTACCTCCATAGGGGTTACGACACCCCCTCAACCTCAAAATACTCAACCAAATCCTACACCTTTCCAAAACCTAGTGGTCTCTATCCCCCCTACTCTTGCACCTATCAACACAAGAATAACTGTCTACCCTTCAACAAGTGTGGCCACTCCTCAACCATCTTTGACGGCCCCTATCCAACTTGTGTCTATCAACCCCATAACACAAGTTCCCTTGGCTTCAACTTTCACCCCGATAACTAGCTACCCATATGTTACATCTACACAAACACAACCAACCACGTCATATGCCCCTCTCAATACCTTCCAAGCACCTTATAATCTAGGGGGCACTCCATTTGCCAATCCGTCAGCAGATATCATCAAAATGCTGATGGACAAAATGTCCAGTCTCGAGACCTCTATTTTTGGTTCACACAATGCCCTCTCATACGAGCAAATTTACAATGAACCCATCCATCCTTCTATCTCGATCCAACCATACCCCAACCAGTGGGAACTTCCTAAATTCTCTCATTTCCAGAGCAAGGAAGACCCGTAACAACACCTACGGGCATTCAGACATGCTTGTTATCTCATTGCCCATGACGATGCATTATTTTTATGTACATTTCCTATGTCCCTCTCTGGCACTGCTCTTGACTAGTACAGCTCCCTCGCCAGCCATTCTCTCTTCACATTCACTCAGCTAGCCCAACTCTTCCTCGACCATTTCTCTATCAACATCACCAAAAAGGTCTCAATCACAGACCTCTATTCTATCTGGCAGTTTGAGGATGAATCCATAGCTGATTTTGTTGCTCACTGGAGAAGCCTTATCAATCATCTCTCATTTTCCTTACCCCAACCTGAACTTATTAAACTTTTCTCCCAAGCCTACGCCAAGCATATTTCTTCTACCTTGCAGGTTCAGACCTTCCGCACCTTTGATGAAGCCTTCACGATGGCCCACAAACTTGAATTACGTGCCATCAAGGAGAACAAAGTCAAGTTGCAGAGTAAGAATCCCAACTCCAAGACCAATGACTCCTCTTCTTCTAAGCCCTCTTCATCCAACCCTAGGTGTAAGGCATCAGCAAACACTGTGGTCATTAGACCTTCATCCTTTTCACCTTCAACCAACCAGCCTGAGCCATCCATGTCCCAAAGTGTCACCCACCAATTCCAGCAGAGATACGTATAATGACAGTATACTCCACTCGGAGAATCATATGCGTCTGTGCTAGAAAAACTTGTCAAACAGGGGGTTCTCAATCTCCCCCAAATTTGACCACCTCCATAATTTGATCCCTCACGCACCATCCCTGTGTGGTATAGGGAAAATGACTTTTGTAACTACCACCATGTTAAAGGCCATGACATGGGTAACTATAAGACCCTTAAAAATATCATCTAAGACATGCTGGAAAAGGGTGACCTTGTCCTCGACAATCCCAATACACCATCCAATCAGGGCATCGACATCTTCAAGTAACCATTCCCCAATCATCCGCCAACCCAAAATAATGTCCAGACCATGACTGACAACATTCATGAACATAATATACGAATAGTCAATACAGTCTCACCCTTCATCCTCGACCAGACTCTTTCACAAACTCAAGAAGCTAGTCCACCCCTTAGTCCATCACATGTGGACGAACCTCCCTCTCTGATTAGTTCTCCATCAACTTCTCTTATATTAGAGGACACCTCGACCATACTAGCTCCACCGATCTCACCATCCTCCTTCTTGCTACCTATGGAGGACCCGACCCTTCCTACTCCTCAACCGCAAGTGGAGGGCACAATCATTCTTGCCCTTTACCCTCTTGAGGAGCCTCATTCTTAGATTTCTTCTCCACCCAGGGAAGAACCTGTCTCTCCTCTATCTCCAACCAAAGACAAACTTGTCATGACTTCATCATGCCATGGGTCTGAGATTGCTACACCCATCTCATCTTCAGCCCCACAACCGTCAACATCTTCTCAAGGACCCAAACCTCATCCAACATCTTCTCAACCATTTTCCCGATTAGTGGAGAAACTCAAACTTCTCCCTTCAAGGAAAGTAGAGCATCAGGTATTATGGGAGCATCTCACAGCTCTTCAACATGCCCGTGCCCTCTCATCTCATGCTACTAATCCTCTCATGGCAAAATCTCCCAAGACTTTCAACAAAAACCATACTTCCACTTCTAGACCGTTTACACCTCAACCAACCGCATCAGGACTGAAACCCTCATCTACCCCATCTAAACCAATTAAGTCACTCGGCATTTGCCCTGTCTCCAACCTCACTCATCCGTAAGTGAAGGTGGACTTAGACCAGACCTTGACCAATAGTAGTCTTTAAATCAAATCCAAAAAGACTGCTAAACCACAGAGGCAAACTCCTTCTCCCCCGTCACCATTGCCCTCCATTTTGGGCCCTCATCCTTCGACTTTGATCAAAATCCTCCCCACTCCAACCTCTAATCAAAACTAGTTGCCTCCTCTACTTCCTTTACCTACTGCTAGCCTACCCTCTCCCAAAAGGGTGGTACCTCTCATGAAGAAAGTACCGTCTCTGCCTGTCACTGCACCATCAACCCAAAAGGTGGTACGAAAGCCTCCTCCAACTCCACCCAAGCAAAAGTCACCAGCATCACACACATCAATGAGCACGGACCCTTTGGTGGGCTCATACTCTTTGATATTGCACCAACTTTTGTAGACTTCTAGCATAACCCTTCCGCCCATCAAACCCTTCCAACCTCTTAGGTCTAAACCCTCCTGGTTCGACGATACGAAGATTTGCCTATATCATCATACGCCAGGACATGATACCGAGACTTGCTGTGCCCTCAAGGCCATCATTCGCCACTACATGGAGAAAGACATTCTTCTTCTTGAGGACACTTTCAACTGACCCCCGACACCTTCTCATAGCCCTCTAACCTCTTCAACCACATCAACATCCCATCAGCAGGCCATGACCCTTCCATCTCCTTCACCCCTATTTTTGAAATCAATGCCATTCACATAACCACTAGGTCACAAAAGGACAAGGCAAAAGAAAAAGCCACCATTCTTTGGACCTATCCTTTCGTCCAGCCACCTCAACTGCCCAATCCTAAGATTTCTATCCTTGGCGCGCCTCAACCCTCTTCCTCTTCCTCTTCAGGGGCGATTCATGACTCTATGTTAAAATAACTTCACCAGATGCCCGTGAAGATGTCCCTTTATGACCTCATCCAAACCTCAACCCAACATCGTTAAGCCCTCATCTGAGCCTTGCAAATAGCAGAGGTCTAACCCGAAGACCCTCAACCACTCGCTGCCCAGGTCCACTCTTTATCCCTTATCGCCTCCATCACTTTCAGCGATTCTGAGATTCCTACATCTAACACGAAAGATCAGGACGCCGCCCTCTTCATCACTGCCTATGTTGATTGAACACGTATTAAGCACATTATGATTGACGGAGGTGCCAGCATCAATATTATCTCCACTCACACCTTTGATCAATTGGCCCTCCCCAAAAATTGTGTATCCAAAACTGACGCAATCTTGCGATCCTTCAATGACACCACTGCCACAACCATTGGCACAATCATCCTTCACATTCACATTTGTCCACACACAGTCCTGGAGCTCTTCTATATCATCGAAGGAGAGTTTTGATATAACATCTTGCTAGGCCGACCTTGGATTCGCGCCATGGCTTGTGTTCCCTCTACCCTGCACCATTGTGTGAAATTTGAACACGACGGGCAAGTCCACACTATTCCCACTAACCCATCACCTTTCCAAACTTGTAACACAACCTATCGGCCAAATGACGTCCTCATTCCCATGAAACCATCAACCTCGGTGCCACCTCCATCTGCAGAAGTTTTGACCAGTTCACAACCGGCGGTCAACCTCACCCCTCCTCTTCAAGTGGTAATCAAAGACCCCATGGAAGACATCTTCCAACGGCTTTTACTTGGGGAATATCGCTTGCTAGCCTTAGACATGTTCCAAACTCTGCAAGAGTATGGACGCCTTCACCACAGCCCCAATTACGACCATCGGATCGGGATGGTCGTGCCTTATGGTCCTCCTCACCTCTGAACCAATCTTGTCTATGGGGGGCTCAATCAAGCTCCTACTGATGGCAATCCTCTTTCTTCACTGCAACCATTCACATCAGACTTCTCATTTCTTAGCAACCCTGCCTTTGTACACACCTACCTTTACAGGTGTGCATGGAAGGGTTTTGGCTTCAGACGTTATGAGCAGGGCTCCCATCAGCCCATCAAATCGCTCAATGATGTCGATGCCAAGAAACAGTATGGCTTAGGATACCACGACCCCACTCAGGCCCCTACAGACCTTTACCCCGAACCCACCATTGATCAACTTCTTTATAGCTCACCCATTCTTCCCTCTTCACCTACGGAATTGATGGTTTCCATCCCTCCTAGTTTTTTTTGCATAAACACCATCCACCTGGACCCCCTAACCTATCAGCTAAATGGGGTGTCCAGGTCTCTCCCTCTCATTTATCCCAGCATGATAGAAGATGAGTTAGTGACTATTCACACTATCCACTATGTTGACAATGATGCCATTCTTTCCTACATGGGTGCCGATGACTCTTTCATCCAACGCTCTCTCCCTTCTGAGACCCAGGTTATGTTAAATGAATCAACCATTGACATCAACCTCCCTTCTTTCAATGTTCCTCACATCTTAAAGATTGGTCAATCTTTAGACGCTCAAGAGCAGCTAGACTACACCCATTTCCTCTCAAACCATAGCAAGGCCTTTACTTGGACCTACCGTGACATGCCTGGCATCGACCCCACCATCGCTACCCATAACATTGTCACCAAACTAGAGGCTAAGCCTATTAGGCAAAAGCTTCGAAAGATGCATCCTCGCATGGCACTTCTTGTCAAAGAGGAGCTTCAACACCTCCTTTCTATCTCTTTCATCCAACCCATCGATTACCCAGAGTGGGTCTCTAACATCATCCCTGTCACCAAAGAGACTGGGGGGATCTGGATCTACATGAACTATCGTGACCTTAACCTAGCCTGTCCCAAAGATGACTTTCCTCTTCCCAATATTGACCAGCTTATTGATCTTACAGCTGGCCATGAGATGCTATCTCTCATGGATGGGTTTTTAGGATACAATCAGATCCTGATTGCATTGGAAGATCAGCACAAGACTACCTTTTTCTCCCCATGGGGGAATTTCTGCTATCGGGTCATGCCTTTTGGCTTGAAGAATGCAGGCACCACATATCAGCATGCCATGACTTACATTTTCCATGATCTCATCCACAAAATCATGGAGGACTATGTGGATGACATGCTCAGCAAGTCCAAGCTTTGCCATTACCATTTGACCATTCTCAAAATCATCTTCTCTCACCTTCTTCAATACAATGTCTACCTTAACCCCAAGAAATGTGTCTTTAGGGTCCTCTCCGGCAAGCTCTTAGGCTTTATCATTTCTTTCATGGCAGTGAGATTGATCCTACCAAGATTTGTGCTATCCTCGAGATGCCACCTCTGACCAATCTCAAGCAGCTTCGCAGTCTACAAGGGAAGCTCCAGTCCATTCACCACTTCATCTCGTAGCTTTCTGACCGCTACCAACCTTTTCATCATCTCCTTAAGAAGGACATCTCCTTTAAATGGGATAAAGACTGTCAAGAGGCTTTTGAAACCCTCAAATGCTATCTGGTCTCTCCACCAGTCCTCATTCCACCTAAAGATGACCAACCCTTCTACCTTTACATCTCTTTCACCAACCATTTGTTAGGTGCCATGATCACGCACCGAGACGAGCATCACTGTGAGCAAGCGGTCCACTATATCAGCCAAACACTGGTCGCCTATGAAACTCAGTATACTCATACTGAGAAACTCTATTTGGCATTAGTCTTTGCCACTATCAAGCTCCACCATTATCTTCTTAATCACAAAACCTTTATCATCACTCATAACAACCCTCTTAAGTTTATGCACTCCAAGCCATATCAACATCAATGTATGGCTCAGTGGCTCATGCTGCTTGCTGAGTTCGACCTCGAATTCATCTAGTAGAAATCCATCAAGGGGTAAACCATCACTGATCAACTAGCAGATGCCCCTCTTCCCAACAATCAACCTTCACAGTGCAAGTTCCTTGACAAGTCTATCACTGCGCTTTCCACCGATGACACTATCTACCAAATGACCATGTTCTTCGACGGCTCCAAATGTCAACATGGTGGGGGTGCGGGAGTTATTCTCATCCCACTCGATGGTGAGCCCATGCCTCTATCTTTCAAGCTCGACTTTAATTATACCAATAATATGGTTGAATATGAGGCCTTAATTTTGGGACTTCAGAATGCCCTTTCTCTCAGCATCAAGTCTATCAACATCTTCGGTGATTCGTAGCTTGTCGTTAATCAAGTCAACGGTTCATACCTCTGTAAAAATGAAATTTTGCAAAGGTACAGAAATCGTGTCAACACTCTTCTAGCCTCTTTTGACCATTACCTCTTGCATATTATTCCTCAATCCATGAACAAGTTTGCTGACACCATGGCTTCTCTTGCCTCACATATTCCATCTTCGTCATCTTCATCTAGACTTTTTGTCACGATGCATCGTGTGCCGTTACCTTCATACATCTCCCCTACCATCAACCATGTCAACACCATAGACTCTAATCCATAGGATGTTTGGTATAAATAACTTGTGGACTACTTATCTCATTCTATCATCCCTCTCGATCTCTCTAGCAATGCACGACGGGCTTTTATCAAATACACAGCTTGCTATACCATACTAGGGGGTCTTCTTTATAAGTGAGGCTTCGACGGCCTCCTTCTTCACTGTCTAACCTCCACTAAAGCCTCTCATGCCATTAAACAAGTCCACGATGGGATTTGTGGTAGACACTTCAGTGGAAACTCGGTTGCCAAGCGCATCCTTTGTCTAGGCTATTATTGGCCCACCCTTCATCAAGACTGTAGCATCTATGTTTAGCATTGCATTAAGTGTCAACAGCACTCTAACTTGCTTTATCTTCCTAGTCATGCCTTACAAGTTGCTCAAGATTTCTAGCCTTTTTCTCAATGGGGCTTAGATCTCATCGGTGAGATTAACCATCATTCATCTCTTCGTCATCAATCCATCATCACCGCCACTGAGTATTTCACCAAGTGGGTGGAAGCTATTCTTCTCATCTCTACAAAAGCTGACAAGATTGTCAACTTCATTAGCACCCACATCATCTATCGTTCCGGTGTCCCTCACAAAATCATCACCAATAATGGCAAGTCCTTCAAAAACAAGACCATTTAAAAACTCTGTGACTCATTTGGCATCAAACTCAGTTTCTCTTCGCCTTACTACGCACAAGCAAATGGGCAGGCCGAGGCTTCCAACAAAATCTTGACTAAAATTCTCATGAAGGTGGTCAACGACACTGGAAGGGATTGGCATATTCGCATTCCCTTCACTTTGTGGGACTTCCGTACTAGCATCCGAACCTCCACGGGTGCTACCCCTTTCTCTCTCGTGTACAAAACATAGGCTATCTTACCTCTCAAAGTATAGATCTCATCTCTCTGCATGACATTCTTTCTAATGATGACTTTTGTCAAGATCGCTTAGCTCAACTTGAGTTACTTGACGAGCACCATCTTGCTGCCCTCAACCATCTCCATGTCTATCAACATCGCATCAAGTGAGCTTACGACAAAAATCTGCGAGAATGAGATTTCAACATCATAGATCTCATCCTCAAAGAGAATCAGCACGTGACAAATATGGAGTGAAGTAAATGAGGTAAGTTTGCCCCTAATTAGCTTGGACCTTTCATCATCACGCACAAGTATGGATCAGGGACGTATCGTTTGTCTTCTCTCAATGGACGGCCAAAACCTGAGCCTCTTAATGCATTGCATCTATGACCATTCTACTATTAGTCAAATATTTGTCTACTTGACATTTACCTTGAGTTCATCCCTTGAGCAATCCCCGTCCTCTTAGTCCTCATTCCTATCAACCCTACTCCCCTTAATGAATCCTATATAACCCTTTTATACAGTATGGATGCTTTATCCTAATAAAAGGGAGCCCTTGACCTTCTATAGTCTTATCCATGACTCACATTTCTATCAAAACAAATCAAGATGTCAAAATATCCAAGGTCACCAACTCAACTCAAAAGGCAGACTACTCCCTCGAAGGACAGTTGTACTATCATTACTGTAGCTAATAGACTGCTCCCTCGAAGGATAGCTATTCAAAGCCCTTATATATAAAGCAAAATATAGACCACTCCCTCAAAAGATGGCTATGACTAACTCTTGCTACAAATAGCAATCTTTCTTAGAAGCTTCCCACATTGATCAGCTTCGCAAATGACCACCAAGCAAATGACATCTCTATACAGACTTACCGCATTGATCAGTCTGCACAAAAAAAAAAAATCATGGACTTGGCGTGTAGTTGTCTCAGGGTCTCCTATAAAAAGGGGCAAAGTTATCTCTACTTTAAAAATGGGTTACCCTATCCTCCTCCTATCACCTGCTCAAGGGACTTCGAGCTCACTTTAATGTCAAAGTGATTCGATTACCTCTCTAACACAACCTATGGTCAATGACATCATGCATGAATGGGGCTCTTTGTTCTCACAACCCCTATCTATGCTTTTATTCTAGTCCTTGTCAATGAATGGGTAAATATGCCTTTCACTTCTTTTGCACTTTGGTCACATTCAACCAAATTATTTTTCTCAAACCAAACCAACCTTGCCATTTTTAGACCACCAACATCATCATAGTCCATTTCACATAGTTTCTATGGACACCAATACACATGGAAACTATCGACCAGCCTCCATTTATGTTAAGCATAAACCAATACTTGTTGAAGCATAAATAGACCTCAATTCATTTGTAGCATACATCCATCACGCCTATGGAAAATTGCTAGGAATGAAAGACCCCTCGACCAATGTTATAGAATACACCATCACACAATATGGAAAAGGCTATAACATCTTCTTTCTCCTCATCATTTCGACACATGACCACACCCATCATCGACCATTTTGTCTCTTCATTTGAACTACATTGGTCTGAGGCCCCTTCCAATCTAGGTTATGTAGGTAGCACTCAGATAACACAATGTCTTCTAGGTTTAGCTCGACCACCCTCGTTTGTTCATCTCTCTGATGGACAAACCTTCTTTCTTCCTTTTGACCATGACTTGCCCTCGACCAAGACCAATCTATTACCTTTGACCCTTCCTTTTAGGGAGAACTACATTGGCCTGAGGCCCTGCAACAGGGGCTATGTAGGCAACAATCAGTGTTCTGAAGTTAGCTTAGCCACATTCTTTCATCCGCCCATCTATTCGACCAGTTATCTATCTCAGCCTCATCCCGACCATCAATTGGAGATCATGCCTATCTCCTCTAAATTTGACCACTTCCAAGACAAACTTTGCCTTGGTTGGTTTTACATGTATGCTACCTTGCGACTGGTTAGCAAAATTGTCCACAGCCCATATTTTTGACCCTCACAAGTATAAAATCGCAAGCCAATTGATCCCTACTACTTGTGAATTTTTTGTGTTTCTAGGAGCACTTCCTAAGCTTGGGATACCTGGAACACGATGACCCATTGGAGCTTCAACTTAGATTAAATAACCTGATCAGCTATGACCACATGCTGGGGCTCAATTACTTCAATTTTGGCACTCCTCAACCCTCGACCTATGAGAATTTGACTTGACCATCTCGTGAAGTGGTATGCATACAATTACAACTATTACAACATTCACCCTCACCATTTTTCATCCACTCTTTGTCAAATCAACACTCGATTCTTAGTTCTCTTCCCTCGACTCCTGCTTTGAGGGGGGATACCTCATCTCATCTGGTGCAATCCTCTTCCTATTTTTGTCTTGCAGTTCACTTGAACAACCAACAAGATAGAATCGACCTTATCCCACACCTGGGGCAACCAAATCCTATTTTTGTCTTGCAGTTCGTCCAAAATAACCAACAAGACAAAAAGGGGCAAATGTAGACACCAAAATTGTGTCTAACCCTTGTCATCCTCCCTTTAACCCCCATTTTATTATCCCATGCCTATTTAACCCCTGTCGACCATTTTCCCATGAGCCTTGACCCTGGCAGCATGTAAGAATGAGCAGAAGGCTAAAATTAGCCTCTATCCCTATTCTGCATCTGTCGACGTCGATCACTACTTGACCGACGTCGCTGACGTTGGTCACTTCTCGACTGATGTCAGCAATTTTGCTGGTGTCAGTTATCCTTAAACTGCATTCTCAACCTGAATGTAGGATCCGTTATTCATTATCCATTATTCGTTATTCGGTTCTCAATCAGTTTCTCGATCAGTTATCGGACCTTCTTTCAAAACATTCTTTCATTAGACCTTCAGAACAATCAGCTAACTTTTCATTCAATCAATCTACAATCAAATCTCTCTCTCTATCTCAGGTATAGGTATTTTGCTTCAATCATCTCGCTGGAGGTCTGCTACATCAAACTTCAGCAACACACTGACAACAACAATCATGTCTCCTACTCTATCTTCAACAGGTAACAGGTAAGTGTTTGTTCTGTGGTTTTATTGTTTTTTGGTTATTGTTTTTAATTGATATCACCACCCAAATTTAGATTCAAACCACAGACCCGACTTGACTTCCTCCCATATCACCTTTATCCACCCTTTCAAGAATATACAGTCTGTAACTCTGCCCAGATCCCTACACAGACCCCCAAATAATTCCTTTGACTCCCAAACAGGCTCCCTAACCCTCAAATGAAACTTTAGACCATTCTGCAATCCAAAAACCTGTCCAAACCCGACCAGATCTCGTCTAAGAACTACTGCCCCGACCGACGCCAGTCATTACCCCTACCGACATTGGCATCTTAATCGACGTTGATGACATTCCTTGACCGATGTCAGCACAGAGATCGATGCCGGTGACTGTGCAAAGTAGTTTACTACATATCAGGTACGCATTTTGATTTTTGTCTTTTATTTCTTTCATTTTGTCTTTCATTATTTCTATTTTTGTCAAATATTTCATTTTTAATCAGTGGGTTGATATCCTTCAAGGAAGTCTTCATACTTTAGGGATCAAGCTTTTGCTTGACAACCCACCATCTCCTCATCTAACATTTTTCATGTTTTAGTCTCTTTTTCTTTCAGGTGTCATCCTCCACAACCAAAGAGGAGTTCCTGCTATCATCTAATTTTGGTGCGCATGACTTCATCCAGGTACATACAAGCCTCAGACCATTCTTCTTAGTTTTTTATTTCTCTCTTTGAATGTAGAAAGTGAATATAGCATAGAAACACCCATGTTAGAGAAGAGAGTGGATGAACACGTGAGACAAAAGGCCAAGGTATATGGTCTTGAGGAAGCTGCGGACAGTGGTACAGGGTTGATAGGTGTATGACTAAGCATGGCTTTAGTCAATGTCAGTGTAACTATTATGTTGGTCTTTACCAGGAGGATAATGGTCACAACATTATCTTGTTACTGTATGTGGGTGATTTGCTAGCAGGTTTGTACATATAGGGTTTTGCTGAGCTAAGGGTAAGGTTAGTTCATAGGTGTGTCATGAAGAATTTGGAGCAGCAAAATTCTTTGGCATAAGAGATATGGAGATTTTTGGGTCTCCAGTGGGAGCTGATGTGAAGATGGTGTTGGCGGCATTCATGATGTAAGATGCAGAATCAAAAAGCACACCAAGGGCTGGATAGTTCAAGCTTAGCTTATAATAGGGTTTAAAATCACATGAGGTCTAGTGTAGACCTAAGTTTTCCCAAGCAGTGGGAGTTGTCAGAAAGTATGGAGCCAATTTGGGGAAGGAGTACTGGAGGGTAGTTCAGTGGATTCTCAGATATCTGAGAGGGACTAGCAGCAGGTTAACATGTTATGCAGGGTCAAGGTCTTCACTACATGGAGTTGTAGGTTCGGATGTGGCAGGTTACTTGGATGACAAGTGTAGCATCACAAGTTGTGTGGTGGTTGGTCTTCAGGGTCGATATTGAAGAGAAATACAAGCCAAGAAATAATTTAGATGGTGTATAGATATGGGTACAGGTGCAGCTATTTATCTCCAAGTGGGAGATTGTTAGGTTGTGGAGCTAAAAGCTTCACCAAGATGCAAATAGGAGAAGTTATAGAGGTTACAAGGGTTGCAAAGAGTTGCAGAATGAGTTACAGGGCAATCGATGTTGGTCTGATCAATTGACATCAGTCAGATAGCAGTGAAGAAGCAACTGACGTCGATTACCAGTCAGTAGACATCGGTCAGGGAGGTGTCGACGTCAGCAGCCTATGTGTGAACATGCAGTTTGCATGTTGATTCCAAAGAGTCTATTTTTGGACTGTTAGTTTGCATGTTAAAGGCTAGTTGTAGTCTTGAGTTGTATGTCTAATTATTGTAAGCATGAGATATATATATGGACTCATGGGTTGTATTGTAATCTAGAGTGCTAGAGAGTAAGAGAGCAAAATAAGCTCCTTCTGATAGAGGAGAGCAATGGTGTGTTCCTCCTAGTGCCATAGTACCAAGTGTGGGTGCTGGTTTGGAGAATCAGAGGGGTTCTTCATATTTGTATGATCTTGGTCAGCAGGTGTGCATGGCTTCTTTTGGAGATCAACAATGGTGAGTAAGGTCTAGTGATTTGTAGGTAGTAGCAGAGAGCAAGAGATCTACTTGGAGTACGGTTGTGTACTTGGTGTACTGGCAGCATTGTTTCTGACTAGTGGAGGTGAACATAAATTCTGTATTGGAGTTGATTGTTGGGACCGAGAGAGAGAGGGAAGAAGGTCTTGAGGTGTGGTGAGCCTTTGAGGTGGAAGAAGAATTGGTATCTTCTTTATTGTATTTTATTCTGAGTGATTATTAATACAATTGTGTATTGTCTCTCATATTTCTGTGTTGTTTCATATTTCTAGTTACTTATCATTCTAGTTAAATTATGTGTTTAGTTGCTAATACAAGAGGTAATCATATGTGCTCTAATTGGTGGAGCAATATCCTGACAATAAGGGGCATAGAACCATGCACGATTACATAAACTTTACAACTCAAGAAATTTGAGATAAGAGCAAATGATATTATTGGCCACAAACTTCAGATAGTCTAAAACTATGAGAATTCCCCCCTCCTTTTTTTAGATTTTACAATCCTGCTTATATAGCTTTGGATGTCTCCTTTGATTACTTTCTTTTCTGTGTAATCTTCTCCATCCTTCGTTCATAGGGGACAAACAGACGACACCTTCAATGCTGTGGGTGGCTCTAAAAATCTACCCAATAAACTGTTTCATCTACTCGAATTAACTCCAACCAATTTTCCTTCCATTTCACTTTTGGCAACTGATACACAGAACACTCTTCTATGTTTGAAATGGGAGAGGACACTTAGTCAATTTTCTTAAAATCCCCTTGATCACCTAGAAGACACTGAAAAATGACACTTGGCACCTTCTGCCTGATTCATCAAAGATGCGCGGCTCTTTCGACTCCCCTTTGGCTATGTCATAGTATCATTAAGGGCATATATCAAACTCTTATGGATGGCAACATTTGGCAGCTTTCGTAGACTTTTGAAGTAACACCTGGGACCCACCGCCATTTCATATTTGTTAATAGAGCTTGATGATGATTCTCTCAGGCATTGACATATGGAGACTTTCATGGCTTTGAGGAAGATAAGTGGCATCTTCCACTTTTTCTATGGATGGAGTAGAGGGGGACCCAGAGAGTGAAACTTGGCAGCATCCTCTACTTTGTGGTGCTTAAGCAAAATAAAATGACACCTTTGTGCATTGAATGGAAAGCATTGGACTCATGGCTTCCCGAATGCTGACACATGTTGGCTTGCAATTTTTCTCCAAAAAGGTATTTTAGGGCCTCCACAACTGCCACTTCGTGCTTCCTACCTTCTCTGCTACCTTATGTTGAAAGTCTTTGAATGAAGTGCAGATGCCGATATGAGATGCAGATACTGACACGTGGTGCATTCCACTTAATTGCTACTGGGTATGTGGCATGGTCCACAATTCTCAAAAGTTACAAAAAGGGGACTTGAGGGATGCCAACTATTGGCTTTGTCTCCCAAAAAGTGACACTTGGCAGCATCTGCTTGAACTAATATTTGGGCAAAAATGAGATGAAGGAAACAAGAAGGGGAAAAAAGACCTGCTCAGAGGGAAACACTTGGCAGCTTTTACTTCATCTCAACACTTAGGCAAAATGAATTGGTCCTCTGCTTCAAAAATTTTCCACTTCACTCAAAGAACCAAAATTGCAGTGCTTGACTAAAAATAATTGAATACGATGTAGAGTAGGAAATTACTCTATAGTTATTTGTGACCATCAAGGCTTTTGAGCCTGCTCAAAAAGAACTCGACTCCTGCTTGATCAAAACTTCAAAATTTATAGCTTCAAAAGAGCTGTCTGGAAGATAGGCCACTCATGGTTAGATAATCCTTGCTTATATTGCAACTCATCAAAAGCCAAATCCAAGCTAATGAGATCCTTGTGCGAGAAGGTTTGCAAGACCTGAGTAGTGGCTTTCAGCTTGGATTCTAGTAAGAAAATAGGAATTAGAACAGTTTCAACCTCAGAAGTTGGAGAATCATCCCACAAGCTCTGAAAAATTGTTTGATCCCTTTGCCTAGCTAGCATCAATGGTTGGATTTGGTCTACCATCAACACCATCCTCACATCTGGAAATGGGGAAGGAAGGCCCAGTCACACTAGATCTTCAATGTGTTGCCTCATTTCATTGATGCCTTCTTTGACGACATCGAGATAGCTTCTACAATTGTTGGTTGTGGCATTATGACTAAGCTCTTCATTAACCCATTTCACGGTGGCCATTTTATTAGGAATCTCCACGGCTACCAATTTTGTATCCTTTGAGCTATAGAGCTTCTCTAGTAAAAAATGAGAGTCTGTGACTCTTTTGGAGATCACGGCCAAAGTGCTCTGTACTAGATTCTCGACCCTCTCGCATAGTTGTTGTGCTTTGAGGAGGAAGGTGAAAACTAGCCCGAGCTAGAGAATCCCTGAAGAGATTCTCTCCCATGCTGACTTGTAGAGTTCCTTCAATAGCTGCACCATTCTGACACCTCTTGGCCTATTGGCCAGCTCAATTACTAGTTGCGCGGTCCACTGCTACTCTACTTGGAGCTGGGCTTGAAAAGCCACACCCTTATTCTATTCTTCCAGCAACCTTTGTTGTGATTGGGTAACTTCTAGTTGGAGTCCTTTGACTCTTCCCTGCAATGTTGCATTTTCCTATCTTAGAGCTATTGTTGCATCCTTGGCAAGTACAAGCTTTACTTTCAAAGAATCATTTTGGGCCTAAATTACCCATTGAGTCTGGAGGGAAACAGTATCTTGCAATTATTTCTGTAGACTAGTTATCTCATTGTCCTTCTAGTTTATTTGTTTGGCCAAACTATTGCAGTTTGCCTTTTTCGTGGCCAGGTCAGCCTTTATCTTCTATAGTCTCCTTGATATCCTCAAATAATCTTTTGTGATCGTAGAATTGGATTCAGTCATGAGCTCGACTCTGTCTTGAGGCTTGAACAGGGACATGCCGATGGCCACTACATTCATGGTGTAGTCTTTCAGTCGCATTTATTCACTTAGCTTGGCAACGTTGGGCGACAAATGGGTCACCGTTAGCTACTATTGAATGGGGTTAAATTGTGACCTCAAATGTGGCACTGTCGATGCTTTATTCTCTTTACTCCTCTTCTTCTCTAATCGGGCTTCTCTGGCCTTCCTTGCAGCATCAGCCTACGTCTGGAAAGTGGAAGGGGATGCAATATATCCCCCTGCAAAGGGAAATCCTTGCGACAGGTTGTATTGGAGAGCCATTGGCTGGCTAGGTGTGAGTTGAAGGGGTATTTTTTTGAGAACGGAGGGGGAGAAATAGGGTAATGTTAAGGCTTGAGGCATCAAAGATGAAGTGAATTGTGAAATGGGAATGGCAGCAGTGGCAAGATGTGTCATTTGGTTGGGTGGAGGCATGGATTGAGAGGGAGGAGGGGGAGTAATTCCTACCTGAGGAGAAGTTGTAGTGCTCTACACTGGGTACTGTGAAGCCTATTCTTCCTCTTCTGGGTCTAATTAGAACTACACCCTTCTTTTCTTCTTGGGTGTTTCTGATGTTCCCACCATCTCTACATCTCTTGTATAATAACCTGGTATGAACCTTTCACAAGATAAAAACATGCTTGCTACAACAAATTTCACTAGGTGCCACAATCATAATGAGCAAGATATTTTCACAGGAATGCTTGAGAGTTTGTAAACTTTAAAATTTGCTAAGGGATTTTTATGGGCCTATCAAGTCCCAAATAGCATTAAATTAAGGCGACCGTTAGCAAATCCTACTCAATCTTCAGGAAATAGCGAGGTAGACACATAATGTGTCACAAGGTACTTTAGAGATTTTGAAAGATTTGGGGAAGCATTTATTGTGGCAAAAAATAAAGAATTAAAGAATTTCTAAGACACCGACTCTGCGTTTAAAATGCTTATTTTAAAGGAAAAGTGGGAAAGCAAAAAAACAAAACAAAGTAATGAGGGAATGGAAACTACCTAACTACATTAATTACAAATCCTTATTTTCTTTTGAGATTGAAAACACACTTTCCCACGTCCTCTTTATGACAAGCCAACTTGCGTTGTCATACCAGTGATTACAATGGATATGTCATTGACAGAATGTTCTCTACACCAGCCACACAGGTCTGCCTACACTCAAACGAGTCTGAGCAAAACATGTATTTGACACCTATGAACTCTTCTTGTCCTTGAATGCCCATCAAATACTGGTTCTTCATGTTGTCAGGTGTTATCAAGAAATCATGGGCTATTGGTTCTTCATGCTGTGCCTTTTGATATCCATTATTTTTCGGAACATCTTCTTTAGATTTTAGCTTTATTTCATCATCATGCTCTTTGATGACTTCATCCTCTTGCAAGGATGAATTAAAAAGCTGGCATCTCTTTTGCACACTCATTTGAATCTCAGGGCTTTGTTCTTCATCTAAAACCAGCTCAGCGCCTCCTATCTCAATGACTTGGTCAAGGGAGTGTCCATGTTCCTCCATATCCTCTTGTAGAGTGAGGAAAAAATCAAAAATGATCTCCTCATCAGAAGTTAAGGAAAAAGCTTGCGGCTTATCCTTTTGCTCATCAAAAGGGGAGTCTATGGTGATTTCCTCCTCCTCTGTACTGATGAAATCCTCTTGACTAGCCATGAATTGAATGCACTCCTCTGCAAAGTTTTTAGCTGCTTCATCATCCTCTTCGGCCCAATATAAAGACTCATCATCATGCTGAAAGATTTGGGGAGTGGTATAAGAAGTTTCTTCTGAAGCAGGCTCATAGGAATCTTCATGGAAATGAGGAGCCTTTTGAGGAATGGTGGGGGAGAGTTGAGGAAGAAGTGAGGGTCCGGGGTCCTCCTGACTTGCTGCTAACATGGGCTCTGCATTATTGGGGAATTGGCCTTGACAATTTTGATCTTGCCCAAGAATAGGGGTGGCATATGCCTGATCTAGAATTTGTGGTGGTGGATATGAAGTTTGGTATATTTGGTAAGGCTAGTTCTCATGAACGTCTAGCCTCTCTTCTATAAATGCAATCAATCCACACACATCTAACATTTTGTATGTAAGATCTTGCCAATATGCCCTTTCAATGGGATCCCACTCACTTTTGATCAGGTCCATTGCTTCCCTCACTTGATAGATGACCTGACAAGGAATTTATTGACCACATCCCCTTCTGTTATCAAGCTCTAACACATATTTTTTAAATCCCAACAATGCTTTCTTGAAAGTAAAAATGAGATTAGGCTGGGCATAAAAATGTTATAGCTCGTGGCCATGTGCATCCTCATTACTTGACATAATTCCAAGAGAAGTTTGTTCTTGATAAAACATATTTGAAGGAGAATAAGACTCATAGCTATGATTTATAGAGTTATACATACCAAAGGGATTTCTTGATGATACTGCTTGATTGGCTAGTGATGTAGACACATTGTTAGTGTCGATAAAAACCTCTAAAGGCAGATTGGCTGAAGAATACACCAAAATTCTTCAACTCCTTAAAAGATTGGTCCCACTAGGCATGCCAAAAAATATTGATGTCTTAAAATTGTGCTAGATCTTAATCAACAACAATGGGAAGTTTCAAGCTGTGGGACAATGTGGCTTGAAAACAACCTCCAGATTTTAAAGAAGCTGGTCTCTTCTTTTGTATTGGGTGTTGGGGAAAAGGGATAGGAGACTAAACAAAAACACAAAATGCAAGAATTGAAACCTAACTATGATGATGTGCCTGAGAGTAATCCTAATCCTAACCTGAGCATAGTGAAACTATTATGTGATTCTATTATATTTAAGAGCAGACAAGTGCATGATCAATGTAAAAGATTGGAATAACAGAAATAGAGGCTCACAACAAGGGAGTCTTTTGCTGAGATACAAGAATTGTCAACAAAGGCATAGTGTTCAATCTTCTTAATAGAATCTTCCAATCACATAGGAGGTGTAGAAGTCACGCACAGTCATGTAAATATTCAGATTCAAGAAAATGAGACAAAAGCAAATAACATTTCTAATCACCGCACTAGAAAATATACAGTATATACTACTTTACAAATAACACAGATAACATCAACAAAGGCATGGAGCTCAAATTTCCTCAATTCATTTAGCCACATAAGGGGCACAGAACCATGCACGATTACATAAACTTTACAACTCAAGAAAATTGAGACAAGAGCAAATGATATTATTGGCCACAAACTTTAGATAGTCTAAAACTATGAGAATTCCCCCCCTCCTTTTTTTAGATTTTACAATCCTGCTTATATTGCCTTGGATGTCTCCTTTGATCACTTTTTTTCCCACGCAATCTTCTCTATCCTTCGCTCATAGGAGATAAATAGACGGTGCCTTCAATGTTGTGGGTGGCTCCAAAAATCTACTCAATGAACTGTTTCATCTACTCGAATTAACTCCAACCAATTTTTACTCCATTTCACTTTTGGCAACCAATACACGAAACACTCTGCAATGTTTGAAATGGGAGAGGACACTTAGTCAATTGTCTAAAGATCCCCTTGATCACCTAGAAGACACTGAAAAATGACACTTGGTGCCTTCCACCTGATTCATCGAAGACACGTGGCTCTTTCCGCTCCCCTTTGCATGTGTCGTAGTATCAATAGGGGCATATATCAGACTCTTACAGATGGTGACATTTGGCAGCTTCCATAGACTTTTGAAGTAACACCCGGGACCCACCGCCGTTTCATATTTGTCAATAGAGCTTGATGATGATTCTCTCAGGCATTGACATGTGGAGACTTTTGTGGCTTCGAGGAAGATAAGGGGCATCTTCTGCTTCTTCTATGGATGGAGTAGAGGGGGACCTAGAGAGTGACACTTGGCAGCATCCACTGCTTTGTGGCGCTTAAACAAAATAAAATGATGCCTTTGTGCATTGAATAGAAAGCATTAGACTCACGGCTTCCTGAATGCTGACACGTGGTGGCTTGCGATTTTTCTCTAAAAAGGTATTTTAGTGCCTCTATAACTACCACTTGGTGCTTCCTACCATCTCTACTGCCTTATGTTGAAAGTCTTTGAATGAAGTGTGGATGCCGATATGAGACGCAGATACTGACACGTGGTGCATTCTACTTAACTGCTACTAGGTATGTGGCACGGTCCACGATTCTTGAAAGTTACAAAAAGGGGACTCAGGGGATGCCAATTGTAGGCTTTATCTCCTAGAAAGTGACACTTGGCAGCGTCTGCTTGAACTAATACTCAGGCAAAAATGAGATGAAGGAAACAAGAAGGGGAAAAAAGACCTACTCGGAGGGTGACACTTGGTAGCTTCTGCTACATCTCAACACTTAGGCAAAATGAACCGGTCCTCTACTTCAAAATTTTGTTGCTTCACCCGAAGAACCAAAATTGTAGTTTTTGACTGAAAATTGTTAGGTTGTGGAGCTAAAAGCTTCACCAGGATGCAAATAGGAGGAGTTACAGAGGTTGCAGAGAGTTACAGAATGAGTTACAGGGCAATTGATGTCAGTCTGATCAACTAACATTGATCAGATAGCAGTGCAAAAGCAATCGACATTGGTTACTAGTCAGTCAACATCGGTTAGGAGGAACCGGCATCAGCAACCTGTGTGTGAACATGCAATTTGCATGCGGATTCTAGAGAGTCTATTTTTGGACTATTAGTTTGTATGTTAAAGGCTAATTATAGTCTTGAGTTGCATGTCTAATTATTGTAGTTAAGATAGTCTAATTATTGTAAGCATGAGATCTATATAATAGACTCATGGGCTGTATACTAAACTAGTGATAGAGAGTAAGAGAGCAAATAAGCTCCTTTAGAGAGAGGAGAGCAATGGTGTGTTCTTCCTAGTGCCACAGTACCAAGTGTGGGTGCTAGTTTGGAGAATCAGACAGGTTCTTCATATATGTATGATGTTGGTCAACAGGTGTGCATGGCTTCTTTTGGAGATCTACAATGGTGAGTAAGGTCTGGTGATTTGTAGGTAGCAGCAGAGAGTGGGAGATCTACTTGGAGTACGGTTGTGTACTTGGTGTACTAGCAGCATGTTACTGACTAGTGGAGGTGAACAACAATTCTGTATTTGAGTTGTGTGTTGGGATCGAGAGAGAGAGGGAAGAAGGTCTTGAGGTGTGGTGAGCCTTTGAGGTGGAAGAAGAAGTGGCATCTTATTTATTGTATTTTCTTTTGAGTGATTATTAATACAATTGTGTATTATCTCTCATATCCTGTGTTGTTTCATATTTCTAGTTACTTATCATTCTGGTTAAATTCTATGTTTAGTTGCTAATACAAGAGGTAATCATTTATGCTCTAATTCATGGAGCAAGATCTTGACAATTGGCATCAAAGCTTTTGGTTGGGTTGACTAACAGGTGGTTCAGATCTGGTTAGTGTTTTTTGACTACAGGTCACTCACAGGGGTTTCAGATTGAGTGGGAGTATAGTAATGGCAGAAGAAAGTAAGCTATGAATGGGGAAATTGAATAGCATGAATGGTCTGATTGATGGAAAGAAATAGCAGGGAAAGGATGATTGTTGGTCGGTAGAAGATCAGCGTGTAAAAGCAGATGTTGCACAGGTTGCTCTGGATAAAGTAGAATCTTTGTTTACGGATTCTTTTGCCTCTTTCCATGCAGCCTGAAATAGAGCATCTTTTCATAGGTATGTATTTGGAGACTTTGGAGAGATTTATTTAGGGGTTGGTGAGCCTTGTTAGATTATTGACGAAGGGGAACTGAAGCTAAAATTGTAGACAGGTAACACACAGGTGTTGAAGAAGGTCATGCAAGTTCTAGTCTTGGAGATGAGTCTAATTTCTTCAAGAAATTTGGGTGATGGGAGATGCACAGTAACTCTCATAGCGGATGCACTTGAATTAGATGGTGGTAAGAAAGTAGGTATCCTTTATCTATCTACTTATATTACTAATTCACCTTCTATTGTAGAGATGTGGCTTTGTAGCCTTGGTCACATATGTAGGAGGGGAATGCATGTTCTTAAGCGGAAGATAGATATCTTTGATAAACTTAAGAATTGAAAGGCCTTGGTGTTCATGGAGGAGATGATGGATAGAGATCAACTGAGGGGACTGAATTATTCTGAGTAGGGTTGTGTTGATTTGAATAGGGTTTTGATCCATGGAGAGCTCACGGGTAAAAAGTCATCACTCACAAGTGAACACAGGTACCAGCATCGGTCATATAGTAACTGATGTCAGCAATAGGAAGACCAACGTCGGTCAGGAAGGAACTGACGTCGGTAGAAGGGATACCGGTGTCGGCCAGGGAAATGATGTCAGCAGTCATGGTCAGTGCAGAGAACCGACATCGGTCAAATGCAGACTAGGAGATGGCCGAGATTGGTCACTGGAATGGATGGTGGGCGGACAACTAGCTATCAAAAAGGTCTCAAATGCTCATATTGAGGTCAGAAAGGGTAAGTGAACCTCATATTCATTTTTCACCTTCTTTATATTGCTTATTGATGGCCAAGAACCAGGAAGATGTGAAGAGGCAATGCAGGTAAAATCTAGAAATAGTGGGAGCTTGGCATGGATGAGGAGTGAGTCCTTGGAGAAGAACCAAATAGGTATTTGTTGGTGGAGTTGTTAGCTAGAAGAAAGCACTAGATGAGGGATGGATTCCCAAGTTAAAGAAGAGAGTGGATGGACACGTGAGATAGAAGGCCAAGGTATATGGTCTTGAGGAAGCTGCAAGACAGTGGTACAGGTTTGACAGGTGGATGACAAAGTAGGGCTTTAGTCAATGTCAGTGTAACTATTGTGTTTGTCTTTACCAGGTGGATGATGAGTTGCAACATTATCTAGTTAATGTATGTGGGTGATTTGCTAGCAGGTTTGTACATACAGGGTTTTGCTGAGTTAAAGGTAAGGTTAGTTCAGAGGTATGTCATGAAGAATTTGGAGCAACAAAATTCTTTGGCATAAGAGACATGGAGATTTTGTCTCCAGTGGGAGTTGATGTGAAGATGGTGTTGGCGGGGTTCAAGATGAAGGATGCAGAATCAGTAAGCACACCAAGGGCTGGACAGTTCAAGCTTAGCTTAGAATAGGGTTCAAAATCACATGAGGTCTAGTGTAGACCTAAGTTTTCCCAATCAGTGGGAGTTGTTAGAAAGTATGGAGCCAATTTGGGGAAGAAGTACTGGAGGGTAGTTCAGTGGATTCTCAGGTATTTGAGATGGACTAGCAGTAGGTTAACATGTTATGCAAGGTCAAGGTCTTCACTACATGGGTTGTAGGTTCGGATGTGGCAGGTTACTTGGATGACAGGTGTAGCATCATAGGTTGTGTGGTGGTTGGTCTTCAAGATTGATCTTGAAGAGGGATACAAGCCAGGGAATAAATTAGATGGTGTATAGGTATAGGTACAGGTGCAGTTGTTTATCTCCAAGTGGGAAAATTGTTAGGTTGTGGAGCTAAAAGCTTCACCAGGATGCAAACAGGAGGAGTTACAGAGGTTGCGGAGAGTTGCAGAATGAGTTGTAGGGTAACCGACATCGGTCTGATCAATTGACGTTGGTCAGATAGCAGTGCAGAAGCAACTGACGTCAGTTACTAGTCAGCCGACATCAATAAGGAAGAGCCGGCATTGGCAACCTGTGTGTGAACATGCAGTTTGCATGCGAATTTTGGAGAGTCTATTTTTGGACTATTAGTTTGCATGTTAAAGGCTAATTATAGTCTTGAGTTGCATGTCTAATTATTCTAGTTAAGATAGTCTAATTATTTTAAGCATGAGATCTAAATAATAGACTCATGGGCTGTATTGTAAACTAGTGCTAGAGAGTAAGAGAGCAAATAAGCTCCTTCAGAGAGAGGAGAGCAATGGTGTGTTCCTCCTAGTGCCACAATACCAAGTGTGGGTGCTGGTTTGGAGAATCAGAAGGGTTCTTCATATATGTATGATCTTGGTCAGCAGGTGTGCATGGCTTCTTTTAGAGATCTACAATGGTGAGTAAGGTCTGGTGATTTGCAGGTAGTAGCAGAGAGCGGGAGATCTACTTGGAGTACGGTTGTGTACTTGGTGTACTGGCAGTGTGTTACTGACTGGTGGAGGTGAACGACAATTCTATATTTGAATTGTGTGTTGGGACCGAGAGAGAGAGAGGGAAGAAGGTCTTGAGGTGTGGTGAGCCTTTGAGGTGGAAGAAGAAGTGGCATCTTCTTTATTGTATTTTCTTCTGAGTGATTAGTAAAACAATTGTGTATTGTCTCTCATATCCTGTGTTGTTTCATATTTCTAGTTACTTATCATTCTGGTTAAATTCTGTGTTTAGTTGCTAATACAAGAGGTAATCATATATGCTCTAATTGGTGGAGCAAGATCCTGACAAAAATAATTGAATATGACGTAGAGTAGGAAATTACTCTACAGGCAGCAGTCAAAAATGTGAGAATGAGATCCTACAGGCATAAGATTTGGGATTTGATAGAAGATTTTGAAGCTTTTAATACTGAAATAATCCCTAGAAGTCAAAACTCTGAGGCTGATAGGATGGCTTAGATTGGCTCACAGTTTAATCCAGCAACTGGCCTATTGGTTAACAAGGAGTTAGCAAAAGTTATAGTGAGGCCAACTATCCCAGACAATGATGAAAATTGGCAAGTATTTGAAAATGATGCTCAGGTAGTGTCTTTCTTACAACAATCAGATGAGTTTGTTGATTAGTTGCAAACTAAAATTGAAGAGGCATATGGTGATCAGATTATAAAATTGAGAACTAATAAGCTCCCCAAGGGATTGATCACCTTGAAAATCTTGTTTGACCTAGAGGATATAAGCCTGGAAAAGAAGAGGTTCTAGGTTGATAAAGCAGACTATTCAGAGGTAGAGGTGAGTGAAGAGAAAAATCTAAAAGTTGGAAATTTTGCAACTCAAGAAGAGAAGGAAAGACTAATGAAATTATGAAAAAAATATGACAAAGTCATAGCTTCAAGCTATGAAGACCTTCATGGATACAATAGGGACATTATCCAGCACACGATAGAGTTGACTGAATGGTCCAAGCCCATCAGACAGAAAGAAAGGCCAGTAAATCCAAGGATTGAGCCTCTAATGGTAGATGAGTTGTAGAAACTTTTAGATTCCAAAATAATTTTCCCAATCAAGCACTCGACTTGGGTATCAAATCTAGTCCCAGTTAGGAAAAAGAATGGAGATGTAAGACTGTGTGTAGATTTCAGAGATCTAAATAGAGCATCTCGAAAAGACCACTATCCCTTGTCCTCCATGGAACAAATTCTAAAAACTATGGCTGGATCAGAGAGGTTTTCTTTGCTTGATGGTTTCTCTGGGTATAATTAGGCTTAGCTAGCTGAGGAAGACCAGTACAAAACTGCTTTCACTACCAAATGGGGGACATTTGCCTATGCGAAGATGCCATTTGGCTTATCAAATGCAGGAGCCACCTTTCAACGAGCTATGGATATAGCCTTTGGTGAACTAATAAGCAAGGTCATCCTAGTCTATCTAGACAACCTCACTGTTTCCTCAAAGAATGCCGATGATCATTTAGATCATTTAGAATTTGTCTTCAAGAAGTGTCAAGATTTTTGGATATCATTGAATCCCAAGAAATGTATTTTTGTTGTACCTCAGGGTAAACTATTGGGGCACATAGTATCTAAAGAAGGGGTTTCTATAGATCCTGAAAGAGTTGTAGCTATAATAGACCTACCTCTTCTAGCAAATAAAAAACAGTCCAGTCCTTTTTAGGGAGGATCAATTTTGTCAGTAAATTCATATCTAATTTTGTAGGCTTGGTTAGACCAATGACACTCTTGCTAAAAAAGGACCTGGTCTTCAAGTGGACTATAGAAGGAAGGCAAGCTTTTGAGGGGGTTAAGTATCTTAGCAGCCTCAGTGCTCGAGAACCCAAATTTTTCAATGCCCTTAGTAATGTATGTCTATGGAGGGGAGTTAAGTATTGTTGTTGTCTCAACTCAAAAGAATGATAGCCTAGAGGGGGAACACCCAATAGCCTTTTTCTCAAGAAATCTCAGAGATTATGATATCAAGTACAATTTTGTGGAAAGACAAGCCTATGCCATGGTAAAATCCCTCAAGAAATTTAGGCATCTAATATCAGGGATCAAGATTCTAATACTTGTAGCTCACCCAAGTATCAGGGAATATATCATGGAGGGGGAAATTATTGAGAAAAGAGCCAATTGGATCACTAAGATCCTTGAATATGATGTAGAAGTTAGACCCACCAAACTAGTTAGAGGCAAGGTTTTATGCCAATATATAACCCAAGAGCTTGAAAATATGCTACCTGAGGAAGCAGATTCAGAAGGAGAGATAGAGACCATGCTAAAATTACAAGAGGTTGATCAGGAATCTTGGGTCACAAGCAGGATTCAATTTATGAAAAATGGGGTTTATCTAAGGGAACTCCCTCGAAACAAGAGGAGATATTATAGGATACAGGGAGTTTGTTTTGTTTTAATTGAACAAATCCTTTTCAGAAAAAATATTGAGGGAAAATTGTTAAGATGTGTAGAACAGGTTGAAGCTCAAAGAATACTACATGAAATACATCATGGAATATCAAGGGGGAATTTTTTTGCAAATACCACAGCCATAAAGATAAGTGAGGTAGGGTATTTTTGGCCTACTTTATTTGCAAATTGTTGTCAGCTGGTTAGAAAATGTCAATCCTACCAGTATTATATGGGGATGAGGAGGAATGCAGCCATGCCACTTAGTCCTATAGTTATGGATGAACCTTTTGCTCAATGGGGTCTTGACTTCATTGGAATGATAAATCCAGTGTCCAGCATGGGTCACAAATGGATACTAACTGCCACAGACTACTTCACCAGATGGACCAAGGCAGTCCCACTTAAGGAAGCAACAGAGAATGTGATCCTAGATTTTATAGGGGTATCACTACTCACTTTGGGGCTCCTCACACCATCATTTCAGATAATGCTAAAGCATTCTTGGGGTCTAAGGTATCCGACTTTGCCTTGAGACATGGAATATATCTGAAAACTTCATCTAACTATTACCCTCAAGGTAATGGTCTGGTAAAATCAACCAACAAGAACTTGATAAGACTCATCAAAAGAATAGGGGCTGATCATCATAAGGAGTGGCATAAAGTGCTCAATCTAGCACTATGGGTAGATAGAATCATGCCCAAGCAGGTGATCAAAATGTCTCCATATGAGTTGGTATATGGAAAGTCTGCCATGATTCCCATAAGTTTGGAAATCCCTGCTCTTCAGTTATCAAATAAATTGAGATTGAAGAAAATGGCCCCATGCAGGTTAGACTCACAGAGCTTCTAGAAGTTTAGGAAAAGAGGGATATATCTCATGATTCATTGATCAAACATTAGGGAATCGTTAAGAACTATTTTGATAAAAGGACTTTGAATCCTAATTTTGAGGTGGGCTCAATCATTTTAAAATGGGATGCACGGGCCACCAAGCTAGGTTAGCATACCAAATTCGAAGCACTATGGATTGGCCCATATAAAATCTACATGTGCAAGCAAAAGAATTCTTTTGAGCTAGAGTCAATGGAAGGAGAACTTGAAGAGATTCCTATAAATAGAATCTATTTGAAACATTTCAATTGACTTGGGTCTCTCATGTATTATAGTTAAATAGTTTCCCTTTCTCATATTATTTTTCCATTATTTTCCCACTTTGCTTTTAAATAAGTGTTTAAACACATGTCGACGGCTCTTTTAAAGCTATAATTTTCAAAATTTTGATCTAGCGGGAGGTGGAGTTTTCTTTTTGAGCAGGCTCAAAAGTCTTGAGGGTCGCCAGTAATTATAGAGTAAAATTTTACTCTATGTTGCATTCAAATTTTTAGTCGAGCACTGCAGTTTTGGTTCCCGTATATCTTGGTCATAGTGGGAGAATTGGGGCAGAGCGTGAGTTCATTTTTCATCTAAGTGTCAAGTGCAGTGGATACTGCCAAGTGTCACTACCCAAGCACAAGTCTTCTTTCTCCTCTTTTATTTCTTTCATTTCATTTTGCCTAAATGTTTGAATTCAAGTAGAGACTGCCAAGTGTCACTTTCCAAAACATGGGGCCAGCCAACTAGCATCATTCGAGACTCTTTTTATAACTTTCCAGAGAACCACGGATCGTGCCATGTACCTAACAGTGGCTAAGTAGAAGCTACCATGTGTCAGCATCCATGTCTCATATCGGTACCCGTGATTCTTCTTTTTAGCAAAGGTTTTCAAAAGGCTAAGGAGCAAGAAGCAGTGGAAAGCACTAGGTGGCAGTCATAGAAGGCCCTGAACTACCCTTTTTTAAAAGCAATGGAAGTCACCACGTGTCGGCACCTAAGAGACTTTAGTTCAATGCATGGGTTTAATACTTTGGTTCAACACAGAAAGGCATCATTTTATTTTGCTTAAGTGTCATAAAGCAGGGGATGCTACCAAGTGTCACTCCCTAGCCCCTCCTTACTCCATCCCCAAAAAAAGCAAAAGATGCCACATAACCCTAGCTAGAGAGATGTAAGATGCCACGTATCTTCCTAGAAGTAGCAGAGGTCACCACATATCGATGCCTGAGAGATCATCTTCAAGTTTCATTGCTAAATAGAGATTGTGGTGGGCCTTGGGTGTTACTTCAAAGGTCTGCAGAAACTACCAAGTGTCACCATCTGTAAGAGCCCGATATGTCTCGAGTGATACTACAACACAACCAAAGAGAAGCGAAGAGAGCTGTGTGTCTTCGATAAATCTGGCGAAAGGTGCCAAGTGTCATTTTTTGGTGCCTTCTAAGTAACAAAAGAATTTTTAAGAAATTGACTAAGTGTCCTCTCCCATTTCAACATAACAGAGTGTTTTGTGTATCTGTTGCCGCAAAACGAAATGGAGGGAAAATCGGCTGGAGTTAATTCAAGTAGATGGAACAGTTCATCAGGTAGATTTTTGGAGCCCCCAAAGCATTGAAGGCACCGTCTGTTTGTCCCCTGGGAGTGAAGGATGGAGAAGATTGCGCGGGAAAGGGGATGATGGAAGGAGACATCTGAGGCTATAAAAGAAGAAGAATTGTAAAAAATAGGGGGTAATTATATAGTTTTAGACTTTCTAGAATTTTTGACTAGTAATATCATTTGCTCTTGTCTCAATTTTCTTGAGTTGTAAAGTTATTGTAACTTTGCATGTTTTTGTGCCTTTTATGTGGCTGAATAAATTAAGAAGATTGAACTCCATGCCTTGGTTGGTGTTATCTATGTCATTTGTGAATTAGTCTATATAGTAGATTTTATGATGTTGTGACTAGGAATGTCATTTGCTTTTGTCTCATTTTCTTGAGTTGGAAGGTTTACATAACTGTACGTGACTTCTGAGCCTCTTATGTGATTGGAAGATTCTATTAAGAAGATTGAACACTATGCCTTTGTTGACATTCTCTGTATCTTAGCAAAAGAATCCCCTATTGTGAGCCTTTATTTCTGTTATTTTAATCTTTTTCATTGATCATGCACTTGTCTGCTCTTGAATGTAATTGAATCCTATAATAGTTTCACTATGCTCAGGTTAGGATTAGGATTATACTCAGGCACATTGCCATAGTTAGGTTTAAGTTCCTATATTTGCATTTTTGTTTAATCTCCTATTTTTTTCCCCAAACACTTGATACAAAAGAAGAGACCAGCTTCTCTAAAATTTGGAGGTTGTTTCAAGCTGCATTGTCCCATAGCTTGAAACTTCCCATTGTTGATTGATTAAGATCAAGCACAATTTTAAACCATCAACAACTGTCACATGGATACAGACTAGCAGATGATGATTTTAGAAGGAATGACTTTCGTTTTTGTTCCTCCTAAAGATGATGGAAATCTACCTCTCATAGGGAAAATGGGTGACACAGGGGTAACAAGAAGCAGTAAATCTTCTCTTCATTTGGGACTTATGCAAAAAGACCTTAAGAAGGGAGGGGCAAAAAAAGCTGGCAAGCCTGGTAGAAAAAAGGACCTAGATAAGATGAAACTAATGGGAGAGACTTTGGTGGAGTCAGGGTCTGTAAAGACTCTAGATGCACACTTTTTGAACCCTCTAAAATGATTATACTATCATGGAATATAAGGGGCTTGAACAATAGGCCTAGACAAAATGATGTTCATAACTTGATTAGAAGTCATAGACCAGATGTCCTTTTTTTGTAGGAGACTAAGCTTTTAGTTGATGATATGTTTAGATTAGTGCCTAAGTTGTGGAGGCAAGGAGACTGTTAATGCATTGGTGTTATTGGATCCTTAGGGGGACTAGCCTGTATGTGGAACCCAAGGAAGATCAGTCTCATAGGTTGGCTATCTTCTAAGTTTTCCATGACTATGATTGCTTCTAGTTTTGAGATAGGGGAATTTATTATCCTCTCCAATATCTATGCCCCTATTGATTGGCAGGGTAAACATTCCTTATGGGGCCATATCAGTTTTGTCCATAGCTTGGCCCCCTTCCAACCTTGGATTATAGCAGGTGATTTTAACTCTATTTTAGATTTGACTAAAAAGCATGGTGGCACGTCAAGGCTAGATCCCTCTGCCTTGCTTATGTGTAATTATATTGAAGTTTTGAATTTAGTTGACATTAAGCCCAATAATGGGTAGTTCACATGGAACAATCACAAGTGTGGGGAATAATGCATCACTGAGAGACTAGATCACTTTCTGGTTTCCAGTTTCTGAATTGGAGGCATGTGGTCTATGGGGTCTAAAATTTTGGACTAGAGAGGATCCAACCATTGGCCTATCAAGCTTACCAGTGTTTCAAAGCATCACCCGCACTCTCCTTCCTTTAGATTCTAGTTCATGTGGCTATGGGATCAATCTCTATTTGAGTGTGTGGCCAATTGGTGGCGATGGGGTAGGCCTACCCATGGTACGATGATGTATACCTTTGCCAAATCACTGCAGTATGTGAAGTATAAGCTCAAAAGGTGGAACCACCAATGTTTTGGTAATATTTTTCATGCTAAGGAAGTTGCATAGTCCAAGCTTGATGGCATCACTAGAATAATAAGGGAGGAAGGTTTGACTGAAGATCTACTACAAGATGAAGCTCAGGCCACGAAAGACCTGGAGGAATGTGAGCTAAGGTAGGAATATTTTTGGAAGTAGAAAGCTCAGGTTGAATGGCTCCAGGAAGGGGATAGAAATAAATCTTTTTTCTTTAACTCATCCAAAGCTAGGAGACATGGCAATTCTATTTCAGTCTTGGTCAATGAAAGAGGTGAGCGGCTTAACTCCTTTTCAGTAATGTCAAAGGAGGTGGTTCAGTACTTCTCTACTCTTTTTAGGGAAGATGCGAATGCAAAATTACCAGAAGAAGCTCAAGTTCTCTTATGTATTCCACCTCTGGTAAGGCAAGAAATGAATGAGAATCTAATGAAGGATATCACACTTGGAGAGCTTGAGGAGATCATTACTCAGATGAAAAAAGGGAAAGCAGCTGGCCCTGATAGTTTCTCAGCTGAATTCTACCAAGAATTTTGGTACATTATCAAACTTGATCTTTTAGCTGTTGTCCAAGAATCTCAGTGGAACAAGCAAATGCTTAAGGCTACAAATGCGAACTATCTTGCCCTCATACCCAAATGTGAAGGAGCTGATAGGTTAAGTCAATTCTGCCCTATATCTCTTTACAATGTTGTTTATAAAATTATATCAAAAATCATTGTAGATAGACTTAAAAGAGGGCTGAGCACTGTGATTTTCAAAGAGCATAGTGCCTTTGTGGAAGGTAGGCAAATTTTAGATGGTATTGTTATTGATGTTGAATCCATACATTCCATGGCCAACTCTAAAGATAAGGCGATGTTTATCAAGTTGGACATGGCCAAGGCCTTTGATAGGGTTAGATGGTCTTTCCTATAGAAGGTTCTTAGTGCTTTTGGTTTTACAGATGAATGGACTCAATGGGTCATGAGTTATATTTCCTCGGTCTCCTTTTGGGTGCTTATTAATGGAGAACATACGGAGTTATTTGGAGCCTCTAGGGGGTTGCAACAAGGAGATCCCCTATCTCCATACCTCTTTCTTCTCCTCACTGAAGGTTTGGGGAGGTTGATCAATAGGAACAAAAAGGTTGGTCATATCCAAGGATGGTGATGGGGAGGTGAACTGCCAGTGTAGTCACACCTACAGTTTGTTGATGACACTACCCTGATGGGCATGGCCACAATGAGTGAAGTAGATAATTTGTGCAAGGTGTTGGATGTCTACTTAATGGCCTCGAGACAAAAGTTTAATGAAGACAAGTCATCCATCTTCTTCAACACTCCAGGTCCCATTCAACAGCAGATTGCTAGGACTATGCATTTTTAGATTGGGACTCCCCCTTTGATTTACTTGGGCATCCCCATCTCTATTGGCCATATCTCCAAAGAGTCTTGGCAAAATATTTTGGAGAAATTTCAAGTGAAAGTGAATCATTCTACTCACAGGTGGTTATCTTTTGCTCACTGGGTTCAACTTATCCAATTTGTGGTACAAGCATTGCCCATTTATAGATGTATGCTTCAGGTTGCTTTGATGGGAATTGTTAAGGAGTTTGATTTGGTTACTAGGCAATTTTTATGGGCTAGTAATCTAACGTCCTCTAAATGGAGCCTTGTTAGATGGGAGATTGTCTGCAGCCCCAAACAACAAGGGGGGCTCGGCCTAAGGCAGATAAAATTAAATGGTGTTGCTTTGGAGGCTAAACTTTATTGGCCTTGGTGCACTAAACAAGACAAGGCTTGGGCTAGAATTCTCTCACAAAAATATTACCCTAGGATCATTCAGTGGGATATTCCTCGCTATCCCCTTATTGGGAAAGGCTCACCGATATGGGGTACTCTCAAAAAAGGGGCTGCTCTCATTAAGGAAGGTTTATTCTAGATTTGTAAGTAGGGATCCAAGGCTCTCTTATGAAATGACTCTTGGTATGGATATCCTCCCATCACTTCTCAGTTCTCAAATTTTTTGAACATCTATCATAGATTCCTTAATGTTGGCTAGTCTCAAGTGAGCGACTTCAAGGCATATACTTCACGCGGATAGTTGGAGGTGGCAAGATGGAAAGACCCTGAGGCTTGGCCAGTTGTTGGGATGTAGAAGGAGAATGAGGAACTACTGAACCTCCTCTCCAGGCATCATTGTATCTCATTTTAGGAGGAAGATAAGCTCACTTGGTCTCCCAATCCTAAGGGAGCCTATACAGTTGCCTCTAGTTATCAGGCCTTACTTCTTCAGAGATTAGGTAGGGGAGAAGTGTAATGGTGTGTTAGGACCTAGAAGCACCATTGATTACCAAGAAAATAAACATGTGGAATTAAACTAGAAGTAATAAGTAACTAGAATTCAAAAATAACACAGAATATGAGAGACAATACCCAATTGTATTAAAACTCTTCCACAAGGAAATACAACAAAGAAGATGCCACAGTCTTCTTCCTTACATCTCTAGAGCTCACACACATCTAGAGCATAAACATTAAATCTCTTCAAGAGCTCACTCTCTCTTACGGTCCCAACACACAACTTAAACACAGATTTGGTGTTCACCTCCAACTAGTCAGTATCCACTACTGCCAGTACATCGAGTATACAAACATACTCAATCGAGTACACAACGCACTCCAAGTAGATCTCCCATGAACTTGCAAAAACCTACAACTCAAATGATCTTACTTATGGAAGGATCTACCTTACCTTCCTCTATGCTCAATGACCGAGTACACACCGTACTCCAAGTAGATCTCTCTTGATCTTGCTACTTGTTATGTTGTTGTCCTCCCTGATCTTGCACACCTACAAATCAATCTGGTTCTGCACACCTGCAAACCTGGATTCCACACCCACATACACCTACAGATCAACCTGATCTTACTTACCTAGAAGGAACTACCTTGTATTCCTCTATTTGCTCTTTGATGTGTTGCTATCACCTTTGATCCTGCTGTCCCCTGTAGATCTCCTTTGACCTCACAAACACACACACCATGTAGATCTCTAAACATGGCCTCGCAACACCTATCAACCAAGATCCTACACACCTGAAGAACCCTTCTGATTCTCCAAACCAGCACCCACACTTGGCACTGTTGTGGAACTAGGAGGAACACCCTTGCTCTCTTCACACACAAAAGGAGCTAACTTTGCTCAACTCAACTGGCACAAATTATAATACAGCCCATGAATCTATTATATAGATCTCATGCAAACAATAATTACACACCTAATTACAATAATTAGATCCACATCTTCAAGTCTATAATTGGCCTTCTACATGCAAATAACTGGTTCGTTAACTAACTATTTGTGCAATTGACAGTTTTGGAACCACACAGGTGACTGACATCAGTCACTGTCTACCTGGAAGTGACCGATGCCAGCCGATCCCTGACCGACGTCAGTTGCTCTTCTCACTATATATGACTGACATCAGCTGATCAGATCGACGTCAATTGCTCTGCAACTCAGCAACCTCCTCCATGTCTGCATCAGTGAAGCTTTTAGCTCCACAACCTAACAATCTCCCACTTGGAGATAAATAACTGCACTGTACATGTACCTATACACCATCTAGTTTATTTCCTAACTTGTATCCCTCTTCAAGCTCAACCTTGAAGACCAACCACCACAACACCTATGGTGAACCTCTTGTCATCCAAGTAACTTACCGCATCTGCATCTACAAACCCATGTAGAAAAGAACTTGACCCTACATAGCATGTTGACCTGTTGCTAGTCCCTCTTAGATACCTGAGAATCCACTGAACTGCCCTCCAGTGCTTCTTTCCTAGACCGGCTCTAAACTTTCTGACAACTCCCACTACTGGGGCAAACTCAGGGAGTACATGTACTCAACCTCATCATGTGATTGGGGACCCTATTCTATGAACTGTCCATCCATAGGTGTGTTGCCCTATTCTGCATCCTGCACTACCTTCACACAATCATCTTGTGACAACATCAACTTGTGATCTCCCTGTCTCTAGGATTACTCATGCCAAAGAATTTTGCTACTCCCAAATCCTTCATGGCAAACTACTGAACTAACCTTACCTTTAGCTCAACAAAACCCTATATGTCTAAACCTGAAACTAGTATACCAACCACATACAGTAACAAGATAATGTTGCAATCATTATCCAACCTGGTAAGACAAACACAATGGTTACACTGACATTGACTAAAGCCCTACTTTGTCATCCACCTGTACCACTGTCCTACAGCTTCCTCAAGACCATATGACCTGGCCTTCCATCTCATGTATCCATTATCTCTATTTTTTAACCATGGAATCCATTCATCTTAGTGCTTTTCATACCGGCTGGCAACCCTACCAAATTTCCCATTTAGTTCTACATCCTGTTCATGCCATGCTCCCACTATTTCCTGGATCCTTCCTGCTCTACAGTGAGAAATGAGTATAAAGAAGAGGAACAACAAATTTGAGGCTTACTTACCCTTTCAGTCCTCCACATGGGCATCTGAGACTCCTTGATAGCTTGCTGTCCACCCAAAATACATTCCAGTGATTGACCTCGATCACCACACAGTCTGCATCTGACTGACATCGGTTTAATATGACTATCCAGGTCGTTGATGTCGATTATCCTACCGACATCGATCTCCACCTACCCAACACCACTGACTCCTCTTGTCTGCACATGACCGACATCGGTACCTGTTTGTTTGACGTTGGTTACCTTTGACCGACGTCAGTACCTGTGTTCACCTGAGTGATGACTTTTTACCCGTGAGCTCCTTTAAATCAATCCCATGTCCAAACTGCCCTGCTCATAAGTATCCAGCCCCATCCACTGACCTCTATCCGTCATCTCCTCCAAGAACACCAAGGCTTTCCAGTTCTTAAGTTTATCAAATACATCAATCTTCTTTTTCTAGCAATAAACACAATCCTTTCTTGTAGCATCCCACTGCTCACAAAAATCTCGGTCTATGATCTCCGAAGCTGAACTCTTCTCTTTTGTCTTAAGAACATCCATTCCCTTCTCACTTATGTGACCAAGCCTACAAAGCCACACCTGTGCAACAGAAGTGGAATCAGTAATACAAGCAAGTAGATAAAGAGTACTTGCTTTCTTACCACATGCTAATTCAAGTGCTTCCTTGGTAACATTCCAAGAATCTACTATGAGAGTTCCTGTGCATCTCTCATCACCCAACTTTTCTGAAGCAATTAGCCACATCTTCAAGACTGGGACCTACATGACCTCCTTCAACACCCATGTGTTGGCCGCCTGCAATTTCAGCCGCACTTCCCCTTTGCTAACAATCTAACAAGGCTCACCAACCCCTCTAATTTGGGGTGCATGGAAAGAGGCAACAAAATCTATAAACCAAGATTCAACTTTATCCAAGGAACATCCTAGAGTATCCTGTGCAATAACACCTACAACATCTGCTTCTTTAGTTCCTTCATGCTGATCTGCTACCAACCAACAATCTTGATTTACCTACTCTTTCTTTCCATAACACCGTAATTGACCATCCGTGATATTTAGTTTCTCCATTCATAGCTTACTTTCTTCTGCCATTGCTCTACTCCCACTCAATCAAAAACCCCTGAGAGTGACCTGTAATCAAACACAAAACCTACTCCCTGCAACCTTAGCTCTGATACCAACTGTTAGGACCTGGAAGCACCATTGATTACCAAGAAACTAAACATGTGAAATTAAACCAGAAGTAACAAGTAACTAGAATTTGGAAATAACACAGAATATGAGAGACAATACCCAATTGTATTAATACTCTTCCAGAAGGAAATACAACAAAGAAGATGCCACAGTCTTCTTCCTTACATCTCTAGAGCTCACACACATCTAGAGCATAAATAGTAAATCTCTTCAAGAGCTCACTCTCTCTTATGGTCCCAACACACAACTCAAACACAGAGTTGGTGTTCACCTCCAACTAGTCAATATCCACTACTGCCAATACACCGAGTATACAAACATACTCAACCGAGTACACAATGCACTCCAAGTAGATCTCCCATGAACTTGCAACAACCTGCAACTCAAATGATCTTACTTATGGAAGGATCTACCTTGCCTTCCTCTATGCTCAATGACCAAGTACACACCGTACTCCAAGTAGAATCTCCTAATCTTGCTACTTGTTGTGTTGCTGTCCTCCCTAATCTTGCACACCTGTAAATCAATCTGGTTCTACACACCTGCAAACTTGGATTCCACAACCACATACACCTATAGATCAACATGATCTTATTTACCTGGAATGAACTACCTTGCCTTCCTCTATTTGCTCTTTGATGTGTTGTTGTCACCTTTGATCCTGATATCCCCTGTAGATCTCCTTTGACCTTGCAAACACACACACCATGTAGATCTCCAAATGTGGCCTTACAACACCTATCGACCAAGATCCTACACACCTGAAGAACCCTTCTGATTCTCTAAACCAGCATCCACACTTGGCACTGCTGTGGAACTAGGAGGAACACCCTTGCTCTCTTCACACATAAAAGGAGCTAACTTTGTTCAACTCAACTGGCACAAATTACAATACAGCCCATGAGTCTATTATATAGATCTCATGAAAACAATAATTAGACACCTAATTACAATAATTAGATCCACAGCTTCAAGTCTATAATTGGCCTTCTACATGCAAACATCCGGTTCATTAACTAACTGTTCATGCAACTGACAGTTTCAGAACCACACAGGCGACCAACATCGGTCCCTGTCTGCCTAGAGGTGACCAATGTCGGCCGATCCCTGACCAACATTGGTTGCTCTTCTCACTATATATGACTGACGTTGGCTGATAAGACCGATGTCAGTTGCTCTATAACTCAGCAACCTCCTCCATGTCTGCATCAGTGAAGCTTTTAGCTCCACAACCTAACATGGTGGAGATAGGTCTGGAATAATTTCTCATGGCCAAAATGCAACTGTTTTGCTTGGATCTTGGCTTGGAATATATGCTTGACTTGGGACAACCTCCAAAAGAGGCCCTTCTGTTTGTGTTATGTGTGGAGTAGCTGAGGAGGATTCCACCCACCTATTTTTTAGATGCTCCTTTGCCTTGCAACTCTGGCACTACTTGTGGGATGTTTGGTAGAGCTCTTATTTTCATGCTCTTTTTATGGTCAACTTCTGGAATGGCATGGGAGAATCCCCCTCAAGGACGCCTTTCCTACAAGATGCATGGATAGCGGGCCCCATTTTTTTGCTATGGTAGATCTGGCTTGAAAGAAATAGGCTGATCTTTTGGGGTGTGAGGATCATGGCACAACAAGTTTGGTAGAAATTCGTGGGGAAGATTTAGAAGACCATCCAAGCCAAGAGCATGATCTACCTTCCATTAACCAAACAAGATGTTGAGGTAATGGCGCGACTAGGATTCCAGTACCTAACAGGTAATTTACCCTATGTCATGAGAAGCTGACAGGTCAAGGAGAAGATTCAAAGAGTTGGTCAATGGTAGCGCCCTCCTAGAGGGGTTCTCAAGATCAATACATATGGTTCCTCTAGGGGTAATCCTGGGCCCGTGGGTACTGGAGGGATTGGTAGGGATTCTAAAGGTAAGGTGATTTGTCTTTTTTTAGTTCTTGAGGGGCTACAAACCATTAACATGATGGAAGGCTAGGCCATTCTTTATGCCCTTGAGAAGGCTCAGGCTTTGGGTTGGCATAGAATCATATGCAAATCAGATTCTCAAGTTTTAATTAACCTGCTCGATAAGAGGAAAGTTTTGGATGTTAATTGGCAACTGGCTCTAACTATACAATAGATTTTGCAGGTTTGCTTGCACATGGATATTGTAACCTTTGTTCATATTCTGTGGGAATGGAATAGGGCAGTGGATTGTTTGCCCAAATGGGTGTCCGAGCATTTAGATGGCAAAAATATGGAGGATTGGGAGTCTCTCTCTCTGATACTCCGTTCGGATTTGGAAAGAATTCTGGAGGAAGATAGGGAGGTTTACAATATTGTTTAGTTGGGTGTGGGCTTAGTCTTTCTACCTTTGTTGCTCTCCTTTGGGGGTTTTTGCCCCCTGTTCTTCTTGTAATGCTCTTCTTTTCTTATCAATAATATTTTTACCCCTTTTTATAAAAAAAAAATTTATATATCAAAGTTAATATGATAATTTATTTATCTCAATCATTCTAATGAAAATAAAAGTGATTTAAGTAGCTTATTCAAGATAGATAATTTTTCTATACAATATAATAAATTAAATAACATAATCCATCTAGTCCATTTTTTATATAAATATAATTAAATAATTTCTTAAATCAATTTAATGAAAAAACTAATTTATTTGTCAATATAACAAAATAAATTCAATGGCTTATTTTAGTTAATCTATTTTCCAATACAAACACAATGATCTAATATATTTTATAATAAAAATAACTTAAATAGCTTATTCAATTTAATAATTTATCTATGTAATATGATAAATTTAATAACTTATTCCAACAGATCTTTTTTCTAATAAACATAGTTAATTAATTATCCAAATCAATTTAATACAAACAAAAATAATTTAAATATATTATTCAAATTAATTTATTATTTCATAAAATATATTATATTTAATAATTTATTTTAACTAATTTATTTTTCAAAACAACATAATCAATTAATTATCCAAATCAAATGAATATAAACATATATGATTTAGACAGATTATTCAAACTAATCTATTTACTTATAAAATATAATAAATTTAATAATTTATTCTAATAAATATATTTAAAAAATATTATCAAAATTAATCTTTTTTAATGTAATATAATAAATTTAATAATTTATTTGAACTAATTTATTTACTAATTAAACATAATAATATAACCTTAAATATAATACAATATAATGCAACCTTTTCCAACATCCTGAATTGCTCCAATCTATTAAAATATATTATGTTATTTCATAACATCTCTAAGGTTAACCACCATAACATGTTATTTCCTAGACTTGAACCTCACCATCTATAACTTTGCTTAACCTAGAACTACACAATATTATGGTAATTATTAGCAAGCTAGTAGGAGACTACTCATGCAAGAATTGTAAACATCTTGTCACCACATAATCCCAAAAAAAACAACATAACAATAATATTTGAGGAGTGTTGTGATAGTGATTCTCTCCCCTTTCTATTTTTTTTTATCTCTCTAAGAATATTCTTCCTTTGAACTTCCCTAGGTGAGAGGAATGGTGTTGCATATATTCATGACACCCACATGCCAAGTAATTAGCAAGATCAAGTATTAACATAATAATGTTTTTAAAATAAATTTATTAAAACTATAACTCAAGAATTAATCACATTAATTAATTTTTTTAATTTTTCATATTATAATTTATAAAATTTATATTGTAAAAATACATTAAATTATTTAAATAATTAAAAAATTAAATTGTGATATGTTATTAGTTAAATGGGTCAAGAGAAATGTAATGGTTTTATTTTTGTTTAATATTTTATTTTTTATTTTGTATAGTTGATTAGTAGAATTGGCTATCTAACGATGTATCACAACCCTTTTGATATGTTTTTAATAGGATAAATATGTGCACAAATATCTCTTCTAATAGAATGAATGTTTTAGTTGTTCTTGTTATACTCATAGTTCGTGTTCTACAAACATAGAATGGTACAATGATATTTACAATTTCCTCTATCGAGCTTACATACCAAACCATTTTATGTGGAATGATAAGCACAAATTACAATGAGAATAAATTTTTTATGTTATAATTGGAAATGATTTATTCAAATGAGGTTTTGATGGATAACTACTTTGATGTTTAAACACAGATGAGTCATGCATTGCACTATTATAGATGCATGATAGAAAGTGCAATAGGTAGTTTAGTAGTAAGGCCATATCCCAAAAATTATTATGCCATGGTTATTATTGTTATAACATAGAGCAAGGATGTATTGAACATGCCAAATTATGTTTACAATCCCAAAAATATAGCAATTTGAACCATGCACCATCTCATGAGTTACAACCAATTATCTTGCCATGGATTTTATCCTTATGGAGATTTTATTTGATTAGAAATATAAATCTAATGTTTTTCGGTGCACACAAATTTATAATCACAGCTACACAATATTTTTTAAAATGGGTGGAAGCAATTCCACTTGAATTTACTAAAAGGGATGGCATATGCAAGTTTTTGATAACCAATATTATTTCTTGTTTTGGCATACCTTCAACTATTATTACCGATAATGGATCATCATTTAAAAATAATATAGTAAAACACTTTTTCACTTAATACAAAATCAAACATACATTTCTTATGCATTATTACCCACAGGGTAATGTATAGGCAAAGGCAACCAATAAAACCATTGTCAAAATCTTCGACAAGATAGTTGAAAGCTATAACATAGATTGGCATCACCATATGGTGTATGCTTTATGGGCATACCATAGTAGTGATTACATACCTACTCAAGATACACCTTTTTATTTGGTTTATGGTACAGAGGTGGTATTACCAATTGAGCTTGAAATACCTTATTTGCAGATTGCTCTCAAAGATATTATAAAAGATAATGAATACTGTGAAAATATATTACACCAATTAGAATAATTTAGTGAAAAATGCACACATGATGCTGAAGACTTATGGGTTTATCAAAATCACATTAAGTGTACATATAATAAAAAGGTTTCTCCATGTGAATTTACTATGGGTGACCTAGTTCTATAGTAAAATCAGAAGAATACTAATGCATAAAAAGACAAGAAAGGAAATTTCAAACCAAATTGGATGGACCATTTATAGTAATAATTTTTTTTGTAAAAGTCATGTATTTCCTAGAAATACTTGAAGTAAAACCTACAAAAAATCCAATGAAAATTATGCACTTGTGTAAATATCTTGCTTGAGATATATTAAATAATTTAAAAATACCAATAAAACCCCAAAAAAATAAAAAAATAAAAAAATTCAAAAATATTTTTAGCTTTTACATGTTATATTATCTCCTTAGCATCTATGTCATTGGTTCCATGATGGTAGATGGAATATTAGTACTTTCATATATACACATTTTCACACATCATTTAAGTGTGATAAGGCATACATAAATACATGATCTATTCTTATAAGGATGTTTATCCTTACTTATATGTATGCCATATAGACATTAGGGGCATCCGATTTATTTGATCTTGATATGTACATGGGTTATATAGTTATATGATCACTTTCCATATCATGTTTGATCTTATGTACTTCCACATGCCTTATTCATGCTTATGTATTTTATAGTGTACTTGATATTTTATGTTCTTGACATTTTTTTCTAACACATATATCCAGGGGCTAGTATTTTATGTTTATGCTGGTTGCTTATGTTTTTCCTTTATGCACTTGTTTGAGTGTATTACCTTGTTTGTTGAGAATTCTAATATGCTCCATTGTTTGTGTCCCTAGTGCCTTTGTTTTCTTAATTTTATATTTGAATATTTCATTACTTGTTGTATGGACATTTGAATATGTCATTCCTTGCTTTGTGGACATTTATATAAGTCACAACCCTTTGATTGTGTAAGATTTGAACATGGCCCTTGATTGAGGTCTCATTGGACCATTGCTTTCTGATTTGATTTTGAGTACTCTTGTGTTTGTGTTTTATTTCTTTTTGATATTATACTATTACTATATAGACATTTCCATGATACATATCATGCATCTTAGGACTTGATGTGATCACATTTTCGATGATATATTTACCTAGACATGTTCCTTATATATGCTACATTTTTTGAATACATAGATTATATGACTATATTATCCTTTTGAGGTAAGGTAACTACCAGTTTGTACTTCCACTCACTTCAAAGGGGGGGGGGGGGGGAATACTAGTGGGGGCATGCCATAGAGGCATGGCTTCCACAATTTTCACAATTCATAGATTTAGATATATAATCGGAGCTTATTTTGGAAACATGTTAGCCACACTTACACAATTGTAAAATGGACAAATTGCATAGTTATATGATTTAGATACACATTTGTGGTAGAATTTTATACATTGGTATTGTTTTTATACCTAGGTTTTATCATGATATGTATATAAGGTGCATATGCTATGCAAAAGGGAACCTAAATTTCAAAATCAAAATTAGTTTTAGATTTCAAATACTTTTATGGACTTTATCCTACACTAAGATGGACTTTTATGGATTATTATTGAGCCAATCTACTACAGTAGTTGGTTCACTTTTGGTATGACTGAGGTGATTAAATCACTCAATATTACCAATTTTATAGGTTGGAATTGATTACATAATCCAACATCACTTTTTTTATAGTGAATATTGACTTGGATTAACTCGTGCTCATGAGGTTATAAATATGATTGGGTTGCACGATTGAGCTAATCTAAACTACCGAATGGAAACTTACTTTTTATCTAAGGTTGGGGGCAAGTTTTTCCTTTAACCCACCCACACACACACACACACACACACACACACACACACACACACACACACACACACACACACACACACACATGCACTTATATATTTATATTTTTCCTAAACTTAGTTTCAATGATTCATAGTGATACATATTTTCAAATCAAGTCGTTAAAAATCAAGGTGGTTGCATCAATGCATATGTATAATCTTATACCTTGCTATTTTTATTTCAATGATTTCAATTTTATATTATATGCATTGATTATAAACTATAATATAATTTTGGTTGTAGGTTAGTCACCATCAAAACACTCAATTTGGGATCACGCAAAGTCAAGATGTGTTATACACACCCAGGTGCACATTTATTTTCCTTTAAAATAATAATTTAATTATTAAATTAATAGGGTGGAAATGTATATAATAAATCTAAATTGTGTATCGCCTCAATAATGTACACTTGTAAAATATATACCTTGGTTGTTCCTCTCAGTTCTAGACCTTTCTCACTATTGAAAGGCTTGCATCCATTATCTATTGTGTATATTTATTATCTCTTAGTCCAATCAATGTTATTCTAATGACTCAAACCTTTTATCATACTTAGAATGATATAAACATTCTTATCTCTTGTCTCTACAAGTTTTGTAGATGTACTTTTTTCCAACTTCCAAGGCACTTGCATCCCTATCAAATGCCTACAACGATACAACTGTCTTGTGCTAGCACAAGTGTCCATTTCCCTAAATTCATCTAATTTTAAAATGAAATGTATCCCTATGGTTAGCATAAGTTATTTAATGGGATATATTCTCCAAAAGGATTTGTTTATATGCATGATCAATCCTCATTGATTCTTCACCTAACAACTCACAAGGCAACTTCCCAAAAACATTTATTGTGCAAAACACAAACACCCCATTTTAAAAATTCAAATAGGGACCCATTGTTGATCGTATGTAATTATTCAAGGTCTTATGAACCAAGAGTCTATGACTTATAGTTTGAAGTTAGAGATTGGTTTTTATGGCTGAATTAGTTAGTGTAGGTGTTCTTCATTAGCTTTGTCCTCTTGGGCAGGCTTGGTAGGGGAGTGACTCTGTGATGCATGGACTTAAAAAAAGTCTATCCCCATGACAGTTATGTTGAGTCTATTTGTCACCAATGAGTGGGAAATTTACATAAAAAGTAATAGATTCATTAATCAAGGTTATACAATAAAAATCCAAGATATGTGCCTCTAAATTGATATATAGTTTGCATTAAACATTGACATATTCATAATTATTTTCACGAGGCTCAATTTTCCCAAATTACATCACTCATTGATCTAAATTGAGTAATATGCTCATCAAGGGAGTAGATTAAGTAAAATTGATCCCTAAATCACATTAGGTAGTTTTAATTAGGTTGATATAGATCAATTACCTTAAATTGAATTCCCCATTAAACTAATTGAGTAATTGGTTCAATGAAATAATTAATTGGATAAAATTGAACCCCAAATCACATTAGGTAGTCATAATTAGTTTAATGGGGTAAAATTTCTTGTACATGTGTCCCACATTCAGCTAATTGTGTAATTAGATCAATGAGGGAGTTAATTTGGGTAACTTGAGCCCCAAAAAACATTAGATAGTCACAACTAAGTTGACAAGGCTTAATTTCCTTACATTTCATTTCCCATTAAACCAATTGATTAATTACTCTAATGGGGGAGTCAATTAGGGGAAATTGAGCCCCAAATCATATTAGGTAATCATAATTATGTTGATTGGGTTTGATCTCCAAAAATTACATCCTCCATTAAACCAATTGACTAATTGGTTCAATAAGTGAAACAACTAGGGAAATTTGATCCCCAAATCACATTAAGTTGTTTCAACTAGGTTGACAAGGCTTGATTTTTCCAAATTGCATCCCCATTAAACCAATTGAGTAATTAGTTTAATGATGGAATCAATTAGGAAAATTTGAGCTCCAAATCACATTAGGTAGTCAAAATTAGGTTTACGAGGCTTTATTTTCCCAAATTATATCTCCCATTTAACCAATAGATTAATTGGTTCAATGATAGATTAATTGAGGAAAATTGAGCCCAAAATCAAACTAGGTAGTTACAATTAGGTTTATGGGATTGATTATGCTAAATAACAATCCTTATTGTGGGAGTTAATGGGGAAAATTATCAACAAACCACTTTGGGTAGTTGTAATTAGGGTTTTTGATGTACCTTCAGATATGGAATACCATGTAAAATAAATATAATACACAACCCTAATTTAATACACATAAACCAAATTGATATGAAATAGGGGGTTTCAGGTGAAAGGGATTAAGTTGGACTAATCTTGGTCAATCTATGTTGAATGACTAAACACTACACTACATTTTCAATACTCCAAAGAGTGCTAAAATTTGAATGTATTTATACATGTATTAGGAATGCTAGTTTAGATGTTCTTTATCCTATTTTAACCTTAGCACAAGCATGAAAATGTAGATTTAGCCTTTGAAAACCTTGAATCTAGCTTCAAAAAATATATAGTTTGAACATGTAAATATTTGAATAGATTTTGAAAGTGAGGAGAGTCGTTTACAATTTCTTATAGTTCCTTTGTATTTATAGAGGTTTTAATTTTGAATTAAGGGACCTATTACCACACAAATGCTGACCAAAATAAGGCTTAACAAACACATAAGATTTAAACAAAGCATGACCTAAAATAAACTCTACAAATTGTTCTCGGATAAGTCCACTCCTTTCATATATGTTTATGAGACTAACCATATAAAAAAACAATGGACTTTCTTAGAAAGACAAAGAACCAAAATTGGTTATCCACATGAAAAAATGACTAACAAATGAATGAACACACAAACTATTAATAGATAAGACACAAGTAAAATGCATTAGTAAATACCTCATTTATGGTCAATAGTATATATGTGAAAAGTTTCAAATAAATAACATTATATTATTAAATATAGGATTGTACCAAACTTGGGTGTCTACAAATAGAAAAAATTGGAATAAATAAAAAAGATATTTAAAAAATTGGTGAAATTTTAGAAGCCATATATTATCAGATTGGAGGAATGATAGAAACATGCTAAGAAGCTCAAAAAGTTTACTCAAAGGCATTAGTATATTTTAACATATTGAGGGATAAAGGTATGAGGATAATAAGCAATAGAAGTATTTTTACCATTTAAAAACATAACATTGATAGTAGAAGAAATATATACATGAATGTGGTTAATAGGAACTTCTAAAGTAACATTGTAAGAAGGGATCTTTTTATAATCAACTTGTTTCAATAAATTCATAATTATATAGATATCAATATGAATGGCCATAGCATATATTTTACTATAATCAAATGGATTCATCCTTATTTGTGTCTTCTAACTTAGTCTCATAGCCAAAATATTCTTCATGTTCATTCCAATAATCATCTCTAGAATCTAAAGCATGTATATTAATATCATCATTGATATTCAAATAAGGAGCATTGATCTCTAATGAAAACAATAATCTATATCATAATTATTCCCTATAGTGTGTGTTAGGTTTTTATTACGTTCTATAAAAGAATCAACATGTTGTACACATATAATTCTAAATGCACAATTCTTTAATTTCTTTTCTTTTAGGCTAATAAAATTTCCCTTACTAATAGGTTCTTTCGTAGAAAGTTTGGCTTTTCATAATCATGAGAACTTATATAAAGGTGACCAAAACCAAAAATATTGATAACATTTTTATATTCATTTTGTCTAATTGGGGTGAAATGTATTTGCTATATTTTTTTCATAAATAAATAACACATTACCATAATAATAATCATTATTTTATAAAAAAATATTACAATACATGGAAATCATAGAAGACTGTATAACATATTGAAGAATTGCATATAAAAAAAGATCCATCATAAGCATGTTAGGTTTAAATAAATTCTCATAAATTGAAATGAACTAGAACTTGGAATCAATCATATTGAGAACTAGGGCTAATATATTTTAAAAAATCAAATGGAACAAGCCTAAAATCAAGGTTTACCAAAATAAAAGTAAGATCTAACTCTAAATCATGTAAAAATAGTTTTAAAAAAGTGGTTTTACATAAAAATGTGATATTTCTACATATACAATATGAAATTAGATTTATCCTGCTTTATTTGAATTAAAAAATAAAACCAGATTTAATTTAAACATAATATTTTAAAAATAATAATAAATGTAAATATGGGGTTTTTAATTTTTTAATTTTTTTTAATGAATATGGGGACAATTAACATAAATAAAATGGGTCTAGAAGGAAAGATGAACAAAATTATAAAATTTGACATAAAAAAAGATAAATTTTTGGTATGCCATAGGTGAGAGGACAATTATACAATTATAGGATGCTAAATCTATTAGTGTATAATTCCTAAATTTTTTGAATTTATGGATTCTAATTGTATGATGTTTTTCACCTCTTCTGGGATTTCAAAAATCTTAGTTTATTTTCTTAAATTCTATGCAAATCTTTGAAAATTCAATCTCATTTTCCATAACCTTAACAATTCATCACAAACCAATAAAAAATAAGAGAATCCATGAAGGGCCTATGTTATCCCTACATTATTATTAGGTCTTTGTCCTTGTAATAAATTTATAAAACAACACTCAATCTATTTCAGTGAAAAATTAATTGATACAAGACATAATCTTATATGATAATTTATGCTAGCATAAAAAAGTGGAATAATGAAACAAATAATTCAACTCTTATTTAAACTCTACTCTAAATTAGAAAATTACTCTCTTTAAAGAAATATTGACTCTTTATTTTCACATTTGCTTATCACTATTGACATTTGCATTCATTTCTCTTGTCTTTCATGTCCTATATGCATTAATACACTTATATATTTATAAACTTTTCAAAGTCAAATTAGGACCATATTGGTGTATAATAAAACATAAAATATAATAGAAAGGTTGAAAAATTGGGAACATAAGGCATGGGTGACTCAAAAAAAGGGTCATAAAGGGCCCACACCGGAACCATACATTGTATGGTTTAGGTGACCCAGAATTGTAGATTGTACAATTTTAGACAACAAGCCTAAAATCATATAAATACTCAAAAAGAGAAAATCAAAATTGGAGAGAGGAAGGGGAATAAGAAATAAAGGGTAATACATGACCTGGATACATGGGTAAAATTGTGCCAGTAAGAGTCTGATATGAATCGATAATTGATAAACACATAAGAACCCTAGTGTAGATACCTAATTTTGATACAAGACTTGTAATTGAAATATTTTTATTGTGTTTTCATACACATAGATAATTAGTTCAAATTAAGCTCTTATTGATAAATTTTCCTTTATGTTAAAAATTGTATAGCCTTTCATTATCATCAATCACTCATGATCATTTTAAGATCTATCATTTATTTTCCTTGGGATACTTACAAACACTCCTAAAAACTCACTAATATTAGTTTCTTGATATTTTATCACCTTGACCATTATCAAGACAATTTGATAGTGGCCAGACCACTATGAGATCATCCCAATTATGGACATGTCAGTAGTGTGTCCTTTTTTAAATTTCACCTTATTTCCTTATGCCATGATTATTATATTCATGCCTCCATAATGTTGACATTCACATGAATGAGGTCCTAATTTGAAATATATAAGTTGACATTCACATGAATGAGGTCTTAATTTGAAATATATATATATAAACACCCTAATACATTTCACATGGAGCTATATTAATCATATTGATCACATCCTATCATAATTACAAAGAAGACACACGCACACACACACACACACACACACACACACACACACACACACACACACACACACACACACACACACACACACACACACACACACACACACACATATATATATATATTCTTTTACTACATTGAAGAGTTATTGATATATACTTGTACTAAAATAAGGATTCATCAAAGAACATATCAAATCTTCCTAGTTACATATTGCATCTTGTATAATAAAGACAAGGGATATGATTATCTAATATATGGATTTTACGTTAGCATACATAAGTGTTGATTTCCATCTTATCAAAATTTAGGGAGTTGATTAAGGCAAGTAATTAAAATCAAATTAATTTTTTTATAGTTTTTCAAGGTTTCATGGTGTGGATTAGTGCTTGATTAAAGGAGAAGACTTTATAGTAGTTTCGTGCACCAACTCATTGATATGGGAGAGGTTTTTGTCAAGCAGGCACACACAAAGGGATTTACATAGTTTTAGATTGATATAATCAACACAACCATTTTAATAAGATGAATTCTACCTTTAAGAAAAGCTATCACTATCATAACAATTCGATATTTTTTTGCCTCTATCAAAATAGTTTGATTCTGGTCTCTTTGTTGCATCATAATAATTAGTCTGGATTCTCTTCTACATTATTTTTGGACCTTATTCTTAGTAATTTTAACCTCTTTCAAGGTTCAAGTGAGTATGAAATTAGGTATGATCCTATAAAATCCATTGTCATTTATATATCAGTTAAGGTACTTTCATTGTATAACCCCATTAACACTAGAAATATATTTATTTGTTGTATTTTATTGTATTTAGGTTAGATTTTCCCTTAGCCTATTTTAATGAATTAGTGCACAATTAATTAATTGGATATCTCTTATGCATCATATCATCAAAAAAAACTAGTTAACCTAATACTTTCGATCATCCAACCTTATAATTTCATGTTCTTATCCCTTATAGGGCCTAATTTTGATGTGATTAGTTAGATCTGATTTCCATAGAGTTGTGATTTACTATTGTTTAATCATTAACCATAAATTATTACATGTTATTTATGTTTCTCTTTTATGACAGTTAAGAATGTTATATCTAAGACACATTCTAGAATAAATGATATATTGAGTGGTAGATATATAAAATTTTTTTCAAATTCGTTCACTTTGCAATTTTTTAATTTAAAAAATAGCCATTGTGAATGAGGTTTATGATTATTTTATGTGTGTGAGGGAGGGGTATATGTGTGTGTACGTATGTGATAATTTAAATGGTAAAAATATGAATGAAAAAATTTAAATAATATAAATTTAGATGTTATGGGTGCCAAAGTTTTGAATGATAATGATTTACAATATAATTCCATGAATGGTAATGGTGCTTGGGGATCTCAAAACATATAAAACTATGATGTGGATAAAGAAAGGGAAAAAATAAAAGTATTGAATTTAGACAAAGTGTAAAAGAACATCATGATCAAAGGAATGAAATATTAATCGTGTCTAATTGACATTAATAAGTATCTCACTAATGTGAAGTTGATGGTTTGCATTATATGTTATTGGAGGTTTATCTCACTCTACACCAAATTTACCTAGGAGAGCCGAGGGTTTTACACCAAATTTATCTAGGAGAGGCAATGATATAGTAACTGCTCATATGAAGTAAACCCCTAAACAAGACAAAATAATTATAGAGATGTAACCAATTATCTTTTATATAAAAAAATAAATATACAAATAATAATATAACTAAAAATAAATTAAATACATGTTACAACTAATAATAAACCTTCTAATAAAAACAAAATTAATTAAATATATTTTTCAAATTAATGATTTTTCTCATATAAACATGATGATTTATTTTTTTCAATTAATTTAATACAAACATGATTTACATAGTTTATTAGAATAAATCTATTTTTTTAAAATGATAAATTAGATAGCATATTCTAACTAACTTATATGTCAAATTAACATAATAATTTGTCTCAATCATTCTAATTAATAAAATAAAATAAAATGAATTAAATAATTTATGAAAAAAATTAAAAAAATTATTTACGTTGTTTATTCAAACTAATCCATTTTCTCATGAAACATATTTTTTTTCAATCAATTTAATGCAAACATAACTAATTTAAATAATTTCTTCAAATCAATCCATTTTTCTACATAATAAATTAAATAACATATTTTAAATAATTTATATATCAAAATTAACATGATAATTTATTTATCTTAATCATTTTAATGAAAATAAAAGTGATTTAAGTAACCTATTCAAGATAAATAATTTTCCCATACAACATAATAAATTAAATAACATAATCCATTTAATCTATTTTTTATATAAATATAATTAAATAATTTCTTAAATCAATTTAATGAAAAAACTAATTTATTTGTCAATATAACAAAATAAATTCAATGGCTTATTTTAGTTAATCTGTTTTCCAATACAAATATAATGATCTAATATATTTTATAATAAAAATAAAATAATTTAAATAGCTTGTTAAATTTAAACAATTTATCTATGTAACATAATAAATTTAATAACTTATTCTAATAGATCTTTTTTCTAATAAACATAATTAATTAATTATCTAAATCAATTTAATAGAAACAAGAGTGATTTAAATATATTTTTCAAATTAATTTATTGTTTCATGCAATATATTATATTTAATAATTTATTTAAACCAATTTATTTTCCAAGATAATATAATAAATTAATTATCCAAATCAATTAAATATAAACATATATAATTTAGATAGATTATTCAAACTAGTCTATTTACTCATACAATATAATAAATTTAATAATTTATTCTAATAAATTTATTTTAAAACTATTATCAAAATTATTATTTTTATGTAACATAACAATTTATTTAAACTAATTTATTTAATATTTAAATATAATAATATAACTTTAAATATAATATAACATGATGCAACCTTTTCCAACACCTTGAATTGCTCCAATCCATTAGAAAATATTATGTTATTTCATAACATTTCTTTAAAATTAAGCACCTTAACATGTTATTTCCTAGACTTAAACCTCACCATCTATAACTTTGTTCGACCTAAAGCTACACAAAACTATAGTAATTATTAGCAATAGAATTGTAAACATCTTGCCACCACATAATCAACCAAAAACAACATAACAATAATATTTAAGGAGTGTTGTGATAGTGATTCTCTCCCCTTTCTATCTTTTTGGATCTCTCCAAGAATATTCTTCCCTTGAACTTCCCTAGGTGAGAGGAATGGTCTTGCATATATTTGTGACTCTCACATGCCAAGTAGTCAGCAAGACCAAGTATTAACATAAAAATGGTTTTAAAGTAAATTAATTAAAACTTAACTCAAGAATTAATTACCTTTTTTTTTAAATATATTATAATTTATAAAATATATAAAATAAAAATACATTGTTATTAGTTAAATGGGTCAAGAGAAATTTAAAGGTTTTATTTTTATTTAATATTTAATATTTTATTTTTTAAATTAATTAATAGAAGTGGTGATCAAACAATCTAACGCAACCTTTTTGACATATTTTTAATAAGATAAATATGTGCAAAAATATTGCACTTCACATAACATGAATAAACTAAGTAATGAACTCAAGACCTCTTGTTTAATATTATTATATAAGATAAAAATATTTTTTGAATTCTTCCCTAAAGAAAAAGAGATCTTACTCTCATTTAATAGTATTAACAATATACATTTAACTCAATTTCAACCCAATCATGTATTTATGTTAAATAATTTTTTTGATAAAGATAAAAAGAGGGTTTTGAAAAGTTCCCTTCCCTTATTTAAAGAACTAGCGAAATACGTGCATCAATAGGTTTAATTATAAAAACAAGAGGCTAACCACTAGCCAAAACATTAAAAACAGATAAAACATTATTAATCAACAACAAACAAGAGAACAACCAAAAACTAACAACATCCAAAAATAATATAAACTCACTTTCAGCGAACATACAAACACTCACTAGTAATAGCTATCTAAATATTTAAATATAGATCTAAGTATTTTCTTTAATTTAATATTCTTTGTTACGCTACTACTTACTTAAATCATTTTCTTAGATTTGATTTTTCTATTTAACATCAAATTCTAATTACCAACCTCCTCTCCACTCTCATAAATAAAACAAGTTAATTTGATTATATTAAAGTAATTAAAGTCTTCTACCAAACTTCCTAATATCCGAAAAACGTGCCAAATATATATTTGAAAACATAATATTAGAGTAGACAATGACATGTATTTAATAAAAAAATAATATGAGAGTAGTAGCCAACTCCCCTAATATTATTAATATGAAGCAAATTCCGTCGGTAAGTGGGGGAATATTTGGATGACGTAATTAAATATGATGGCATTACATCCATTTGTCTTTTAATGCAATATATATGGGGTATAAAATGCCAAATTACAAGACAATAGAACAAAGCGCTCCACAGCGTTTTCCGAAAACATAGGAATCTAGGCAACTGTGTATATATCGCAGTGTGAATACATTGCGCCGACTTCACGTGGATCTGCGGGCACGTAAAGCAAAAGAAAACAAGCGGCGAAACCTTCCTGTGCGGTACATTTTTAACTTGATTGCCGTTGGAAGAGAGACGGCTGGTCGGTTGCATACACAATGTGTATCTGATCTTAGACGGAACCTCAGCCAGCCCTGAGCCCACTAAAATGATTCGTCTCAAAAGGCGAGCGCACTATATCCAGATATGTCCTCCTCTCGGCCTGCAAGTCAACTTTTTTCTGTCGTATTTGTGACGGCAATACTCATATAAAGCGGGGATTTACTATTTGGGTCCCTTATTAATGTACTTTAAAGCTGCTATGGCTTTTGTCTTGGGCGTATCTAATATATATCGGTTGCACGTAATTCATGATGTGCTGCATCAAAGGAGAGTACGTGGGTTTTTTTCTTTCTTTGGATTGACTTTCGTTTTTTATTAAAGAGTATTTATTTCGTTAAATTTATTTGGAAATTATTTTTGTTAGTGTTTTTCATTTTCGCATTTATTTCATATCGCTTGTATATTCTACAGTTTTATCAACTTATTTATATAATTTTAATATCTAAAGTGTAGTATTATGATGATCAAAAATTTGTACCGTTTTACATGAAACTATATACTGTAAAGTTATTTTTATTGTGTGTGATTGCAAACAATATTTTCTATTTCCTAAAAAACTATATGTTACGTTATTTATAATCAAACACAATTCAGTGTGATTTTGTAATGTGTATATATTTGATTAATTTAAATAATCAAAAAATATAATTTAAACATTTAATAACGAGGAATTCAAGAATCAAAGCTTTTGTGTTCTTTCAAATTTTACTAATAGAAACATGTATCTTTCTTTCTATATGATATTTGAAGAATATAAAAGATGCATAGATTAATAAATAGTCAAGAATGATAGTAGAAGAAAAGTTGAATAGATGAAAGTGCACTTGGATACAACATAATAAATAATGAATAAATAAGACGTTAATTTAAAATATATATATAAATACTAATCAAAAAATAAAATAATATGAAAGAAGAATTTAGACAAACGATGTGGACAACATAACTTTGGAAGAAATGTTTATATTATTCCAATCCATATATGATCAACACACACATACACATATATAAAAATTACAATTTAATGGAGGGAAATAATGTGTATAGTTTAATTAAAGATCAATTCACATAAACTTTCATAAAAATAATAAATGGATAATATATAAAGAAGAGTTTGAGAAGAAAATATTCTTCTTTCACATGTTATATGATGTTGATATTAAATAAGATTTTATTAGAAAAAATTGATACTAAACAAAAACTTTATCAATTTACATGAAAATAATAAATAAACAATATTAAAAAACTGAGAAAAGAGAATACCCTTATTTTATATGTTAAGAAATTGATATCAAATAAATTTTTATTAAAGAAAGTTGACACTGAATGGAACTTTGTCAAACACTATTGAAATTTTATAAGTCACCTTTTGAATCTAGGAAAAAATATATATATAAAAACTCACATGATGAAAGTTAATGTTATGATTGACCCCAGAGGATTCTAAACGACCCTTTTGCGGCTATGAGATATGAAAGACACGAGGTCTTTATGAGCTTTGGGTAGGTGGATGATGAACTTTCTGACTAAGCAATAGGCCTTTTCTTCTAAATAGAAAAATGAGATAAGAAGGATCAGGGTCCTTACGTGTAGACTAAATTTAAACAAACAAAGGGCACCATACTTATCCATTCATAGTAGGACTGCTAATGCGCTTTTAGAATATAGTGAAAGGCTTTTCATTTGTGGTTTTACAGCTGTTTTGTATCTGAACATTCTTATGAAATGTTGACAGATAAGACATTATTTGGTGCATGCACTTGGGAGAATATATTAAGTGGTTGATAAAATATTAAACAGATCTTCAAAATGAATTTGCATTGCATCATCCTTTGTCACTTCTCTAATGGCAAATATAAATGTGCAAACACTTATTTAAAGCCTTTGAATTTTGGAAAGTGATTGCTTGTAGGTATATGTAATTTACATATAAATCAGTTTTGTTTTGATGATCCCAAAAAGAGTTGGTAGGTCAATAACAATGAATATTATAAAAGCGATTGTATGTATATATATTGAAAGTATGCAATATATTTTATTATCTAAAATATAATTTATGGTTATTTAGAAAAATAGGTGGTATGAAAAAATATTTTAAATGAAAAATATTGTGGAAAAAATTAAGATTTAATGTTAAACATTAATTATATAATAAAATATGAAGTATTATTTGTTAGAGAAACGTGTGAATCGTTCATTCTAGCTTTCCTCCTTTGCTTTGGGTGATTGTTTATTTGGTATGTGGGAATCATTGTCTGTATATACGATTGCATACCAAGGATCTTGGATATTACTAGCAAACCACTTAATGACAACAAATAGGTTCTTTGATGTTGGATTCCCTAAGCAAACTGTCATGTCCCCTTTTTCATGGACATTGACAGTCTTGGTGATTAGCCTATTATGTGACCTTCGTAGGCTAATAGGATGGATAGAGGGTCATAATGGAGCTTGGCTTGACTTTGATTCACAGGATTTCTACATTTGATTTTTATTCAGGTTATTTTGGACACATTTGGCATGAGCTCCTACTTTTTAGGGATATTTGATATGCAGCGGAGCGCCTTTATTTTGGTATGGTCATGTGCGGAATCACTACCTGATCCACTAGCTTCGATCGGTTTGAGGATCCTACATGTATTGAGGGAGATATTTAGAAACCCTAATTCTAATTTAAGAAAACCCTAATTAGGGCAAGCACATCTTTTGAGGGTATAAGGGTTTCTCATGGAGGCCATTGTTCAGTATGCATAGATTATTGATATTGATTTTGAAGAAATTCTTCTGTGAAGACTGAGCCAAGGGTTCCAGGATTCTATTGCAGTGGAAAACGTTCCCTCTTCATTGTGTGTGATTTAGAGGCTGTGAGATATCAGCTGATTTATTGCCAAATTGAGAGATAGCTTCATCCAGAAGTTATCACAGAGATACAGATCTGAGAGATAGCTTCATCCAGAAGTTATCACAAAATTCCAGGGTTGAGAGATAACTTCACACAGAAGTTTATCACAGAGCTTTCCAGGTATTTTCTTTATTTAGTTTTGATCCAATAAGTTATACAGAGATAGATCTTGTGTTAGAATCTATATTCGTGAGATCAGGCTGTTCAGCAATCAGGGGTTAAGAAGAGACAGGTTGGCAGCCGTACCACGTCCGTACAGGTCCGTTCAGAGCTGCTCAGGAACCAACCTCGGCAGACAGAGGGATTATAGTGACCGACATCGGTCGACGAAAGACCGACGTCGGCAGAAAGCCGACCGACAGAGACCGACGTCGGCGAGGGATCGACCGACGACGGCGTCTGTGTGTCGACACAGAAAGGCCGAGACCTTTCCAGATCCAATTTTCACTACCAGATTTTGCTAAGTCAGGGTTTTTAAGACCAGATTTTAATATTCTTTATTTTGTATAACAGAGACTCAAATGTGTAATCGTCCAGAAGAATAAGTAATGAGATCTTGATTTACTATTGAGAGATTATACTGTGATTTGTTTATGCTTATTTGAATCTATTCTGCAAGTTGTATCTGTGATCAGAGCTTTATGAGTTTATATATTCCCTGTTTGAAGGGGATATTCTAGTTGATCAGAGCTTTTGTAGGAAGAAAAAGAGGCCCTAAGTAAGGGACATCACAGTGGTATCAGAGCATTTGTAGGAAGAAAAAGAGCCCCTAAGTAAGGGACATCACAGTGGTATCAGAGCTAATGTCTTGCCATCCTGTTGGGTAGTTTGGGTATCAGCATGGCGCTAACAGGTGTCAAAGATTTGGAAGAAAGAGTGCACAATGCAAAGGAGAAGTTAAAAAATCCATTACAGCAAGCAGATGACCTTCTACAAACTCTGGAGGAGTTAGAAATTTATTTAAGCAAGGTTGAGCAGTCAAATTCTTATGAGATACAAACAGTGTTATCTCCAGTGTTTGATTCTTTGGTGAAGCACCGATTATTGAGACATCATGATGAGGTGGTAAGACTTGCAACTCTCTCTTGTATTAGTGAGATCATGAGAATAATAGCTGGCTTTAATTTTTATGATGATCGGATTATGAGAGAGGTACTTCATGCCATGGTGAAAAGCTTCGAAAAGTTGGATGACATTAGAGACTCTCATTTCTCAAAGAGGGCGAGATTACTTGACACTTTTGCAAGGTATGGATTTGAAAACATTATGATGTTAGTAGGATGTATTGGTGGCATTCGCACTATGTTTAAAATATTTTGGAATATTTTAGATGAGTTTCATTCCAGTGATGTATTAGCATCCATGCACTCTATCATGTTCACAATCTTGTTTGAGGAGGAGGATAAAATCTCTAAACTTTTGGCAGAAGATTTATGGTATGTCTAGACAAAAGGGAAAAATGTCTCACCTAGAGCTTGTATGTGGTTAGAGAGTTTAATTAATAGGCCTAAGGATCGTAGTGCTTTCCCTATGACATGCAGCCACTTGCATGATGAGTTTGACAGTTATGCTGATCCAGTACAGGGAGATATTAACACATCTTCAGGTAATGATTTATCTGCATTATCTTCATAGGTAGGGGTAGTTGAGGATGTTGGGGATGAACTTTGTCTTCAGGTGAGTTCAGCACAGGTGTTAGACAGTGAGGATGAGCCTGATGCTTGCATTCAGAGTGTGGAGGTATACTCAGAGGTTAGTACATTGAGTGTTGGTGATGAGTATGTTTTTGTAGCTGCTGATGAGGAGCATGTTGTTGAGGCTAACACATATATTCAAGACTTGGGAGTACCTGATTCTGAGGAGTTTGGGATACCAGTGGAGTTGAATCTCCATATTGATTATTCTCATACAGATGATAGTGTGGTACAGTTGGTTGTGCCGCCTTTACGGAGAGATCAGTTATGGGATGGATTGGCACTATCTCTTGCAGATGGAATTGGCAGTTGGAATTGTCCATTCTACTTGGATTATGATGTTTTGAGAGTGTGTTTCTCATGTGCTCTTGACTATGGTATTTGTAATCTTGGAGGTTGGAGTTTCATGTGCCAATTTGATTATGAGTCTTTCTTTGTTCTACTTCTGCTGATGTTGCAGGTACTTGCATTGATTCACAACAGTGTAGAGCATAACTACATTTGGGATCCAGGTGGATCGAGTAGTTCATTGTTTCGAGATTGCTTGGGGACAAGCAATTTTTGGAGGGGCGGATTGTCATGTCCCTTTTTTCATGGACATTGACAGTCTTGGTGATTAGCCTATTATGTGACCTTCGTAGGCTAATAGGATGGATAGAGGGTCATAATGGAGCTTGGCTTGACTTTGATTCACAGGATTTCTACATTTGATTTTCATTCAGGTTATTTTGGACACATTTGGCATGAGCTCCTACTTTTTAGGGATATTTGATATGCAGCGGAGCGCCTTTATTTTGGTATGGTCATGTGCGGAATCACTCCCTGATCCACTAGCTTCGATCGGTTTGAGGATCCTACATGTATTGAGGGAGATATTAATATTTGATTGATTTAATCAAATATTAATTATTTAGCCTAATTTTAATTAGAAACCCTAATTCGAATTTAAGAAAACCCTAATTAGGGCAAGCACATCTTTTGAGGGTATAAGGGTTTCTCATGGAGGCCATTGTTCAGTATGCATAGATTATTGATATTGATTTTGAAGAAATTCTTCTGTGAAGACTGAGCCAAGGGTTCCAGGATTCTATTGCAGTGGAGAACGTTCCCTCTTCATTGTGTGTGATTTAGAGGCTGTGAGATATCAACTGATTTATTGCCAAATTGAGAGATAGCTTCATCCAGAAGTTATCATAGAGATACAGATCTGAGAGATAGCTTCATCCAGAAGTTATCACAGAATTCCAGGGTTGAGAGATAACTTCACACAAAAGTTTATCACAGAGCTTTCCAGGTATTTTCTTTATTTAGTTTTGATCCAATAAGTTATACAGAGATAGATCTTGTGTTAGAATCTATATTCGTGAGATCAGGTTGTTCAGCAATCAGGGGTTAAGAAGAGACAGGTTGGCGGCCGTACCACGTCCGTATAAGTCCGTTCAGAGCTGCTCAGGAACCGACCTCGACAGACAGAGGGATTCCAGTGACCGACATCGGTCGACGGAAGACCGACGTCGGCAGAAAGCTGACCGACAGAGACCGACGTCGGCGAGGGATCGACCGACGACGGCGTCTGTGTGTCGACACAGAAAGGCCGAGACCTTTCCAGATCCAGTTTTCACTGCCAAATTTTGCTAAGTCAGGGTTTTTAAGACCAGATTTTAATATTCTTTATTTTGTATAACAGAGACTCAAATGTGTAATCATCCAAAAGAATAAGTAATGAGATCTTGATTTGCTATTGAGAGATTATACTGTGATTTGTTTATGCTTATTTGAATCTATTCTGCAAGTTGTATCTATGATCAGAGCTTTATGAGTTTATATATTCCCTATTTGAAGGGGATATTCCAGTTGATCAGAGCTTTTGTAGGAAGAAAAAGAGGCCCTAAGTAAGGGACATCACAGTGGTATTAGAGCATTTGTAGGAAGAAAAAGAGCCCCTAAGTAAGGGACATCACACAAACTGGTTTCCTCAAAAACTTGATCCAAAACATTGTGACTAACATTGGTAATGTTACAATATTTAATATGTTTATAACATTCTATGTTACATAGATCAATTGAATTAATTTAGTTAGTTATATTACTGTTAATTTTCTTAAAAAACATATAACACTATGTGTTATATTAAGCTTTGATTAGATAGTTTATAGGTTGTTAGATTTATTAAGTTTCATAAATATTTTGTAAGATTTATTAAGTTTCTCATTATTTTTACTATTTTACACTAAGGATGTTTCCATTAGTTATAGTGTTTTCAAACTTGATCCAAAACCTTGTGACTAACATTGGTAATGTTACAATATTTAATATGTTTATAACATTCTGTGTTACATAGATCAATTGAGTTAATTTAGTTAGTTATATTACTGTTAATTTTCTTAAAAAACATGTAACACTATGTGTTATATTAAGCTTGATTAGTTAGTTTATAGGTTGTTAGCTTTATTAATTTTCACAAATATTTTGTAAGATTTATTAAGTTTCTCATTATTTTTACTATTTTACACTAAGGATGTTTCCATTAGTTATAGTGTTTTCATGAAGTATTTATATGGTTCACATCCATTGTAATGTAACAACTTGAGGCTTGTTAAATAAAAATATATGGTATCAGAGCCTTTGGTATTAAAAATCATGTGAAGACTCTACGAGGAAAAAAAACTTGTTGAGGTGTTTGAGTGTAGAGAATTGAAGGAGGAAGCATTGAAATTCTTAGCGACACATAGCCCAAATTTATTTGTGAAAAAATCAAATCCTTGTCATGGAAAGAGGATTCTTATAAATCAATTTTCTATTCATTCTAAAGTGTGCACCATTCTTTCTGGCTTAATATATCCTTTTATTCAACATGTGGAAGGCGCCATGCTAAAGTGAAGTGTCATAGTTATGATAAAAGGCATGCATCTTGTAATGTTTTGTGCTATGATAATGGCTTGATAATCTTAAAGGAGGCATTTTTGGTGTAGGGCATGAGTGCTTGGAAGATACAGTTGCGTAAGTGAGGCATTGTCAAAAGATAAAGGTGCATTCTAAAAGTTGTGTAAATCTATTTGGAAAAGGGCATGGCATATTTTTTGGTCAAGCTAAGCGCTTTTTATTTTCTCATTAAAACAACAACTATTGTTTTCTTTATTCTTTTTTGATTTGGATTTTATTGTTGTATGGTTATCAAAAGAAGGGTGCATTGAAGAGAAGGGTGTTGCTCTGGAGAGAAGAGGCATCTTATGGGAAGGAACACCATTATTATTATTTTCTATTTGCAATTCTATTTTAACCTATTATTTATTATTTTATCATTATTTTTTATTCTTTATTATTGTTGCTATGAATAAGAGTGAAAAGGCATGGAGTTGTTGCTGAGATGTGGCACCATAAGAGAAGTTGGGTGAGTTTTGTGGTGTCATAAAAGATTTTTTTGCACCAATTTTTGATCTGCATTCAATAATAGACATTTATGATGCACCAAAAACTAGTATGGTTGCTTTGATGAATAAACAATTCCCTATAGAAGGAGGTACAACTCTACAAGAGCACCATACTCAACTCATGCATCGTGATTCGTTGGTGCAAGGTTTACAAAATTTTAAGCTAAAGTTTGTTATTTCTTATTAATTTAGGACAACCTTCATTTTTTTAAATATGAATGTTTTAAGGTTCATTAAATTAAAAATTAGCAATATTTAAAATATTTACCTTCAAATTGCCTTGACCCCTCATTAATTATGCATTTGGCAAATGATAAAGGGTAAAGGCCTAAAATTTTGCATAATTATTTGATTAGAGGATATAAACAACACGTAAAATAAATGCTATCCTAAAATCTTGCAAATTTATTGAAACAATTGATTTTGTAATTTTTTGAAAACTTAGCAAAACACAAGTAATTCATTATCTCATAAAAGGTGAAGTGGTTTTAGCTAAAAATTGGTAGAATTGTCCAGTTTGAGTATAGAATCCACATGCAAAAGATTTGTTTTGAAATGTTTTATATTTTTCCCAAATTGTTTTTTAAGTAAAAAACTAGGGGCAAGTAATAGTTTTCAACACATGTAACTCCTTAAATCTAAAAAACAACTAACAAAAACTTTAGTTTCTGGAGTCAAAAAATACTTATGACATGTGAGTGTAGTAACATTAATCAAATTTTACTTGAAAAAAAAAAAGATCAATAGAGCACCCTAAGGACTATGATAAACATTATAGGGAAGCATTAATGTTGTTGAAATTTATATTGCTAATAATTTAGTTTTATAAATTATAAATGCAATTGTAGCTTTAGATTTTTGGAAACACTTAACAACTAAATACCAAGATTCAAAAGATGGAAGGGTATTATACTTGAAAAATTATTGTTTTCTACTAAGATGTGGGAGAATGGTTCTATTTCTAAGTTCTTGTTGTAGTTGAAGGACATCTATGATCAATTAAAAGTAGTTGAAAAACATGTAGCTAAACAAGTTTTGATTGCTTTGGTACTACAAAACTTGCCACCATCATTTGACTATTTTACAAAGTCACTACACATGTTTACAAAGATATAAACTCTTGACTTTGAGAAGTTGTCTACACTTATCATGCATAAATAAGAGGAAATATCAATCAGAAACAACAATGTTAGGTTCTACAACAAGTGAATTTAGTGCATGTTAGTTCAAGGGTAGAGGAATTAGTATAGTATGCATATTAGTTCAAGGGTAGAGGAAGATAATATAGTGGTATTAGTTCATCAAGTGATAATGTTTTAAAAAGGATTAATAAGTCCACATGGAAATGGCATTATTGTAAGAAGACAAAGCATTTTAAGAAGGATTGTCGAAAGAGAAAATATGATTTGGAAAATAATAGAAAGAATTCACAATATGAAAATGTGGCTAAAGAAGATGAAAAATATTTAGCGAGTGATTTTGTATTTGTGGTCGTACCAGTTGTTAGAGTCAAGACTCAAGTGCACTTGACACTACACATGTCACAAAGACTAGTAAGTAAATTTTGTTGGAGATGATACTCACAATGAATTAGTAATAAGTATAAATGGAAATGACACTATTGTAAGAAGATAAAGCATTTTAAGAGGGATTGTCAAAAGAGAGAATATGATTTTGGAAAATAATAGAAAGAATTCACAATATGAAAATGTGGCTAAAGAAGATGAAAAATATTTAGTGAGTGATCTTGTATTTGTGGTGGTACTAGTTATCAGAGTCAAGACTCAAGTGCATCTACCACTACACATGTCACAAAGACTAGTAAGTAAATTTTATTGGAGATGATACTTGCAATGACTTAGTAATAAGTCTAAATGGAAATGACATTATTGTAAGAAGGCAAAGCATTTTAAGAGGGATTGTCTAAATAGAAAATATGATTTGGAAAATAATAGAAATAATTCATAATATGAAAATGTGGCTAAAGAAGATGAAAAATATTTAGCGAGTGATCTTGTATTTGTGGTGGTACCAATTGTCAGAGTCAAGATTCAAGTGCACCTAACACTACACATGTCACAAAGACTAGTAAGTAAATTTTTTTGAAGATGATATTCACAATGAATTAGTTTTCTTAGGTGATGTTGGGTTCACTATGTTATAGGATATGGTCATGTTCATATTGCATTGAATAATTATGTTACTTATACTTTTAATAATGTTTGATTTGTGCATGATATGAACACTAATATTCTTTTAATAAGAGAAGTAATTACAAATCCTAACCTTTGTGTGGAGTTTAAAGGAAATAAATGTATGGTTAGTAATATTCACAAGAATAAAGTCATTGTTGTTGGTATTGATAACAAGGGATTTTATAAACTAGTGGATCCCAAAATAAAAAATGAGAATGTAATAACAAAAATTGAAAACACTAGTGAACTTTGGTATAAAAGGTATTGCCAAATCAATTATGAGTATTTTTAAACATTAATTAAGACTAACATGGTGATTGGAATTTTGTATATTCAGAAGATTCAAGATGTATGTTTAGGATGTTAGATGGATAAGTATTGTATATATTCATTTGACACTCGTAAGAAATAGAAAGCCAAAGGAGCACTCGATTTGGTACCTATGGGTTTACATGGTCCAATACAAACATCTTCAATATCTATAGCTTTATATTACTTTTTTATTCTAGATAAATTTTATAGGAAAATGTGGATTTATTTTCTAGATAGAAAGTTATATTGTTTCTCTAAATTTATCTATTGGAAATCTATTGTAGAAAAAGGAGGGGAACATATAAAAGCTACCAGATTGGTTAATGGGGTGAGTTAATTTCTTATAAATTCAAGTAATTATGAAATAAATAAGGTATCAAAAGGAAATATTATACACAATAGAATGAATTCATGGTAAGGCAAAACATCATAGTCATGGAGATGGCATGACATATGGTGGATATCTAAAATGTACCATATCAGTAATAGGCAAAGGTCATCAATAAATTTGAGTACATTCTCGAATGTAGTCCCAAAAAAGTCTTGAAAAATGTAACACTATAAGGAGAATGGTATATTAAAATATCTAATGAAATTAATTTTCATGTTTTCAAATCCACTTCTTCTATATTAGAAAAATTATATATGTTTGTTGGTTATTGTGAGTAGAGGAATGCATACAGATTACTAGATGTCTCTACATAAAATATTGTGGTGAGTAAAGATGTTGTAGATGATAAAGTACCATTATTTTATAATAATGGTAAATATAATAATGGTATTGTATTACTACCTATAAACACTTTCTGTCAATTTTAATCTATCCACTAATTCTTCAATAACATCATCCCTAAATCCTAAATCACTCTCCTATCTACACTAACATCTCTTGTAGGCACCTAATTTTGGCCAAAATTAGCTTCCAACCAGACTTCAAACTAATTCATACTAACCATTGCAAATTAATCCTAAGAATTACTAAATTTCCAATTTCATCCGTGCATCATTCATCAATGTTCAAAATTATGTCAATGCATCTCTATTTGAGATACTAACCTATACACAATAATAACCTCTCACAGATTCATCCCTAATCACCTTGCAACATAACAACTGGCAATTTGACCTATGAACCCATTAAGTGGGGCACTTGATCTAATCTTAAAAGAGCTAAAATGCTAATTAAAATGAATAATCTAATTAAACAAGATTAAATGCTTAGTTGAATTATACATTTAAAATTAATGAATATTTAAAAATGGAGATTTTAAAATTAAAAATATCAAGCCTTTTCATCATTGCCTTTATGAGTTGTCAAGCTCTTCCAAAATATCCCAAAATATCTAATTTGAGAGTCATAGCTAGTAATTTAAAATCATAATTACATGATAAATTTTAACTCAACTAGAGTTAGTCTCAACTCACTTAGGTTTATTTTGAACCCATTCCATGTTTATACTCAGCCTTAACTCACCTTGGGTGAGAGTTAAATTTTAAGGCTATAAATACAAGGCCATAACTATTGATGTTTAAGATCTCTTGGTGAAAATTCATTATGCCTAAATGTATTCAAAGCTTTGATAGTGTAGTGTTATAATGCTCAAATATATGCAAATAAACCTTGCAAGTAGTGTTACCATGCCAAATTCTTAAGCCAAGCAACCAAGCCAAGGTGCCAAGGAAAGGTGAAGCTACCAAAGCTCCACTGATGAAAATTTATTGATTCACAAAATGGGCAAGCCACTTCAACAAGACATTTAGATCTCCAAGGAAGGTAAAAGAGTGTTTTTTTAAATGTTTTAGTTGTGTTTTCATATGCATGCTTGTTACATATGCTCTCCCTAGTGTTTAGGCTAGAGGTTTTAAGATTTTAGTGTGTTATTTTGATTTTTTATTAGATTAACACAAGACTAACATCCCCTCTATGTATTCCTTGTTCACATCATGGCATGCCCGATGGGACGCACACCCCAAAAAGTTGCTCCCAAGGCATTTTAGGACATCCTCCTAACAATTTTCATGTCAAAATCCAAACTTAATGATAAAAAAGGTGAAAATTAAAGGCTCAAGGATGATTTTATGGAAATCACAAAGATGTTCTGTGAACTCATGTTTTTATTCTCTAGAATCATGATATTATGAAATATTGCTACTTTACAGTCATGTTATTGAACTAACTATCATGATTTTATCCCTGATCATCAAGGTTTTTGTTGACTATTTTATGTTGTAGGAAAACTCTTGATATCATGATATCGTAATATCATGACTTTGTAGTTGTAATATTACCTTTAAAGTTATGATATTGTAATATCACTACTTTGCAAATAATGATATCACCATAATTTTTGTAGTTTTGTGTTAACTTTCATGGTATTGTGCTTAACTACCATGGTCTGACTAACTATTTTATACTTATAGTGTAGAGTTGTGATTTTGTCCTAAGATCTATGGTTTTGTCTTTATTTTAGAGATATTATCATAATAGTAGTGGTTTTTCATTAATGCTGTATTTTATAGGAAAGTTACGGTATTGTGATAATTGTTATAGTTTTTTAGGAATATTCATGGTATTGCTCTATGTTTCTATGTTTTTTCACTCTATGTAAAAATTTTGAAACCTAAGAAAGAATTCAAGAGTTATTTGTCCACTCATGTTTTGATTCTAAGCACAAGGACACCCTAACATCTTTTGTAGGACACAAGGGCCAAGAGAAAACACTTTTAAACACTATATGTTGTAAAATTCACATTTCAAATTGGTGTTTTATAAATATTTTTACTTAAGTTATTTTTCATCTTGTTTAAGCTTTCAACACAATGCCAAAAATATCAAACTTCATCACATATTTCATTTTGGTGCTATAAAAATGAACTTACACGTTAGTTAAAAAATCAAAAGAGTTTTTCATTTTTATGTTTGTTGTTTGAGTGTTTGTTTACAAAAATGAGTGGCATGTGTATGATTTCCCCCCATCTCCTTTAGGGAACTTAGGTGATAAAAAATTCTCACTCTTTTTTATTTTTTACATTGATCCAAAATCATGGAAGGAATGTCACTAAGGCCATCCCCAAAATCTATATGATTTGGGTGACCCCAATGACCGTAAAGTCATTCCACTTATCTTTATTTCATGCATTTTGTCTTGTGGGTGGGAGTTCATTAGATTAAATCTCTTGCCATTTAGATCTTATTTTATTTAAAGTCTAGATTTTGTGCCTTGTTTCCAAAAGATCTAGAAATACCTATTTTGAGCCTAGCTTTTGTGCCTTATTTTCCAAAAGACCTATCAACCTTTGTCTCTTTATAACTATTTTAGACTTGTTTGAAGCACTTTATACCTAAATTTGGCATTCATTTTTATTTCATACATTTAACCTTTTTGTGTAAGACATTTGACATTAGACACTCAACATTATATGGTTTTTACCAAGTTTTAACATTGACCTTTTTGAGATACAACTCCATATTTAGACCAAGTTATACCAAGTATGGACCATTTTTCCTTTTGGACCTTATTTTTAAGAGTTTATAGAACTCTAGTCCTATCTTTGTGAAATGTAATTCATTAATTTGGATATATATTTTTACACTCATAGTGGAACAATGTACAATCCAAGATATGATATTGTGGTCACATAAGAGGAATTTGTTCAAGAACCCTATGGTGATGATGTAGTATGTGAGATGAATCCTTATCCTCCTTACACTGCTCAATCTAGGGAACACAACCAAGATCCCCTAACCCATTATTTGGTTAACACACCTCCTTGTTTAGAGTAAGAGCAATAAAAAACTATTAAACATCTTACTAAGGGACCATTAGTTTTAGAAAAATATAAAAAACAATCATATTATGTTACTATGACATCAAAATATGATCCTTATTTATTTGATTGTCACTTTCTTGAAAACAAGGATGAAGTCTTAGTCAGAGCTATAGAGGTAGGTGTTAAGTTTATAGCAAACTTTCCCCACCAAAATGTGCCTAGTATAGCTAGAGTGACTTTAAACATACCTTATAATCAAACCATTTAATAGGTTTTGGAGGTTTGTCAATGATGTCTCCAAGGTGACCAAGGATGTTGATGAGGTGTTATGTGTACTAGAATGATAATGACAAGGTGTGCTTTAGTGTTCTTGCATAGTTCTTTAGTGTTTGACTTGGATAGGAAGATGATGGATATTACTAATGGTATGGTCATTTTTTAGAGACCATATGAGGTGTTTTGAGTGCTTGTAGAAGTGAAAGGAATTCATTAGAGAAGTCATATGAATGTCTAGGTTCAATTAGTCATATTGATAGACAAAGCTAAGTGAATAGATTGATGATATCAACATTCACATGTGTGAAGGTTTCAAGAGAAAATTGATATATGGATATATTCCCCTATGTGATTAGATCATATGGTTCAATTTTTAGGTTTATACATGGATAATATCAAAATTTATTAAGATGAAAAGTGTCAAGGGATCTAGCTCTACCAATTAGAGCACATATGATTACTTCTCGTATTAGCAATTAAACATGGAATTATACCAGAATGATAAAGTAGCTAGAAACTTGAGACAACAAAGAATTTGAGAGACAATACACACTCTTGTATTAAATATTACTAGAAGAAAATACAATAAGGAAGATGCCACTTCTTCCTCCACCTCAAAGGCTTGCCACACCTCAAGACCTTCTTCCCTCTCTCTCTTGCTCAACACAACAACTCTAAAGCCTGAGTTATTATCCCTCCTTGAATGCTTCAGCTGATCTCCTTGACCTTACACCTGTAGATCTCCTTGACCTTGCTAGCTTCAATGCTTTTACTTGCCTTCTTAATTATTACAATGCATGCCTTATGGGTCTTTAAATAGGATCCCATGCTTACAAAAATAGAACTCTAGTTACAATAATTAGACACACAGCTCGTGACTATAATTAGTCATTTAAATTGCAAACACTCACTTCACTTAACTGACTGTTCATCAACAGCAGTTCTAGAAATACACAGGCGACCGACGCCGGTCCCTGCTTGTCTGGTGCTGCCAACGTCAGCCGACTCCCTGCCATCGCCGGTCTCCTTCTCCACTGCATCTAACCGATGTCGGTCATGCTGCTGACGCCGATGGCTCTGGTTCTTCAGCATCCTCTTCTTGTGTCTGAAAATATTTGAAGCTTTTAGCTCCACACCTTAACAATCTCCCACTTGGAGATAAATAGCTGCAACTTGTATCTGTACCTATACACCATCTATTTTGTTCCTTAGGCTCTGTATTCCTCTTCAACGTCACTCTTGAAGACCAACCACCACACAAACCTGTGATGCTATACCTGTCTCTTATGTCACAAGAATTTTGCTGCTCCCAAATTCTCCATGACACACTTCTGAACCAACTCTACCCTTAGCTCAGAAAACTCCCTGTATATGAAACCCTGCAACAAGTAACACAATATAGTAACAGGATAATGTAGCTAATATTATCCAACCTGGTAAAGATAAAATACAATGGTCAAACCTCCATTATTCTACAGCCTACTCAAGACCATATACCATAGCCTTCTGTCTCATGTGTCCATCCACTCTCTTCTCTAAAACGGGAATCCATCCATCTATCTAGTGCTTTCTTCTAGCTGACAACACTACCAACAAATACCTGTTTGGTTCTCCAAGGACTCACACTCCTCATCCATGCCAAGCTCCCACTATTTTTGGATTCTACCTACATTGCTTCTTCCATCTTCCTAGTTCATGACTATCAATAAGCAATATAAAGAAGGTGAACAATGAATATGAGGTTCACATACCTTTCCTGACCTCCACATGGGTGTTTGAGACTTATAGATCCACCCAACATCCATTCCAGTGACCGATATCGACCATCTCCCAGTCTGCTCCCGATCGATGCCGGTTCCCTGCACTGACCCTGACTGCCGACGTCATTTCCCTAGCCGGCGCCGATGTCCCTCCTACCGACATCGGTCCTTATGACTGACGTCAGACTTTTCCTACCCGACCTACCGACCCTGCTGGTCTGCACATGACCGATGTCGGTATCTGGATGACTGACGTCGGTGCCAAGCAATCAACATCGGTGTCTATGTGTTCCTGTAAGTGATGAAATTTTCATCTGTGAGCTCTTCTTGGATCAAACCTCTATCCATGCTGCCTTGCTCAGATTTATTCAGCCCTTGTGACTGATCTCTATCCTTCATCTCCTCCATAAACACCAAGGCTTCTTTGTTCCTGTCAAAAGCATCAAATTTCCTCTTTCTGCAATGAACTCTATCAATGCTTTCCAAATTTGAACACATACCTTTTGGATCAAGAACTTCCATTCCCTTCCTATTCTTGTGACCAAGCCTATTAGGCCACATCTTCGAATCTACACCAGAAGTAGAATCAGTAATACAAGTAGATAGATAAAGAGTATCTACTTTCTTACCTCTTGCTAGAACAAGTGCTCCCTTGGTAACCTTCCAAGAATCTGCTGTGAGGGTTATTGTGCATCCCTCATCTCCCAACTTTCCTATAGAAATCAGACTCTACTTCAGAATTGGAACATGCATGACCTCTTTCAACACCCATGCGTTATCAATCTGCAATCTCAGCTACACTTTCCCTTTGCCAACTATCTGACAAGGCATACCATCCCCTAAATAGAGCACTCCAAAATCTCCCTGTTCATACTCATAGAACAAATCTCTGTTTGGGGATGCATGAAAATATGAACCAAAATCTAAAATCCATGATCCTACCTGACTATCCGAAGAAAGTATGAGAGCGTCCTACATCACAATATTTGCATCCTTTGCTTCTTCCATACCTGCATGTTGATTCTCTTTATCTCTCAACCAACACTCCTTTGTATGTCCTTTCTTTCCACAAAACCAGCAGGTAATACCTTTGGACTCGGATCTCCTTCTCGACCTTGATTTCCCTTGCTCAACCTTCTCCCTTTGCCTTCCCCTACTTTTTTCACTTAGAGCATTCCCTGATGATTCACCTATGCTTCTCCTGCGTATTTCTTCATTCAAGATCACACTCACAACATCATCAACTTTTAAGATTTTAGAAGCAGATGTAGAATTACTTACTGCCATAACCATACCGTCCCAACTTTCAGGCAAAGAACATAAAATCAAAATAGCCTTTACCTCATCATCAAAAACAATATTGACTGAAGCTAATTGGTTTACCAAACCATGGAAATCACTGAGATGAGTATGTACCGATCCACCTTCCTGCATTTGCAAAGTAAATAGCTGCTTCATAAGATATACCTTATTAGAAGTCGAGGGCTTTTCGTATAAATTCGCCAAGGACTTTATCAACTCTTCTGTTGTCTTACACTATGATAAGCTAGAAGTCACAGATGATGCAAGTCTCAACCTTATGGAACCTAGAGCCTTCCGATCAAGAACGTTCCATTCTTCATCCTTCATATCTGTGGGCTTGCATGCAACCCCACCCAATGGTAAGTACAAATCCTTCTGATATAGATAGTCCTCAATCTGCATCCTCTAATGTTGATAATTCTTGCCATTAAACTTCTCCATTCGTAGCCTACTTTCTTCTGCCATTGCTGAACTCCCACTCAATCAGAAAACCCTGCGAGTGACCTGTAATCAAAAAACAATACCCTGCTTCTTGCAAACCGTAGCTCTGATACCACTTGTGAGGGGATCTAGCTCTACCAATTAGAGCACATATGATTACTTCTCGTATTAGCAATTAAACATGAAATTATACCAGAATGATAAAGTAGCTAGAAACTTGAGACAACAAAGAATTTGAGAAACAATACACACTCTTGTATTAAATATTACTAGAAGAAAATACAATAAAGAAGATGCCACTTCTTCCTCCACCTCAAAGGCTTGCCACACCTTAAGACCTTCTTCCCTCTCTCTCTTGCTCAACACAACAACTCTAAAGCCTGAGTTATTATCCCTCCTTGAATGCTTCAACTAATCTCTTTGACCTTACACCTGTAGATCTCCTTGACCTTGCTAGCTTCAATGCTTTTACTTGCCTTCTTAATTATTACAATACATGCCTTATGGGTCTTTAAATAGGATCCCATGCTTACAAAAATAGAACTCTAGTTACAATAATTAGACACACAGCTCGTGACTATAATTAGTCATTTAACATGCAAACACTCACTTCACTTAACTGACTATTTGTCAACAGCAGTTTTGGAAATACACAGGCGACCAACGCTGGTCCCTGCTTGTCTAGTGCTGTCGACGTCGGCGGACTCCCTGTCGTCGCCGGTCTCCTTCTCCACTGCATCTAACCGACGTCGGTCATGCTGCCAACGTTGGTGGCTCTGGTTCTTCAGCATCCTCTTCTTGTGTCTGCAAACAGTTGAAGCTTTTAGCTCCACACCTTAACACAAAGTTGGCATCTCAAATAGAGTTCAATAAGTTCCCATACTTAGCCAAATTTTTGATATCGAAGATCAATGGTGAGTATTTAATCAAGTGATGAAGATATATTGTGAGAGATTAATTTAAATATATAAGGATCTAATAGTGATAATTATACTTGTTAGACAAATATCAATGGAGAGCATGAAGTCTAATAGTCAAAGATCCTGAGAATGAACATGATGAAGACATGTATCACTTTCACAGAGTTTGAGTAGTAGATCAAGATTGATGGATCAAATTAAAAAATGCTAAGGAAGATCAATAGTGCACATTATTAAATAATTCAATATAATTCTCAAAATTCATACGGGGATGCCAAGTGGTATAAGTTCATTGGAGACTGATTGTAAGGTACGTAGAGGGCACATGTGGCTACCAAGTGGCTTGATATCAGAAGCGAGGATCTAAGATTAATGGTGAGTGATAAAATTTAAAGTCAAGAAGATAATAAGGAGATAAATGGAGTGTAATTTAGAAATATTTTCAAGGACATGAGATGAAGACATGCTTATACAAATGATTTTGCATTAACCAGTGACTATTGGCATTTGAATTAGCAAAAGGATAAACCAGTGCTCTGTATTTTGCTTATATCTTTTGATATAGAATGAATTTATTGATGGTGTAAAATGAAAATTCGAAGAGGAATTTAATATGAATCCATTTAATCTAGTTATAATGTTTGAATATCTGTACATTCAAATTTATTGAGTTCCAAATTTGACTGAAGGTTTGACCATGTTTTGCAAGTGGCCCAAGAAGGATATTTGTGTTGTTCTTGATGGTATTTTGATATTTAAAGATGAAATAAATATTGGAGAGTGTTGTATAATAAATGATAACTATATATGATGTTTTTTAAGGTTTGAATAATCCATATTTAGTATGAAAAAATGTTTAAAAGTTGATTATGTTTGTTGGAGGCTATAGATAGTTTGAGTGACCACTTTATAGAAATGAGTTGGAAAAGTTCTAAGTAGAATTGAAGAAAAAAATGAGAATGGAAATGTTGTATCAGTATTAGAGTCTTATAATAAGGAATTTTTTATCATGATATTCCCCTAATTAGATATGAAGAGTCAAAAAATCTTGACTATATTTTGACTGTATATGACCAGTTTGAGTGGTCATTTTAAGAGAGTTATTTTGAGCGCTTAGAGCCTGAGTTGAAGTATCTAAAGAACATAAAGGAATTTTAGAGGTCCTAAATGTTCCATCCATATGATATAATCATATGGCTATGTGAAATATTTGAGTAGTTGATTTATAAGTTTGAGACTATGTTTTTTGTGTATGAAGGTCTAAAGAGTGAGGAGACCTAATTGGTAGGTTAAGTGTTGATTTGGTGTTCCAAGTGGCATGGATCCATATGAGAGTGAGTAATTGGATATTATATATAGGTTTTATGTGTTAAAATCATTGGTAAAGGATGAAGGTGGTCCAAGTAGTCTCACATGTAATGTGTGAGTATGAAACCCTAATTAATTTAGGTCTCACCAATACCCAATGGTGGTTTGGGGTTAATGAGGTAATTGCCAACCTAAGGAGTGTGGAGTTATTACATGTATCATGTATAAATACCTATTTAAAATTTATAGAAATTATGGTAAGCATCTTGGCTGACCAAGATGGGTTAGATGAGCATATGGTATAAACAATAGGCATAATTGGCCTATATGGAGTTGAGAGAGCATGGTGCAAAGTGAAGGAGAGAACATTTGAAAAATAAGGTACATGTAATCTAGGACCATCAGATAGAAAAGAGGATTAGTCATTTTTATCTTATCAAGCTGATGCAAGAGGACACATAGGTCATTGGACCTAATGAGCCTAGAAGAGGCAGATTGAGCGAATAAGCCCTAGAGGTTGTTTGAGAAAGATTGAAGGGTGAAGAGTATAAGTAAGATAAGTCCATCATCAGGTGTAGAAGACATTATATCAGATATTAGAATCATATCAAGGTATATTAGTGGGTGATTGGTTGTCTAGGGGGTTGGTTCCGCATTGTGGGATGGTGTCTCACTAAGTTAAGGGATGGGTGTTCCTTGATCAGTTGGTATTGGTCTAAATGTTGGATCTTATTATTTTAGGATTGTAGTCCATCTTATAAGGTTTAATGGGTTTTATCCCCAAGATGGTTTCTCACGTATATTATGTTTTGTGTGTTTGATCTTGTTATGTTCATTACAATGGTTAATTTTTATGCATCATGATTGTATATGCTAAATGTTTAATAATTGGGAATTGAATTATCTTGCATCACTAATTCACCCCCCTCAATGATTGTACCACTAATAATTGGTATTATAGAAGTACCTTCTATACAAGTTTAACCACTTGAAGGTAATCTTAGGTACAATGACAAGTTCTCAAGGTTTATCTATTAAGCAAGCTCTATTATTTAATGGATCCAATTATGCTTTCTAGAGTGAAAGAATGAAGACCTATATCATGTCCTTAGGTTTTGACACTTGGAAATATATTTTGGATGTTATTCCATACCACCTACTCCTCTAACTAGTGTTGTAGATAAGAAGTTGAGTGAGAACAATTCCAAAGCTATGAATTCTATCATTTGTGGTCTTTCAGAGCCTGAGTTCACCAAGGTAATCCATTGCAAGTCTGCCAAGGAGATTTGGGACAACTTACAACTCATATATGAAGTAGATTTAAAATTCAAGTTGGCCAAACTAAAATCTTACCAAAGGAAATTTAAAATTATCAAAATTAAGGAAGAGGATATTGTGGCTTCCTATCTTCTGAGAGTTGATGAGGTAGTGAACATGATCAAAGGCATGGGAGAGATTATTAAAGAAGGAACTATAGTGAAAAATGTATTAAGGTCTCTCACTTTCAAATTTGATTCAAAATTTTATGCTATAGAAGAAATTCGAGATCTCACCAAAATGATTATGGATGAATTTCATGGAATTATTTTTGCCTATGAGATGAGAGTTAAAGAGGACAAACCACCAAAGAAAGAAGTAGATTTAAATGCATAAAATAAGATAAAGAAGAAGTTCCAAGGTAAGACGGTGTTGGGGTTTTCTAATATTAGTATATATTTGGCACTGGAGTCTAGCCCAATGAGCTAACATGTTGGCCCTTTCATGTAATACTATAGTCTTATGTGCTCACCTGAAGTGTGCAGTGAAAGACTGATTCCCATAGGTTTTGTTGCACAGTGATAATATCTTAGTCATATTCTTTCCTCTTATGTATTTAAATGGTTACTATATAAAATCAAGGTAATCTATTTTGTTCCTAGAATTACCAAACTCAACCATCATGATTACACATACTATTTCCATTCTTAGTCTAAGTTGTTACTTTGAAAAAGAAGAGATGAATTATATTTCATACTTAATTATAATCATTATGCTCTATTTAGCATAACACATCCATTCATCATGAACACAAGAAATGATATAATGACCAACACTCATAAATTACACTTCAACATCAAAAGGAAAAAATTCCATCATCACAGTGATTACAATAGGGGTATTTATACTTATTTATCCCTGACTAACTATTTAAAATATTAATGATAGAGTAAATAATCAATGAAATCTAACCATACTGAGAGTAATGGTGCTCAATCAACTATTTTTCATAAAGACATGGGCCTTTATGTCCCCTATATCCTTGATCTATGTTAGATCTCTACTACCAAGTGTTCCTCTCCTTATGAGCTGATGCAACACTTCTTATGAATAAGGTCTGGGTGACCCAAATGAATCATTCCATAACTACTCCTACTTCCCATGTGCTTCCCTTGTCTTTTACATTCATTTTGAGTCTTGTGTTCATAGTTCCGCATGACTCATTCTCATTTAATTGGGTTTTTTTGGTGTTTATATGCTTATCAAGTTCCACTCCATGGTTATTTCATGTCATGCTAGTTATATGACAAAATGGATAATTCTTAACCAAAATTTGGGGCTAACATCACCCCACACTATGCTCTTAATCTGTCTTAGACTATGTTATACTAGCAGCCTCTATAAAAAACTCGAGTCTCATATGCTCAATATCTTTCTTCAAATTATCCCAATGTAAAAATGCCTTGAGAACCTTATCAATTAATTATTTGATGGTCCACTTCAATTTATTCATTTCCTTGGGTTGGCTAGAGGTCTCATTGGCCTTCTTGACCAGTTCATCTAGAGTTGTAGTAGAATCCTTATGGACACCTTCAAGTGTTAAAACCTCTTTGTCAACCTATCCTTATAGGGTTGTCAAACATGCACTTAGCTATTGATAATGTATTTATTATATACTCCATCATATCCACATCCCTAAATGCCTTGGTGCACTCTACATGGTCCTTTATTAGGAGTGTAACATTAGCCAATTGCTACCTCTAGGCTTCTTTAGCTTAGAGTTGTGCCTTCAAGATTTTATTTGAGCACATAAGCTATATAAAAATTACATCTAAAATGGGGATAAATTACACAATCCTCTCTAAGGCATGCTTGTAGACTTTAACTATCATGGTGAACTAATTTTCTAGCTCTCATCCCTCATCTTTTGACATAGGCTACTACTTGCATCAATTTAGTAGAAGGTTCACCAAGGTCTTTAACTGACCAATGGCATCCCCATCAAGAGGTATGCCATCTACCAATGTTGATTACTATTGTAAAAAAAATTTACAGAGGTTCAAATCTCTTACTTTTGCCTTTGTGGCCTCCTAAATCTGTTGCCTTAGAGTAACCACTTCCTCAGTGAGTGCTTGTTTAGCAGTAACCTCTTTATTGTACATACCCATAATTTTGGCATGTTTTCTCTCAGTAGTGCACACATCATAATCTAAAAAAATATTTTAGTGCCTAACCTCCAATTTTATCTTCAAAAATGTTGTGCTCACTTAAACGGGCAGATGTTTTGAGGATCCACCCATAGCGGACTAGGTAACATAGGAGTATCTGGTCCCAAAGAGAGGGTGTCATAGGGAAGCTCAAACTCCCATTTCTCATTATATATGTCTAGAAATAAAGACACCTACTTCCTTATTTCTAAGGTTGCATCCTCAAAAATAAAGTGTAGTTATAGATAGAGTATCCTATCAGGGACACCAAACTTATAATGCTCATGTGGATTATTAGATGCATCTTCACCAGGGTCTTCTATGGACCCAACCAATTTATTCCCCTTAATAGGGTTTCTAGGATCTTCTAATACACATAAGGGAGAAGTGTTACTTAATGACAAACTACATTTACTCATCAACCAAAGGGGGGAGATCCTTCAGGATATGCCACTCATTCCTGAATGCCACCTTCATCCTATCAAACTAGTACCTCATCTTGATATTATTTAAAGGGGTAATGTGTTAAGGAAAAGTGAATTCCTTATATGATTTAGTAGGGGACTTGCTTGTGGGAGGCTATACACACTCCAACACTCTCTAGCTATATTTTGGTACACTGATATCATCAAAAACCATTAATAGAAGAAATACCCCCATGGGAACCTATGTTTAGGCACTTGATGGGTCTTGTCTGCATCTTTAATGATCTTCTAAGTAAAATACATATATCAATTTTATATAAATCCTTGAGTGACTTGGTGGGAAATACAGAGGTGTGCCATGTCAACCTCTTTTCCATCAATAAGTCCCACTGATCTTGGTCATAATGATTCACACCACAACCCAAAGGGCTAGATCCTATAGATTCTTGATATGCATGGTGTAGCCCTACTTTTGATACATGAGTACCATAGAAATATTTTTGACCTCCTCAGTGCCTATCAAGTTATCAATCATGCTCAAACCTTAGTAATACAATCTCATGACCTTGTTAATCTTTTGTAGGTGTGATCTTCATACTATGCCTGCCAAAGTAGATGTAGTCCTCATGGATGCATGAGATAAGGAACTAGACCACCTCTATGGGTTTTCTAAAGTATTGTAAATTAATGACCTAGAACATCCCTCAACATCTAACTAGTTAAATATCTTAATATCGATCACCACTTGGTTCTTGGCATTCTAGCATTTGACACAATAGTCATTTTAAAACTCAACCTCATTTCTAGGTTGTCAATGATTGTAGTCGAAGATGGTGCAAGTGGAAACCTTGGAGACCTAGTTCTCTATGTGCAACACTAATTATGGATATTGCATTTCTTCAATAAATAGAGATGGGGGTAGGGATGATTGGGCCTTTTGTGTCAAGGATGATTGAACCTTATTTGATTTTTCAGTCATGCTTGCTTTCTCTTCTTTTATGTATTGAAATTACTTTTTTAGTGTTTCTTCCCTAATCAAAACCTAGTTTCTTCTACTTGCCTACTCTTTTTTTTGATATCATAGGTAGTAGTTCAATCCTTTGGTATTTTTCTTAGGTTGCATCACCCTCCACGGCACCCAAATATTGATGCATGACCATTAAATATTTCTAAACGAATAAGTTGTTGTAGCTAACTATTTCAATTTTTAGATCTTAAGTATCCTCTAATGGTGATCTTTTAACCTTCAACCTATAAATTTTGGTACTACCCTATGTTTCTCTCACTTAACCAAACTTGTAATACCTATTTGAAATTTTTTAATGCCCCATGTAGTTTACTGTGGAGACAAATTCACTTTGCTCAACTTCTATATTTTCTTTGCTTAGGTCTGGTAATCACTTTGCTCAGCTCTGGTAATATCAAATAATTATAAAGGTAAAATGTAAAAATAGTTTAACTTGCTTATTTATAAGCTTAAGTAGGGGTTCACCATCATTAATACCTTTCCTTTACCCATCACCTCATGTCATTAATGTAGATCCTTAATGACCATCATGCTTGGATCCTCACTTTTGGAAATTAATAATTTTAATGGTATTGTCACATCATGTCATTGACACATATCTTGCCATAACTATTCTTTACACATTAATGACACATCCTATTTTGTACCTTCCTTCTTAAAAGTGGATGATAGTTGTGTCTTGTACTTTTATGGGGTGGAAGACAACTATCTCTTTTGAGTTTTTCAACTTATGGTGGGAACACATCACCCTTTTGTGCCTTAACTTACTCAATAACCATTACACACTTGTGCACCCTAAATACACTTCATTCTAAGTTCACTTACACACCTATTTAACCCATGTGCCTTGGTAACTTGTGTTCTTCCTTTAATAATCATGCCTTTAGACTTATTTTCTTAATCCACACTAAAATAAGTCATGTTCCCCCATGAAAAGATAACCAAAAATTAAAAGAAATTTTCATTAAAAAATGTTACATGCAACAAAGGTAACACTTTTATTAAAACAAGAAATATTAAACTAATGGCATAAGCATTATTAATTACAATAATTCAACTATTCAAAAGTGTAATACAACTGAATCTGACTTTCATTATAATTCTTAGGAAGGAACTAGACACCTATCCTTTATAATTGACATGCTCTGATAGGTTGAATGCTATGAATTATAAAAAGACCATCCTAGTGGATTAAAATATTTTTAGGGTGGGATACAAACTTGGCATTGTATAATAAGACCTTCATGCTAGGAGTAAATATTTTGTGCTTTATATGGTGATCATGCCATGCCTTTTGTGTGTGCTTTTAAACATCCTAACTCTAATGAATGTGGAACCAAGTTTTATCAAGTTGTAATAAAACATCTAGGTGTGATTTCAAGGATGACTCATCATCCAATTGTTCTATGCGTGATATACAAAGAGATGGTACTAAAAACTCAACTAGAAGTACTAATTCTATACCATATACCAAATTGAATAGGGTATTTTTATTCAGGTGCTTATAAGTCATTTGGTATAACCATAGGACCATAGATACTCTATCATCCTAGTCTGTTTGGCTCATATTTCAAATATTTGTCAAGGTGGTGCCTAGGATATTATTGAAGGCCTCAACAATTCCATTATCTTGAGGGTGATATGGTGTTGTCTTGTGGTGTGAAATCATGAACTCATTCAATAAGACATGAATTATTTCATTAAGAAGTTGGTACCATAATCACTAGTGAAACTCAGTGGTAATCCAAAATGAGTTTTAATAGTATCTTAAATGAAGTGTGTAGTAGTAGTAGTAGTAGTAGTAGTAGTAGTAGTAGTAGTAGTAGTAGTAGTAGTAGTAGTAGTAGTAGTAGTAGTAGTAGTAGTAGTAGTAGTAGTATTAGTACAGTATTTTATTGGCATGGATTTATCTTATTGCATGAGGTAGTTAGTTATTGTGATTATGTATCGAGAACCTCTCCTTCATCCAACTAGAGTGATGGGGCTAAAAAAATTAATGGCCCATTTATCAAATGGTTCTTGGGAAGGTATTTTTTGTAGAAGCATGTCATATCTTTGGTTTGGTTTCCCTACATGCTAACATATATCACATTTCCTAACATATGCTTTAGCATCCTTAAAAAGAGTAGGCCACCATAGTCCAACCAAGAGAACCTTAAGTGTGATAGCTTCCCTAGCATAGTTTCATCCAAAAATTCCTTCATGAACTTCTCAAAGTACTTTAGGATGTTCATGTTCATAACACAACACTAAATAATCTCATCATAAACAAGTTTATAAAGATCTCCTCTTATGATTTGAAATGGTACGACATGGATCGTGAGTTATTTCTTGTCTTGGGGAGTGAGACAATCGGGTGTTGATCCATAGGTCAAAAAACAACAATATCCTAAAGTTCCTTAGGTATATGGGTGACATGGAATAGTTGATCATCAAGTAACTCATCTTCAATGGCATGCAGGGGCTCTCCAAAATCAAGTTAGGACAAGTGGTTAAGTCCATAATTGCTTTTCCCTAGTTTCACCATGATGAAAAATTAGAACCTTGGAACAACACTGTCCAAAAAAATATCTATCTATGTAGTACATGTTTTTTTATAAGGTATTTAAAATCCTCATGATCAATATAGAAAACAAAAGGAGTGGCCAATAAGTACTATCAAAACTTTTGTAGAGCATAGACCATCGATAATGCTTCACACTCCATAGTGGTATAGTTCCTTTCAAATAGAGTGAGATTTATGTTAGTAAATTAGATTGGAAGATATAGGTGACCTTCACCTAGTTGTGTAAATACTTCACCAACAACCATTTTAGATGTATCAACATGGATGTGGAATGGTTTTGTCCAATCAAGAAATTGGAGGATAAGAGCAGTGACTAGTTTGTATTTCAATGTTTTAAAAGCTTCTTTGTAAGAAGTCATCCATATAAAATGATCATTATGATTTAGAAGTTCCTCCAAGGTACAATAATATTTTCATACCCATGAATGAACTTTATTAAATAACCAGTATGGCCCACAAAGGTGCATACCTTACATTGAGTCTTGGGTGTTGGAAGGTGAAGAATAGAATACACTTTTGTCAGGTCTACCATAAGTCCTTACTTAAAAATAATATGTCTTATCATCACACCAAAAGGTTTAGAAAATAGTCACTTATTTAAGTTTAATGATATTTGTAAGACCTAACAACGCTCAAGCATAAGCCTTAGGTTAGAACAATGGTCCTTGACCAAACCATAAACTATCCAATCATTCAAATAGACACAAAATAACTTGTGGATGAAGTCCTTAAAGGCTTCAACTGCTATTTGTGAGAACACTACTAAGACATTATTTAATTTGAAGGGCATGATAGTATATGTGAAAGATCTCCATTCAATGGTAAACATTGTTTTTAGTTGGTCATCTTCATCTATCTTTACCTGATGGTATCTTGAGAACCCATTTATGAAGGTATATATCTCAAATCCAACAACACCTGTAAGGATTTCCTCTATGAAAGGTGTTGGGAAAGGGTCAGTGACATAGGATGTGTTAAGTATTCGATAGTCCATACAAATTTGAATATGTCTATCTTTTTTTATACTAATCACCATTGGACTAGCCCATTAAAATTCATCAATAGGGGTGATTACTCTAGCACATAGCATACTATCTATTTCCTCTTTCACACACACTCGTAGATTAGGATTCATTCTATATGGATGCTTTTTCACTAGTTGAGTCCATCAATTGTTTTAATAAATTTGGGAAACTATAGGTTTAATTTCCTAAATAGTAAAGGGGTCAAGATTAAAGGGAAAATTAATAAATAAAATGTGTCTTAATTAACCTACCAATTTATTAAATCTAGAAGTGTTTAATTGATTTCTAAAAATAGTAAACAAGGGGATAGAGAGTAAAACTTAGCTAATTATGGGTTGAGATGGAGGAGACAGAGGCTATTAATTATTGATTTGGCTAGGCAAACTATCAAAAATAAGATTTAGAAGTCTATTTTCTACCTAGATAGGAGCACTAAAAATGGGACACTTGGAGGTCCAACACTATAGTCCAAGTTTTGGCACTATAATCCTTAGTGTCTGAGCTTTCTAAGCTTTCTAGGTTTTGTTCATCTACTCTATGAGACCCTGTGCTTGAAATATCAAGTGTTAGTTATTTACAAAGATCTGTGTGCAATTGATTTTATCTTCAAGGATCATAGTTCCTCTTCATGATTGATAGGTGATTTTGAATCTAACTAGAAAAAGGGGTTATTATGTAATATAAAGTAAACATATGATCACACCCTGTGTGTGGGAATGTTGCCTACATACTAATACTCTAAAGAGGGATCAAGGCTGATGTAGTCCTCCCAATTTGAATGTGTATTATGCATTATTGTTTATGCAATGTAAGTGTATGCAAATTTGGTCAAGCTTGAGATGACTCATTACTAGTGTAAGAGGTTGGATAGGTTGGCAATAATAGTGGTTGGTTGTATGTAAAGAATAAGAAGATTTGCTTGAGTGTGCTTTAGTATATTTCTAGCTTATGCCTTTTGAATGATTTCCAACCCTTATAAATGACCTTTGAATGGGATTTTATATGGAAACTAGTGATCTTAGGTTAGATGAACTCACATTAGGCCGACAAGAGAAAATATAAGGATTTAAGAAAATATGACCATTTGAGGTTATTATAGACTTGGACAACAATGCTAAAAAGTGGACACCTTAGGTCCCAGAATTGTAGTCCAACTTATGGTTCTATTATCTAGGGGAAAGGGACCATAGGGGATAGGTATGTGCCTGGGAGAGGAGTATAAAATAGTAGTGGATAAATCTAGAAGGCTTTGAATGATTTGGAAATAGTGAAAACATGCCTAAGAGGGATATGTAAGTGAGTAGGAGAGAACTATGGTTTGGGTATCATAAGTCATACTCAAATTATATAAATTTCATTTTAGTATGACAATAGTTGCCCCCTTTATTCTATGTATACAACAAAGTGAAATACTAGGATAAAGGAAAAAAGAGAACCGTACCTAAACTTACATGTGAGGCTAAGCCCAAGAAGCTATGTGATGCTTGATTGTGCATAGTGAGAGTATGTTGTACTATGTAAGTCTACAAAAGGAAAAATGAAAGTAGACTAGTTCTTACTAGATACTCTATATCTAAAATAAGAATATACAAATCTAGGTAAAGAGAGAGGAAGGAAGATGAAGGATTAAATACACCTCACTGAGTATGCGAACTAATACAAAACTTGTTATGTTATTAGGTTATGCTGAGTGATGTTGAAAGTATGCTGAACTAAGAGTTATATCAATGGATGAGTTGAGTGCTCAATCCCCTAAAATTTGGCTCAATAAAGCAAAGGTAGGCCCTTTGGCTCCATCATCACCAATTATGTGAAGTTAACAAATCATGTGTGTGTTAATCGATGTCTGGACCATGTGTCTAATTCCTCGAAATAGGTGGCTTAAGAATACAAAGGTTAGCTAGAACTTTAGCTCCATCATTACCCCATGATGTGAAGATGAATGAGAAAATACTGGTATAGATGAATTTCATATGAGATGGCTCATGGAGCCCCTAAATTTGTTGTGATCTGACAATGTTGTTGTGGATATCCAAATGTAAACTAGAAACTAGGCCATTATTGGCCACTTTGAAAGATGGAGATTGGACTTATATAGAAGCCCCTCCTAAAACTAGAATAAAGGATTAGGAAGCCACTCAAGAACTCAGGTATGTGGGAAGTAGAATTATATGAAATTTTACTTGAATGTGATGCCAACCACTTGTAGATGGAGTAAGTCACACAACTTCTAGGAATGTGCAAGAAAATGATATAAACTTAAAAATAGAGAAGGCCCATGTGCCGCACACATTGCCCCCAATAACTGGTGTCTGGAACATAGATTTTGAATTGAAATTTGTATTAACTACCATGTCTAAACTAAAAATGGAAACCCACATGTTACACATAATTCCCAATGTATCTAGATTCTCTGAGCAAAATAAGTGTTGAAAATTATTGATTTCTAGACTAAACTATACTGGCAAAACTATGAGTGAACTCACCTCTCTACCTGATTCTAGAAAAATTGAATATTTTTCTATTTGGACAATAGCACCAAAAATGAGACACTTTAAGGTCTAGCATTATAGTCCCATTTTTGGCACTATTATCTAGAGCTAAAATTGATGACTAATTTGGATTCTCTGTTATTTGCCTAGTCTAGTTTTCCTGTGCTAAGTTCTAGATTCTAGACTATACTATTCTAAAGCTACTTTTCAATCATTAAGAGCTCTAATCTCTATGATAAAACCCTTGTTTGTTGCCCCCTCTTTTGAGGGTAGGAATGAAGACCTTGCAATGATTGCCCTTAGAAGAAGAAGCCCTGCAAGTGTGTTAAGCTATGAAAAAATTTGATATAGCATTGATATACATTATCTCAATATATTGAAAAAGTTGTAGAGAGATTGTTAGATCCACAGGGGTATGCCTATATAGATATAATAATGTAATAGCATGGGCATAAGAGTAAACTAGAATTTGAAATGTTAGTTTTTAGTGGTATGGAAAGATGGAACATGATGTCCATAATGGCATCTAAAAATCAAGGTAAATGCATGATTGGAATCATGGCATTGCACACAAAGATAAGCAATCAATAAATAATTATACAAAATAAGAAGCAAGAAACATGTAAGGGTCGACAAGGGGCCAAATAAGCACACAAGACATGTTTAAATGCCACATATACACACAAATAGAATAAGTAAAGATTGGTATAAGGGTGATAAGCACATAAAAGGCACACATAAAAGAAATTGGTAGGTTTCCAAAGGCACAAACATATAGATAGGAACAAAGGACATTGACAAATGTCTTGAAATGCAAGTAGGAAGCAAACATGAACTAAAAAATATAAACACATCTAGCTAATCAAAGTGAAGAGTGGAAGCATGCAAATGAATAGAAATGTAAACATTCATCTAACTATGGAAAGAAAGAAGCAAGAGTATACAAGATATTTAATACAATGCTAATGTATATGTTATGAAATACAAAAGTGTTATATATACTAATGGATATCGATGTGATATCTATGTAATCAAGTAAGGAGCATACTACAACAAGATGCCTAGAGTGTATAGTTTAAGAATTACATAACCTAGATGGTGTAGTCATGTAGAGTATGCCCCCAGTGGGTAGATGTATCGATATGTAACTAGCATGTAGAAGTAAGATGGCCACTCGATGGGTGGAGTGAAGCAATCAAGGATCTAGATGCACTGCACACACTCAAAAAAGATCAAGTGAAGCCTAGTAATATTTATGAATCAATAAAAATAGCATATAATAGTGTAATGTAAGTATATCATAATGGTTAGCAATGTAAAACATAGATGATGCATATAATTGACATGTTTTTGTATTTTTGAAATATTTGAGCTATATACAATCAAGTAGAGAAAACTATGTACAATCAAGTAGGAGATAATATGTAAAATCAATGCTAGAAATAAATGGTATTAACCAAAGTGTCTTATATGAGACTCCCTATCATGGTATCCTATATCAAAGAGTTGAATCATGCATGATCATGAAGCATGATGGAAATGTTGAGACTGTGGCTTTGAGAGCTATATATGTTGTAAATGCTCTGAAATCTCTTAATTAAAAACTGACTATGGTGACCCTCTATAATTACAAGAAGTGGATGTAGATTTAGGGCTCTTAGGGGCCCATATAGAAGTAGGAGAAACTCAGTGAATGTGTGCTCTATGTGTAGATGCATGAGATATTAATGAAACTACTCTGGGTGTGAATATTATAGCTATAACTTGTCTAGAATCTCTAAGCTATGGAGGTGTATGAACCCTCTATACTAGTGATGGATATTGTATTTGTGTCTAATGTTGAATTAGAGAAAAAAATAGTGGTGAATCTAGAACTAGTCATTAAACTGAAAATGGCTCTAGAACTAAAATTGGATCTAAAACTAGAAGTGGCAACTCATATGGAACTCTAGTAACTATGATAACCTGATTAGCATAAATGGATTTCATGCATTGATATATTATAGATGGAACTACTTGGAGTTTTTTTGTCCAAGGTTTACCAAGTAACATGTCAAAAACTCTCACGTTAGGAACTATAGTAAATGAGGTGGTCATGTGTGTAGGTCTAACCTATATAAGAATGAGGATCTTACCCAATGTAGTCAAACTATGTCCTCTAAAACCATTGATAATTGTATTTTTTGGATTAATATCCTACTCCATATAACCCAAGTGATGTATTAGTGTCATAGTACACATGTTAACATTGTATCCATTATTAATTAGAACACTATGAATGGGATGACCATGAATAAAAGCTCTAATGAAGATCATGTGATAGTCTATGTCATCCTCATTAATTTCCTACTCAAAAATGGAGATGGAACTCCAAATTAGAATGTTAGAATGAAAAGTACCAATCATGTGGCTCAATAAATGTGAATCAACTATCAGTGCCATATATGTAACTAGTGGAGGATGTGCTTGATATGCATGATGTACACATGATATGTCCTATGTTTTTAACTTTCCATGCTATGGAAATGGATCTAAAAAGATTTTGAGTGACTTATCCTATTTTGGTTTGGCCAAAGGAGGCTCAATTGAAGTGCTTAGATCAATTTGATTTCCATCAATTAGATCCTGTATCTTATGCTTGAGACTAATGCATCTATTTGTAGTATGGCCTAGTGCCCTATGATAGTCATAAAATGCATTCTAGTCATATCCCCATAGAATAGGTTTTGTTGGATCAATTTCTATGATAGGAGGAATAGATATGATGTTACATTTAATAACTCTTGTAAAACTTTGGCTATAGGAACTGGTAGATTTGTAAAAGGTTATTGAGGAGGTGTTGATAAAGTGACTCTTTGTGAGAGCTCTAAAGCTATATTAACTATCTACTAAGTTGGTCCTTTACTATCATTGAATTTGACCTTATATGGGGCTTTGTTGTTACTCTTATTAGTTATATCTCATGCACTTATGTACTTAAGTTTGCCCATTAAAATGAGTTTGATTTCTCTTTCTTTTAAAGTGTGACACAATTTAGTGAAAGAAGTGAAAAGTTTGAACATGATTGTCACATGAAAAATTGGTAGAAGAATCTATTTGAAGAGGTAATATAACTCCTAATCCATATGAATAGTCATCTTAGCTAATATGGTATGATATCTAAGAACATACTTAGTAAGAGGCTCATTTGATTTTTATTTTTGTTGTACAATTTGGGCATATGAAACCTTATCATTGATATTGATACTGAAATGTGCTAATAAAATGTCGGTAAGAGGATTGAATGTATTAATTGACTAATTTGATAAACTATAAAATCATTGTAATGCATAATCCTTAAGGCTCCTAAAAAATAATTTGGTTAATAGCTAATCATTTGGTACATAATCCAAACAAGCTATGTGAAAGGATCTCAAATGTGTATCTCGATCACCCTTGCCATTGTAAAGAGTGAGCTTAGGTTTTAAAAATCTAGGTTGAAAGGGTGTAGTAGCTATATGTCATGCCAAAGGTGTATGCAATAGAGTGAAGGAGTCTAATGCTTGTGTAGATCTAGTGGTACTTTGCTCAAAATAGTGCACCTTGGATTGAAGAGATAAAATCTCTTGCAAAAGGGATACCACATTAGGAGATAGGGATGTACTAGCTATAGTTGGTGGCATAGAATAAGGTTAGGTTACTATAGGGGGTTGTTGTGACATAGTTACCCCCATAGTGTCATGTGAAACTGTTGGCTCTGTAGTCTGAGAAGACTCAACTTGTTTGGCCTTCTTTAGTTCCATGATAGATTTAAAGATGTTAGCATGATCATGAGGCAATTCCTTGAGTCTTTCTCTAAAATTTTATAAAATCAAATCTTTTTTGAGTACAACTTCATTATCAACAATGGGTAAAAGTGGATCGATTGTCCACTATGATAAAACTTGAGCATCAACATGTGTCTCATCATTATTATTCTCATATTTCTCATTATCAAAATCATGTTCATATAAATTAGTGCAATCTATATGTGTGGGATCTATAATAGGGACCTAAGTTTATTGATTATCCATGTTATAGGAATGGGTTGTAGGAATCTGGTTGAATTCAGAAGGTTTGCCACTAAGTCTTGCACTCCATCTCAAAGGAAGAAATGTAAGGAATTTAGATGTTATAAGGAAAAAAATTTGGAAAATAATAGAGTATATTACATAAAAATAATCTAAATAATGAAAACTAGAATATGCATAAAAAGGATATCGAACTTCAAGTATGTAAGGTGATATCTCAAAATGCAAACTAGGGACTAGTATATGAAACTAGGGATTTTTTAGAATATTATTTGTAAAATACTATGAAATTTTGAATTTGAAATTGATTTTTTGAGCTAAGTATGCAAGATAAAACCAGAAAATTATGAGAAATTTCATGCTTGAATGGAACCTAGAAGATGCAACTAGGTTTTTGAGACAAATAAATTTTTTGGAATTACTATAAATTTTTTAAATTGGAAGTGATTTTTTTATTTTAATATTCAATCAAAATTTGCAAAAAATAAGTGCAATATTACTTGAAAATTACTAGGATTTAGCTGATGTAACTAGGGCTTTGAAATGATTTTTTTTCAAAATTAATGTAATAATTTGAAATTTTTTCTATAAAGTTGTAGAATTGAGCTTGAAAAATTTAGGAAAAAATTGAGAATATTTTTAAAATTAGCAATATATTTTTCCTAGTGGTTTGAAAGTGTTTGTATGCAAATAGGACCTAGTATGTGCAAAATAATGTTTTAGTGAATTATTGAAAATATTTTAATTAATTTGTATTTTTTTATTTTTAAATTTAGGAAAAAGTAGAAAAATATTACAAAAAATCATAAATAATTATCCCTAGGGCTTCTAGGGTTTTTGTGCAAAAATTTAAAATAAGTCAGGTTCATCAAATGTTTTACTAAATTTGGGAAACTATAGGTTTAAATTCCGAAATAGTAAAGGGGTCTAGATTAAGGCAAAAATTAGTAAATAAAATGTGCCTTAATTAACCTACTAATTTATTGTATTTAGAAGTGCTTAATTGATTTCTAAAAATAGCAAACAAGGGGATAGAGAGTAAAACTTAGCTGATTTTGGGCTGAGACGGAGGAGACAAAGGCTGTAAATTGTTGATTTGGCTAGGTTGAATATCAAAAATAAGATCTAGAAGTCTATTATCTACCTTGATAAGAGTGATAAAAATGGGACACCTAGAGGTCCAGCATTGTAGTCCTTAGTGTTTGAGCTTTCTAAGCTTTCTATGTTTTATTCATCTACTTTGGGAGAGCCTGTGCTTGAAATATTGAGTCCTGGTTATTCAAAAATCTCTATGTGCAATTGATTTTGTCTTCAAGGATCCTAGTTCCTCTTCATGCTTAATAGGTGATATCTAATCCAACTAGAAAAAGGGGTTAGTGTGTAATATAAACTTAACATGTAATCATATCCCGTGTGTGGGCACGCTACCTACATACCAATACTCCAAAGAGGGATCAAGGCTGATGTAGTTATCACAATTTTAATGGGTATTATGCAATCCTATATATGAAATACAAGTGTATGAAAATTTGGGAAAGCTTGAGATGACTCATGACTAGTGTAGGAGGTTGGATAGGTTAGAAATAATAGTGGTTGGTTGTATGTAGAGGTTAAGAAGATTTGCTTGAGTGTGCTTTAGTATATTTATAGATTATGCCTTTTGAATGATTGCCAACCCTTCTAAATGACGTTTGAATGGGATTTTATAAGGAAACTATTGATCTTAGGTTAGATGAAATCACATTAGGCTGACAAGGGAAAAGATAAGGATTTAGTAAAATCTAATCGTTTGAGGTTATTATGGACTTGGACAATAGTGATAGAAAATGGACACCCTAGGTCCTAGCATTATAGTCCAACTTATGGCACTGTTGTCCAAGGGGGAAGGGACCCTAAGGGATAGGTCTGCGCCTAAGAGAGGAGTCTAAGATAGTAGGAGTTGAATCTAGAAGGTCTCAAATGACTAAGAAATATTGAAAACATGCCTAAGTAGGCTATGTAAGTGAGGAGGATAGACCTATGGTTTAGGTGTCACAAGTCATGCTCAAGTTGTATAAATTGAATTTTAGTATGACTACATCAATCAAATTAATATGCATCTTTCCCAAAGATGGATAGAATCCCTTCATTTCACTATAATTTATTGGAAATAAATATTGATATTCCTTTAACAACTCAAAAAAATTTAAAATCTGTGTTTCAGTCTAGTAATTTCCTACCATAGCCATCTTTGGTTCTACTGCATGTGAATGTTGCATTGAATAATTTAAATGGGTCCATTATAAGGGTTGTCTAAATTAGTGCTGGTATCATGAACATCTCTTGTTCCCTAACTTATAAGGACATACAAATGGGTTGTCAAAGGGTCATGTGGTTTGGACCCTTCACCTTCTTCCACATGAAACACTAGTTTTTGTTTACCTAGATGTATTTCTTTGCATCGGTCTCGATCAAAGACTGGTCCTAACATGAAAAATTATGCTAATGATTCATTTAAGAGATGAATAGGTTGTTAAAGAACATAATGGATATTTTTTAGATGATCTTTAATAGGACTTGAGTCACCAATAATTACTTCATGTATGGCCTAGAGGGTGAGGCACAAATCCATTCTTGAAGAAGAATAAGATAGAACTGATTTCATGTTTTCCTTTAAGAGATGCCAAAATAAAGCTCCCATGTGTATTTATTCATGAACATACCATGCTATTACTTAGGTATGTAATGTTACATAAAATTCATTCACCTACAATTAGTCTGGTAGGTATGTCACTTCATCCCTCCACATTGTTTCATAAGCTTCAATGTGAGGTTCTGGTGCTTGTATGGCACTGTAATTGATTAATCCCTTAACCTTATTGTAATGGTGAAATTGATGATGCAAATTAGAGAATACTTTATCTTAATAAATAATTTTCTCATGATGGGTGCACCACCACTGTGTAGCTATACCATCTAAGAGATGAAGCAATGACCTCATACATTCACTTTTGGTATCATAGAATTCTTCAAGGTGTTTGTATGAAGTCACATACCTCTATTTTTTTGTGGAACCATGGAGCCTCATTGATTCTTTAAAGTGGTGATTTTATGATGGATCCCCTCATGTATTTACTGGTGAAAAGGTACACAAACTTGTGATGTTTATGAAACTGGTGTGGAATGGTTTTCTAACTTCCAATTACACTACACACTCAACTAGTGAGGTCATAGTTGCTATGTACCCAATAATTACAAGCATTGCTTGTAGTTTTATAAAGAGATTGAGTGTCCAAAAAGTTGATAATGCCATCAAGAATTGGATCTCTTTACTCATCATCTTTGGTAGTGACATTGTAGATGTGGTTAATGTCTTCTTCCACATTAATGGGTTCTATATAAGTGGAACCCTGTGTTTGATCTAAGGGAATAACAATACACTGGTTAGTTTTCTTAAAACTAATATATTATTTCTTAAAACTTAGATCTACATTATTTTCATAACACCAGGGCCATCCCAATAGAGATAAGAAGTCATCTACCTCAGCTAATTCAAGAACCTCAAAATCTACCTTGAAAGGTACTCTAAGTATTTCAATCATGGCATTCTTGAGGACACTGATTGGTAAAGCATGATTATTGTTAACCATAAACAACATGTGAGGTGATGGTTGTAATTTTGAACTAGACATTTTGTGCTATGCATCTTTGGTAAGGAAATTTAATTATACACCAATTTCAATTAGTATGTCCCAAATTAAACATCCATCAATGGTAATATTAACTAATATCTCTCTATCTTCTAAGGGAGATAAAGGAACAAGAGTGTCTTGCCTCTAAGCACGATTCAAACAATGATCTTCAATCTATCAAGTGACCTAAGGTTAAGCATTTTGTGGTGTTTTTCATTTATTCTTAAGCCAAGTGCTTAGCTGTAGGATAATTTCCTCAGCTAGTATGTGCTTGCATAATTCCTGAAAGTCATCATGCACCACATTTTATGGTTCAACTGCCCTTTTCATAGTATCATGCTACATTACTTCTTTATCTTTATGGAATTGAATCTCTCCTTGAAGTTATCATACTAATTCCATTGTATCTTAGATGGAATCCTTCTACTATTGGGCATTATGATACTTTCTTGCTCATGGTTCTTCACGCTAAACATTTTTAGTAGAATTCAAAATAGATTGAAACTATCTACTACATGTGGCAATATTCACTTATTGTATATTTGGGGTGCTTGAACATGCATTCCAATGTGATTTCTCAACTCGTATCATTCTAACACCCTTTTCATTTCAATTTTTAGTAATATTTGCATATAAATCATGACACTTTTCCAGTTGGTGGTCTTTTTTATAAAAAGCACATGAAGGGTAGTTCGAATAATCTATTTGGTAGTGGTCTAGGCTTCCACATTTATAACATGTCTTAGGTAGGAAATGACTAACTCCTAATCCATTTCCTCTTCATTTACCTTGATATCCACCATTATCTTGATTGTTTTCTATAGACATTTGGTGTGTGCTATGCACTCATGCTTCATGGATGTCACCGATCAATTGACAATCATTAGTGTCATGAGTGTAAGCATCACATATATTATAATAATAAAAAAATTTATTTGGTGTATATCAATATAGAAGAGGATAAGAGTTTACATCATGTTCCTCATGATATATTTCACACATTTTTTAAGTACTAAGCTGATGTTCTTGCATGGGTAGTTGCTCTGTGTATGCCCTTTAGATTAGCATTCAGGACACCAAACACCACTGCATGTATCATGAACACTATTAGCTATTAACTTCTCAAGTTATGATTCCATAGATTATATTTGATCTTTCATAAATGGATTGATCCCTGTATTGACACTTCTAACTAATTCAACATAGAGGGCAACTTTTAAGGCTTTGCACAAGCTAGTGAAAGTCTTCTGAGATAATGTTCATCAAAAAGGGAGTAACAAACCTCCCATAAAACATTGTGTATGTTTTAAATCATTGATATAAAATTAAAAAATTAAAAATATCATCTTAAACCTTGTGCCATACTCATATAGAATTTCAATAAATTCTTGTTTGATGTCCTTCAACATGACTATGCTCTGTTGCTAAAATTCAAGGATGTCGAACTCCTGAAGGAAGGTTACTTTAACTTCATCATAGTAGACCACCACTTATTATGGATCAAATTATCTATACCATTTATAAAAGTTATCCAAAAAGATAGTTTCAAACCATGAGCTCTTACACTTAGAAGAGTTGATGCCTCATGCTCTCTAATAAGTTCACATTTATGGACATGCTCAACTGCATTCTCCACACCCTGATATTCTAGAAAGTGAAGTGTCATTTCATAATATACCATTTCTGGTTGAGGTTCTTAAGATAGTGGTTGTTGAGAACCTCTATCCCCTATCCCTTGAGGGGGAAGTCCACTACCTCCTCATGTGCCTCCACCTAGTCTGCTTCTAATTCTATTACTAGTAGCACTCATGATATGGGGTGCAATATTAAATTGATTAACCACACTTGGGATTATATTATATCTAATTTATGGTCTAGGACCTATAGGAATCCTTATTTTCACCATTTAATTCATTTGAATGGGGAAGGAAAGTGTTAAGTCTATATGTATGTCAAATGGCTGAGTTTTAGTATATCTTACTGGCTTAGTCTCTAATTCCATATTATCTATATCCCAATTACGTATGTGTATTTCATATAATTAAAGATCATGATCATGCACTATGGTTAGAGATCCTATTTGGTTTATATTGGTCCCTAGAATCCATCTTGTCTCTCCTTTGTATGATATTAGAGGCATAACACATAACTCAAAAGTGATGGGGTCCTCTTTGTGTGTCTCTGCTTCTCTGCAGATCCTAATAACACTTCCTAAGTTTTTTTAGTCCCTTATCATGCTAATGACTCCCACAATACTTTGATAAGATTCATCATACTTTTTCTTATGCAATTCTCACTGACTAGATACCATTCTGAACTCATAATCTTTTACCAACTCATTTCTACTCCCTTCCTAATTTTGTAGCTCATGCACATAAATATATAGCTCTCTATTGGCATAGTATCAAGTCCCAAATCAACAAATAACTTATTAATTTATAAGGAAAAATGTCTACTATAATGGACACGTAGTTCTTGAAAGAATTGGAACTTGGCTTCTTCAAGTTATGACTAGGTGGTTACATGTACTCCAAAATGTAGTTGTTCATAACTCCCACCAAATGTTAATTACTATAGTCCATGGGGTTATAAGTAATGTTAAATCTCTCTATCTCTCTAGGGTCCAAGTCTATCTTCTCCCAAGGTTTTAGGACCATCCTTGAGCATATTTAGAGAGCCAATTGTGTAGGTAAATTGGGATTTCAAAAAAGTTTCATATAGTGCACTATAGATATTTTTCTCTACCCACTATCATGTGGAGAATCCTAACTCAAGATAGGGAACTGTAAAAGTTTATTAACTCTGGTAATCCATTATTCTATATTCTCAAGAGTGATGTGCTTACAAATTTTCCATGATTAAGTATAAAGTGCTACGATTGTTGGTAATAGAACCAAACTATTAGGGGTTTAATATTATTATAGATTTAACACTGAAGTCTATCCCAATGAGATAACATTTTGGCCCTTTCACGCAAGACTATGGTCTTATACTCTTACCTAAAGTGCATAGTGAAAGATTGGTTCCTACAAGTTTTATTGCATAGTGCTAATATCTTAGTCATATTCTTTCCTCTTATGTATAAAAATGGTTACTATATAAAAGTATAGGTAAACTATTTTGTTCCTAAAATTACCAAACTTGGCCATCATGATTACATAGACTATTGCCATTCTTAGTCGAAGTTGTTACTTTGAAAAAAAATAGACGTATTAGATTATATATTTAATTTTAATCATTATGATCTATTTAGCATAACACATTCATTCATCATGAACACAAGAAATTATATAATGACTAGCACTCATATATTACATTTCAACATCAAAATGCAAAAATTCTATCATCACAATGATTACAACAAGGGTATATCCCTGACCAAGTATTTACGACATTAATGACCAGAGTAAATCATCAATGAACTCTCAACAGATTGAGAGTCATGGTGCTCAATAAAATAGTTCTTCCTAAATACTTGGGCCTCTACACCCCTATATCCTCACTCTATGCTAGATCTATTATGCTACCAAGTGTTCCTCTCTTTATGGGCCATTATAACACTTCCTATGAATAAGGTCTGGGTTATCCATATGAATTATTTTGTAATTGCTCCTACTTCCCATGCATTTCCCTAGTCGTATGATTCTATCCTAAGTCATATGTTCTCAAGTTCCTTATGACTCATTCTATTATAAATGGGTCCTCACATTGGTCCTTTCTTTCTATTGTCTTTTTGTGCCCTGTTGGTTTTGCACCATGGTTCTTCTATGCCTACCAAGTTTTTCACCATGGTTCTTCTATGCCATGTTGGTTATGTGCCAAAATGGATAATAATTAGCCAAAATTTGGGGCTAATAAAATTTCAAGGATGATGATATTTATGATATTGATGATGATGAACTAATATCTTTGATAACAAGAAAACTAAAAATAGGTTCAAACAAGTTTAAGGGTAAACTTCCCTTCAAATGTTTCAATTATGGAGAGATAGGTCACTTTGCCAACTAGTATCCTCATAAGCATAAGGGAAATGATAATGAAAAACATGAAGAAGATCATGATAATGATAAGGAGAAATTCAGGTTTGATAAGAGCAAGAATAGTTTCAAAAGGTATACTAGCTAAAAGAAGTCTTACAATGATAAGAGGAGTCTCTACACCAAGGAATATTGTAGCTTATTTGATGATAATGATGGCAATGATTTTGAGAATGATCATGGTCCTACTGAAGATGAAGCTCTCTTCATGGCTAAAGAAGGTAACTACTCATATCAATAAGAATCTATATGGTTTGGAGGTGGTTTAGGTGATACAGATGATGAAGAAGACAAGGTAAATTATGAGATTGAGTTGATGAATACCATTAAACATTTGAATATTGAGAAGAATAAGAAAACTAAGAAGTTTAAGTCTCAAATAAAGGCCTATGAGGTGTAATTTAGTGTGTTTGAGTCAAGAATAGATGAAGACTTTAAAGAGTATAAAAAATTAGTCAAACTTCTTAATGATCAATTAGAGACTGTGAATTCAAACTTGAAAGCCAAATAAGTTGAATGGTCAAGGTATGTAATTGAGATCGATTCTTTAAGATATGAGTTGAAAAAGACTTCAAGTCAAGTAAAGTCATTTATGAATTTTGAAAAGGGATCAATTGATCTAGATAACATTATGAGTAGTCAAAAATATGCAAGTGATATAAATGGTATTGGATACATAGAAGAACAAAATAATATTACTCATGATGACTTGAAGATTTTTGTAAACAAGAACAATCAGATTTTGAAGATAAAAAATTAGTCAAGAATTAAAGTTGTTAATAGAAAGAAGACAAATCAAATTAGACAACCAAATGTAATGAGGTATGCAAACTTTAATGGTTACTGATACACTTTTAATCAATTTGTCGTAAGGCTAGAGAGTGTAAAAGACCTTCTCAGATTGAATTTACTTGGAACTATGAATGAAATCATTAATCAAGTGATGTGATTCAAAGTGAGTGCTACATTTGTCATGACATAAGACACATTAGAGGATTTTATCCTAACAAGGTAAGACAAGCTAATTTTCTATCAAGAAGAGTGGTTTGCTATAATTATCTAGGAATTGATCACATTACTAAGTTTTGAAAACATAGGACATCAAGTCATAATTAGTCATTTTAGGCTCTTAGAGTGCAAGGTAGAAGGCAAGTTAAAATATGGAAACTAAAAGTGGAAAGTATGTGCCATGATTAGTCTGTAGGTCTAAGTGGACTGTTTACCATGGTAGAATATGTAACATAGGTTGAAGAATGCCAAGGGTACTCATTATCTGCTCATGTTAAGAATAAAGAGACAAGATCACTAAAGAGAACAAGGTAGTTGAAACTTATCCTAAGGTATCTATAACCTTAAGTAAATAAATTGATGTTGTTGAGGAAGTTTCTTATAAAGAATATCGGTTGACAATGTCAAGTGTTGATGCTTTGAAATGTGAGACTGATACTTCAAGTGAAAAGGTATGCTAAAAATCTTTATTTTATCCATGTAATATCAATACCATCCTAGAAGAAAAGGAAAGTGATAAATAAGATAAACAAGTTGATTCAGTCAAGCAAAAGAAGAAGAAAAATCATCAGTCCAAGTTGTCCAAGAAGGAGAACAAATATGAGGAGTTATGGGAAAATCCTAGTTTCACATTATTCTAGGACATTATGGGTTATGGGTGTCTCTCTTTATGCTTCAAGGAGACACTTATCAGCAAAAAGGAAGCATAACGGATACTAGTTGAGTTTTGGTTGATATTGCAAGACAAGAAAGGTCATGAGAATATGTGTTTGGTTAAGGGGGCATACTAAGTTTTATGTAACTATTTCAAAGTGTTATTATGTGTTGAAGAGTTTTTGGTAGATCTAGTTTATTGATAAGTCTTTTTTAAGATATCAAGATTTAGGTGGAGCATGGAGTTATGGGGGCTAACTCATATAGTTTGAAAGGCTTGAAGGGTCATGCCTAATGTGAAGGGGAGCATATGTGAGATGTTCTAGTCATAATGGAGATATAAATAAGTATGCTATAAATGTGAACTCAAGTATGTTTATTTCATGACTTGATCAAACCAAGGAAAGTGCTTTATACTTGTATTGAATCCTCATGCATAAATAAAGGGGGAGCTTGTAAATTGTCAGGTCTTAGGATCAAAGGATTGTGTAGTAGAATTTGAGAGAGAAGGTATGGAGGTAATTATGTTGATTCATCATTGTTGAAATGGTCTGAATATTTTCAAAAGTGTGCCTAAACTTAGGTGACTTAGGGGGAGTCCCTCTTAATTTTTTCAAGGCAATTTTATGTAGTTTTTGATGTTCATGTATGTTTTGTCTTCATAAAAGCTATGTATGATCAAATAAGAGTGTATTCATGGAGAATGTTTGAGAAGATCAAGGTAAGAAGAGGTATGAAAAATGTTAGGGGGGAGTCTATATCATATTTGAGAGGTGGTCCTTAAATTCTTTTCAGGTCCATAGGATCAGAAGTTAATCCCACCTTGTCATTATGTCAAAGGTAGAGAAAGTGCTTGATGAGAGAGAGACATAGTTTGAACATAAGATTTGTATTGGTGTTGACATAAATGATAAATGGAGATATTTTTGGAGGTTTTTAAATGATGTCTCCAAGGTGACCAAGGATGTTGATGAGGTGTCATGTGTGCTCAAATGATAATGACAAAGTGTGCTTCAATGTTATTGCATAGTTATTCAGTGTTTAACTTAGATAAGAAGATGGTGGATATTATTGGTGGTATGGTCATGTTGTATAGACCCTATGTGATGTTTTTAGTACTTGGAGTGATTTTTTAAGTGAAATTAATTCATCAGAGTAGTCATATGAGTGTCTAAGTTCAAGTAGTCATCTTGATAGATAAAGTTAAGTGAGCAGATTGATGAAATTAACATTCACATGTGTGAAGGTTTCAAGATAATATTGATATATGGATATATTAACCTATTTGAGGAGATCATATGGTTCAATTTTTAGGTCTGGACATGGATCTTATAAAAATTTATTAAGGTGCAAAGTTGACCTCTCAGATAGAGTTCAATAATTTCCTATACTTAGCCAAATTTGTGATATCAAAGATCTATAATGAGAGTTTAATCAGATGATGAATATATATGGTTGAATATTAATTTGAATAGATAAGTATCTAATGGTGAGAATTATACTTGTCAAAAAAATATAAATGGTGAGCATGAAGTCTATTAGTCAAAGATCTTCAGAATAAATATGATGAAGACTGTGTCACCTTCATAGAGTTTGAGCAATAGATTAAGAACGATGGAACACATTAAAAAATTTAGAGGAATATAAATGGTCTAAATTATTTAATAAGTCAACATAATTCTTATAAGGCATGCAAGGATTCTAAGTGGTGGAATTTTACTGGAGATTGACTGTAGGGTACATAGAGGGCACGTGGGGTTACCAAGTGGCTTGATCTTGAAAGTAAGGATCTAAAATCAATGGTGAGTGATGCAAGTTAAAGTTAGGATTATTGAAAGGAGATATATAGATTTCATTTTATCAAGATATGCAAGTACATGAGATGAATACACATCTACAAATGATTTTGCATTAACTAGTGATTGTTGGCATTTGAATTAGTAAAAGGATAAGCCAGTGCTCAGTGTTTTGATTATATCTTTTGATCTAAGATTAATTTATTGATGGTGTAAAATTAAAAGTTTAAGAGGAATTAAAGGTGAATCTATAAAATTTAGTTATAAGGTTTTAATGTCTATATAGTCAAATTTATTGATATACAAATTTGACTGAAGGTTTGACCATGTTCTACAAAAGTGCCCTAAGAAGGATATTAGAGTTGTTCTTGATGGTATTTCAATATTTCAAGATGAAATAACTATTGGAAGTGTTATATTCTCAATTAGAACCATTTTTGAGGATTTTTTAGGTTTGACCAATCCATATTCAGTATGAACAAATGTCTAAAATTTGACTATGTTTGTTGGATGCTACAGATAGATTGAGTGACCACTTTGTAGAAGTGAGTTGGAAGAGTTTCAAGTATAATTGAAGAATAAAATAAGTATGGAGATGTTGTATAAGTATAAAAGGTTTATAATAAGGAATTTTTTGTCATTATATGCCCCTAATCAGATATGAAGAGTCAAAAGAGTTTGATTGTATATGACCAATCTGACTAGTCATTTTGAGTGCTTAGATCCTATGTTGAAGTATCTAAAGCACATGAATGGATTGTATATGTCTAGAAGGTTTCAACCATGTGATATAATCATATGAATATGTGAAATATTTGAGTATTTTCTTCATAAGTTTGAGATTGTGTTTTCTATGTATGAAGGTGTAAAGAGTGAGGAGACCTAATTGGTAGGTTCAAGTATTGAGTTAGTGTTCTAGGTGGTATGGAACCATATGAAATTGATTAAGGGGATATTGGAGATAGGTTTCATGTGCTGAAATAATTGGTAAATGATGAAGGTGGTCCAAGTAGCCTCATAAGTAATGTGTGAGTATGAAGGCCTAATTGTTTTAGGTCTCACCAAGACCTAATGGTGGTTTAGGGTTAATAAGGTAATGGATGACCTAAGGAGTGTGGGTATATTACATGTAACATGTATTAGTACATATTTAAAAGGTATAACATGTATTTTAATCATCTTGGCTGACCAAGATGGGTTAGATGAGTGTATGGTATAAATACTAGTCATAATTGGCTTATGTGGAGTTGAGAGAGCATGGTGTGAAGTGAAGGAGAGAACCTTTGAAAAATAAGGTACATGTAATTTAGGGCCATAAAAGATAAAATATGATAAATAATGTTTATTTGATCAAGTTAATGCATGAGGACACATAGGTCATTAGACCTAATGAGCCTAGAAGAGGTAGATTGAGTGATGAGCCCTAGAAGTTGTTTGAGAAAGATTGAAGGATGAAAAAGAGTGCAAGAAAAATAAGTCCATCATTAGGTATATAAGACATAAAATTAGATATGGTGATCATATCAAGGTAGTTTAGTGGGTGTTTGGTTTCCTAGGGGGTTGGTTCCTCCTTATGGGATGGGAGTCTCACTAAATTAATGGATGGGTGTTCTTTGATCAGTTTGTGTTAGTATAAATGTTGGATCTTTTTATTTTATGACTATAGTCCATCTTGTAGGGTTTAGTATATTTTATCCCACAAGAGGGTTTCCCACATATATCATGTGTTAAGTTTTTGATATTGCTATGTTCATTACAAAGGTTAATTTGTATACATCATGTTTATGTGTTAAATGTTTAAGAATTGGGAATTGAATTGGATTATCTTGCATCACTGATTCACCTCCGTAGTGATTTTACCTATAACATAGACCTATAATATCAATCCTCAAGCACTCATGTTTATGTCATATCAAGACCCTAATATGCTCGTCAAAAGAAAGGGCATCATGGAGGACCACTTTATATAAATGCAATAATCATATCAAACATATTTGAATCTAGCATGTAATTTAAATAACATGGCCATGTCAAATGCTCCACTCATAGAGTTAGATCCTTCAATAAGAGTATTAATTAAGTTTACAGGTCAAGATAATCTAGGTATAGACCCATTTTCACAAATCACTTTAGTTGGTGACATGTTTAATGTCCCATATATTGAATAAGTGACTACTACTTCTACATTTAATAATGTGCCCAACATGATGTATAACATTAAAGTGTCTTCCAATCCAAGCTAAAGTGGTTTAACTACACCAACAACTAATATAAAATAAGTGCCTTTACTTAATACCACAAGTGGTTTACAACAACAGGGGGCCAGAAATCCTACATCCCAACCACAATAAGTTACCTCTAGTCCTCAACCAACTACTTCATCAAGCATGCAACCATAGAGATTAAGTAATCAAGGGATGACAAGTATTTTTACTCAACAAAATGTGATGAATGCTACTCCACCTCAACAAGTGATGACTAATATTTCAAAATAATAGGCATAGTCTAATATACCATCGTAACATACGATGAACTCTATACCACCTCTATAGGGGGAAATTAATGTTCCACCTTGATAGATAGTGATAAATGTACCTCTATAGTCATAAAAAATATACTTTTAAAATCATAAACATTTTATAATAAAAAATGTATGTCCATTGGTCAAAGATAAATTTTGGACTTCCAAAAATGTCTGATTCATAATAGGTGTTAGTGTAACCAAGAGGTACCACTATCCAATAAGTACCAATTAGGAAACAATTACCTTTTTTTCAAAATGTGCCACAAGTCAAAGATAGGGCCTTGGTACATAATAATTTCCAATTATTTAACTAGGTTTGACTAGTTGGTAGCAAGCCCCTACTCAACCTTATTAGGCATATTACTTTACCCCAAGCCATATTCTTCCTTCACATCCATAATTCCATCAAAACTAGGCCTATATACCAAATCCAAACTAGAATATCACACAATAATGTGGTAATTTCAAAAACCACATCTTAATCCATGAATGCATATTCTTAGTCAGCTCACTAACCAAACCAACATTCCACAATAAACCATTCCTCCATTATACCCCAATCAAAGTAATCAACCTTTAACCTCCTAGCCTCCACCTTTGGCTAATATTCCATCTAGTTTTTGGGAATAAGAACTAATTTAAATGAAGCATGAAATTACCACCATTTAAGTAGGGAAACATACCAAGAAGTTCAAGTTAGATGACGTGTGTTCATACCCATTCAACATGAAATATCTATAGATACCATTTCCTCCAAGGTACAAACCATTGAAATTTAATAAATACAAGGGTAAAGTAGACCCTAAGGCTCAATTGATTGAATTATTTATTTCTTGCCATCTAATGGATTAGAGTGACATTTATTTACTCTTTTTGTTTCCTTGAAGTCTATCAGGACAAGCTTTGGAGTGGTTCCTTAGATTTCCAAAGAATTTTGTGTCTAATTTTGATGACCTCTCAAACAAATTTTTGCAACATTTCTCCTATAATCTCAAATATGAGATTTCATTGGTATATTTGACTCAGGCCAAGTAGAAAATAGATGAAAGATTTTAAAACTATCTACAAAGATGGATAGCACTTGCTAGGCATTTCACCCATAACTTACTAGATAAGCAATTGGACACTGTGTTTACTAAAAATTTTCATAGTGAGATATCCTATCATCTGGAGCTTCAATGTGTCCATACCTTCACATAGATCATTTAAAAAGGTTTGATATATGAAAAGACCCTTACTAATAAAGGGATTATTAAGCTAACCTTGCCAAATCAAAATCAGTACCAAAACCAAGGAATAAGCCAAAATCAAAACCCAAACCAAGTCCAAGCATAAGCATCGACACTAGCCTAGGCCAATAAATATGAAAAATCCACGCAATTTAAAAATAACAAAAATGTATTTGTAAATGGATTAACCAAGTCATGTCATGTCCAAATAATTCAAACACTATCTGCTCAACCCATGTCTCAAATGTAATTTATTCCTCATCAATAACCCATTCAATAAGTGCAACCTTCACATAAACCTAGACATGATCCAAAAATGTTGCAACCATTACCATTATAAACTCCTCTAAAAATAAATACTCCTACTTATCGAGTCTTCAGTGACCTTGGAGAACCTATTAAAGTCATGTTTTGTAAACTAGACATAGTTAACATGATTAGTTGGCCAATTCTAAAGCATTATCATGAGGGTATTCTTTATCTAGATTGGTATAAATTGAATGAGTTCTATGAGTACCATCATGTTTATGGGCATAATTTACACCATTGTGTGTAGATAAAACACCTCATTAAGAATATGCTAGAAAATAGAGAGATTACATTGGATAATAGAGCATCCACATCTAATTAGAACTTGGGTATCTATCAAAACCCTTTTCTATAACATAATAATAACAATAAAGAATATTAAAAACAAAGGCTAGAGCAACAAAAATAATAGTATCAACAGGCACAATAATAATAATAATAATAATAATAATAATAATAATAATAATAATAATAATAATAATAATAATAATAATAATAATAATATAAAAAATAATAACATCAATCAAATGGAAGGAACCAAGGCCATAATGATTTTAATACCCATCAGACTTACCACATAGTTTCACATGACTACACTAAAGTTACATGTCATATTATGGGAGGTCATGTTTCTACCATCACCATTAATCTAAGACCAAGAGCTAATAGAATATGACCATTGCTAAACAATTCCAATCAACCCATCTATTCTAATAATCCTTCCTTGACTTGGGACCACAAACAGGTGTAACAACAAGGGATTATTATTTTTGGACCTTATATTGATAACTCATCATTACCCCATGACCACATATAAGTACAATGACAAGTGAGACTTATCCTATCTAGTCCTCCATCATTAGTTTCTAGCAACAACATTCCTGTATCTAATCCCAATTATGTAATCACAACTCAACGGTCAAAGGTTACCATTCCTAGACCACAACCACCTTCCATCGAACCCATCCAACCCACTATCTTAGATAGGAACAAGACATATACCACTATTAAGGAAAATATGTTATATATTGTGGAGTAACTTTAGAATACACTCACACAAATATTTATTTTGGATTTGTTGTGTACGTCTACTATCCATAAAAACATCCTAATAGAGTTCTTAGGCCAATCCCAAGTTTCCACCAACATAACCCTAAAAAAATTCCAAGCTTTGGTTGGACATTTAGTCTTAGCCCAATAGTTAACCTTTGACCAAAGTGATATGTCATCCCTTGGCCCTCTCCATAATAATTCATTATACATTGAAGTTGTCATAGTGTGACATAAAGTGAAATGTGTCCTCATAGACAATGGATCAGGCCTAAATATTATGTCTCTAAAGCTTATCAAGTATCTCAGATACACAACATCTAATCTACAACCTGAAACAATCACTATCAAGGCCTATGATAATGAAGAGCAAGAATCACAAGGCACCATAAGCTTACTAGTTATTATTGGGCCCTTTGCCCACAATTAACTTTGCCATGTGTTAGACCTAGATATATTTTAGAATTTGCTCTTGGGTAGACCCTGGATACATAAAATTTGTGAAATCACTTCTACATTGCACTAGTGTCTCAATTTATCTCATTCAAGAATGGAGGTCACTATTAATGGAGATTTTCAGCCCTATGAACATTGCAAATATTTAGAGGTTGAGTACAAAAGTTACAACTACCGCTTTGGCCTAGATCTAGTTCCCAAAAAGGACAAAGGCAAAGAAATACTTATTATGTTAGCAAAGGCTAATTAGATCAACCCAGATAGTCTTGATTCATCTTCCCATAAGCCACCTCCTAAAATGTTTAATCATTTTACTATCTCAACCAATGGCCTAAGAGAATATTTGACTCATGACACATTTCACATTTCTAAGCTTCCATAGAACCCCAAGTCCTATGGAATACCTATAGCAAAGCCACCTTGCATGGAATGGAAATGAAGGGGAAAGGGAAAAATTTATAATCCACCTCTAATCATTTTTATATCAGCCATTGGATAAGAAGAAGACCCACTTACAAATGATGAAACCTGGTTATATAACAACAAACTAGCTGAGTACTAAAAAATGCCAAATACCTCATTCCTAATTGGATCATGGTGAATCAAGCTTATGAGGGAAGAGGCCTAAGGATAAATCATCAAGGTACACTAGAGCCAATTTATATAACTTGATATAAAATAACCTACGGTCTCAAATTTAAGCTTCTTGGGGGTGACCCCGTGTATCTTATTCATGTTCCAATGCTAATGAACTATGATGATGATGCTGACAATGAATCAGAGTCTGATCATAGCATTAATGAAGACCTTATTAGTACCAATCTATTTGACACTAATGACATTTTTACCATTACCCCAATTATCAAACTTAATATGTTTCCTTTATATGACCCTCAACTTATACCATGGGACCAACAAGAATGCACAGTGCCTATATATGAGTTTGAGAATGATGAGACATTTTACAATTTTTTAGGCCTTAGAGACAATGTTCCATTGGGAGACCATAAATAAGGGTTCTATATCAAACTAGATCCTACAACCTATTTTATAGAACATGTGAACACCCTTAGCCATAAACAAAGGATTAAAATATTGAGGTTCTAAAGTGAAAACCTATTTGAGGCACTTTTAGATTAGGTTAAAAGTATTAAAAAGGCTATTCATCTGGTGAAAACCTATTTCAGGGATCATTAGATGGGGGTGTTCACCTTTCCTTGAATGAAGCTCAGGAAACCACCAATGATGAATTTATTTTTGAGTCCAAGTTTATTTATGAAGAATAACATGCCTTTGATCAAATTATTCAAAAATTTATAGTAATATTTTAAACTTGGCCATCCCTACCATTGGGATATTCAAATTAATCTTGTTTAGGTGAGCTTGAAGAACCAGTCCAAACAAAGGATTTTACAATTGTAGGCCAATTCAAAACATTTCCAACCATTTTGGAGGATGCTTTGAATCTCAATATAGAAGACACTATGGAAGTCAACATTGGGATTCTAAATGACCCAAATATATCAAATTAGGCACATCCCTCACTAAGGAGGAACATGAAATCTTTATATCCCTTTTGAGGGAGTTTATTAACATATTTATTTGGGCCTACTCAAACATGTCAGTTCTTGACCCTACGTTGGTTGTACACGACCTTGAAGTACATCCTAATTCCAAACCTATGAATTATAAAATTATACAAGATGCATCCTCGTATTACTATATTAGTAAAGAAATAGTTGGAAAAACTCTCAGAAATGGGATGTATTCAACTAATCAACTACTCAGAGTGGATCTTGAATGTTATATTAGTCAGTAAAAATATTGAAAGAATTAGTATTTGCACTAATTTTAGAGATATAAATAAGTCCTACCCCAAATATGACTTTCCTTTACCAAATATTGACATGATAGTTGACTCGATAGTAGGGTATGAAATGATTTAACTTATGGATGGATTTTCAAGATACAACTAGATCTGAATCATGCCAGAAGACTGACATAAAACAATATTGACCACTCCCTGGGGAATGCTTTATTATCAAGTTATGCAACTTAGTTTCAAGAATACTAGGGCCAGATACCAAAGAGTCATGACCATCATATTTCATGATATGAGCCATGACATTGTTAAATACTATGTCTATGACTTATTGGGTAAATCAAGGACCCATGTTGATCATCAAAATGCACTACAATGAATATTTGAGAGGCTTCATAAATACAAAGTTAAACTCAATCCTAAGAAGTGCATTTTTGGTGTTACTTTAGGAAAAATTTTAGGCTTCATCATCTCTCACAGAGGCATTAAATTTGATCCTACTAAAGTACAAGCCATTACCAAGATTCTACCACCTTCTAATTTGAAGCAACTCCATAGTTTGCAGGGCACAATTCAGTCTATCAAACACTTCATTTCTTAGTTAGTTGAAAAATTCCATCCATTTAGACACTTATTGAAGAAGGGTTTCACATTTCTTTGGGATGAAGAATTCCATAAAGCTTTCCAACACTTGAAGGACTATCTTGCCAATCTATCTATTTTATTACCACAAATGCTAGGTAAGTCATTCCTGTTGTGCCTATCTACCATAGATAAAGCCCTGGGGGAACTTATATCTCAACATGATGACAATGGAAAAGAGCATGCTGTGTACTATTTAATCTATACATTGGTCATGTATGAGCACAAATATACACATATAGAAAATCTTGTTTAGTTATGGTCTTTACAACTCAGAAACTATGACACTACATGCTTAATAATAATACCATAGTTATTTCCAAAGTAGATATAATCAAGTATTTACTATCCAAAATAGGTTTACAAGGCTATATGGATAAATGGATCATGATTTTGAGAGATTTAGAGATAGACTATGTCAACTAGATGGCCATCAAGGGACAAGTACTTTTAGATTAGCTTGATGAAGCTCCCCTTATAGATACTAAACCCTTTACTTTCTAATTCCTAGACAATTCCATTATGACCATCATAGAAACACCTTCTAAGGAGTAATAGTAGAAGCTAAACTTTGATGGATCATTCACCTCACATGGATTGGGGGTAGACCTATTGTTTATTACATCATAAAGGGATATTATCCCTAAATCATTCTATATCAGCTTTCCTTGTACTAACAACATGGATAAATATGAATCACTCATTACATGACTTCATCAAGCAGTATAGTGGAATATTTAACATTTAGAGTTTATGGTGATTCTCAATTAATCATTAGTCAGGTTACATACCACTTTTAAACCAAATATTACAAGCTAGTCTCATATAAGAATATGATTAATGCTATCAAATAGAAGATTACCAATATATTTTGAACACATACCAAGGGATAGTAACAGAACAAGATGTCATGGATACCATTGGCTCTTTGATTCATCACATGAACAAGTCAAAAAAATACCAATTCTTTATAAAAAATATTCTAGTGCCTACTCATGAACCTTCAACCATCACAATGATCTATGATATTTTTGGTCCCAATTCTATATGGTATTTAGACTTTTTAAACTAACTTCATGACCATATCATGCCACCAGATCTATAACATAAATAATAGAAGGCCTTTACCCACCAAGCTTCATGTCATACATTATTTAAACCAACCTTTTACCACTACAAATTTGATGGAACTTTGGTCCATTTTTTAAATTCACTAAAAGAAACATTAGAATTAAGGGAAGTTCATGAAGGAGTATGTGGAAATCACACCAGTGGGGTTGTCCTAGCTAAAAATTTATTATGTATTGAATATTATTAGCCAACTATGCATGCAGATGCAGTTGTATATGTCAAAAGGTGTGACAAATGTAAAAGGCATGCTAATCTAATTTATGCCCTAGCCAAAACATTAAAACTAATGCTTACACCATGTCCATTTTCAACATGGGGACTCAATCTCATTGGGAAGATTAACCCAACCTCATGTGATGGTCATAAACACATCCTTACCACTACCAAATATTTCACTAAGTGGGTTGAAGTTATACCCCTCACTTATGTGACTAGAAAACAAATTTCTAAATTCATATTCAATCATCTCATCTACCGCTATGGTATCCCATTCGACATTATATATAATAATGGTAGATCCTTTAAAAATAAGGATGCCAAAATGGTCCAAGTAGAAGCATCCAATAAAACCATTGTCAACATCCTTAAAAATATTGTCAATGATGCTAACCATGATTGAAACCTCAAAATCTTCTATTCCCTTTGGGCATATCACACTAATTATCGTACCCTGATAAGAACCACTCCATATTCCCTAGTTTATGGCACTGAGGCCATTCTTTCCATTTAGGTCAAGATAACTTATCTATGTATCTCATTGAAACATTTCCTAGATGATGAAGATTACCAAGTATCTTGCCTTTAAGAGTTAGAGTTACTTGATGAAAAATGCATGACCAATGTCAATAGCCTTCAAACATACTATAATAGACTCCATGGACACTATAATCAATGGGTCAAACATAGAGAGTTCAATCCTGGAGACCTTGTTCTCAAATAAAACCAAAAAAAAACACAACCAAGAAGAAGAAGGGTAAGTTCAAACCCAATTGTATAGGCCCATATATCATTGTTACAAATTATGGATCAAGAGCATACAATATCACTACACTAGATAGAGATTAACTTGATGAGCCGATGAACATCATACACCTCAAGTGTTAATTAACTTGAGAGACTTAAAATATTATCTATGAGGCACATTTATGTTGTACCATAATATTGACATTCCTCTTTGTACCATACCTTATACCATTCTACCATGCCTTCACTATTGACAAGAGTTGTTTTTACCCTCCCTCCCCAACCCTTTGACCTTGATTCCTTTCCATTAGTTTTTCATTCACCTTCAGTGACGAGATTCTAATCAAGTTTTAGTAGTTGATTTATTATTCTAGATAGAAGTTGTATTTTGGAACAATTGAAAGTGGTTTGATAGTTACATCCTTCATTCCTTGTTTCATTTCTTTTTGTGTGTTCCTGATTATAATTGCCTTTGGAAAAATTAGTGTCTCAATAAATGTTGCTAATTATAAATACCTTTGGTAAAATTATTATCATTGACTTGTGTCATTATTTTCTAATTATAACCACCTATGGCTAATTAAGAACAACATCTTTATCATGCCTTTAAGTCCTACCTTGTCATTCATATTGCCATATTGTGACATTTGCCTAATTCATTACATTGCTACTACTTAGTCAGATTCCTCTACTATAAGGCATAACTACATTGAATTGAGGTCCTAATTGGACTATGTATGCAATGCTTGATTCACATTAAGATTGGCTCAGCCACTCCTTCACTAGGATCTTGCCATTTTACGATTAATTTCACTTTGAATGATCTCACCATTTTTTAAGTTAGACCATCTAATATTTCATAATTCTCAATCGAGTTAAGATGATTAAGATCTATAAAATCCTAAAAATTACTAAATCATTTTCAACCATTTATTTACTTAAGGGATTTTGGGACCCCTAGTTATTTCACAAGAAACCGTTTGTTATTTAGTTTCCCCATCCTTATTTGGCCTAAACAAGTTATGTTCTCACTATTTTTTGAGTTTTTATTATGTGCGTAATGTATTCAACTTTGATATATTAATGACTACTAGGATTCATCTTATGCTCCCACCATTTTTTGAGACCATCCCATATTCCTTTACCTCATCAATCATGTTTTTGTTATCATCATTTTTCTTTTATCCCATCTCTTGGGAGAACTACATTTAGCTTGAAGTTTATGTTGGACCTTATGTCCATGAAACTATGTAGGTGACATCCACTTGCCTAGTGCATCTATAGTTAGCTTGGATACCCCTTCTTTTTCTTCTATTCCCCCCATTTTGTTTGTTTATTTCATTGTCTCCTATAACCTAGGGGCAATGTTCATCATCTTGTTTGTTCTTTTGTTTGCACTAACATTATGATTAACCATTATTTATGTTTATTTCATTTTATTCTCGTTGTTTATTTTAGTTTTGTCTTTCTTTCCCATGTATTCATGTTTTGTTGTGTTTTTATTTACTTATTTGCCTATTTATTTGCTTTCATTATTGTGCCTTGACTTAGTATATATGCATTCATTGGGTGATTCCTTGCGCATTATACTTAAGTCCATCCATATTTATGTGTCAACATTGTCATCATGATTTTTATCATTGGGCATTGTTTTTAATTATTTATTGGATGGCTTGTTAGTCTTTATGCATATTTCAATTCAGTTATCATGGTGTTTTATATAATGATACATACTATCATGTGATATAACAAAAATTAGCTCAAGAAATCTTACAAGCAATGAGGCCATGGTACTTCTCCTTGACACCTAAAAAATTCCCGATCTACCCAAATCATTTGTAATTAACTAATAAAATAATTTTCATCCTTGCTACTTAGGATGTGCATCTTCATACTATCAGGTGGCCCATATTCATCTTTCTCTTTTGTACTAGCTTACTCTTACTCCATGAGTATAGATTCAATAAGTACACCCACTTTTCCACATTTTCCATATTATCCCACCAATAGTGTCAATGATTATAACTACCTTTGAGCAAATCATTGTGTTTCAATCCAAAATTCGATGCCAATGATTATATCCACCTTTGGGAAAATAATTATATTTCACTTTCTAGAGGATCATGACTATAATCACATTTTGGCAAATCATTATCTCTATCTTCCTAACCGGGGCATGTTTTCAACATACCAATGATTATAACTCCATGTGGCCAAATCACTATTTCTCTTTTAATGATTATAAAAACCTTTAGAAAAATAATTTTCATGTTCCCTTATCCTTTAGCTAATGATTATAACCACCTTTGGGCAAATAATTATCTTTTTTTTACTTTGTTATGCTAATGATTATAACCACCTTTGGGTAAATCATCTTTTTTATCTACCTAATTGGGGTAGCTCATTGTGCCACTGATTAAAACTATCTATGGGTAAATCAATATTTTCCACCCACTTTTACCCATTTTTGTCTCATCATTTCCTTCTTTCTAGGGATCGATCACCAACCTTATTTATCGATTGCTTCCTCGAGGGGGCATCCAAAACTCATCCATCACTTGTTAGAGTATTAGGCATACATGACCTTTTCATTATTTAAGAAGATGTTACTATGCCTATATCTTGAAATGACTTCCCAAATAGGGGCAAACTTTAGACACCTAATTCTCAAATAGGGGCAACTTATCGACACATAATTCTATCCACAATTGGCTTCTAACCAGACTTTAGACGAATTCTTATCAACCATTTCAAATTAAGCTTAAGAATCACTGAACATCCTAATTTTATCTGTGCATCATTCATCAATGCTTAGAATCATGTTGAGCCATCCTTATTTAGGATCCTAGCTTGTGTAGACACTTAAATCTGGCCACTGATAACCTCCAATCAAGGTTTTGACCAATTTCCACCCAAAATGCATGATTTGGCCTAAAAACACTAAAGCTTATTAAATGAGTTAAAAATAAAATATTCAAATGCTAATTTTATCTAGGGTATCCCTAAATGGGGAAATGCAATTTATGGGCTAGCTAACTTTGATCAGATCATTTCGAGTCAAAATGCCAAAATTTGCACCTAGGTGCTCTGAATTGCTCTTTCCTATCAAATATCTTAAACATGACATGTGCCTTTGTTATTTGTTATTGGTAACATCCTAAATGGGAATATGGATCTAATGTATCTGACATCACCTTCTAATTCCAATCTAGTCTAAATTTGGACCAATAACAAGACATTTTGATCAGTTTGAGTAATTTGTGCACAAAGTGCTTAAACATGCTTAAGAACTAATTAATTCAAATCAAGGCATAATTAATAATTCTATGGAAATTTGTTGAATAATTTTCTTTAGAAATGAATATTGAATATTTTCATTATCAGGTGACCTCATTTCTTAGGAAGACATCCCCAGGCCATAAATGCCATAAATATCAAGATTCATGCCCTCCATGCCTCATCAATGCCTTACATGATGCCCTCCATGCCTCTTATTTGCCCCTTCTTCCAATGTCATGATGAGGCTAATTATAAACTTAATTCAAAAAATTGAATTAATCCTCAACCACACATCTCAATCTTAGGATGCGAGGTTTAGGTTGATTCTAGACTTTCTCAAAAATCTATAAATAGAGAGGCCATGAACATCATTTCTAAGCTTAATTTGTATAAAGTTATAATGTAGGATTGGTTCCAAAAGCTTCATAAAATTAGTGTTAACATGCCAAATTGATTCCAAGCTGAGCCATAAGCTGAAGGTGCCAAGGAGAGATGGAGGTAGCCAAGATTCCATTGACAAGGACTTTATGAGCACAAAACTAAGCAAGCCACTACTACAAAGGAATTTGAAGCATCCAAGGAAGGTAAAGGAATTATTGTGTTTTATTCCTTACTTGTTAGTTGTGTTTATCTTTTTTTTTTGTTAACTAAGCTCTCCTTAGTGTCTAGGCCTAGAGATATTATGCTATTAGTGTGTTTCTTTTATTTTGTTTTCATTTTGATACTAACACCACACTAACCATCCTCTCTTGAGTCAAATTCCTGGATCACATTATGGCATGCCTAGTGGGACTAGATGCATCTCACACTTAAAAAAGATCATTTTACAACTTTAAAATATTCATTTGGACCCTTAAAACTCTTGCAAATTAATTTTCTAACTATATTTTGCCATTTTTATTTGCCACGATTTTACATAGTAACCAACATTGACAAGTTAGACCGATATCAACTGTATAGCTTAACTGACATCAATTAGAAAAATCAAATTTAGTTGTATACCTATCATTGGTTACATTGGTATAACCAATATTGGATAGATAATTGACATCAGTTAGAAAATATAACTATCGTCAGTTATATAAATTGACATCAATCACTATGTTTTTCTTAAAACACAAACTTGAGAGCTCTTTTTCTAAAGTTCATTATTTCAAACTAAAAAGAGATTCAAAGCTAAAGGACATACTAACAATTTTGATATAGGACCAAGCTTGACATTTGACAAAAATATGTTTAGATCACCTTTTGCATGTTTAAAAATCAATTAGGAACTTTGTTTTGGTGTTTAACAAAGGAATTTTTTATGTTTATGGTGAGTAGTTTTTAAAGTTATAACTAAGACCAAGGGGTCAAAAGAACACCACCTCATTTTTCAAATTTAGGTTTAAAAATGAATTCACCTTTCCAAGATTATTGTGTTCAATTAGTTGTTTAAATTAGATTTTTTTTGGAAAAAAGAGGGATGCCGTGTGTATGCTCTTCCATTTGTCCCCTTTAGCAAACCCTTAGAATCAAAAATGCCATTCCTATTTCAAAAGTCTTAGTCTAAGGCTTAGAAATAATGTCATCTAAATCACTCCCCAAAAACTCATCAAAGTTTGGGTGCCCTTGAAAATGACCCTAAAGTCTTTATCTTAGTCTTTTATTTTCATGCAAACTTGGCTTGAAAGGGGAATGTCATTACCTCTCATGACTTATTTAGGGAAGTTTTGACCCAGAGTTTCATCTCCCAACATTGACTTCACTTACTCTTTTTGAGTTGTGTATGGGATGTATCTGCATTTGGAAATTGCACTACAACACTAAGCAAATAACATGATGTAGTGGTTATAGAAAAGACTACCATTTTACAACTAGCCAATGCCATGGTCACCCAATTTTTGTATTTGTCTTTTGCATGTTTAATGTGAAAGTCATTGTGTAATTTATTCCCATAGATTTTTCAAAAACTTTTTAGATCTTAGACAAATCCCCACTTTCTATAGAAGTATTGTTGGTGTAAGGTGTGCCTCAAGATACATGTCATAGTAATATCATTTGAGAGAAGGGGGGGTGTAAAAAACCTACTATATAATTCACATTTACTTTTGGATGAACACTTAAAAACCTCTCAAATGATGAATATTGATGGATTACAATAATACCAAGCAACCTTGTTAGTTTAGGATCTAAGAGCGATTAATTAGTTGGTCTTGTCCTAGATTAAAGTCTTGTTTGAAGTCAAAAATTGGTGTAAAAAAACAATCCAAACCAAACACAGTCATTTTTCCTTTGAATAAAGAGGTGTTATGCTACCCACATGAGATCATCAATTTGCCTTGTTTAAATTTTATCAAAAGCTTGAGTGTCATATCATCCACTTTGGCATAGTTATGCTACCCAATTGAGTCTAAACCTTTACCAAAGTTGCTTAAGTCCTTCACTTATAATCTAAATTTGGAATTGCACCTTTAAAAGTTCATAAGGTCGATGTGTTAAGTGGGTTCACCATTTTCACTAAACTTGAGGTAACTTAGGTTTAATTTCCAATTTGGGTTGGAGGCCATTTGAGACTCATAATCATTATCACCATTTGAAAGACTTAAGCCATTTTTTGCTAAACACTTACACTTTGAGTCTATGTACCATGACATTTTGAATCAAGAAAAGTAGTGTTATGCTATCAAAATTGTGGGAAATTATCTTTGCCTTAGAGAGTTTTTGAAACAAACCTTTTTTGTCACACCTTTTGGGTTGTATAGCATCATTACGCTACCCAAAACAATTTAAATATTGTTTCATAAACCCTCTTGCATAGATTTAAAATTTGTTCCTACATTTTAAGGCTAATCTTAGTGTACTTTTGTGATCCTTTGTCTAAAGCACAATTATACCATTCAATTTTATCTTGCTTATTTGTCAAAAGAACCAAGTTTTATACCATTTTTTATGAGAAAATAAACTATTTCTAAAGTGATTTTTGTTTCATACCTTATACCTAGTTGATTAAGTTCATGTCCAAGAATCAAATGCCTAGTGTTTTTTAGAAATGTTTCAAATCCGTTAGATTAAAACTTTCATATAATTTAAAAGTCTAGCTTTTGATGTCGTTTGGCCAAGAGTCCTAGCACATGCCTTGTTTGAACCTAGATTTCAATGCCACATTTGGCCAAAATACCTAGCAAATTTTAAATTATTAGATTAGACTGATTTGAAACACTTTAACCTTAGAGTTTGGCATTTTGATTTTTGGTCCATTTACTTGCTTATCTTTGTGTGAACGGTGAAATGTTAGATACTTTATGCTAGCTTATTTCCTCAAAAATATTTACATAAAACTTTTAATCCTTTTGACAAATCTAGACCAAGTTGAAACATCATTTGTTTTATATTTTGTCCTTTTTTTACCCTTTATCGCAAAACATTGACTAAAGATCCCAACATATATTCCTACACTCATAGTGTACTCATGTACAAGCTAGGGATTAGTAATGTAGTTATGTAAGAAGAAATGGTGTAAGACCTCTATGTGGATAATATTGTTTATGATATGGACTCTTATCCCTTTTATAATACTCAATATGGGGCACAAAGCTAAGATCTATTTCCTAACTATCTAGTTAACACACTACCTTATTCAGAATAAGACCAAGAACAAACTATGCAATATTTAGATACAATACCCACAGTGGATGAGCTAGTTCTTCAATAGTCATATTCTACTAATATAGCTTCCACATAGTATCCATTTTTGTTTGAGCAACATTTGTTAGAGATTAAAGATGATATTTTGGTTAGAGCCATAAAGGTAGGGGCTAAGTTTTTAGCAGACTTCCCCCATGAAAATTTACCAAGTCTAGTAAGAGTGCCCCAAAAATGATTTATGATCAACAAACGTCTTCTAGCAATCCTATGGATTTATTCCAAACAATGTACCAAGATCCTAATATATCTAATCAAGGTAAAAACATCATGGAAGATCATTTTAACCAAATGCAAATAGCATATCAAACCTACTCGAATCTAGCACATGATTTCAATTAGATGTACATGGTAAGTAAGACTCTTATTCACCTAGTTCCTTTAATAGGAGTATTGGTAGAGTTAACTAGAAAAGAGAATCTAAGTTTAGACCCATTCATACAAACTAATTTGATAGATAACTTGATACATATGCCCATTATTGAAGAAATGTCTTCAGCCTGTACACATAATAATGAGCTAAATGTATTGAACAATGTGAAAACAACATCCAATCTCGATCAATGTGGTACCAACATACAAAAAACTAGCCAAAAACATGTGCATGTATTTCATCTCATGAGTGGATCATCAAACTAGGGAATAAGAGTTTCTACACCCCAACCTCAACCTATGGGACTAGGCAATCAAACAACGACCAATGTCATGCCTCAAAGATAAAATGTGACAAACCCTACTCATCTTCAACAGGTAATGAGTAGTATTATACAACAATAAGAAAAATATAGTGGATCAATGTAATAGAGGACAAATACATTACCATCTCAATCAGGGGCAACAAATGTTCCACCTTGTCAGGTAATGACAAACATACCTCTTCAGTCATAGACTAATATGCCAATTCAAAACCAAGCAATGACTAGTCATCAAAGTGCAAATATTAGTCACTGATAGATGTTGAATCTATAACCTGCTTTCACTTATTCATATGGATTTGTGCAACAAAGAGGTCCCCATGTTTCTCAAGTACCTACTAGACAACTATTAGTTCAATATGTGCCATAAATCTAGAGATAGGGTCTTGGTCCACAAGTTCCCACTCAATAACAAAGTTTTATTAGTCAAAAATAGGTCCTTTTTTAACCATAATAGGCACAATATAGTTATATCCCTCCATCCCAACCATAAAATCTCTAATTCAAACCTTTATTACCAACCCAAACCAGAATATCATACAACTAAGTGTGCAATTTTAAGTACATCCTAATCCATGTATGTTTATTCCTGGTCCATTCCCCAACCAAAACAATATACCCTAACATATATTTCCATCATACCCTAATCAAAGTGTCCCATTTATGACCTCCTAACCATCTATCTAAACTAATATTTTCCCTCAAACCAATGTTCCTTCTAGTTTCCTATCCCAAGAATTACAATAGATGAAGGATGCAATTGCTACCATTCAAGATGGTAAATAGATTAAAAAGTTTAAATTAGATGATGTGTGTTCCTACTTTTTTAACATGGAGTATTTTTAGATACCATTTACGAACTATCAAAATTTGACAAATACAAAGGGAAAGGTGACCCTAAGGCTCATTTCACCGAATTCTTTGTCGCATGTCAACTAGTGGCACATAGAGACATTTACCTTTTGTTTTTGTTTCCAATGAGCTTGGATGGACAAGCCTTAGAGTGGTTTTTAAAGTTACCCAAAAAATTATTAATGAATTTTGATGATCATTTTGATAAGTTTGTGCAACACTTTTCCTATAATCTCAAGCATGAGATTTCATTAGTGGACTTAACACAAGTAAATAAAAAAGATGGTGGGAGTTTTTCAAGTTATTTACAATGATGGAGATCCCTTGCAAGCCATTTCACCCATAGTTTATTAAATAAATAATTAGCCACTATGTTTACAAAAAATTTACATAGTGAGATAGCTTACCATCTGGAACTACAATGTGCACATACGTTCAAGGAGATCATTGATAAAGGTTTGTTGATCAAGAGGGCTCTCATCAATAAAGGATTCATTAATATTAATTAAAATAATAAAAATTAAGGTAAAAATCAAGGAAATGACCAACATCCTATTCAAACACCAGCATCATAACTGGTACAGACCAATAACCAAGAAAGATTGAAGCAATTCAACCATAATAGGAATGTAGTGGGAAATAGAGTAACCAAATATTGTCATGTACAAATGGTGTAAACATAATTTTCACCAAATTTTTAACTTAATCCTACCCTAAAACCTCTCTAACCAATATTGCAAGTGCAACAACCAAGACCTATACAACAAATACAATAGCCATCACCATTGCAAACCCCTCCTCCTAAGAGAATCTTGCTTGCACATCATGTCTTTAATGACCTAAGAGAACCTATTAAATATATATTTTTCAAGCTTGATATTGATAATATGATTAGTTAGCCTATATTAAAGCATTATCTATAAGGTATTTCTTATCCTGATTGGTACCATGAAAATGAATTTTGTGACTATCATCAAGTCAATGGGCATAATTTATGAAGATGTGTCCAAATCAAGCATTTAATTGAAAATATGTTGGATAATGGGGAGATAACATTGGATAATGGTGCTTCCACTTCCAATCAAACTCTTGAGATTTATCAAAACCCCTTAACATAACAATCAATAATAGTAAAATAATCAACAATGATAATGACCAGTACAGTAACAAAATTAATAGTACCAAAATCAAAGGCCAAACTAGTAGAATTAATAAAATCAATAGTATAACCCACAATGATATAATAATGGACAAAACCAAGGTCAAAATGGTAACCACCAATAAACCTATCATGCAGTTGCACATGACTACAATAGGGTTGTAAGTCATATTGCAAGGGGTATTATTAATACCATCTCCATTAATCCTAGACCAAGCACTAACCAACCTAGACCATTGATAAACAACATTCAATAAAATTACATGAACAATCCTTCTTTGACATGGGAATGCATATAGGTAAACTAGAAAACTAGGACTTTCCCTTTTTGACCTTATATCGATAACTCATCCTTTCCATATGACCACATATGAGTGCATCAGTAATCAAGACTTATCCTATCTGGTCCCACACCATTCCCAACATTGGTTAGCAATAATGGTCCAGTATTTAATATTGATTGTGAAATCATAACTCAGAGGTCAAAGATTACTATCCTAGGTCCATAACCATCCACCATTTTACCTGTCATCCAACCAACCGTTCAACCTCAAAATAAATAATTCACTACTGACCAAGATAAGAATTTTGATATTGTGGAACAATTACAAAAGACACTAGCACAAATTTCAATTTTAGATTTACTACTAACATCAATAATCCATAAAAACATCTCAAATGAGTTTCTGACCCAATCCACTATTGCTAGTGACATATCCCCTGATAAATTTCAAGCTTTGATTAGATACCTAGCTCCAGCCCAACAAGTCATAGTCAACCAAAGTGATATGTCTTCCCTTGGCCTGCCTCATAATAATCCATTATACATAGAATTTTATATAAGATGGCATAAAGTGAAATGTGTCCTTATAGACAATGGATCTAACCTCAAGTTTTCCCACTTAGGGATGGAAGTGAATATTCTAGGAGATTTACATCCATATGAACACTACAAGCATCTTGAGGCTGAATTTAAAATCTATAATTATCAGTATGGCATGAATATAAGTTCTAAACAGGATAAAGGAAAGGTTATACTTATTGATTCTTCATCAAATAATTACATAGATCCTAATACCTTGGATTCCCTTTCTCATATGCCACCTCTTGAAGCTTCCAATCATTGCACCATTTTAGATAATGGATTGGGAGAGTATGTGACCCATGATATATTTCCTATTGCTAAACTTCTTCAAAATCTAAAAGCCTTTGGGCAACCTAAAGTCATTCCACATATGCATTGGCAACAAAAGAACAAAGATAAGGGACCTATCACATTTATACTAGCATCTGACCTAGGACCTGACCCTCTTAAAGGGGACGAATCATGGTTATACAATGATAACTAAGCTAATTTTTATAAAAAATTAAAGTATCCTATTCCTAATAGGATCACGGAGCATTATAATTATGAAGGAAGAAGCCTCATACTAAATCAACAAGGAATGACTGAGATAATTTCCATGGCTAAGTATGAAAGACCTTATGGACTTGGATTTAAACTGCTTGGGGGTGACCCCACATATCTTATTTAAACTCCATCACCAGTGACTAGTGATGATGATGATATGATAGAGAATTAGAGTCCGATCATAGCCTCGCCTTTGATAACCTAGTTGAAACCAACTTGTTTGATAACATTATCATTTGTACCCTTACCCTAGCCATTCATCATAACCCATTACCATTATATTATCCTAAAATGATAGATTGGGACCAATAAGAATCTAGTCTACCAATTGATGAGTTTTAGAATAACGAGGCACTCTATGACTTTTTAGGCCTTAGAGACAATATTTCGTTGGGACATCACAAATCAAGATTCTCAATCACATTGGATCCTATTGCCTATTTTGGAGAGTGAGTGAACACCCTTAGCCAAAAGCAAATAAGTAAAACATTGAGGTCCCTAAGTGAAAACCTCTTTGAGTTGCTTTATGACTACGGAAAAAGTAAAGATAAAGGCTAGTCTAGTGGTGAAAACTTGTTTTAGGTGCCATTAGATGGGGGTGTTCATTATTCTTCAAATTTAGACTAGGAGACCACCAAAAATAAAGTCACATATGGATCTAAGTTTAGCTTTATGCAACAATGAGTATTTGATCAAATTCTTCAAGAATTTTCAACTTTTTTTTCACATGGCCAGATCTCCCATTAGGGGACTTAGATTCAGAATGCCTAGGAGAAGTTGAAGAGCAAGTCTTAATGGAGGACCCTAACATAATTAAATAGTTCAAGTCACTACCTACTATTATGTAAGATGGTTCAACCCTTCTGGTCAAAGATACAATAGAGGTAAATATCAGGACTCCCCTAGACTTGAAATGGATAAAATTAGGAGTGTCCCTCACTGAGGAAGAACATGATGTATTATCTCTATTGAGATAATTTATAGATATATTTGCATGGCTTATTCTAACATGCCAGGTTTAGACCCCACCTTGGTTATGCACCACCTTGTGGTTAATCTTGATACCAAATTGGTAAAACAAAAGCAACGTAAGATGCATCCTCACATTATTATATTGGTAAAGAAAGAGTTATAAAAACTCTTAGAATTAGGATGTATCTGATCCATTGACCACTCAGAATGGATCTCTAATGTGTTACCTATTAGTAAAAAGCCTGAAGGGATCAAAATTTATACTCATTTTTGAGACATCAACAAATCTTTTCCTAAAGATGATTTTCCTTTGCCTAATATTGACATGATCATCAACTCCATAGCTAGTTATGAAATGCTTTCACTCATGGATGGCTTTTTAGGATACAACTAGATTAGAATAACACTAGAAGATAAACATAAAATAGAGTTTACCACTCCATGGAGAACATTTTGTTATTAGGTAATGCCATTTGGCCTTAAGAATGTTGGAGCTACATATCAAAGGGCCATGATTGTCATATTCCATGATATGATGCATGATATTATTGAAGACTATGTTGATGACATATTAGGAAAGTCTAAAACTAGGGCCGACCATCTAGTAGTGTTGCATAATATATTTAAAAGATAACAGGAGTACAAAGTTAGACTCAATCCTAAGAAATGTGTGTTTGGTGTAACTTCAAGAAAACTACATGGATTCATCATATCTCATAGAGGTATTGAAGTTGATCTAGCTAAAGTCCATGCTATAACCAAGATGTCACCACCAACCAATTTAAAGCAACTCTATAGTTTGTAGGGTAAGATCTAGTCAATCTAACACTTCATCTCTTAGTTGGTAGACAAGTACCATCAATTTACACACCTTTTAAAGAAGGGAGTTACATTTCACTAGGATGATCACTACCAAATATATTTTCAATAACTCAAAGATTATCTTATTAATCTACTTATTTTATTACCTCTTATGCCAAGAAATCCATTTTTGTTATACCTATCAGCTACCAACCATGCTCTGGGGGCACTCTTAGCTCAACATGATGGCAATGGAAAGGAGCACATTATATATTACCTAAGATGTACCTTGGTTACACATGAACATAAATATGCACCTATTGAAAAAGCTTGACTAGCCATGGTCTTCATAGCTCAAAAACTATGCCATTACATGTTAAATAATAAAACTATGGTCATTTTAAAAGTAGATCCACTCAAGTTTCTACTATCTAAAATAATGTTGCAAGGTAGAATGGATAAATGGATCATGCTTCTCAATGAGTTTGATATAGAGTATGTCAATTATAAGGTAATCAAGGGACAAGTTCTTGTAGATCAACTTGCTGAATCACCTCTCATAAACACACAACCACTCACATTTCAATTTCTTGACGAATCCATCATGATCGTCATTGACACGCCCCTTGAGGAGTAGCCTTGAAAACTATATTTTGATGGTCTCCCACTTGGAGATAAACAGCTGAAACTTGTACCTGTACCTGTACACCATCTATTTTGTTCTTTAGGATCTGTTCCCTCTTCAACGTCACTCTTGAAGACCAACCACCACGCAAACCTGTGATGTTATACCTGTCTCTTATGCCACAAGAATTTTGCTACTCCCAAATTCTCCATGACATACTTCTGAACCAACTCTACCCTTAGCTTAGAAAACTCCCTGTATATGAAACCCTGCAACAAGTAACACAATACAGTAACAGGATAATGTAGCTAATATTATCCAACCTGGTAAAGATAAAATACAATGGTCAAACCTCCATTGTTCTGCAGCCTACTCAAGACCATATACCATAGCCTTCTTTCTCATGTGTCCATCTACTCTCTTCTCTAAAATGGGGGTCCATCTCTCTATCCAGTGCTTCCTTCCAGCTGACAACACTACCAACAAATACCTGTTTGATTTTCCAAGGACTCACACTCCTCATCCATGCCAAGCTCCCATTGTTTTTGGATTCTACCTGCATTGCTTCTTCCATCTTCCTAGTTCATGACTATCAGTAAGCAATATAAAGAAGGTGAACAATGAATATGAGGTTCGCATACCTTTCCTGACCTCCACATGGGTGTTTGAGACTTATTAATTCACCAATCATCCATTCCAGTGACCGATCTAGGCCATCTCCCAGTCTGCTCCCAACTAATGTCAGTTCCCTGCACTGACCCTGACTGCTCATGTCATTTCCTTGGCCGACGCCGGCGTCCCTCCTACCGATGTCGGTCCTTATGACCAACGTCGGACTTCTCCAGTCCAACCTACCGACCCTGCTGGTCTGCACATGACCGATGTCGATATCTGGATGACTGACGTCGGTGCCAAGCGATCGACATCGGTGTCTGTGTGTTCCTGTAAGTGATGAAATTTTCATCCGCGAGCTCTTCTTGGATCAAACCTCTATCCATGCTGCCCTGCTCAGATTTATTCAGCCCCTGTGACTGATCTTTGTCCTTCATCTCCTTCATAACCACCAAGGCTTCTTTGTTCCTGTCAAAAGCATCAAATTTCCTCTTTCTGCAATGAACTGTATTTATGCTTTCTAAATTTGAACACATACCTTTTGAATCAAGAACTTCCATTCCCTTCCTGTTCTTGTGACCAAGCCTATTAGGCCACATCTTCGAATCTACACCAGAAGTAGAATAAGTAATACAAGTAGATAGATAAAGAGTATCTACTTTCTTACCTCTTGCTAGAACAAGTGCTCCCTTGGTAACCTTCCAAGAATCCATTGTGAGGGTTATTGTGCATCCCTCATCTCCCAACCTTCTTATAGAAATCAGACTCTACTTTAGAATCAAAACATGCATGACCTCTTTCAACACCCACGTGTTGTCAATCTGTAATCTCAGCTGCACTTTCCCTTTGCCAACTATCTGACAAGGCGTACCATCCCCTAAATAGAGCACTCCAAAATCTCCCTGTTCATACTCATAGAACAAATCTCTGTTTGGGGATGCATGAAAAGATGAACCAGAATCTAAAATCCATGATCCTACTTGACTATCTGAAGAAAGTATGAGAGCATCCTGCATCACAATATTTGCATCCTTTGCTTCTTCCATACCTGCATGTTGATTCTCTTTATCTCTCAACCAACACTCCTTCTTTGTATGTCCTTTCTTTCCAAAAAACCAGCAGGTAATACCTTTGGACTCAGATCTCCTTCCCGACCTTGATTTCCCTTGCTCAACCTTCTCCCTTTGCCTTTCCCTACTTTCTGCAGTTAGAGCATTCCCTAATGATTCACCTGTGCTTCTCCTACGTATTTCTTCATTCAAGATCACACTCACAACATCATCAACTTTTAAGATTTTAGAAGCAGATGTAGAATTACTTACTGCGATAACCATACCGTCCCAACTTTCAGGCAAACAACATAAAATCAAGAGAGCCTTTACCTCATCATCAAAAACAATATTGACTAAAGCTAGTTGGTTTACCAAACCATGGAAATCACTGAGATGAGTATGTACCAATCCACCTTCCTGTATTTGCAAAGTAAATAGTTGCTTCATAAGATATACCTTATTAGAAGCTGAGGGCTTTTAGTATAAATTAACCAAGGACTTTATCAACTCTTCCGTTGTCTTACACTGTGATAAGCTGGAAATCATAGTTGATGCAAGGCTCAACCTTATGGAACCAAGAGCCTTCTGATCAAGAACGTTCCATTCTTCATCCTTCATATCTGTGGGCTTGCATGCAACCCCACCCAACAGTAAGTACAAATCCTTTTGATACAGATAGTCCTCAATCTGCATCCTCTAATGTTGATAATTCTTGCCGTTAAACTTCTCCATTCGTATTCTACTTTCTTCTGCCATTGCTGAACTCCCACTCAATCAAAAAACCCTGTGAATGACCTGTAATCAAAAAACAATACCCTACTTCCTGCAAACCGTAGCTCTGATACCACTTGTCAGGGGATCTATAACTCTACCAATTAGAGCACAATTGATTACTTTCTTATATGCAATTAAACACAGAATTATACCAGAATGATAAAGTAGCTAGAAACATGAGACATCAAAGAATTTGAGAGACAATACACACTCTTTTATTAAATACTACTAGAAGAAAATACAATAAGGAAGATACCACTTCTTCCTCCACCTCAAAGGCTTGCCACACCTCAAGACCTTCTTCCCTCTCTCTCTTGCTCAACACAACAACTCTAAAGCCTGAGTTTCTATCCCTCCTTGAATGCTTCAGTTGATCTCCTTGACCTTACACCTGTAGATCTCCTTGACCTTGCTTGTTTCAATGCTCTTACTTGATCTTCTTACATAAATACAATACATGCCTTATGGGTCTATAAATAAGATCCCATGCTTACAAAAATAGAACTCTAACTACTAAAATTAGACACACAGCCTGCGTCTTAAATTAGCCCCTTAGCATGCAAACACTCGGTTCAACTAACTGACTGTTCGTCAATAGCAATTCTGGACCGCACAGGCGACCGATGCCGGTCCCTGCTTGTCTGGTGCTATCGACGTTGGCCGACTCCCTGCCGTCACTGGTCTCCTTCTCCACTGCATCTAACCGACATTGGTCATACTGCCGACGCCGGTGGCTCTGGTTGTTCAGCATCCTTTCTCTTGTGTCTGCAAATAATTAAAGCTTTTAGCTCCACACCATAGTAGATGGTTCATTTACTGCACATGAATTAGAGGTAGGCCTATTGTTTATTACATCATATGGGGATCTAATCTCTAAATCATTCAAAATCAGCTTTCCTTATACAAACAACATGGCCAAGTATGAAGCACTTGTTGTAGGGATTCGAAAAGAAATGTATTAGAATATATCACATCTCCAAGTTTATGGTGATTCTTAATTAATCATCAATTAGGTCTTAGATCATTTTCAGACTAAAGATGACAAGCTAGTTCCATATAAAGTCATGGTTGACACTCTTAAATAATAATTTGCTAACATTCAGTTTGAGCACATACCAAAGGCTAGAAACAAAACCATAGATTCCATAGCTACTATTATCTCTCTAATTCAACAAATAGATAAAGCTAGAGAGTATTAGTTCCTTTTTAAGAATTTGTCAACACCAGCTCATGAACCTTCAATCATTGCCATGATTTATGATATTTTTGGTCTTAATTCATTCTAGTAATCAAGCCTTTACAACTACCTTCATGACCAAGTATTGCCACATAACCTATCTCAAAAACAAAATAAAGCCTTTATTCATCATTCCACTCATTATACTCTACTTGGATCCACCCTTTACCATCATAGTTTTGATGGAACTCTGCTTTGTTGTTTAACTTCGACAAAGTCTATGCTAGCATTAAGAGAAGTTCATGAAGGAGTATGTGGAGCTCATTCTAGCGAGGTAGTCTTATCCAAAAAGCTCTTGTATAATAGTTATTATTGGCCAACAATAGACTTAAATGCCACTGCATATGTAAAAAAGTGTGACAAATGTCAATGGCATGCTAATTTGATTCATGCCCTAGTAAAAACTCTGAAACCAATGTTGACATCATGGCTATTTTCTACATGGGGATTCAACCTCATTGGGAAAATTAACCCAATTTCATATGATAGCCATAAACATATCCTTACTACCACTGATTATTTCACTAAGTGGGTTGAAGCTATACCCCTCACTTATGTGACTAGAAATCAAATTTCCAAATTCATTTTCAACCATCTCATTTTCCACTATGATATCCACTCTGACATTATATCTGATAATGGAGGATCATTCAAAAACAAGGATGTAGATCAACTATGTAATGAATATAACATCACACAACATTTTTCTATAGCATATTACCCTCAAGGTAATGACTAGGCTAAGGCATCCAATAAAACCATTGTCAATATCCTCAAAAAGATTGTCAAGGATGCTAGTCATGATTGGCATCTCCAGATATTCCCTGCCCTTTGGGCATACCGTACCAATCATTGTACCCCCATAGGAGCCACTCCATACTCACTTATTTATGGTACTAAATCCATCTTTCTCATTGAGGTCAAATTACCTTCAGTATGCATCTATTTCAAGTATGTCTTAGATGATCATGACTATTGAGTAGCCCACCTACAAGAACTAGACCTACTTAATGAGAGACACGCAACCTCACTCAACAATCTTCAAGCATATTAGAACTGACTCAAAGGCCACTATAATCAACATGTTAAGTATAGAATATTTGAACTTGGTGATCTTGTTCTTAAAGAGAACCAAAAGAATAACATGGTTGAGAAGAAGCATAAAGGGAAATTCAAACCAAATTAGATAGGGCCTTTCATCATCACTGTAGATTATGGATCAGGAGCATACAGGCTTGCCACACTAGATAGAGATGAGCTTCTAAAGCTGATGAATATTAATCATCTTAAGTGGTACTATACTTGAGTGCTAAAGTGTATTATCTATAAGAAACATTTTAGTTATGCCATTTTATCACTATTATTCTTTGTTCAAATACCATCCTTATCTATCTTCTTCATTATATCCACTTTCTACTTTCATTTTATTGAACCAGTGTGTTCTAAAGCCTAGCTCATTTGACCTTAGTTTTTTCCATTCATTACATAGTTTTAGCATCAAGATATCTAATCAGTTTCATCATTTGGTTCAAGTAATTTGGACATAGATCATATTTTGGAATAGTGTGATAGAAATTTCAGCAATTGTATCCTTTGTTTGTTATTCATTTCTTATCACTGATCTTGCTACTAATTATAACCACCTTTGGGAAAATTAGTACCATTGATCTATGTCATTGTGTCCTAGTTATAACTACCTATGGTCAAACTAGGGGTAACATTAAGCCTTGATGTACCAACTTGCCACTTCTTATGTCATATTATGCCTTTTTACCAATTGTGCCTATTTTATTTGAATTGACTGCTATACTAGTCAAATTCCTCTGTTGTAAGGGTAGAACTACAGAGACTTGAGGTCCTACTCTAGGACTATGTAGATAGCACTTGATACTTGTTGAGGTCAGCTTAGTCACCCTTTTCCACCACACTCTCACCATTTTGTGAGCACCCTAAATCATGCTTTTGCCATTTTTTTAGCACCCTCAGCCACGTTCTCACCATTTTGTGAGAAACCTAAGATATGCTCTCATTGTTTTGTGAGATTGAACCATTTAGTGTCTCATCATTATTGATGAAGTTGAGATACTTCAAAAAATTCCAAAAATCATTATAAAAGAACAAAAACATTGACCACTTCTTTGCCTTAAGGATTCTTGGAACCTTACTAAGTTATAAGCAAATCACTTGTCATTTAGTTTCTCCATCCTTTTTGGCCTTTTTCTCTCACACACTTGGCATTTTGTAAGAGCTTTCCTCTTCTTCTATCACATCCATTCTATTTTTTTTCCTCAATTATCACATTCTTCCCATTCCTTGGGAGAACTACATTTGGACTGAAGTTTTTCTTATTGGATATTACATCCATGGAACTATGTAGGTAGTGTCCACTTGCCTAGTGTATATGGAGATAGCTTAGCCACTCCCTTCCTTTCCTTTTATTCCCCCATTTTGTTTATTTATTATGTTTTTACCTATTTTCTAGGGGTAATGTTCATAGAGTTTCTATTGCATTGTTTATTTGTTTATTTTTGCTTATTTTTTTGTTTATCTATTATTTGTTTAATTTCATCACTATTGATCTGATTCAATTTATGTGTTTTCATTGGGTGATTCCTTGCCCAAACTTACACTTGAATCCATCCATATTCATATGTTTACATTTTCATCATGGTTTTTATCATTAGTGCATTGTTTTATTGAGTATTGGATTATGAAAGTTAGTCTTTATGCATATTTTGGCCAAGTCCTCATGATCATATACCATGATTCCTACCTACATGTGCTACAAAAAAACATAGCTTCAAGAAGTCTAGTCAATAATGGATGCATCTATTCAACACCAAAATCTTGATTCAATCCCAATCATATCCAAAATAGATTAATTAACCATGAAAGAATTTCAACCCTTATTAGTTTGAATGTGCATCTCCCTACTAGTAGGTTGTTTCAATTCATCATTACTCTCTGTGTTAAGTTGTCATCATCCTTGACCAAGTTTATCATGTTTTCCATAATCAGGGTCCAATGATTTTAACCACCTATGGGCAAATCATTGCACACCATCCCACCTGCATTTTTCAATGATTATAACTGCCTTTAGGCAAATCATTGTGTTGTCACCACTTTACTTTTTCTACCTATATAGGGGCATGTTATCTTGTTTTTATGTCCTAACTCGGGCAGCTCCATCTTCTCAATGATTATAACCACCTTTGGAAAAATCATTGTGTTATCATACCACATTGCCACTATCGAGGTACAATGCTTATAACCACCTTTGGGAAAACCATTACACACTATCCCACTTGCATTCTCAATGATTTTGACTACTTTTTTAATATCATTATGTTTTCACCCCATCATCTTTCCTTTCTTTGGTCCCCTCATTTCACTTATTTCTTTTTGAGGGACCATTTTTTGACTTACTTATGCTAACCATTCTCTCAAGGGGGCATCATATAGTTAGTTTATCATCATTGTAGTTGTAGGCAAGAAGATTTTATTATGCTCATAGCTTTTAATACCTTCCCAAATAAGGGTAAACTATAGACACCTAAATCTAGCCACTGATAACCTCCAATTAGGATTTTGACCAATTTCCACCCAAGATACATAATTTGGCCTAAAAACACCAAAGCTTATTAAATGAGTTAAAACTAACATATTTAAATGCCAATTTTGGCTAGGGTATCTGTAAATGGGGAAATATAATTTATGGGGTAGCTAACTTTGATCAGATCATTCTAAGTTAAAATGCCAAATTTTACACCTAGGTGCTCTGGATTGCTCTTTCCTATCAAATATCTTACATGAGACATGTGCCTTTGCTATTTTCTATTTGTAACATCCTAATTGGGAGTACAGATCTAACACATCTGACATCACCTTCCAATTCCAATCTAGTCAAATTTTGGACCAACAATAAGACATTCTGATCAATTTGAGTAATTTATGCACAAAGTGCTTAAACATGCTTAAGAGATAATTAATCCAAATCAAGGCACAATTAATAATTCCATGGAAACTTATTGAATAATTTGTTTTGAAAATGAATATTGAATATCTACATTAATAGGTGGCCTCGTTTCTTGGGAAGACATCTCTAGGCCATAAATGCCACAAATATCAGGATTCAAGCCCTCCATGCCTCATCAATGCCTTCCATGATGCCCTCCATGCCTATTAATTTCCCCTTCTTCTAATGTCATGATGAGGATAGTTATAAACTTAATTCTAAAAATTGAATTAATCCTCGGCCACCATCTCAATCTTAGGATGGATGATTTAGGTCGATTCTAGACATTCTCAAAAACCTATAAATAGAGAGGCCATGAACATCATTTCTAAGCTTAATTTGTGAAAAGTTATAATGCAAGATTGGTTCTAAAAGCTTCATTTTAATAGTGTTACCATGCCAAATTGATTCCAAGTTAAACCAAGCCACAAGCCAAAGGTGCCAAGGAGAGATAGAGGTATCCAAGCTTCCATTACCAAGGACTTCATGAGCACAAAACTGAGCAAGCCACTACTACAAAGGCATTTGGAGAATCTAAGGAAGGTGAAGGAATTCTTGTGTTTTATTCCTTAATTTTTAGTTATGTTTGTCATTTGTTTTTTTTTAAGCTCTCCCTAGTGTCTAGGCCTAGAGATGTTATGCTATTAGTGTGTTTCTTTCATTTTGTTTTCATTTTCAAACTAACACCACACTAACCATCCTCTCTTGAGTCAAACTCCTAGATCACAGCCTGCATGTAATAATAACCTCTCATGAATTCATCCTAAATCACCTTGCAGCATAACAACTAGTAATTTAACCTCTCATGAATTCATCCATTAAGTAGGGCACTTGATCAAATCTTAAAAGACCTAAAATCTTAATCAAAATGATTTATCTAATTAAAAAAGATTAAATGCTTAGTTAAATTATCCATTTGAAATTAATGAATATATAAAAATGGAAATTCTAAAACTAAAAATATCAAGCCTTTTCATCATTACCCTTATGAGTTGTTAAGTTCTTCCAAAATATCAAATTTGAGAGACATGCATAATAATTAAAAATCATAATTGCATGACAAAATTTAGCTTAACTAGAGTTAGTCTCAACTTACCTAGGGTTAGTTTGAACCCATTCCATATTTAAACTCAACCTTAATGCACCTTAGCTGAGAGTTAATTTTTAAGGCTATAAATACAAGGTCATACCTATTGATGTTTAAGATCTCTTGGTGTAAAGTTATTATGCCTAAATGTCTTCAAATATTTTAATAGTGTAGTGTTACAATTATCAAATAGATGCAAATAAACCTTGCAAGTAGTGTTACCATGATAAATTCTTAAGCCAAATAGCCAAGGTAAGGTGTTCAAGAAAGGTGAAGCTACCAAATCTCCATTGATGAAGATTTCTTGATGCACAAATTGAGAAAGCCACTTCAACAAGCCATTTGGAGCTCCAAGGAAGGTAAAAGAGTGATTTATTATATGTTTTGGTTGTGTTTTCATATTCATGCTTGTTACGTATGCTCTCCCTAGTGTCTAGGCTAGAGATGTTAGGATTTTAGTGTGCTATTTTGATTTTGTTTTATTGGACTAACACAGGACTAACCTCCCCTCTACATATTCCTTGTTCATATCTCTAACCAGTTCACTATTCATCCCTCTTGATAAATTAATATCTTATTCAACAACCATACCCAATCCCACAAAATTAACATCTTATTCCATTAATTAATTAATCTAAATTAATTAACTAATATTTTCCTAATAAAAAATTCCAAGATTTTGAATATTTCTATTTTATGAAAATTAATAAAATCCAAATATCCTCAAATCAAAATTAAATCCCAATATAGTATTTAGACTCCCCCACAAAACCATATATATATATATATATATATATATATATATATATATATATATATATATATATATATATATATCCCCATGCATTCAACCCTTATTCCAAGGAAAAAAACGTTCATGATACACAAATGGAAATCCTTAACGCATCCAATTCCCCCATATTTACTCCTTAACCTCCCTCATTTAACGAGGAGGAATAATTCTCCACCATTTATCTTTGATCAAGATCATTAGCTCACAATCATCATGGAATCTTATAAATAGAGGGATTCCCGTCTCATTTCAACAAGTCTAATTTTACTAACATAGTTCTACCAATTTATCAAGAAAGTTTTAATAACACAACAAAGTGTTACCCTTTTGAAGATCCACTCATACATCAATCCCATCACTTATCAATCCAAACCATCCATTTAGTAAGGATAGATGTTTTATATTTGATCACACCCATCCACTAAGAAGATTGAAACTATATAAATACATTTGAGCATGTCACCAATTTGGCAAGGAGATTGCAAGGAAAGGTATATTAGTTACGTTTACTTGCTTATTTATTTGTTTTATTCTTGGTCTTGCTCAATATGAGGATGCATACCTAGGTTAGTTGTATGATTTACAATTGATTTGATTTTCATAGTAAACCAAATTTAACCTTCATAATCATGTGTTAAATTTGGCATGGCCATTGGACCACACACCCCAAAATCAATTTTGAATCCATCCTAACTTTTTTTTTAAATAAATCGAAATTGTTAAGAGCCTAAATTCACCAAAATCAATAAGTTTTTGCATGTTTTTCATAGACTAATTTTTCTTGGCCCAAACTGTAAATCCACATATTGGATTCACTTCAAGCCATATCCAAAATTTAAATTCATGTCCTGGGTTCACTTTAGTCCATGGTGTAGCCTGTTAATCTATGACTTGAATTTTAGATGCCCATTTTTGCTCATTCAAACTCTATTTTGGGTGTCTTTTTTTGAAAACTACATTTTTAATGAAAATTTTGAGTTTTTAATTTATTTGACTTCATTCTATGTGTATTACTTATGAAAGATCATTTTTGACACATAGTATTTACTAGAGATGTTCAAAATCAAACTTCTAATGTTCTTTATAGACTACCCATCGAGAATTAAAATTAAACTAATATCAAAATCAATCAAACAACCATTTATGAAATTTCAATTTGGTGTTTTAAAAATTAAAACACACTTAGATTTGATGCTTAAAATGAAATTGTTTGTGCTTGCTTAAGTGTTGTGTTTTTTTGTTTTCAATAGTTTAAGTGTGTGTGCTCTCACATTGACCAATTTCATGAACCTAACAGATAAAAAACACTTTGGTTATCTTCTTTAAGAGAATGACATGTATGTTCTCCTCTTTCCCCTTGTGAGACCATGAGGATCATATATATATCCTCTATTCCTTTTTTTATTTTTGCTTACATGAGTTGGACCTTGATGACCAACCACTAGCTCTTAAGGTGTGGTAACTAGGATTTAATCATCTAGCATATGTAACAACCCCGTGTTCTGGTGGGGTATATAAAATGGGAAATATTTATTACTATTTTCTAAGTAGTTACATGTTTTAAGCACATTGTGAAGTGAGGATCTTTGCCCCAATACACAGACACTAAAAAGTCCTCCTGAGGAATGATTTATAGTGATGCTCCATTAAAATATTATGACTATAGTGGCCATGAAAGGAATAGACCATTTATCAAATCCTATTTTCTCTCTCTTCCACTAAATTGGGCCATATTGTATCGCAAGGTGTATAAGGGACACACCTAGTTGAACCCATTTTTCTTAGCTTAAGACCATTTGGATATAAACAAATATCAATGTAAGGAAATCAACATCCTTAAAGATTAATCACCACGTACAGATGCCTAGTGAGGTGGAGAGACCAACCTAGTCACCACTTTACATGAGTAAATTAGTGGAATGATCAGTTACATTGCAGATGTATTATTAATAACATGTTTCTTGCGTGCTTTTGTTTGATTGTTTTCTATACTTGTATTGTGTGACAAATCCTTATACTTTAAATAAGATAAACATTACCACATCCAACTATGATCATATTTTGTCCAAATTAAAGCATCACATTATCCAAATTGGAATGTTACTCTTGTAAAATCAAATGTCATTTTATCCATATTAAAACATTATTCTATCCAATTCAAACCTCATTTAACATCAAATTAGGTCAATTTCGACCAATATCCAATTCTAAATCAATTATTCAATTTTTTTCCACCTTTTCCATGTCAAGCAAAATCAAGTCAAATTGGGTTAAACCTTTTGGAGTCAACCTTCAAACATCATGAAAAAATCTAACATCAAATCAAGTTAACTTTGACAAAGTCTAATGAAAAGTCAAAACATGTCTACTTTGACCACATTAATTATTCAAAGTCAAATCTAAATCATAATTAAATATTGAATCATGTCAAATTGAAATCAAGTCAACATCCAAGTTAAACTTTGACCAAATAAAATTAAATAAAAAACATCAAGTCCCATAAAAAAAAGTCAAATTAGTTCTAGTTATACCAAGTCATGTCAATTACAAATCAATTGAACATCCAAATTCAAATCATGTTCTTATGTTTCCTTTCAATATCTCACACCTATTGTTGGGAATAACAAAAATCACATCCATTTTTTTCTCCCATATAATTCAAAGCATCAACAATAAAAATCTAATATGAGCTTAATCAACTCAAACATCATACATCACATTAAATTGAAAATCTTAATTAAATAACATCAATTAATAAAATCACATCAACCAATCCTACATTAAATTCCATCTAGACCTATGACATACAAAACAAATCTAGATATAGTCCAAATTAAATAATACTTATATGAGAAAAAAGATAATGTCTTTTTTCAAATCTTATAAATAAGTGCTTGACTCCCTCTAGATTATGATACAACAAAATTAAGCTCCATATTAAGTAGGAAAAGTCCAACCTATCCACATCAAAACACTCAACATCAATCAAACATCTTAGTCACTAGTTACAATCTTGATTATCACATCCCCCATTACACTATCAAAGGGAAAACTATTTTGGCACCCTTATCAAACATCCATCCAACCTTTGAGCCACAATAATCACATCAAGAATAAATTTTGTCCACATCCAAATAAGATCTCAAACAGGGATGATATAATATTCTCAATGAACCCTTGGAATAAATATTTACTAGCAAGTCACAACAAACATGATTGTGTATACACAAAGGGGTTGGTGCTCCTGTGGGTTGGTGCTCACAAATTGTTGTTGGGTTGGTGCTCGGTAAAGGGGTTGGTGCTCACAAATAGTAACTGGGTTGGTGCTCGACAAAGGGGTTTGAAGCTCTTGTGGGTTGGTGCTCATGAATTGTAGCTGAGGTTGGTACTCGACAAAGGGGTATGGTGCTCCTGTGGGTTTGTTCTCACGAATATACTTGAGATTGTTCTCCATGGTTTTTCCCACATTGGTTTTCCACGGTATATCTGGTGTCTCTCTATATCTTGTGTGATGGTTATTGCTTGAGTTTTATTTCATATCTTGAATGTTTGATTAAGTGGAATTTGATAAAGGGAAAGTTCTATAAGATATATAATATACTGATTCACCCCCCCTCTTAGTATATTCCATGCTTAACAATTGATATCAGAGCAAGTTTCTTTTTGAAAAGTTTTACATCTTAAAGGTAGATCAGGAAAGCATGATGGTTGGGTCATAGGAAGGATTTTCTACAAATAAGGCACCTTTGTTTGATGGGATTAATTATGCTTTTTGGAGCATGAGAATGAAGGTTTATTTGATGGCCCTTGGATTCGACATATATAAATCAGTGGTGGAGGAATATGAAGAGACATAGACATCTACAATTACTCTAATAGAAAAGAAGTCAAGTGAATGTAATGCTAAAGCTTTAAATGCTATTTTATGTGGTTTATGTGAATTTGAATTTTTTAAAGTTATGCAATATAAATCTACTCATGAAACTTGGGTAAAACTTGAGAATATTTACAAAGGTGATGGAAAGGTTTAGTAAGCTAAGTTGCAAACTTTTAGAAGGTAGTTTGAAAGTTTGAAGATCGAAGAAGAAGAAGATATAGCAAGTTATCTTTTGCAAGTTGATCAAGTCGTAAATCAGATTCAAGGTTTTGGAGAAACATTGGATGAGTCAACGGTGGTGCAAAAGGTTTTGAGATCTCTACCAATGAGATATGATGCAAAGGTTTCAACAATTGAGGAGATGAAGAATTTAGCCAAGCTAAAGATGGATGAGCTTCATGGTATTCTCATAGCATATGAGATGCGGACATAACAAGATAAACCCTCAAAGAGAGAAGCGGCTTTCAAGACATCAAAGAAGGGAAAAGCTAAGATTCAAGAATCAAGTGATAGTTCCAGCTATGATAAAGATGACAATGGAGCACTTTTCATTCGCAAGCCAAAAAGAGGAATAGGTAAATATCAAGGAAAATTACCTTTTAAATGTTTTAATTGTGGAAAGATTGGACATTTTTCAGCTAGATGCCCAGATAAAGTTAAAGATGATGAAGAAGAAAAGCCTACATACAAGAAGAATTTCAAAGGCAAATCTAAGAAGGAATTCAAGAAGAAGAGCATGTATTCTAAGGATCCTAGTTCAGGTGAAGATAGTGGAGTTAGTGATTTAGAAGAAGAAGAGATTCTATTCATGGCCATACATGAAGGTGATCAAGAAGAAGAAGAGGAGGAAGCTGAAGTGAATATGGAAGGAGAGCTCATTTTTGCCTTAGAAGAGTTAGAAGCTATTCAAAAGAAGAATCGAAGATTAAAGCACCAGATCAAGAAAAATGAACAAGAGTCAAAGAAAATGATTGAAGATCTACAAGCACACTTTGAAGAAGCCAAGAAGAATGAAGAAGATCTCACAGCATAGTTGGAAATAGCAAGAAAAGATTGTGAAAGGTATGTTATTGAAATTGCCTCTTTAAAATAAGATATTAAGAAAGCAGTCAGTGATAAAGTAGTCAGTGATTCAAAATTTGAAGATAGCACTAACATGCTGAATAAGATATTGGAAAGTCAAAAAGCATATTTAGATAAGACGGATCAGTTTTGAAAAGAAAAAGAGCTATGCTAAAGATCTTACACAAGAGGAAACAAAAAGGGGAGAAGTGAAGAATATAGAGGACATTTCAAATAGAGAAGGCTGGAAGGAATAAATCTACAAAAGGCAATCAGGTCAGAGATATACAGATAGGTCTTATTTCTATGGCTATTGTTTTTATTGTAATGGATATGGTCACAAGAAATTAGAATGTAGAAAAAGAGCTAACAATTTCAGAAATAAGGAGAAGGAAAGTCAAGTAGATTCAAGTAGAAGCCATAACTCTTTTGCTCCTCTATCAAGCTTTAATGAAGAGACCATAGTGTGCTACAAGTGCAACAACTTTAGACACATAGCTCGATATTGCAGAAGCATGTTCAAATCAATTCATAAGGATAAAATTTTCAAAGCTCCATTCATCAAGAAGAAGGATTAGAGTGTCAAAGCTCCATTCATTAGGAAGAAGGTTCAAACATGTTCGTGGTAGAAGAAACAACCTGAAGATTCTATGATGGTGCAGATAGCTCTGCATGTGAGAGGTAAAGATCAGCCATGGTTAATTAATAGTAGATGTTCGAGGCATATGACAGGTGATAAAAGTAAGTTCATTACTCTAAAGAAGATAAATGGTGGTACAGTGAGATTTGGAGATAAAACCACTACCAAGATAACAGGAAAAGGTACTTTAAGTTTGGATTATGGTAGAACTAAGACTAAGAATGTTTTGTATGTAAAAGGTCTTAAGCATAATCTGTTAAGTGTTAGTCAAATATGTGATCAAGGATACACATTAAGGTTTCATGCGAAAGGATTTGAGATTAGAAGAAAAGATTTAAATGAGTTGATTGTAGATGCTCAAAGGATAGGGAACAATGTATATGTTTTGTCAAATATCTTCTCAAAAGCACGATCAAAGGATACATTCAAAGATCGACAAAAGGAGTTGGGAGTAATTTCTATTACTTCCTACAATTGATGTTCAGCATCAAGTGAGGGGGAGCTAAGTGTTAGCTCTAGGTAGGCCCTTTACCATTGATGTCAAAGGGGGAGAATAATAGGTATAAGTACAGGTGCAAAAAATAGGTACAGGGAACATGTATAGGTTACTACAGTAAGGGGACTTACTGTATGTTTTCAGATGATGTTATGTGTAGGTGACAGGATGTGGTAGTTTCAAGATTGAGGTTTCCATCAATGACAAAGGGGGAGATTGTTGGAAATATTGTCATTGATGTCAAAGGTTTAGCATTATTGGTGATAAAGGCCCCATTGCATTTAATGTTGTTTGTAATAAATATATCTTGGCTAATGTGAGTTAATATTTATTTAATATTAATGAATATATTTTTGGTTGCATATGAGACAAAATAAGGGCCCATGGAGAATTTGAAGAGCCATGAGTAAAGACAAAATAAGGATGGGACACTTTTTCCCATGAAGAGTCATCTTATGGAATACCAAGAGTCACCAAGTGAAGATAAAAGAGTAAGGGCACAATTTCTCATGAAGGGACACTTTGAGGAATACAAAAAGTCACCAAAGATAAGGACAAAAGTGGGAAGGACGTTTTTGGTCATGAAGGGTCACCACATGACTTTTCAAAGGCTTGTATATGAAGGGTCATCCAAGATTGGTGCCATTTTCCATGAGGATTGAAGGGTCACAGAGGGGGAAGGCCAAAGGTCATTTGGAAAGCTATAAATAAAGGCTTGAGAAGCCATTTGTAATATGGAAGAGAGAGATTGATTTGATATTGTAAGATCTAGCTTAGAATAGCAATTGTGAGAGATGAATATGATTTGTATTTGTTATATCTAGCTTAAAAGAGCAAAAGTGAGAGAGATGAAAGAGATGTTGTATTGATCTATCATTTTTTGAGATAGCAACATTGAGAGATAGGTGTGTGGTATACACAAAGGGGTTGGTGCTCCTATGGGTTGGTTCTCACGAATTGTTGCTGGATTGGTGCTCATGAATAATAGCTGGGTTGATGCTTGGTAAAGGGGTTTGAAGCTCCTATGGGTTGGTGCTCACAAATTTTAGCTGAGGTTGGTAATCAGCAAAGGGGTATGTTGCTCCTGTGGATTTGTTCTCACAAATATACTTGAGATTGTTCTCTGTGGTTTTTCCCACATTGGGTTTCCACATTATATCTGGTGTCTCTCTCTATCTTCTGTGATGTTTATTGTTTGAGTTTTATTGCATATCTTAAATGTTTGATTAAGTGGAATTTGATAAAGGGAAAGTTTTATAAGATATATAATACACTGATTCACCCCCCCTCTCAGTATATTCTGTGCTTAACACCAAAATAAAATTAAAAAAGGCACCTTTGGATAATACAATCCAACAGGCCCTTCACATGGAAAAATCCTCAACATCTCCTATCTGGAGCAACAAGTAAAAATCAAAGCACCAACATCAGAATTAGAATTAAAATCAACATCAATATCAACACCATCATCAGATTCTACATCAACATTAGTATTATAATAAGATTTAGTATCTCATGGCATTAGTGACACACCTCTTGTAGCTTAGTTTGAAAACATCAATGATCATTCCATAGTTTTTGAGGAAGTTTCCTTTAACATCAAAATAAATTCTCTTAGTATCCTCTATGAGTATTGTGTAACCTTTAATCTTTCCATCAACATCACCTATACTTTTCACATTAGTCACCATATCCCTTATCTTGACATCCAATATCTTGCACATATCAATTGGGATTGATAAAATCACACATTGTTGGACTTCTTCCATAGAAATATATTAGTGGTAGAATTTATGGGGATCCAAAACAAAATTTATTCATAAGAAAACTCCCCAAGTGAAACCTTATTTGAGGCACTATGGGATCATCAAGATAAAAATATTATAAGTCTAGAAGAAAATTTCCCTAGTGAAACCTTGTATGAGGCACTAGGGGAATTCAAAATATAAAAATTCACTCCCTTGGTGAAAACCTATTTGAGGCACTAATGGATAATTCAAATCAAAATCATCTTAATCAAGAATATTTTGTTGGTAAAAACCTCCTTGAGGTACCAATAGATGAACAAATCATTTTTGTATCACTTGATGAAGAATCATTGAAGTCAATATCATAATAGTTAATAATCCAAAAATCATTTGTATCACAAATGCTCTCAGCCCTAAAGTGTATAAAAATATCATGGTCCTCCTAAGATAAATTTTAAAGGTATTTGACCCCAAAACATCCAAAATCATGTTGAAATTGGAAAATAAAAAATAAAAAATGATGTGTGTGACCATTAGTCCCAAATTTCCTTGGTCCCCCTACAACTATAGAACTCTTTGTGATCTTATTTTTTGTTATTTACAGAACACACCCTAACTTCATCATGAAATATCTTTTTGCTTTGAATTTTGGTCTTTTAATTTAATAAAGTTGGTTGCCTTGGATTACTTAAATCATTGGTCTAACTTGAAAGAGTCTTTGGGATGCTGCAACGTGAATTTTAGTCTTACTTTGCTATTTTACCAAGTTTGAAACACCAATTTTCATCATATGTACTTGGTTTACGAAGATTGCATGGAGAAATTTATTGATATAATTAATGGGATTTGATTAAATATAATAATTATTGGTCTATCCTTAAACATGTTATTTAGTGTATTCAAATTTTCCTTCTAAACCATTTTTCCTTAGATTTATACAAATTGTCTGATTGTTATAGAATTTTATATTCTTTTCCTTAGAAATTTGGTCCAATTCTGCTTCAGTTCGAGTTGAATAGACTAAGATTTTGTATTGTTTCATTTTTTAGACTTCATCATTTCATTTATATTAGAATAAATTAGCTTTTTCTTGATTTGACATGACTATTTTATTTTGTGTTTTTGTCTCCATTTATTCCATTTCTACTTTTTTTGAATGAAAGTGGCTAAGTGTTTATATTGTCTCATTTTTAGACTTAGTCAATTTTCTTGTGACTAGGAAAAATTGCCTTTCATTATGGAATTTAACTTAGTCATTTTATTTAAAGTTTGAATTCAAATACTAATGACTACTTTATTTTCATAGGTCAATGGTCACTTCTTTTCTTATGAGCCCTAAATGAGTAATAATTTGTCACTTGTCACTCACTCACTCACTTCCTCATGGGATTTCAAGACTTAGTTTATTTTAAGATATTTACGAGCCTCTAAGTAAATGGGATTATGATGCATGTCATGACAATACTTCCCTACTTCATTGAGGCAGTTCACTATTTAGGCTTAGGAGAACTACATCAGTCAAAGGCCCTCTTCAGAGTATTAACTATGTAGGTAGTGCTCATTGATAGAGGGGTCTTTGGGGTCAGCTCAACACTATATGCCCATTAACCTATTTTTCCCCAAGGTTACTATGAATATGGATAACTAGGGTTTTAAAATTTCATGAAGAGTGACAGTCTATGAATTAGATCTGAATACACCAGAGTAAAGGTGAATGTAAACCTTGAAGCATCTAGGGAGTCACATCCTTTTCTAGTAAGTATTTTGTATAAGACACCTATGTTAGGTTAAGATAATAGTGTTGATATAATGATCTGAGGTTTACTCTAGTGTCTAAGGCTCTAGAGGCACTCAAATTAAAATTTGATGACTATTTTAGAATCATCTTCCAATTTTCTTCCTACCTATTCTAGATCTAGAACTATGTTAGCATCAAATCCAACTAATTACATTACGTATTTTTCATTTACATATATATCATAATTTTACTTATTATTTTTATCCTATCTTAGTTTAAATAATTCAACATATATTATATCTAAGTTCTACATGTAATTGTCTTGCTGTAAAGATAATTTATCACCCTTGTACCTTAGGCTATATCCACCCCTTTAACCCTAGACAACTCCAATATAGATCAATTTAGGTTTAAACATTTAGTGAACCTAACCTTTGAACATCATTCTTACCTACATGTACCATTTAGGATTTTCCTTACTTGATTTGTCCTAATCTTTCTGTTCTTTGTCTCTCTCATCATGGATGATATGAATTGCTTTGATGACTATGTGAAATAACCCAAAAATAAATTAGGAATTGCTAACAAAGTACAAAAAAATTGTATGTAGATCCCACTACACAATCTTTCCATGCATGATGTAGTCATCATGCTACTACATAAGATGAGTAGATAACCCATAAATGTATTGGGTCAATGAGATACTTATGCAAGGATGACCATCGCTAAAGGATTTCATAGAGAAAGGGGTTGCCTAAAGTATGATACACCATTTGAGGGGTATTAGTGTGTGGGTTCACACCAATAACCTTCAAACCTTTATAAGGCACTCAATTTCCCCATCAGACCACCTAGGGATCCTCAACCCAATATAAGTACTCAATAACCCTATACGGTTATGACTTGGTAACTCATGAGGCAAGAAGGTTTCTTTTAGGCCAATAGTTATCCTTAAATAAGGTTAATGACCCAGGGTAAATATTTAACATAAAAATGAGTCATCTTAGTGGCCAATATTAATTATATAATTTTGATAAAAAGGAGGTAACATAGCAAATATAATAGATCCTAAAAGGAAAACCAAGGTACATCATACCAAGCATTTACTTAATCAAGACTTATAATGATTTAAGATAATCAATTAGCTAGCATTAACCACTACCAAGGTGATGTATCATAAAACCTATAGAATGAACAACCTTTATGATCACCCAGGTGAAGACCAGTTCTAGTTTTACCCCCATTGGATCATTGTACCATGACCCATAGTCTTAGGGGTCATTGTACCCACATTCCTTCTATTAGTGAATACCACCATATCACTTATGGATCCAACATATATATATATATATATATGGATGATTATTATGGGAATTATATAAATGTATTCCTATTGCCAACAAGAACTAATTAAATTTCACCAACCAATAATGTTCATGTTAAAAATGAACATAACCTCCTTAACAGTCCTATTATACACACAAGGACTCATTCATTTGGGATTGTATAAATATATGCCTAACCATATGATCCTGACACTAATGGTCCTTCTCAAATTTTTAAATTAATAGCAAGTAAATAATTTATGAATTATGAACCATGTCATCTAACATCACAAAATAAACCATTAGGCCATTATCAACTTCGTGAAATAGGCTACTTGTGGCTATATTTAGGGATGGATAATTTACATGTCACAAATTGATTGCACATGGTCAATCAATGCATTCCAAGAGTAATTTTCCAAATTAGAATCATGTTGAGATTTGAAGCTTCAACCCACAAGTCATGATAACAACCATTAAATCATGGCTGAATTCATACATTTATAAGTCAATAATGATTGATTTATTAATTTTCCAATTGAATAAAGCTTTCACACTTGCACTACCAAACATAATATGACTAGATTAACATCTAATTATTAATAGGGGGTAAAACATGTAATAAATACATCCATATATCTAACCCATAAACCAATATGGAAATATGAACAACTAACATATCATCTTCATTAAAAGTTTTCCATAATATGAAAACTAAATGTGGCAAATACATTTATAACACTTTATATAATGACGTGGCCTAGATAATCACACACACACACACACACACACACACACACACACACACACACACACACACACACACACACACACACACACACACACACACACACACACACACACACACACACACACACACACACACACACACACACACACACACACATTACTGTTCTTAATATTGTGAACACTTATTGCTTAACTTAAGCAATTAAGTGTAGAGATTTATTTCATATATGTATATGTATATGTATATGCACATGCGCGCGCGCGCGCGCGCGTGTGTGTGTGTGTGTGTGTGTGTGTGTGTGTGTGTGTGTGTGTGTGTGTGTGTGTGTGTGTGTGTGAGGAATACCTCATACACCTCAAAACTAACCAATATAAAGAGAACATCATAATCATCTAACACAACATAATTTAATAGCTAGAGGCTAGCTGAATATCATTAACACATCTATATAATTCCAACCATGGATAATATAGCCTTTATTCTCCAAACCACCTGGGTATCCCTCTTTAAAACAAGGAGATTTACAATAACTTTAATTTAACCATGCTCATAGAGGTGATCATTCTAATATGAAACTGTAATATAACATAATAATCCTTAATATAAGGATGTCATTTATAGGTACAAGATGAGATACTACAAAATACAAAATTTTGTGGAATATAATAGACCACACCACTGATTCTTAATATCACATAAATAAGTTTGATACAATAGCTCGAATAACCCTAAGAGGTTGATATTTTTATCACACACACACACACACACACACACACACACACACACACACACACACACACAACCCTGAGGTCATATTAAAACCATTATGATAACATATAAGTATAATTTTAGAACAAGACCATCTCTAAGAATTATACCAACTAAATTAGTTAATGCATTAAAATAAAATCAACAGTTAGATTTATCATCTCAGATTTCACCTTGGTTATCAATGATGAACACATCATTCAACAAGTGACAAGTTAATTAGGAAACCATTTAAATAAGGAAAGATCCAACTAGATTATAATCCCTATGCTAAAAAGGGGTGAAATAAATGTGTTATCATAAAGTTGGTGATGTGAACCCCCCCTTAGTAGATGTTTGGAAAGTCAAATTTACAATTTAATAAATCAAATCCAAAGAGAATAATAAAACAACTAATTTAATTCCACATTAATAAAATTGAGCATCGCCAATAATTAATTACTATGGTAACATTTTCCTTTAAAAAAGGATAAAACATCCATGAAACTTTCATATAAACCCCCAAATATGTAGGGTATTGTAAAGTCAATATACAACCCACAAAATTACATAAACAATGCATTCAACATGTCTATGATGGTCTACAATGGAAAAAAAATGCATTCTTTCTCTAATTGTAATGTAATATTACTTTAAATTAACTTGTTTTTCTCACATATTAAGTATAAACATCCAAGACCAGATAAGATAGTTAAAATCCATAACATGTATACTATCTAAGATGTTATTCATAAGAGTAGAAACAAACAAGTCGATCAAACCTATACATAATCATTCAATGATTCCATATGAATACATCATAAAATTATCACTGTTAATAAAAGTGTATAATTATAAAAAAGAAAGCTAAAACTAGAGCATTATAGGCAACTAACTAGTGCTACCAGTTGAGGGTAATTAACCTCCCCATTGGCTCAATGCCACTATACCATCACCAAATTTATTTAAAACTCACATGCCACCCATTATTAAATTGAAATTTAACTAATTTTGAATTATTTTTAAAAGACTTGGTTATTTTGATAATTCCATACTTATATAATCTCACATTATTTCAAATTATTAAGTATGGATGCCTCAATATAAGTAATGAGAAAAGGTATAGCTTATGATCAGCCTTTTAGTTACCAGATAATATATAGTGGGCACCCCATAGATGAATTTATGTAAAAGAGATCATATTGACAAATAGTCAATTTGTATATAAATAACAAGAAGAAAGAGTTAATATAATAGAAAATGTAATTCAGCCAAGCATATATTCCTATCATTAAATTATTCAACAAATCCATTATATATAGGTAAATTAATAGTCATCCCATAATAACTCATTTATTTCCCATGTAATTTCCTACCATGGGTCAATAATTACAACCAATATTATATCATTAGGTTAATTATAACTATACACGTGTTCATTATAATTAACATAAACCTTAAGCTACTAGTTTCTTACCATTTCCTAAAACATGAACTTCATTTTAATGATAGACCAGCTTCTAGATAAACATCAATCATAGAAATGAACATACTTATATGGGTGATACCAAGTTTGGAAAAACTACCATAAAACCAACATATATAAAAATTACACACAATTTATATACAATTAAACCCTCAACACAAAATATGCATAGATTTAAAATGACTCTCCAATAATACAAACCATAACCATTATAGACATAGTTATACCATCAATACAATATAATAAAATTAAGCAACCACCATCTTTATCTAGGAAAACAAGAACACCACAAGATATTTCCAAACAATCAACATACATTTACCCCAAGCCATCGCATAGACCCATGTGGAATTAATAAAATATTCCCACATGAGGATATACCCCACTAGGTTTTTATGCAAAACTTACAATATTAAAAATGGATTCAAGTTTCAAAAATTAGACTAAAAGGAGAATCACATGCTTGTAGAAATATATATGTAGGTTTTATTTTTGTTTTTATCCCATAGTGGTGCCATACCAATAACAACAATGCCATTCTTCTTTGCCTTGACCTACTATTTCTCTCTTACCTAAATTCTCTCTACTCTCCTTCTTCGTACTCATTCTTATCTCTTTCTACTCACCCCCAGCATGGTGGTAGCCTATGCAGGCATGAAACCCTTATTTTATCTATAATCTCTTCCAAAATAAGTCAACAACCCAAAATGATAGCCAAACCAATGCTATCCAATGAAAACCCTAATAATTATTTTGTCTCAATGCTAAAATCTAATTTTGTGATAAGTCCACATCAAAAATAAAGTTGCACCCAATATTCGATCTTGCATCAAAGAGGAAACATTATTTCCTTCATGCATTTACTATTTTTTTTCCAACTGAAGAATTTCAACATTGATTACAAATAAAGTGGGGGAATACAATTGTTCCTTTGTTTTCACTTATTTTCAATCATGGGCATTCAAAGAACACCCTTGCCCCCATATGGCTCATTACCACATCATAATCCAAAACCTTCTTCCATAAGAAGGTTGTGAGCCTAAAAGTTAAGTTGTTTTACCACCACACCTTAAATACTTAAAACAAAATAAAGTTCTCTTTTTTTAACATAAGCCAATGCACTTGAAATCTTATACTCTTTACACCAATCACTAAAACTTTAAACAATTAAAATTCCTTATATATATATATTCATGTCATAGTCATAATATTTATAATTCACCAATGCAAGCTTAAGGTCTTAGTGATAAAGCAAGTTAAATTGTCAAGGATAATCACTTAACAACCCACCTCATATTATATACTTATGAATATATGCATAAATTTTACAAACCATATTAGCTTTCAAAGTATGATGAAGTAAGCTCCTCTTGAACACACACACACACACACACACACACACACACACACACACACACACACACACACACACACACACACACACACACACACACACACACACACACACACACACACACACACACACACACACACACACACACACACACACACACACACACACACACACACACACACACACACACACACACACACACACACACACACACACAAGGTGGTCTACATGTATATATGTAAAAGTCATATATAGACCAACTTGTTTTGTGTGTGTGTGTGTGTGTGTGTGTGTGTGTGTGTGTGTGTGTGTGTGTGTGTGTGTGTGTGTGTGTGTGTGTGTGTGTGTGTGTGTGTGTGTGTGTGTGTGTGTGTGTGTGTGTGTGTGTGTGTGTGTGTGTGTGTGTGTGTGTGTGTGTGTGTGTGTAAATTATTAGATTCATATTTGAAATTAGTCCAATTTAGACCAAAATCCAATAGGTCATGCAACTAAGCCTTATCCATAATGATAAAATATGCTGACTGGTGGGAATATGACACTATGATTATAAAACTCTCTAGATTTATATTAAGGAAGGGGTGAAAATTGATTACTCTTGTATTATTCTAAGTGCTAAAGCCACAGATATAAAATATAGTAATGGTGGTACCTACCATCCCTCAAATCAAGTCCATACTCTGACTATTTCAAGAGATGATTTGATCCATATTAAGGAAGATAAAGAGCCTTTATCCATATTTCCTACACCAACATCATATGATTTTGGCCTTCGGTATTTGCTAAAATATGGATACAAAGGTCAAGGATTGGGCAAATATGAGCAAGGTATAACACAACCTGTATCTCTTAAAAATAATAAAAATTAATAAGGCTTGGGATATTCAAAAAAATCCATGAGTCACTAACAAGGCAAGTCATCTGATCGGGTCCTTCATGCACATTCTACCATAAAAATGATTGCATATGACCAAGATTCTTCTTCATATGATCGTCAAAAGTTACAACAAATACACAAGTAAATTATGACTAATTTACAAACTAATTATAAAGGTAATGAACCAAAGTATTCAAATGGTCCAAGTTATTCAAATGATATACCAAAATTAATAAATTTTAAAGATCCAATACCACTACCAAAATATCTTAAATCTAGTGATCATGAACTTGCAGTTTTTATCCATAAGGATTATGATACTCATATACTTAGATTCAAAAAAGATGGTGGGTTAACACCAATGATAACATATATGACACACACCATTGTTCCCATGGAATATCTTATTTTTATGATTACCATTATTGGGGATCTTCAAAAATAAGTCTCTATACTTCAAATTCAAATGGCTTTCCATAATACTAACGCAAAAGTGACTTCATTTAACAATCAACCTATTGCACAATGTATACTTGAATTCCTTGTCCACAAGGTTTTGAACTACCAAATTTACCTATATTTTTGAGTCAAAAGGATCCATTTGACCACATGGTTAACTATGTACATTATTTTGGTCAATGGACAGAAAATTACAAACTATTGCTAAAAATATTCCACATGAACATTTCTGATGAGGCTCAAAATTGGTTCTATAACCTACCAAAAGGTCCTTTAACGACTTTTGTATAACTGGAAGATACTTTCTTCATGGATTTTAATAGCCACAACATTAGAACATTTTAAAAATTTCAAGCAATGTGATGATTAATCCCTTCAAGATTATACTATTCAATTTAAAAGTACATCATATGAGATAGCATGTATACCCTTAGACTTGGAATTAAAATATATTTTTAGTAGTGGGATTCTTTCCCCATTAAAGGAAATAACATTTCATAAACAATATGATTGATTTACACATTTATATGTGGGTGTGCAATGATATGATTCATTCATCCTTACTCATTTAAGGAAGATTAACATATTACCTTCTAAGTATCAAAGTTTTATTCCTCACATAAAGGAGGGAGATAAATTAGTAAATAAACGTTATCAACAAAAATGTGGAGTTCATAATCTTTGCATGGGTGTTTTATAATGGTTACTCAAAAAGGGACTATTTCAATATCCACATCATATGCAAAAACTCCATAGCAAACAACACCAAAAGCATCCACATCAAAAAAATTTAACAATTATAGTATTCATGGGTGGTGTTTATTTTTGGCATTACCATATTTATCCTACGCAAGAAAAAACTACTTGTAATGTAAGACATTTACAAAAAATTAGCCTTGATCTAACAAATTACAAAATAAAGGAGGTTGGAAAGACTCTTTAGGCAACATAATAATACCAATTTTTTGTGGTCCTAAAGTAATTCAAACATGGTTTTGGGTTATGCCTACCACATCCCCATATGATTTTACACAAGGAACTCTTTGGTTATACCAAATTAAAGCAAAAATTGATCCAAATAAATGATGCATTTCTTTTTCTCATGAAGGAAAATTAATCCATATTCTAAATGATAGCATTATTTCTTCTACTACATATGAAAATCATGAAGAGGAACATGTTATGTAACTTTTCAACTTATCCAATTAAGATATAAATAATGTAAAATATCCAACATAAGGTTTTTAGGAACCGAGTGGGGAGATACCTATGACCGTCTATTAGATGAGATCATAGGGTAATCTCTTCAAATATTCCAAACAAAAAAATAAAAAACATTCAAAACTCCAAAAATATTTCCAGCACTTCCATGTTCTATTGGATGCTTGGCATCTATGTGTTAATTCAATGTTAATGCATGGCATACCAGTTACTCATATATACATGTGTGTTGTACTTATACTTGAGTTTGATACATGTATATCCATATACATGATCTATTCCTATTTTCAGGTGTTGGGAATTTCTTCTATTCATATCATATGGACATTAAGGGAATCCACCCATATGATCATGATACACATAGGTTATATCATTTTATGGTCTCTTTGTTATCATGTTTGAGCTCATATACGTAATTATACATGCCTTTATCCATGATTATATATTTCACAAGGTACTTGATATACTATGCATTTGATGTTTTCTCTAACATATTTGAACCATAAGCTACTATGATATATTTATGTTGGTTTCTTATTCTTTCTTTTATGCACTTCTTTGAGTGTCTTGACTTGTATTGTCTTGATTATTTGAGCATTTGAATATATTATTTTATTTATGGCCCTCATGCCTATGTGTGTTTTGTTTGACATTTGAACATGTCATTGATTATTTTATGGACATTCTAATATGTCATTCTTACTCTTTTGAAAATTTTACTAAGTTATATTCCTTCGATTATGGTGCATTTGAATACGCCCTTTGTTTATGGTCTCCATAGACCATTGCCTTTTGACTTGATTTGGAGTGCTCTTGTGTGTGCATTTGATTTTCTTGTTGAGATTGTAATGTTACTATCTATATTTTGTCATGATATTTATCATGCATCTTAGGCCTTCATGTGATCACATTGTTTTATGTGCTTCAATGCTACATTTACCTAGACATATTATGTTATATGCTACTTGGTTTTATTTAAAGATTATATAATTGTCTTATCCTTTTGAGGTGAGGTAACTAATGGTCTATATTCTTACCTAACCTAAAAATGGGGGTAATATCTTTAGGGGATTATCATATAATCATGTTTTTCACATTTTGCATAATTTTAAATTCAATGGGGGCATGTCATATAGGCATGGCTTCCAAACATTCACAGTTTTAGATTTAGTGGGGGCATGCTTTGGAAGCATGTTGTCCACACTTATTCAATATATGAGACACTTACATATAGTGAGGGAATTTTTTGGAAATATGCCCTCTACATTGGTACTTATATTAATTTTAAATTCAATGGGGGCATGCTTTAGAAACATGTTCTCCACACTTATTCAATATTTGACACATATAGATTTAGTGGGGGTATATTTTAGAAATGTGTCCTTCACATTGGAATTTATTCCAATTTTTAGATTTATCCATATATATTTGGGACATGATTTTGAATCATTTTCTCCACAATTACATAATTTTCAAATTACCTAAGCACACAATTATATGATTCAAATTCATAGTTATGAACTAATTATTTACATTGGTACCATTGTTATACATAGTTTCAGCATGAGACACATATAAGGTACATATTATATGCAACATGCACCTAATATTGTAAAATCTAATTTAGTTTTAGATTTTAAAACACTCTCAGGGACCGTCATCACCCACTAGGATGTAATTTTATGGACTGTATTGAGATAATCTAGTGCAATAATTGGTTTCTTTTTGGTATGGTTGAGGTAATTAAATCACTCAACTTTTCCAATTTCTTAGGTTGGACTTGATTTTATCATCCAACCTTACCAATTTTATAGTATGATTTGACTTTGTTCACTCATAATGACTAGTTTATAAGTATGATATGGATGTATGGTTGATCTAATCTCAATTGGCAGGTGGTAACTCACCTTGTATCCAAGGTTGGGGTCATGTGCCTTCCAATCTCTATATATATCTCTATCTCCTTGGATATATGCACATTTAAGATTTATATATATATTTCATAATCTCAATTTTATATCCTTACAATGATACATCTTTCAAACCAACTTGCCAATAGGCAAGGCAGTTACATTGATACATAAGTGTACTCTTAAACCTTATTATTTCATTTTCAATCAATTTTAAATACTTTCAAATTAAAATTATATGCATTGATTATGTACTATATCATTCTCTTAGTCATAGGTCAATCAGCAATAAAGCACTCAAGTTAGACTCAAGTAAAGTAAAAGTGTGTTATACACACCCAAGTAAGCATTTCTTCTCCTTTAAACCAAAAATTCAATTAATAGATTAAAGGGGAGGAAATATAAACACTATTTTATGGATTATATAACACCTTAGTCTTGTACAATTTGAAAAAATAGATCTTGGTTGTTCCTCTGAGTTTTATACATTTTACACTTTTATAAGTCTCGCATCTACTCTATATTATTCCCATCATCTTATCTCTTGGTCTAACAAGTCTTATGTTGATGAGCCAGTTTTACACCTCTACAAGTTCTGAGTCTATACCTAATTTCCTATTCCCTAGACACTAGTGTCTAGGATAGATACCTACATTGAAATAAGTGTGGACTACTCTAACATAAGTTTCCAGTGCCCTAAAGCCATCTAATTTACAAATGAAATGTATCTTAATGGTCAGCCTAAGTGATTTAATGTAATTTATTTCTCCAAAGGGATTGATATAAATACAAGATCAACCCTCATTCATTCCTCACTTACAAGACCTATTACAAACCAATGCAACCTATCAAAATCATTCAATCAAGCACTTAATAAATCAAAGATTCACTATTTTCTCCTATTTTCATATTAGTCATAGGGAAAACACATACATAGGTTTGAATTACTAAAGGAATAACCCAAGATCTCGATTTTCCAAGTTATAAGCTAGGTCATTGTTATACTTACCTTCCACATATTGCATGATTCACATACAAGAAAACATGTAGGGGACAACTACATTAGTCTAAGGCCCTCTTCAAATAATTAGACTATGTAGGCAACACTTATGGATAAATGGGTCTTTGGGGTTAGCTTGACACTGTGTGCCCACTAACCCATTTTTTCCCAAGGTTATTATGAAGATGAAGAACTAGGGTTTTATAATTTCATGAGTGATAGTACACAAACCAAATCAAAATACACCTAAACAAAGGTGAAGATAAACCCAAAAACATCTAGGTAGTCACATCCTTTTCGAGAAGATATTATATATAGGACACCTATGTTAGGTTCAGATAGTAGTATTGATGTAACCATCCTAGGCTGATGCTAGTGTCTGAGGCTCTAAAGGCACTCAAATCAAAAATTGGTGACTATTCCATAATCATCATCTAGTTTGAATCCTATAAATTCCATATCTAAAACTATGTTAACACTAGAACTAGATAAGTACATTACTTTTTCATTTCTATATCTAGCATAAATGTAATTTCTAATTTTAGCTTGTCTCAATTTAATGAAATTAACATATGTTATATTTGAATTTAGCATCTAATTGACTTGATATAGATATATTTTATCACACTTGTATCTATGAGCTAGGAATTTGACTCAAGAGAGGTGTTAGTATTGTGTTAGTCTCGAAATGAAAAACAAATTGACAAAAACACACTAACTAGCATAAATCTCTAGGCCTAGTTATTAGGGAGAGCTTAATGAGGAAAAACCATTTGAAAACACAACTAAAAATGGAAATAAATAAAAAATATGAATACAAAATACTAATTTCTTACCAAATCCTTGATTAATCCAAAAGGCTCCTTCTTTGGCTTGCTTAGATTGTGTTTCAAGAGATCTTCTTCAATGGAGTGTGGCTACCTTCATCTCCTCTTAGCACCTTTGGATTTTGCTTGGCTTAGCTCAACAATTTGGCATTATAACACTAATTGAAATGTATTTTGGAATCAATTTGACATGGTAACTTTACATAAATTAATATTTTTTATTCATGTGGTAAGGCAACCTATTTATAGAATTTTGTAAATGGGTAGATACAACCTGAACCATCCATCTCAGGATTGAGATGTATGTCTAAGGATTAATCTAATTTTGAAATAAAAATTCATAAATAGGCTCATCAATATTTGGGATAGAAGAGAAATTAAGAGGCATGGAGGGCATTGATGAAGTATGGGAGGAATTAATCTTGATATATGTGGCATTTATGGCCTAAGGATGTCTTTCCAAGAAATGATGTCACCTGATGATACAAATATTCAATATTTATTTATAAAAACAAGTATTCAAAAAAAATCCATGTAATTCTTAATTAGGCTTTAATTTGGTTTAATTATCTCTTAAGTATGATTAAGTACTTTGTGCACCAATTACTTAAATTGATCAGAATGCCTTATTATTGGTCCAAAATTTGACTGGATTAGAATTAGAAGTCAATATCATATGTGTTGGATCTATTATCCCATTTAGGATGTTACCAACACCAAATAACAAAGGCATGTATCTTGTGCAAGAGATTTGATAGAAAAGAGCAATCTAAATCACCCAGGTGTGAAATTGATAATTTGACTTGAAATGATCTAATGAAAGTTAGCTAGCCCTTAAATTTCACTACCCCATTAAGGATACCTTAGCCAAAATCATCACTTGAATATATCAAATTCAAAGTTTTTAATGTGCTTTGGTGTTTTTAGGCCAAATTGTGCACTTTAGTTGGAAATTGGTCAAAATCCTAATTAGAGATTATCAGTGGCCAGATTTAGGTGTCTATAGTATTCCCCTATTTGGGAAGGCATTGCAAGTTATAAACACAGTAACATCTTCTCAAAGAATGAAAAAGGTCCTGTATGCCTAAAATTATAATGATGATAAACTAACTATATGATGCCCCCTCAAAGGAATAGTTGGTACAAATAGGTCAGAAAATGATCCCTCAAAAAGAAAAAAGTTAAACAAGGGGACCAAAGAAAGGAAAGATGATGGGAGGAGAACACAATGATTTTGAAAAAGTAATCAAAATCACTAAGAATACAAGTGGGATGGTGTAAAATGGTTTCCCCAAAGGCAGTTATAAGCATTGTACCCTAATAGTGGAAATGTGGTATGATAACATAATGATTTTCCCAAAGGAGGTTATTGAGAAGATGGAGTTGCCCCAGTTCGGATGGACAAACAAGATAATAACATGCCCCTATATGAGCATAAAAATTAAAGTGGTGACAAAACAATGATTTACCCAAAGGTAGTTATACTCATTGAGAAATGTAGGTGGGATGATGTGCCATGATTTTCCCATAGGTGGTTATATCATTAGACCCAAATTATGGCAAACATGATTGAATGGCTGCTTGATTATGGTAAATTAACATAGAGGGTAATGATGAGTTAAAGCAACCTACTAGTAGGGAGATGCTCATCTGAACTAATAAAGGTTGAAATTATTTCATGGTTAATTACTCTATTTGCGATATGACTAGGATTGAATCATAATGTCAATGCTAAAGAGATGGTGATGTCACCATTATTGAATAGACTTCTTAAAGCTGAGGTTTTTTATAACACGTGTCGGTAGGCCTCATGATATAACATCATGAGGACTTGGCCAAAATATGCATAAGGATTGACTCCCAAAATCCAATACTCAATAGAAAATAATGCACCAATGATAGAAACCATGATGACAATGTAAACATATAAATATGGATAGATTCAAGTGTAATTGTGGGCAAGGAATCACCCAATGAACACACATAAACTGAATCAAGGCAATAGTGCTGAAAGCAAACAAAAAGATAGACAAACAAACAACACAATAGAAACGATATGAATATTGTTCCTAAAAAATAGGTGACAACTTAACAAATGAACAAATTAGGGGAATAAAAGAAAAGGAAGGGGGTGTTAAAGTTGTCTCTAGATGCACTAGGCAAGTAGACATTGCCTCCATAGATTCATGGACATAATGTCTAAGAAAAAATTCAAGCCAAATGTAGTTCTCCCAAGGAATGGGAAAAAAATGATAACTGATGAAAACAAATAGAATGGATGTGATATAAGAATAGGAATGATCTTGCAAAATGGTAAGTGCGTGAGAGAAAAATGTTAAAAAGGATGGGGAAACTAAGAAATAGGTGATTTGTTTATGACTTAATAAGGGTTCCTACAATCCTTAAAACAAAGAAGTGGTCAATGTTTTTGTTCTTTTCTATCGATTTTACAAATGTTTTTAGAATTTTTTAAGTATCTCAACTCGATCAAGAATGATGAGACACTAAATGGTGTAAGCTCATGAAATAATGAGAGCACTACTTAGGTTGCTCATAAAATAGTGAGAGCATTCAAACTTAGGTTATTCATAAAATGGTGAGTGCGTTTAAACTTAGGTTACTCATAAAATAGTGAGAGCATTCAAACTTAGGTTGCTCACAAAATAATGAGAGCGTGTAAACTTAAGTTGCCCACAAAATAGCAAGAGCGTTCAAACTTAGGTTGCTTACAATATGATGAGAGTGTGGCATAGGTGTGACTGAGATAACCTCAACAAGTATCGAGTGTTTCTTATATAGTCCCAAAGTAGGACGTCAAGTCACTATAGTTCCACCCTAAAATGAAGGAATTTGACTAGTGTAGCAGTCAATTCAAACAAAGTAAGCATAGTTGGTATAAAGGCATAGTATGACATAAGAAATGGCAATTTGGTTCATCAAGGCTCAATAAACAAATTTTGCCCCTAGTTTGCCCATAAGTGGTTATAACTAGTACACAAAGACATAAATCAATGGTATTAATTTCCTAAAGGTGGTTATAATTAGTAGCAAGATCGGTGATAATGAAAGAACAACAAATGAAAGATGCAAATGCTAAAACTTCTATCATACTACTCCAAGATATAATATTTATTTGAAGTACTTGAAAATAACTAATGAACCTGATCAAATTCCTTTGTGTCGAATAAGTACAACTAATGGCAAAACCAAGTTTAATCAAATGGGCTAGGTAAATGAGATTTAGAAGATGCTTGGTAGATAGAATAGAATAGTAATTCGGATGTAATGGGTTAAGAGGAATGAAAAAAATGATATTTGTATAAAGAAGAAAAGTGATAAAATGGCACAACTAAAATGATACTTGTAGATAATACACCCTAACACTTAAGCATAGTACTGCTTAAGGTGAATAATATTCATTAGCTCAAGAATTTCCTCTCCATCTTGTGTGGTGAGCTTATATGCCCCTGATCCATAATCTATAGTAATGATGAAAGGCCCTATCCAGTTTGGTTTCAGTTTACCTTTATGTTTTTTCTTAGTAGTAGTATTCTTTTGGTTTTATTTAAGAACAAGATCACCAAGTTTAAATGTTCTATACTTGACACATCAATTATAGTGGCCTTTGAGTTAGTTCCGATATGACTAAAGATTTTTGAGTGTAAATGTGCATTGTTCATCATGTAGGTCTAGCTCTTGTAGGTGAGCTACTTGATAGTCATGATCATCTAGGACATGCTAAAAAGATATGTATAGTGAAGGCAATTTGAACTCAATTGGAAGGATGGATTTTGTACAATAAATAAGTGAATATAAAGTAGTTCCTATAGGGGTATGGTGATTGGTACATTATGCCCAAAGGGCACAAAATATCTGAAGGTGCCAATCATGACTAACATCATTGATAATCTTTTTGAGAATATTGACAATGGTTTTATTCAATGCTTCAGCTTGGCCATTACCTTGAGGATAGTATGTTGTAGAAAAATGTTGTGTGATGTTATATTTGACACATAGCTTGTTGACATCCTTATTCTTGAATGATCTTCCATTATCAGATATAATGTTAGAAGGGATACTATAGCAGTAAATGAGATGGTTGAAGATGAACTTGGAAATTTGATTTCCAGTCATGTAAGTGAGGGGTATAGCTTCAACCCACTTAGTGAAATATTTGGTGGTGGTAAGGATATTTTTATGCCCATTAGATGAAGTGGGGTTGATCTTCCCAATGAGGTGAAGTCCCCATGTAGTAAATGTCTATGGTGTCGACATTAGTTTCAAAGTTTGGGCTAGGGCATGAATCAAATTAACATGACATTGACATTTATCACACTTATTTACATATGCCATTGTATCTGCATCCATCATGGGCTAATAATAACCAATATGCAAGAGATTTTTGGATAAGAATACCCCATTAGAATGATCTCCACATACCCCTTCATGAACTTCTCTTAATGCTAGTGTAGACTCTGCCAAAGTTAAATAATGAAGTAGAGTTCTATCAAAATTATGATGGTAAAGGGTGGATCCAAGTAGAGTATAATGAGTGGAGTGATGAATAAAGGCTTTGGTTTATTTTTGAGATAGGTTAGGTGGTATAACTTGGTCATGAAGGTAGTTATAAAGGTTTAAATACTAGATAGAATTAGGACCAACAATATCACAAATCATTGTAATGATTAAAGGTTTATGAGTTGGTGTGAACAAATTCTCAACAAAGAACTGATATTCTCTAGCTTTATCTATTTGTCAAATCAGAGAGCCGATAATATCCATGTCATCTATAGTTCTATTTATAGCCCTTGATATATGCTCAAATTGGATATTTTTTATTTTTATTTTATTTTAAGGTATTGACCATAGCCTTATATGTAATCATCTTGTCATCTTTGGTTTGGAAATGGCCTATGACTTGATTGATGACTAACTAAGAATCACCATAAACTTGGAGATGAGATATGTTCTAATGTACTTCCTATTGAAGTCCTGCAATAAGTGTTTCATAATTAGACATGTTGTTTGTACAATGAAAAATGATTTTGAATGATTTAGGGATTATATCCCATTATGGTGTAATAAATAAGAGGCCTATTGATTCGGGAAACAATTCAAGGGATAATTCGGGTGATGGTTCCACCCCAATTGATGACGAAACTTCTAAGAGCCATAACTTTTGCACCGTAGCTCTAATTGACTCATCATTTGAACCATTGGAAAGATAAGAATGAGAAGAATGTGGTGATATGACACTAAGTTATGATCAATGGATTTTGACCCTCAAAAACCCAATAGAAGTGCCCTAAATTTCAATTTTAATAGTACAGTCTAAAAATAGTAAGTTTCAAAAAATAGTAATTCCTTGAATTATGTATTGTTTTAAATCATGGAAGTTGAACCAATTGATCTAAATTGATATTGCTGACCTTACACATCCTCCCCCTTACTTTTAAAATGTGTATAAATGAATATGTAACCCAAAATGTAAAACAAACATCTCTTCCAAGAGATAAGCATATAGTTGTACTGTGATCTTGAGTAATAAAATATCTCTTCTCAGAGAATTCATTATTACTATGTTATTTTTGTGCTCTTGAAATATTTGTCAACCAAAACTTCTAATTTTTGGATCAGTGGTATCAAAATAGTTTGTCTTGAGAGTGTATGATCCTGAGGATGAGGTCAAGCTACAAGAAGCTTGGGTGGAAAACAATAGAGCTTCCAAACTATCAACCTAATTACTCCAAATGACTTCAAATGGTAGATGACACTAAGACATATAATCATTTCAAGGAAATGGTAAATGAATCCCTCTAATAAAAATAAGCATAGATGCTGCAACAATTTGCCCAAATTATCTAACAACTCTCAATGGGAAATTTTGGCTCCTCATCTACACTTCTTGGCTCCTCATCCATGGACCATCCTTTCAGTGCCCCAACACCCTTCAAGTTTCAAGTAAATTTTGATATTCTTACATTTGAAGACAAAATCAATGTTGATTTAGTATAAAATTGGTTGGATCAATTATCTTCCTACTTCTCTATAAATAAGTTCACCGATGGAGAAAAGATCACTTTTGCTCTTTTAAAAGCATCATTGCCCATGAAAAACTGGTGGAAAGTGTACAAAAAGAGGTTTAATATAGATGAAATTGGCCTTAAGTTGGGACCTACCTAGGATGATTTTTTGGAAGTGGTAAAGGAATAATACTATCCCATTGGAGCATATGATGATCCGTACATATAGTGGCAACAACTTTGCCAAGGTAAGGATCAATTTGTTCAAGATTACACAGACATTTTTCAATCTTTGTCTACAAGATTGGGCATCCAAGAAAGTGAGAAACATAATATCATAAATATCATGGTGGAATACAATGGTACATATGCGGGGAAATGGAACTCTTTAATTTAGAAACCCTCAGTGAGGCATACAAGTTTATAGTGAATATTGAGGAGAATCATGGTAGAAAGAATACGAAGAGTCAACCCTCAAAATATAAAAATGACAAGGAAGGTCAAACATGAAGCCAAAATTAGAAGCAAAAGGAGTTTCAAGATAAGAAACCCTAGAAGGGGAAGGCTAGAAAATGGTGTGATTACCATAAAATTGAAACTCACTACTAAAAAAAATGTCGAGCCATCAAGTCACTACTTTTTGAGTCATAATACTTGACATCTACTAATCTATCTTATACACAACCTATAGTCAAAGAGGATGAAGAAGAGATTGTAGATTCTAAGCCTAACACCATCATCACTTCATCACAGACCCATGAGGAAAGGTCAGATGACAAAGAAAGATTGTTCCACTCTAAATTATGGGTAAAAGGTAAGCCTCTACATTTCATTCTTGATAGTGGGAGTCTAAATAATTTAATATCTGCTAAAATTATGAAAAGTCTAAATCTATCCATGAAGCCTCACCCAAAGCCATATAGTATTAGATGGTTGAGCCTAGGGAGAGACCTCCATGTCACCCATCAATGTCTTCTTTTATATGCAATAAAACATTTCCAAGATGAAGTCTTGTGTGATGTGGTCAATCTAGATGTTTGTGATTTACTCCTTGGTTAGCCATTCATGTATGATCAACATGGCATCTATAGAACATGAACCCAAAGAATTACCCTCACTCTTAGAAAATAGTGCTACATGGTACTAGAGGTACCACCTCCCACATCTGTCTCCTTGATCAGTGCCAAACAATGTAAGATATTAGAAGAAAAGACAAAGAAATTCATTCTCATGGTGGTCAAACCATAAAAATCTAGGAAGGCCAATGTTGCAGTTCTGACTACACAATTAACATAATAATAGAAGCCGATGGGACAAATCACAAGAGAATATGATGACTTATTCAAGTCACCCACAGGAGTTCCACTACATTTCTAGGTAAAACATTCTATCAATTTGATCCCAGGGTCACCTTTGCCTAACAGTCTTGTGTATCATAGATCAGTTTTGGAGAATGATGAGATAAAAAGATAGATTTAAGAATTGATCCAAAAGGGTCACATCAGCCCAAGCTCTTAAACCTATGGTAGCCTAATTGTCCTAGCACGAAATAAATATGGAACATGGAGGCTTTGCATTGACTATCGAGCCTTGAATAAAATCACTATGAAGAATTCCTACCCTCTCCCTAGGATTGATGACCTTGTGGACCAACTTCATGGTGTGAATTTCTTCACCAAAATTGATCTCAAATTTGTCTATCACCAAATTCTCATCAATCCCACTGATGTCTGAAAGACTGCATTCAAATCTAAGGAGGGGCTCTTCAAATGGTTGGTTATGCCTTTTGTCTTAACTAACACACCTAAAACCTTCATGAGGATGATGGATGACATCTTATGACCCTTATCCAACTCATTTGTGGTTGTCTACCTAGATGACATACTCATCTACAACAAAAAATGGGAGGAACATCTACAACATGTTCATAAGGTGCTTCAAACTCTTCAGGAGCACAAGTTGTATGTAAATATTGACAAATGCACTTGGGTACGTTGTGAATGAGGAAGGGGTCCATGTTGATCCAAAAAATATTTAGGTTATTCAAGAATGGACTACACCAAGGACCCCCACAAAAATTCACAGCGTCTTGGGTCTTGGAAATTTCTATCATAGGTTTATTCTTGGATTTTCACATGTTGCTTGGTCACTAACCCAAGTGACTAAAGGAGGAGCTAAATCTACATTTTAGTGGGGTGAAATATAACAAAGGTCATTTGAGATTTTGAAGAACAAAATTTGCTTAGCCCCTATTCTTGCCTTGCCAAATTTGCATCAACCTTTTGAGTTCATGACAGGTCCATCTAAATATGCCATGGGAGCTGTCACCATGTAACATGGCCATCCTATTACATATCATAGTGAAAATTTCACTGATACAGTCAAGAAATATTTGATCTATGATATGTATCTCTATACCATTGTGCAAGATTACAAATAATGGAAACACTACATCTTGTGGAAAGAGATGGTCATCCACACTAACCACAAACTATTGGAATTCATCCAAACACATAGTAAACTATGAAATGAGAGGCACAAAAAGTGGGCCACATATCTTCAGCAATTCCATCTGATAATCAAACATAAAAAGGGGATCTCAAATATAGTTGTAGATTATCTGATCTACCCACCAATTACTACACTCACAATAGTTCTTGACCTATGCAGACATGAGATTGCCACTTGGGGTGCTCTATATGAACCAGATCCTACCTTTGCTGATATGTATCAGGTGCTTCAAAAAGGTAAACATGTTTCTGATTTCTATTTACAAGATAATATCATCTATCATATGGGGCACATCTATGTTCTAGCTATAGAATAATAAAAGATGATATGGGAAGCACATTTTAGTAGGACATCTGGACACTTTGGTGTATAAAAAACATTGGTAGTTCTTCAAAAACACTTCTAATGGCCCCATATGTGAAAGGATGTGGAAAGATACCTCAAATATTGCACTGCATGTGTGATATCCAAGCCAACAAATAAGAAGTAAAGATTGTACATGCCATTTCTAGAACCAACCAGGCCTTGGGAATCTATCTCAATGGATTTTCTCTCAGGTTTGCCCACTTCAAAACATGGCAAGGACTATATTTTTGTTGTATTTAATAATTTTTCAAAAATGGCTATCATGATTGATTATAAGAAAAATATATCTACTGAAGAACCTACTCAACTATATTTTAGTCATGTATGGCTCCATTTTGATCTCCCCAAGTCCATTGTCTCAGATTGAGACAACAGGGTCCTGAGAATCTTATGGTCCACTCTATGGAAGATGATGGATGCCAAGCTGATGAAGTCCATAGCCTTCCATCCATAGACTGATGGTTAGACAGAGGTGGTGAACCAATTGATTATTCACATGATTCAGATGTATCACTCTAAACATCCATGGACATGGGATGAGGGGTTTCTTTTCATACAACATGGATACAATCGGGCCTTACACAGCTTGACTAAGCATAGTCCATTCCAAGTATGCTTCAAGTTCCAACCCATGACACCAATTGATATAGCCATTCCATTCTCCACCATAGAATATACACCTCATGGAAGATCTGAGGTAGTAAAAGCAACAAAGTTCATTGAACAAATGCAACACATCTAATAACAAGTTCATGACATCTTGGAGAAGATGAATCAGAAGTATAAGTAACGCCATGACAAACATAGGATTACACACCATTTTGTTGTAGGTGACAAGGTTTGGTTGTGGCTTCAAAAGGAATGACTTGTAGGTTCACACAAAAAAATTTGGCCTCTGTGATATGGTCCCTACACCATCACTATAAAAGTTGGAGAAAATTCTTTTGAGTTGAACCTACTAGCCTACCTTGGTTTGCATCCAATATTCAATGTGGAGCTACTCAAACCATATCATCCACCTCTATTAGACACTTAGTCATAGAATTAAAAATAGACATTTACAATCTTGATCCATAGAGTTTTGATCCAGTGGAAGATGATCATATTTTGGACACCTGGATGAAGACAACAAGAGGATGCTCTATTCTACTTTATCGGGTGGTCAAAATGGGCCAGCTTAGCCACCAAGATGAGTGGCTCATAGAGAATCAAGTCAAGACACAACTTCCACACCTAATGAATAAAATTGACTCAATGAGGATCATTTCTTCTCAAGGAGGGAGGAATGATCTGGGCAATAATTTAGGGGACAATTCGGGTGATGGTTCCACCCCAATTGATGATGGAACTTATGAGAGTCATAACTTTTACACCATAGCTCCAATTGACTCGTCGTTTGAACCATTGGAAAGATAAGAATGAGGAGAATGTGGTGAGATGGAACTAATATTTTATCTATGGATTTTGACTCCAAAAACCCAATGGAAGTGCCCTAAATTTCAATTTTAGTAGTGCAGTCTAAAAATAGTAATTCCTCAAATTCTGTATTGTTTTAAATCATGAAAGTTGAACCACTTGATCTCCCTCAAGATTGGTGACCTTCCACATCCTCCCCCCTACTTTCAAAATGTGTATAAATGAATATGTAACTTTAAATGGAAATAAGACATCTCTTTCCAAAGGTAAGAATATAGTTTTATTACGATCTTGAGTAATAAAACATCTCTTCTCAAAGAATTCATTATTACTGTGTTATTTTTGTGTTCTTGAAATATTTGTCATCCAAAGTTTCTGAGTTTTAGATCACCTACCCCTAATCCATGTGTAGTAAATGAACCATCAAAATACAACTTCCAATGTTACTCCTCAATAGGTGTGTCAATGATGGTCATTATGGATTCATCAAGAAATTGAAATGTGATGGGTTTTGTGTTTGCAAGGGGTGTTTCAACAAGTTGATCTACAAGGACCTATCTCTTGATTTCCTTTTGATTGACATACTCTATGTCAAACTCACTAAGAAGCATGATCTATTTGGCTATTCTACCTTGTGAAGCTATTTTAGATAGTAGATACCTGAGTGGATCTAATTTTAAAATGACCATGGTCTTATTTTTCAACATGTAATGGTGTATTTTCTAAGCTATGAAGACCATGGCTAGAAAAATCTTTTTAAATATATGCATAGTTGTGTTCATATGTGACTAAGGTATAGATTAAGTATTATACTACATGATCTTTTCCATTATTATCATGTTGAGACAAAAGTGCCCTTAGGGCATTATCGGTAGCTGATAGATACAACAAGAATTGCTTTCCTAGCATAAGAGGTAACAAAATAGATGGATTAGTGAGATAGTCTTTGGGTTATTAAAAAGTTGTTTGGCAGTGATCATCCCAATGAAATAAAACTCCCTTCTTCAAAAAATGTGTAAATGGATGAAACTTGTCTGCTAATTAAGAGATGAAGTGTTGAATTGATTGGATCTTGCCCTACAAATTATAGAGTTACTTCAAATTGGTTGTTAGCAGCATCTTAGTTATAACATGAACTTTGATCGAATCAACTTTAATGCCTCTGTAAGACACAATGAAGCCAAGTAATTTTCATGAGGTTATGCCAAACACACATTTCTTTAGATTGAGTCTGACTTTGTACTCCTATAGTCTTTCAAATATTCAATGTAGAACTATTGGATGGTTGGACCCAGTCTTTGATTTTCTTAATATGACATCGACATAGTCTTCAACATTATCATGCATCATATCATGGAATATGATGTTCATGACTCTTTGATATATATCTCCTACATTTTTAAGACCAAATTACATTACTAGATAACAAAATGTTCCCCATAGAGTGGTGAATGCCATTTTATGTTGGTCTTTTAGTGTTATTCTGATCTAGTTGTATCTTGAAAAGCCATCCATGAGTGAAAGCATTTCATAACCTGCCATGAAGTTGATTATCATGTCAATTTTAGGTAATGGAAAATCATCCTTAGGATAAGCTTTGTTGATGTCTCAAAAATTAGTATAGATTTTGATTCCTTCAAGCTTTTTGCTAATAGGTAAAACATTATAAGTCCATTTTGAGTAGTCAATGGATAGGATACATCCTACTTTTAAGATTTTTTCCAACTCTTTATTTACCAAAACAAAAATGTGAGGATGCATCTTATGTATCTTTTATTTCACTAGTTTAGCATTAGGATTGACCATAAGGTGGTGCAGAACCAAGGTAGGGTCCAAGCTTGGCATGTCAAAATAAGCCCATCCAATGATAGCTACAAATTCTCTTAATAGAGTTGTAAAGACTTCATATTCCTCCTTAGTGAGGGACATGCCTAATTTTATCCATTTTAGATTTGATGGAGTCCTAATGTTTACCTTTATTATATCTTCAAATAGAAGGGTCGAACCATCTTCTAGGATAGTAGGTAAAGACTTGAACTATTGGACTATATTAGGGTCCTTTGCTAGGACTTGCTCTTCAGCTTCTCCTAGGCATGATGAATCTGAGTCCCCTAATGGGAGATCTAGCCATGTGAAAAAATAGTCAAAAATTCATATAGAATTTGATCAGACACTTATTTCTTAAAATTGAACTTGGATCCTTAGGCAAGTTCATCATTGGTGGCCTCTTATCTAAATTTGAAGAAGAATGAGCACCCCCATCTAATGGCACTTGAAATAGGTTTTCACCACTAGATTGGTCTTTATCTTTACTTTTTCCCTGATCATAAATAACCTCAAAGACATTTTCACATTGGAACCTCAATGTTTTATTTATTTGCTTTTGGGTAAGGGTGTTCAACCGCTCTCTAAAATAGGATTCAAGATCTAATGTGATTGAGAATCCTAATTTATGATCTCCCAACGAAACATTGTCTCTAAGGCCTAGAAAATCATAGAATGCCTCATCATTCTGAAACTCATCAACCAGTAAACTAGATTCTTGTTGGTCCCAATCTATCAGTTGGGGATAGTATGATGGCAATGGGTTATTACGAATGACTGACGTAAGGGTATACATAGAATGAGAGGTAAACAAGTTGATTTTAACTAGGTCATCAAAGATGAGGCTATGATGGGACTCTGCTTCATTGTCAACATCATCATCACTAGTCACTAGTGATGGAACTTGAATAAGACATGTGGGGTCACCCCCGTATGGTTTAAATCCAAGTCCATAGGGTATTTTATACTTGGTCATAGAAATTGGCTCCAACATTCCTTGGTAGTTTGGTTTAAGGCCTCATCCTTCATAGTTTTGACTCTCCATGATCCTGATGGGAATAGGATATTTTGTTTTATAATAATCATCCTGGTTGTCATTGTAAAACCATGATTCATCCCCTTCAAAAGGGTCTAGTTCTAGGCCAGATGTTGGTAAAAACTTGATAGGTCCCTTATCTTTGTTCTTTTGTTACCAATGCATGTGTGAGGTAACTTTAGGTCATCTAAATATCTTTGGATTTTGAGGAAGATTGGTAATATTGAAGGTATCATGGGTCACATATTCCCCTAGCCCATTATCTGAAATGGTGAAATGATTGGAAGCTTCAGGAGGCAGCATGTGAGAAAGAGAATCTAAGGTATTAGGATCTATACAATTATCTCATAGAGGATCAATAAGTATGGCCTTTCCTTTATCCTACTTAGAACTTGGATTCATGCCATATTAGTAATTATTGCTTTGATAGTTAGCCTCGAGGTGCTTGCAGTGCTCATATGGGTGAAAATCTCCTAGAATATTTACTTTCATCCTTGAGTGAGAGAAATTGATACATTGGTGCAACATTGATGGGACTGCAATCTCATGTAACTAAGGCCTTCTTAGAATCATATTATGTGATAACTCAAGATCAATCACATGATAAAGTGTATCATGGGTTAAAGGCCCAATTATAACTTGTAAGCTAATGGTGCCTTATGATTATCTCTCCTAATTATCATAGGTTTTAATAGTTATCATTTCTAGCCATAGATCTACTATTGTTTACCCAAGAAGCTTGATAAGCTTTATAGACACTATGTTGAGGCCTGATCCATTATCTATAGGGACACATTTCAATTTATGCCAATTTATATAAAATTCTATATATAATTTATTATTATGGAGTGGGCCAAGGGAAGACATATCATTTTGGTTGAATGTGACTTGTTGGGCTGGAGCTAGGTGTCTGACCAAAGCTTGAAATTTATCAAAGGATATGTCACTATAAATAGTGGATTAGGTTAAAAACTCATTCAAAATTTTCTTGTGGATTATTGACATTCACAACAAATCTAAAATTGAGATTTGTGCTGGTGTCTTCTGTAATTATTTCACAATATCAAACTTCTTGTCTTAGTCATTGGTGAATGGTTTATTCTAAGGTTAAATGATTGATTGGATAATAGGCAAAGTGGTAGATGGTTATGGGCCTAGGATAGTAATTTTTGACTTTTGAGTTACGATTACACATCTAGGATTAGATGTTAAACTATGATTGCTAACAAATTTTGGGAATGGTGTGGGACCATATAGGACAAGTCTCGATACATTATTTGGACTAAAGCTAAAAGATTTCTAGAAGAATCCTGTTGATCATAAATTATGTTGGCATTCTTACTACACTTGATAAATTCTCGTGGGAGAAGTCTACTAGAAACTTGGCCCCTACCTCTATGGCTTGAAACAAAATCTCATCTTTGTTCTCTAAAAAATGATGCTTAAATAAAAATAGATCATATGTGGAAGCCATATTATTAGAGCACGACTGTTGAGGAATTGGTTCGTTAGTTGTGGGTATTCTAGTTAGGTATTGTGTGGTTTATTCTTGGTCTTATTTTGAATAAGATGGTGTATTAACCAAATAGTTAGCTAATGGATCTTGGCTTTATGCCCCTAATTGAGTATTATAACAGGGATAAGGATCTATCTCATAAGCAATATTATCCATGTAGGGTTCTTGCACCATTTCTTCTTGCATAACCACATTACTAATCCTCAAGTTATACATGAGTCCACTACGAGTGTAGGATTACATGTTAGGATCCATAGTCAATGCTTCACAAGAAAGGGAGGTCTTCAAACTCTAAAAAAGACACTGTCTAAAAAGATGATGTTCAAACTTGGTCTAGATTCATCAAAAGGATCAAAAGGTTTATGCAAAGATTTATGATAACACAAGCTAACGTTAAGTGTCTAATGTTACACATCTTACACAAAAATATTAAGTAAATGAACCAAAAATAAAAATGCCAAATGCTAAGGTCAAAGTGTTTCAAATTAGTCCAATATAGGAAATAAATAGTTGCTAGGTCTTTTGGCCAAATTTAGTGTCAAAAGTTAGGCTCAAACAAGGAATGTGCTAGGAAAATGGCCAAACAACGTCAAAATCTAAACTTTGAAATAGATGAAAGTTTTAATCTAACAAATTTGAAACACTTATAACAAACACTAGGCATTTGATTCTTAGACATGGATTCGATCAAATAGGTATAAGGTATGAAACAAAAGGCACTTTAGAGATAGTTTGTTTTCTCACAAATAATGGTATAAAACTTGGTTCTTTTGAAAAATAAGCTAGACAAAAGTGAATAGTATAATTATGCTAGACAAAGGTTCACAAAGCTACACTCAAATCAGTTTGAAAATATAGGAACAAATTTGAACTCTATGCAAGAGGGCCTATAAAATAATATTTAAAATGTTTTGGGTAGCATAACAATTCTAGACTACTTAAAAGATGTGATAAAATACTTTCTTCAAAAACTCTCTATGGAAAAGATAGATTCACATAAATTTGACAGCATAACACTACCTTTTTTGACTCAAAATGTTGTAATGCATAGACTAAAAGTGTGAATGTTTAGCACAAAATGACTTAAGTCTATCAAGTGGTGATAAGGATCATGAGTCTTAAATGGCCTTCAACCCAAATTGGAAATTGAACCTAAGTTCCCTCAAGTTTAGTGCAAATGGTGAATCCACTTAACACATCAACCATCTAAACTTATGAAGGTGCAATTTTGAAATTGGATTATAAATTAAGGACGTAATAAACTTTGGCAAAGGTTTAGACTCAATTAGGTAGTATAACTATGCCAAAGTAGATGATATGACTCCAATTTTTTATAAACTTTGAACAAGGAAAATTGATGATTCATATGGGCAGTATAACGCCTCTTTGTTTAAAGGAAAATGAGGACTATGTGTTTTAGTTTGTATCATTTGTTCACACCAAGTTTTGAATCTAAATAAAACTTTAATTTAGGACAAAACCAGCTAATTAATCACTCTTAGATCCTAAATTGAAAAGGTTACTTGGTATTGTTGGACTATCAATATACATCATTTGAGAGGATTTTAAGTGTTTATCTAAAAGTAAATACACATTATATAGTAGGGTTTTCCATCCCCCTTCTCTCAAATGATAGTACTATGACATGGAACTTGAGACGCACCTTGCACCAACAATACTTCCACAATAAATGTGGATATGTCTAAGATATACAAGTTTCTAAACATCTTTAGGGGAATCAATTACACAATGAATTTCACGTCAAAATATGCAAAAGAAAATCATATATTTTGGGTCTACAACACTTGGCTTGTTACAAAAAGGTCTAGTCCTTTTTGTAACCACTACATCCCACTATTTGCTCAGTGTAGTGCGATTTCCAATTGTTTAAATTACATCCTATGTGCACTCCAACACTTAAACCTCAAACCTTCTAATCCTAGTGGAAGAAATTTGAAGTCAGTGCTAGGAGGTAAAACCCTAGGTTAAAGCTTCCCTAAAGAACTCATGGGAGGTAATGAAGTCCCCCTTATAAGCCAAGTTTTCATAAAATAAAAAATCATAAGTTAGAAAGACTTTAGGGTCATTTTCAAGGTCACCCGAACTATGATGAGTTTTTGGGGAGTGCTTTAGATAACATTATTTCTAAGAATTGGACTAGGATTTTTATAATAAATATGGCACTTTTGATTCCAAGGGTTCCCTAAAGGGGACAAGTGGAAGATCATACATGCAACATCCTTCTCTTTGCCAATCAAAAACTAAACAACAATTGAAGACAAAAATTAGACAAGTGAGTTCAATTTTAAGCACCAATTAGAAAAATTAGGTGGTGTTCTTTTGATCCCTTGGTCTTAATTTGTAACTTTGAAAGCTAACTACATAATTTAAGCAATAACACCCTAAATGATTTCCTTTAAGTACCAAAATGAAAGGTTTTATTCTTTTTAAAACACCCCAAAAGAAGTTTAAAAATATCTATTTAAGCATGGTTTGATGATTTTTCAAGTAAATCCTATAAGAAAAATGTTAGCAACTTGTTTAGCTTTAAATCATTTTTGAAGATGAAAAATCAACTTAGGAAAATGAGCTTGTGGGTTGACACAGTGAAATCTAGCTACTTGACAAAGGAATCCTAAAACTCTACAAAACCACCACTTAGGTCAACAATTCCTCTATTCAGGTTAGTTTAACAAAAGAAAAATAATCCCGCTACTCGAGGTAACAATACCATGACTCGAGGTAATAATACCGTGACTCAAGGTAATTATATCATGAGTCAAGTTGATAATACCACTACTCGGGTTGATAATCTTGCTACTCTTGGTTTTAACATATTTGTAAAAAAATTATACAACTTCAAGTGAAACCAATTGCATATTCAAAAAAATTGGAAGAAAATACATGGCTTTTAAGAAAATCATCAAAAATAGAGTCTGGATGACCCCAAACAAAGCTCTAAAAAATGGTATGTCTCACTACAATACCATGATTCATTGTGACAATCTCACCACTTTTTCAATTATGAGAGTAGTGGGACTACAATACCACCACTAGAGAGTAGCGAGATTACAATAGCACTACTTATGAGTAGCGAGATTGTAATATCACTACTTGTATGTAGCGGGATTGTTAATATCACTACTAAACATGCAAATAGAGACAAATATTAAAACAAAACAAAAATAGTTAGAACACAATAACATAATTTGTAGTGACAATCTTGTGACTATGTTAGAACAAACCCATGACTTTCAAAAAAATGTGTTTTACTTAATTTTTTGACTCTTTTGGGCCTCCCACTCCAAGATTCTACATGGAAAAGGTTAGTGAGTTTCTTGAAAGAGATTTGTGATCAATTTTGTGAGGCTATTCATGTTCCACTGTCTGTGCCATTATGTGAACTAGAATTTGACTCAAGAGAGGTGCTAGTATTGTGTTAGTCCTAAAATGAAACAAAAATTGATAAAAATACACTAACTAGCATACATCTTTAGGCCTAGTTACTAGGGAGAGCTTAGTGAGGAAAAACCATTTGAAAACACAACTAAAAATATAAATAAATGATAAATATGAACACAAAATACCAATTTCTTACCAAATCCTTGATTGCTCCAAAAGGCTCCTTCTTTGGCTTGCTCAGATTGTGCTTCCAGAGATCTTATTCAATGGAGTGTGGCTACCTTCATCTCCTCTTGACACTTTTGGCTTTTGTTTGGCTTGGATCAAAAATTTGGCATTATAACACTAATTGCAATGGCTTTTGGAATCAATTTGGAATAGTAACTTTTCACAAATTAAGCTTTTTTATTCATGTGGTAAGGCCTCCTATTTATAGATTTTTACAAATGGGTAGAATCAACCCGAACCATCCATCTTAGGATTAAGATGTGTGGCTAAGGATTAATCTAATTTTGCAATATAAATTCATAAATAGGCTCATCAATATTTAGGATAGAGGAGAAATTAAGAGGTATGGAGGGCATTGATGAGGTATGGGAGGCATTAATCCTGATATATGTGGCATTTATAGTCTAGGGATGTATTTCCAAGAAATGATGTCACCTAGTGATGCAGATATTCAATATTCATTTCTAAAAACAATTATTCAACAAGTTTCCATGGAATTATTATTTAGGCTCTAATTTGGTTTAATTAGATCTTAAGTATGATTAAGCACTTTGTGCACAACTTTCTCAAATTAACTAGAATTCCTTATTATTGGTCTAAAATTTGACTGGATTGAAATTAGAAGTCAATGTTAGATGCAATGGATTAATTATCCCATTTAGGATGTTACCAAAACAAAATAACAAAGGCATGCATCTTGTGTAAGATATTTGATAGAAAAGAGCAATCCAGAGCACCTAGGTGCAAAATTGGCAATTTGACTCAAAATGATCTAATCAAAGTTAGATGGCCCATAAATTTCACTACCCCATTTTAGTATACCTTGGCCAAAATTATCACTTGAATATATCAGATTAAAAGCTTTTAATGTGCATTAGTGTTTCTAGGCCAAATTGTGCACTTTAGTTAGAAATTGGTCAAAACCCTAGTTGGAGGTTATTAGTGGCCAAATTTAGGTGTCTACAGTACCTTAGGTTATCTCTACCAATTTAACCCTAGATAAATATAATGTAGATCAATTTATGGTTAAAAAATACATCATTCATGGATAAATATGGAGATCTTGTATATGAATGATGGTGAATTAGGAAGGCCAATTCCACAAATAGGAAAATGGATAGGGAAAAGGGTATCCAAGAATTATATGTATATGCACAAGCCATGTCAAAGATAGGTAGAAAAACATTTTTTCAATCATGTAATAGTAAATTTATGTATATATACCCTATATCCTAAAAAACATTGCATAAAATATCCTTACCTTCATTTACTTTCTCCCTTTAGATTAGTCATCATCTAGATCATGTCATTTCTTAAGGCTCATACTCATCTAGGTTGGTTTCCATAATTGGAGTTAAGGTTATTTTATTCACACCCTTTAGAATGTGAGGATATATTTTTTATCACTTTCAATGTGCATGGATTGGTTATATACATGTTCGTAAGATAAGGATGGGATGCATTCATCATCATATGCAATGATAGTACTAACCATTCAATGAACCATCACTTCTTCAATCCTTCTATTGTCACTTGGATTTGCACCCTTTAAGGATATGTCTTATCTCTCCTCATCCAAGTGACATAATTGAAACACCTCTAGGCTGTGGGTAGCCTAATAATGAGGTGAATCTCTAGATAGGGATAGCTCCCTTGATGTACCACTTTTATATCACTACTACACATATGCTTGAAAGGAAAAGGGAGAGAAAATTCAAATTAAACTATCCTAAAGGTAATGATACAAAAAATTAATTGATGACTACCAACCAGTTGCATGTCACACATGAGACCAAGAGACTAACTAGGAATACACTTCTCTAATCTGAATCTTCTCACATCAGTATTTCATTATGAGGTTGTGATGAGTGTTTAGGATAGAAATACTAGACAAGAGGCCTAGAATGGCACTGTTGAATATAATAACTCAATCAACATTGATACTTCATAAAACACTTCACATTACATACAAGAAGAAGCTTTCAAGCTGTAAATAGGTGAAAGAATGAGATAACAATGCTAAGGAAAAAACAATAATCACTAAGAAAGATTAATCATTAAAGTGAACACACTATGAATAGTCATAAAATAGGTAAAATTAGTAGTCTTTATTAATCCATGGTATGAAAATGAGCAGGGCTTCACCATACTTAGGTGGACCATATTTTACAAAGGCCAAAATGGCTAGTTCTTATAGAACTTGAGAGAGAGAAGATAATAAAGAAGTCCAAAGGTCACAGGGACACTTGTAATGATAAGAGAAGGAGTTACATGTGAAAAATAATTAATTAGGAGATAGACCATGCAAGGTTTGATAAGACAAATGGCTCTCCAAACTATGCAACTCATGAAATATGGCATAGGAGTTTTCATTCTACACAAGAAAATTGCCTTCATCATTCACCCCTATTGGAACATCCAAAAACTAAATAAGGATATTTTTAATTATTGGATTGAGAGGTAAGGGATATAGACATGATTTTACATGCATTTTTTGCATTCCTAATCACATGGATTCCTCAAAAAGTGAGCCATCATTGCCTACAGTCAAAGAAACTCTTTTTTCAGTCATCCCTTACACTTGGCTTCAAAAATGGCTTCATTTTTACATGAAAATATGTGAAATGGTGTGGATGAAATTTTTCAATACCATCCAATTATTTATGTTTCTTAGGTATACCTTAAATAAGCTTCCACTTGAAATTCTCACACTTCTCACTATCTTGCTCACTTTGCTAGTTTTTACTAGCTGAGATGAAATCTATGGTAGACACATTTAGGATTTTTTATGGAGTATTAAATGACCATAGAGAGTTATAATAAGTCTCTATATTCCTCAAAAATTTTATTTCATCCCTTTAAAGTCCCTAAAACCTACACAATGCATAAAATAGTGAAAGGAAGTAGTTTTGTACCCTATTCGTAAAGATAAGGGACAACTCAATTGGATGGAAATGGTCTATAGAGAGTCCCATGTAGGATAAAATAATTTAACAAACAATTATATTCCATTATAATATCTTTTAATCTTCATTTTCCTAATTGAGTCATTATCTAAGGGTTTGCAATTGTTTTAGGTCCTTTAAGCCTTTAAGCTCCATTCATAAAGATGAAACATTGAAGTAAAAAAATTCCACAATATAAATGTATAGGACCCATATCAAATTATCCAAACTCCCCTGACCTCCATGCACAACCTCAAAGAAGATGTAAGCACTCAAATTAAGCCTATCAAACTTTTCTTTCCATTTACAGAGGCCTATTGTTGTCTTTGAACCAAAAGATGGATTCCTTATGTTTTTTCTACAAGGTGAAATATTTTACACATCTAAAAATACCCTATAATAATTACCCAATAGGTTATAATTTATACCTAAGGATAGAAGTGTAAGTGACTTCCCACTTGGGAACTAGGATTAAACCCTACCTAATAGGCCTTTTTGCATACTTGAGGGTTTAGAGCACCTTGTTTAGATTAATCATTTTATGAAAGTTATATTATGTTTTTTCAGATGTTTTCCAACCTCACACACCTCATTAAATTTTCACTAAGCTCCTAGTTCATCCGTTTCTCTCCATTCCTCAAGACCTGCTAATTTGTACTCTAGGGGAGTACCCTTTATTTGAGACAAAATAGAGGGTACTTCCCTTATTTGACCAAAAAAGTTGGTAAATTTAGGATATTTTAAAATTTATATATATTATTTGTATAATATTTTATCTCTTTTTTATGTCATTTTACCTTTTAACTCTTGAAAATTCCAAAATAGACCCTTGGAAAGGTAGACTATGTAGGGTTTAGGATGTAAACTATTTGATGCACCCTCAGAGGTCTCTCTCTATTTGATTTCCATTATTAAGCGATTATTTAGGTCATGAACATCATGATTAATATTTTTTAATTCTATATATCACTTCAACCTCCCACATACCTCTTCCCATACTTTAATGGTCAATATTGTGTGCAATTTTCTTGATTGTGTTTATTATACAAGACACCACACCTATAGGTGAAAATGCATGTTTGAACTTGAGGATAATGTTTAAATAAATTACCCTAGAGTTCCTTAGATCTATTTTATATTTTTTTGTACCCATATACCTTGACCCTATGTAATAATAACACCAAAGCATCATTCTTCAGCCTACTATCACCACAGTCAAACACAATCAACTGTGTTGGAATGAGTAAGGTCTTGTAGGTGAATATTTATCTTGAAATAGGTTTTGCATCCCCTTAGGATCCTCTGAGGAATTTATAACTATCTTTCATCAGCTAAATTTGATATCTCCATGCTTAATTTTTTTCTATGGATGGTGTAGAAGTTTGACACTTGACTATAGGTGAATAGTCTTGGAGTTAGGCACACCTGTAGGTTTTAAAACCTGAATTTAGTGATGAATGTGTAACTTTGGGTCTATCAACAACCAATTTATACTAATCATTTTCCCTCTATATTTTACATATCTCTTGCCATATATGGAGGTTACTAGGTTTAGTATCAAGATGCATCAAAGTCATTGTTAACCTTATTGTATATCCTTGATAAAAATGGTCTAGACCTCTATTTTACCCTTTTAGGGAAAAGGTCCCTCAATACATTCTTTTCATATTTGATCATGGTTTCCCATTCTCACTTATCCACTTCAAGCCTCAATCAAATTTGGCATACTATCAATCAATCCCAAAGACCTCATGTAAGCTTCCAACCATACCAAATCTTCTCTAATCAACATTCTCAGCTTTCTTCTAGTGCCACCTATAGGTGGTCATTCCAATGTGCAGGTAGTATATATAAGTGTGGACAAGGTGTATTGTTTTTGACTTCATGGATAAACCTAGACTCTTTACAAATTATTCAAATGGTTATTTATCATTATGATGGTCTTGAAACTAGCTTGAAAACCTCTATTTCAATGTGATTTTCCCTTTCAAGCACCTGTAGGTGCTCATTCATGGCAAACTATATGGAAGTGTTGTATTTGATTGCCACAATCCTTTGATCAATCTTTGGAAGGTCCACTTGTTTGTTCATATTATAAGAGCATGATTATCACCTTTAAACCATAATTAATTCTCAATGAATGCTATATGTATCTTCATTATATATAACTCACCATGGCTAAAGATGAACTCTCTATAGGAACACTAATTATATAGGGGCTCTAGTTATCACAAATGATTGCATAAAACTTTGGATAACTTAAGTTGATTTTTTATGTAATAGGGTATGTCCAACATCTTATGAACTTAATAAAAAATCCATAGATGTGCTTTATAACCTTTCATATCTCACCTGGCTACCTGTATACAACAATCATAGAGTAAACTGATTGCATGATTATTATGACTGCAACTCCCAGGAAGATTGATTTGGTGAATAATATTGAAATGGGAGGATATCAATAGAACATTAGAAACATGATAATGAACTTATTTCACCCAATGGAATCATTTCTAAAGCATAAATATTCTATAAATGGTGGAAACCTACCTGTTATCTTCAAATGAGACCAATTTGCAAACTTGAGATGATTTTCTCATAAAAACATCTTGAAACACTAAACCAAGAAAGTAAAACATTATAAAATGGATTAAATGTCCTCTATAATCAGTATTAATAGCTAGATTACATGAAATCATCTAAACAAGAGCAAAACCTATAGGGTGTAGGAAATAATGAGTAGAAAAACATAGTCAACTTGTTAGAGATGATTCATAAAGAAAAATTGATCAATATTTGAGAAATTGTTATGAAAATTAATCTCTCTAAGTTTACTATCACTTTCCAAAGGCATTTGATCTAAAAGTTCTTCAACTAGTCGTACTAAGCACAAACCAGTTGACCATTTCTATGTGTGTAGAAAGGTGAAGAAGGAAAAAAATGTTTTTGGACCTTTATTAGCACTTAAAAATCATATAAAGTGATGAGATGAGTATGAGGAATATGAATATTCATCTCACAACCTTCTCCCACTTGTCACATTCCATCATGGGCCGTACAAGTGTCAAACTCTTCCTTTTTTCAGTTGATTTCTTAATCTTCAGTTAGATAACCTACAAGATTCAGATGAGAATAACATTCCTAATAGGTAATATAACTTCTTTTATGTTTGAAATGAAACTAAGACACTTGGACACCTTTAAACACATGCCAATTGCATTTATGACCCCTAAATGGCTACTAAGTGACTCATAAAGACATATAAACTAATTAGACCATGACTAAGGCTAAAATAACATGAAATGACATCAAATAGACTATAAAATACCCCATGAAAAAATATTGGACCCATAAAATATTTAAAGATCAAGTTTTTACCTATAGGGGTCCCAATTTGACCTGTATGGTCAAATTTGGTCAACACCTTCATAAGGCTATTTTTCAAGGTTTTATTACTTATTTGCTTCTTCTATTATAGGCATGAACATTATCATGTTTACCCTGCTGATTATTATAAATTTTATTGAAAATATCATTTTCAACTCTAAGGAGATTAAATTCATTCCAAGTGTTTTCTTCATTTTCTCCCATGTAACTTTATCATTGATTGGTGCATCAATTTACCAATAAATGGAAACTCCTCAAAGTGTGGATATAAAATATCATAACCAAAATGGTTCATTTGTGTTCCCATTATAAATCTAGATAAAAACACGTCCTATAATGTAGTGTAATATCCTTATACCTGTCACCAATGAATTTTGTTAGCTTATACTTTTATAAAGATGGAGTTGATTGTGTAACCATGGCTTTGCTTATGGACTTCATTTAGTATGGTTCTTCAAATAATCATCTTGCCTTTAATAAGGTTTGCATTGGATGTTCCTATGCTCTCTTAGCACTATTGGACATGTATTTATGACCACACCTTCCTTAAACAAAGAATGGTATACTATCTTGAATGCCCTCAAGTCCCCTTTTCATGTGAATCCGTTAAAATTTTCATTGGCATTGTCATGGATGTTTATTGGAATTCTCTTGTATCACCCTTCGACCCAACTTAGTTAGAAATCTCCACACTTCTTTCCTCTAAAAGGGGTTATGGAAATATCTACCAATTATTTACAGTGAGTAGTATAGGATTCACCACTTCTAGCTAAGCCCTTAGATGGTTTTGGATCTAGCTTTATCTTAATATTATCCCAATATTTTGGTAAAGGTTTTATCTATTTAAGTATGTTTTAATCTTATCCCAACATTACTACTTTGAATTATGGGTTGAATTAAACTCCAAATTAATTATGGATAAATTTAATGCTCCTTCTATAGTTAAACATGAAGTTAGGAAGAAATTATATATTCAAGAATGTTAAGTAATACATTTTTAATATCTTAAAATGATTCTTTAGCCTTTATTTCATGTTAAGTTATTTTCGTATAATTTTTTGTTATATATAAATAATTTCATCGAAATCAAATAATATTAGTATTTTGGTCACTTTTGAATATATTTTTTTCAACTTTTTAAGACAACTTCCATTCTATTGTTTTAGCCTTTGATCCCTTTGGGATAATTATATTATATGGTCATGATTACCTTTTATCTCTCATATTTTAAATAGATGGACCCGTCTACCACTTTTCACTCTTTAAAATTCTATTGATTGGAAGTTAGCATGCACCCCACTATTCAAATTTGAATTTAAAATCACCAAAAATTAAATATATGTTATGTTGATTTAATAACAAAATAGATTATATATTAACTTATTTATACAAAGATGTACATATATGTTTTTTTAAATTTAAAAAATTCATTAAATATTTTTTAAGATTTATCTTTGAATTATTTTTAAATTTTTTTTGATTCATTTAATAAAACATAATATTATTCTTTGATCCTTTTCAAAGTTCTCATTACCTTATTTCAAAAATATTAAATTTCATGAACAATAAATGGAAACTCCTCAAAGTTTGGCTATAAATTATCATAACCAAAATGATTCATTTATGTGCCCATTATAAATCTAGATAGTAACACATATTATGTGAGATCCTCCAATCTATCACTAATTAATTTTGTTAGCCTATACTTTTATAGTGATGGAGTTGATTGGGTAACCATGGCTTTGGTTATCAACTTCATTTAGTATGGTTCTTCAAATAAGCATCTCATCGTTAAGAAGGTTTGCATTGGATGTTTCTATACTCTTTTAGAACTATTGAATATGTCCTTATGCTCGAACCTTTCTTAGGTAAGGACTAGTATACTATCTTGAATTCCCTAAAGTCCCTTTTTCATGTGAATCCCTTAAAATTATCATTTTCATTGTCGTGGATGTTTATTGCAATTATTTTACACCACCCTTCGACCTAACTTAGTTAGAAAGCTTTGCACTTCTTTCCTCTAGAAGGGGTTATGGAAATATCTACCAATTATTTATGGTGAGTGGCATAGGGTCCACCATTTCCTGCTAAACCCTTAGTTGGTTTTGGATTTAGCTTTGGCTTTAACTTCTACTTATGATTTAACCTTAGATATCACTTTTTCTTATACTTTTGATTTTAACTTCACTTGATAAAATTTTAGAATTTTATTTATAGCATAACCTTTGTCTTCTTCTATGTTGCTCCACCATTCGAATAAACCATTTATCTTATTTATACCATCTGTAATTATGTCACCTTATTCTTGTACATCTCAATCTTAATCTTATTAAACTCTTTAAACCATTTATAATATTGTTTGTTATTATATGTCAAAATTATAATCTAACACATCTATTATAAGACAATGAGGTACCTCATCACACTTCTCTTTTAACTAACTTTAACTTGATATATTTTTAAAAGCATGATGCCAAAATTTATAATTATTATAAAGATACAAGGCTACCAATAATAAAATATAAAAATAATAATTACATAATATATTATCAAAAATAAAATATTTTAAAAATAAAAATAATTTATCATAAAAAATAATTATTAATATAATTCATATATTTTAAAGAAGATCTGATACTAATTCCATTTCCTTGACTTACATTGTTCTATTTATATAATAATAAAACCTAATAATTATTAGTTAAATACAACTTTAAATAATTAAACAAACAAGAATCTTTACACATCTACTTAATATGAATAATAGTCATTAACCACATAATAACATTGATAATAACATTGGATACTAGCATATAATTATTAAGAAGATGATAACAACATTGGCGACCTGCAAGTTACACTTCATTATAAGTTTTTTGGTGCCCAAATATTTTTTTTTTTTTTGGTGTAATATACTTGTTCATGCACGTATAAAGAGCAAGTTTCTCAATAATCTTTAAAAAAACGTAATTATAGACAATGATATATAGTTATGTTTAATATATTTATATAAAATTATATTTAAAAGATTATGTATGTTAACTTGTGATTAAAGATATATATTATGGACATTTAAATTTTGTTTTAAGGTATTTATTTATCATAAAATTATATTATTTTAGATTACTTTTATAATTGTCAATTATTAGTTTAGATTAGACTTTCATTAGATAAAATTTTCTAAATTATTGGTTGTTTTTTGTTATGTTTTTTCTATTTTTTTCTTTTGTTTTACTTCTCTTTCCTCCCTTCCCATTTTTAATAGTTTTCAAATAATGGTCAAGAAACACAAACTATTACATTTTGGGGCACTAGACACATACATTATATAGTTTTGGGGTTAGCACTTCTAATTTAGACAGGAATTTTGTATGCCAATATTTCCTAATTTAAATTCAAAAAGTCTTTAAATATATAGTTACATTAGTGAATTTAGAACATTGTGAATGAGAAAAAGAAATCAGTTCAAGCATTTAGAGTGAATATTTAAGATACGAAAGAAATCATAAGTATTTGTTATTGTAATTTAGAATAAATCAAGCATTCATTGTAGTACTAAAAGTCGTACTAGAGTAGACATTGAATCACACTAGACTTTTTTGTTGAATTGTATTAGGCTTAAGGGGTATGATAAGTATCCAGTGCTAAAAAACTTGATAAATATGAATGCATGCCTCCCAAAAAAATATCTTATCGTATGCAAATTCAGTTGTCATATTAATGTTTTAAAGAAAGAGATTAATTTCTTAGATATCTCTATAAAATTCTAAAAATGTAAGCAAAGTTTTCAAAGCCCCAAACATGATGAATAAATTCATCACATCAATTTATATATGTTATTTAATAAAAACTTGTATATTTTTTAAAACAAACATACTATTCTAGAAACAACTTTAGATAATTTTAAGAACTTTCTTTGTTCAACTCAATTTTTTTGGGTTCACTTTATTTTACTCTTTAAATTTAATTTATTTTATTATTTAAATATTTTTAAATTTAATATTATTTTTGGTAGATGTGAATTATAAAAACTTAAAATTAAATTAAATGTAGAGAAGAATTATATCTAAAAACTTTCACACAATTATATCTAAAAAATATTCACACAATTATATCTAAAAACTTTCACTGCATAACATATTTTTCATTAATTTTTAAACATACATTATAATCTGTATCCCTTATGTATCACAATCATATAAAACCTCATATATTTATTAAATACACGATACAATGTGTATTCCCTATTATGTCATTCTACTACAAAGACATAAGTTCATCAATGCCAAGCTCACTCAAACACTATACAAATCTAATATAAAATTAATAGGTACTAAAACACTACAATTATTTTATAGTAAAAGGCTCTCAACCTACTCCAACTAAATAGATAAATTAAGACCGCATGTTATGAGGAAAAGAACCAAATTCCTTAGAATATTTTACATTGACATATAATTATGTGATTCTATGTATGTTCATAATAGTTTATACTAGTTGTAAAATTATATTATTTTAAGGTAGTTATGTGTTTTTAAATGATTGATTTACATTAGATTTTATTGATATTTTATAATTATTATATATATATATATATATATATATATATAAAAGATTGTGAACTTTTTTTATTTGGAATTTATAATTTGATCTTGTCAATATTTTTATTTATTTATTATTAATTTTTATATTAATAAAATCGTAATTTAAATTTAAGAAGTATATATATGTGTATCAATACATTTACGATATTAATGAGTATAAAAAATCAATATAATTATGTAGAAAAAGTATTTAAAATTTTATAAAAATATGAAAAAATATCTAGTATTTATTATTATAATAATTTTTAAAATGAAATCAAGCATTCATTTTAGTATTAAAGATCATCTTAATATCACAATGGTATTATATTAGATTTTTTTGTTGAATTACATTTTATTTGGCATGATATCTTCGATATTATATATTATCGAGGGGCATGATGAGTAATTGATGCTTAAAATCCATATTAGTCCTAAACACAAGTCCCAAACAAAACTTTTACTTATCTTTTTTAGGGTCAACCACCTTATTAGGGATTGAAGAAGAGAAATTTCTTAATGATCGCATAAATTTTTAAAATACTAAACGAGGTTTCCAAAACCCCAAACATGACAAACAAAGTCACCAAAATAGATTTTTCCTACCTACCATTTTCTAGAAACGTGGAGTCCATGGTTATATGACCAAAAAAGAAGTATATAATTTTGAAAAGGTAGCTAGATTATGATTAATATTCAGTGTTCTCAATGCATTGCCACAAAAATTTCAAATACATTATTGGATTGTGACATCTATTGTGATAAATCAAAATACTTCTCTAAATCATCTCTTTATAATTTATTATTCTCTATTTAAAATATTAATTAAATCTTCTTTTATTATTTTAACATATGATTAAGCATAATTAATTATATATGCAGAAATGTCTTTCTTTTTAATGCAAAGACCATTTCCTCATAAAAGATTTGCAATTAGATACACAGTTTTTAGCAGACAGTTAGCGAGTTTGGTTTTAAGTGTTGTTTATTCTGCTCCCATCTTTGGGGTGTTTTGATATTTATCTGTTGTCTTCTCATTTTTGTGGCTTTCATTGCATTTTGATTAGGGTTTAGTGGATCTAGCTTTTTCTCTCTCCTTGGTGCTCTCTATCTTGGATGATGGTGTCCTTCGTGTTTTTATTGTGTGTCTTTTCTCCATTTATTACAAAGAATGGGCCCCTAATTATACCTCATCCCAACTCATAATTCTGATAAAAAACATTTGACCTTATCGAATAAATTTTTTTCTCTCCTATATACAGTGGAAATAAGGCCACAGGTATATAAAATGAGACAAATTAAAATCAATCCCGTTCTTTGATCTAAAAAGTGTGGCAGGCACTCGACGATTGTATGACCCATATAGACCAGATGCATCCTGTGAGGAATTCCATATATTAGTTGGACGAATACTTGTATGTCGATGGAGAAACTATTTGGGGCAAAAAGAAAATTTTGTCGAAGATATTGATAACATCCAATAGGGAGGCTTCCAAGGCACAACTATATGTGGTTTGAGTCAATAAGAAAGTGAGACTATCATTGCATCTTTTCTGTCAATGCAAGCATTCAAACACCCCTTGATTTATCATAATCAAACTTTAGATTTTTTTGTTTATTCACCCCCGGGCTGACACTTGGACAAAGGGTATGTATTTCATTTTGTGGTCACTATGGATTTGAATGAAATCAAATAACTTGTTTAGAGTCACACAATTCATCAACCAAGATCATGTGGCACACAATTCATCATGGTGTCTAGCAGATTTACATACCATGCAATTGGAGTTTGTTCAGTGTTTGTTGAAAGGGATATGTTGGAGGTTGGGGTTCTTAAGTTTTATAGTGCGTTCATCATATTCCCAAGGACATCATAAAGTTGAAAACAGATGGAGCATTCATTGGTAATCTTTACTTTCTTAACTTATTATATTTAGAACTTAAATATTGTGGTAGAGGTTTTAGCTATTTAAGTATGGTTTAATTCCATTTCAACATTACCATTTTGAATTGTGACTTGAATTGAATTTTAAATTAATTATGGATAAATTTAATATTTTTTTAAGTTAAAAATAAAGTTATGGAGCTTGTACGGGTATTATAGCTGGTTAAGGGTTTTAGATTTTTTTCATATATGTTTCAAGATCGATTTTTGTTATTTGAGTTATTTTGGAGTCTCAGTTTATGCAGGGCAAACCATCTCTCTTAGAAGATTAGTAATGGCTCCTCCCGTCGACTATAAGATTTGTTATTCGTAGGAAAATTGTTGTTGAAACCCTAAGAGACACAAAAAAAAAACATGAAGTTAGCGAAGAAATTATATATTCAAAAATGCTAAGTAATACATTTGTAGTATCTTAAAATGGTTCCTTAACCTTTATTTCATGTTAAGTTATTTTTGTATAAATTTTTTATTTACAAATAATTTCGTCCAAATCAAATGATATTAATATTTTAAATACTTTTGAATATTGAAACTTTCTCTTCTACTCCTTAAGACAATTTCCATTCTATCATTTTAACGTTTGATCCCTTCGGGAGAATCATATTGTACAGTCATGATTACCTTTTATCTCTCATATTTCAAAAGAGATGGATCCCTCTGTTATTTTTCACTCTTTTCAATTCTATTGATTAGAATTTAACATGCACCCTAATATTTTCAAATTTAAATTCAAATAGATGATACGTCAATTTACTAACAAAACGAATTAGATATTAACTTATAAATACAAAGATGTAAAATACAAGTTTTTGAACGTCTGTAGGGGAATTAATTGCACAATGACTTTCACATTAAAAGATGTAAAATAAAAGCACATATTTTGGGTCTATAGCACTTGGCTTATTACAAAAAGGTCTAGTCCTTTTTGCAACCACTACATCCTGTTGTTCGCTCAGTGTAGTGCGATGTCCAATTATGCAAATTACGTCCTGTGTGCACTCTAATACTTAAACCTCAAACATTCCAATTCTAGTGGGAATAATTTGAAGTCAGTTTTGGGAAGTAAAACACCAGGTCAAAGCTTCCCTAAAGAACTCGTGAGAGGTAATGAAGTCCCCCTCACAAGCCAAGTTTGCATAAAATAAAAAATCATAAGATAGAAAGACTTTAGGATCATTTTCAAGGTCACCCAAACTATAACGATTTTTTGGGGAGTGATTTAGATGACATTCTTTCTAAGCATTGGACTTGGTTTTTTATAATAAATATGGCGCTTTTGATTCCAAGGGTTCCTAAAAGGGGACAAGTGGAAGAGCATACATGCAACATCCTTCTCTTTGCCAATCAAAAAATAAACAACTATTGAAGACAAAAATTAGAAAATTGAGTTCAATTTTAAGCACCAATTAGAAAAATTAGGTGGTGTTCCTTTGACCCCTTGGTATTAATTTGTAACTTTGAAAGCTAACTACAAAATTTTAGAAATAACACCCTAAACGATTTCCTTTAAGCACAAAAATGAAAGGTTTGATTCTTTTTAAAACACCCCAAAAGAAGTTTTAAAAGATCTATTTAAGCATAGTTTGATGATTTTTCAAGTAAGTCCCATAAGAAAAATGTTAGCAAGTTGTTTAGCTTTGAAGCACGTTTGAAGATGAAAAAATCAACTTAGGAAAATGAGCTCGCAGGTTGACACAGTGCAATCTCACTACTTGACAGAGCAATCTTGCAACTCTGCAAAACTGCCACTCAGGTCAACAATTCCTTTATTCAAGTTAGTTTAACAAAATAAAAATAATCCCACTACTCGGGGTAACAATACTGTGACTCGAGGTAACAATACTATGAGTCAGGTTGACAATACTATCATTCAGGTTGACAACCTCGCTACTCTTGGTTTTAATAGATTTGTAAACAAATTATACAACTTCAAGTGAAACCAATTGAATATTCATAAAAATTGGAAGAAAATACATGGTTTTAAAAAAAATCATTGAAAATAGAGTCTGGATGACCCCAAATGAAGCTCCTAGAAATGGCCTATCTCACTATAATACCACAATTCACAGTGACAATCTCACCACTCTGTCAATTATGAGAGTAGTAGACTTACAATACCACCACTTGAGACTAGCCAGATTTCAATATCACTAATTATGAGTAGCGATATTGTAATATCACTAATTGCAAGTAGCGTGATAAGTAGTAAGATTGTCAATATTGCTAGTAGACATGCAAACAGAGACAAATGTTAAACCAAAAAAAATAGTCAGAACACAATACCATGATTTGTAGTGACAATCATGTGACTGTGTTAGAATAAACCCATGAATTTTAGAAAAATGTGTTTTACTTAATTTTTTCACTCTTTTGGGCCTCCCACTCTAAGATTCTTCATGGAAAAGGTTAGTGAGTTACTTGAAAGAGATTTGTGATCAATTTTGTGAGTCTATTCATGTTCCACCTTCTGTGCCATTATGTGAACTAGAAATTTGACTCAAGAAAGGTGTTAGTGTTGTGTTAGTCCCAAAATGAAAAACAAATTGACAAAAACACACTAACTAGCATACATATTTAGGCCTAGTTACTAAGGAGAGCTTAGTGAGTAAAACCATTTGAAAACACAACTAAAAATGAAAATAAATGAGAAATATGAACACAAAATACCAAATCCTTGATTACTCCAAAAGGCTCCTTCTTTGGCTTGCTCAGATTGTGCTTCTTGAGATCTTCTTCAATGGAGTGTGGCTACCTTCATCTCCTCTTGGCACCTTTGGATTTTGCTTGGCTTGGCTCAACAATTTGGCATAATAACTTTGCACAAATTAAGCTGTTTTATTCATGTGGTAAGGCCTCCTATTTATAGATTTTTGCAAATGGGTAGAATCAACCTAAACCGTCCATCTCAGGATTGAGATGTGTGGCTAAATATTAATCTAATTTTGAAATAAAAATTCATAAATAGGATCACCAATATTTAGGATAGAGGAGCAATTAAGAGGCATGGAGGGCATTGATGAAGCATGGGAGGCATTAATCCTGATATATGTAGCATTTATGGCCTAGGGATATATTTCTAAGAAATGATGTCACCTAGTGATGCATATATTCAATATTCATTTCTAAAAATAAGTATTCAACAAGTTTCCATGGAATTCTTAATTAGGCTCTAATTTGGTTTAATTAGCTCTTAAGCATGATTAAACACTTTGTGCATAAATTACTCAAATTGACCAGAATGCCTTGTTATTGGTCTAAAATTTGACTAGATTGAAATTAGAAGTCAATGTTAGATGCATTGGATTCATTATCCCATTTAGTATTCTACCAAAACCAAATATTAAAGGCATGCATCTTGTGCAAGAGATTTGATAGAAAAGAGTAATCCAAAGCACCTAGGTGTAAAATTGACAATTTGACTAAAAATGATCTGATCAAAATTAACTGGCCCATAAATTGCACTGCCCCATTTAAGGATACCTTGGCCAAAATTATCACTTGAATATATCAGATTCAAAGCTTTTAATGTGCTTTAGTGTTTTTAGGCCAAATTGTGTACTTTAGTTGGAAATTGGTCAAAACTTTGGTTGGAGGTTATCAATGGCTAGATTTAGGAGTCTACAGTACCTTAGGTTATCTCTACCCCTTTAACCCTAGATAAATCTAATATAAATCAATTTAGGGTTTAAAAATACATCATTCATGGATAAAATATGGAGATCTTGTATATGAATGATGGTGAATTAGGAAGGCCAATTCCATAAATAGGAAAATGGATAGGGAAAAGGGTATGCAAGAATCATATGTATACACACAAGTCATGTCAAGGATAGTTATAAAAACATACTTTCAATCATGTAATAGTAAATTTATGTATCTATACCCTATAGCCTAAAAAATATTGCATAAAATATCCTTACCTTCATTTACTTTCTCCCTTTAGTTTATTCATCATCTGGATCATGTCATTTCTTAAGGCTCATACTCATCTAGGTTTGTTTCCATCATTGGAGTTAAGGTTATAGTATTCACACCCTTTAGAATGCGAGGATATATTTTTATCACTTTCAATGTGCATGGATTGGTTGTATACATGTTCGTGATATGAGGATGGGATGCCTTCATAATAATATGCAATGATAGTACTAACCATTTAATAAACCATCAATTCTTCAATCCTTTTCTTGTCACTTGGATTTTCACCCTTTGAGGATATGTCTCAGCTCTCCTCATCCAAGTGGTATAATTGAAACACCTCTAGGCTGTGGGAAACCTAAGAATGAGGTGAATCTGTAGATGGGGATAACTCCCTTGATGTACCAATTTTATATCACTACTACACCTATGCTTGAAAGGAAAAGGGAGAGAAAACTAAAATTAAACTATCCTAAAGGTAGTGATACACAAAATTAATTTATGACTACCAACCAACTGCATGTCACACATGAGACCAAGAGACTAACTAAGCATACACTTCTCTAATTTGAATCTTCTCACATCAATATTTCATTATGAGGTTATGATGAATGTTTAGGATAGAAATAATAGAGAAGAGGCCTATAATGGCACTATTTAATACACTAACTCACTTCATAAAACACTTCACATGACCTACAAGAAGAAGCTTTTACACTGTAAATAGGTGAGAGAATGAGATAACGATGCTAAGGAAAAAAAATAATCACTAAGAAAGATCAATAATTAAAGTGAAAACACTATTAAAAATCATGTAAGAGGTAAAATTATTAGTCTTTATTAATCCATGGTATGTAAATGAGCAAGGATTCACCATACTTAGGTGGAGCATATTTTACAAAGGCCAAAATGGATAGTTCTTATAGAATTTGAGAGAGAGAGAAGAGAAGAAATAAGTCCAAAAGTCACAAGGAAACTTTTCATGGTGAGATAAGGAGTTAAATTTTAAAAATAATGAATTAGGATATAGACCATGCAAGGTCTGATAAGACAAATGGCTCTCCAAACTATGCAACTCATGAAATATGGCGTAGGAGTTCTCATTCTGCACAAGAAAATTGCCTTTATCATTCACCCCTATTGAAACATCCAAAAAATAACTAAGGATAGTTTTAATAATTTTATTGAGAGGTAAGGGTTATATAAATTATTTTCCATGCATTGGTTGCATTCCTAATCACATGGATTCCTCTAAAAGTGAGACATCACTGCCTGCAGTCAAAGAAACTCTTTTTTCAGTCATCCCTTACACTTGGCTTCAAAAATGGATTAATTTTTCCATGAAAATATTTTAAATGGAATGGATGACACTTATAAATACCCTCCATATATTTATATTTCTCAGGTACACCTTAAATAAGCTTCCACTTAAAATTCTCACACTTCTCACTATCTTGCTCACTTTGCTAGTTTTGACTAGCTAAGATGAAATATATGGTAGACACACTTAGGAGTTTTTATGGAGCATTAAAATACCATAGTGAGTTATAATAAGTCTCTATATTTATTCCATAGTTTCTTTCATCCCTTGAAATTTCCTAGAACCTGCACAATGCACAAACTAGTTAAAGGAAGCAATTATGTACCTTGTTCGTATAGATAGGGGACAACTCAATTGGATGGAAATGGTCTATAGAGATTCCCCTTTATGATAAAATAATTAAAAAACCCATTATATTAAATTATAATATCTTTTCATCTTCATTTTCCCAATTGGGTAATTATCTAAGGGTTTGTAATTATTTTAGGTCCTTTAAGCCCTTAAGTTCCATTCATAAAGATGAAACATTGAAATTGTAAAAAAAATACACAAGATAAATGTCTAAGAGCCATATCAAATTCTAAAAAATCCCTTGACCTCCATGGACAACCTCAGAGAATATGTGAGCACTCAAAGTAAGCCTATTAAACTTTTCTTTCCATTTACACAGGCCTAATGTTGTCTTTTAACCAAAAGATGGATTCCTTGTGCTTTTTCTATAAGGTGAAAGATTTTACACATCTAAAAATACCATATAAGCATTACCCAATAGGTTATAATTTATACCTAAGGATAGAAGTGTAAGTGACTTCCCATTTGGGAACTAGGCTTAAACCCTGCCCAACATGCCTGTTTACATACTTGAGGGTTTAGAGCACCTTGTTTAGATTACTCCTTATATATATATATATATATATATATATATATATATATATATATATATATATATATATATATATATATATATATATATATATATATATATATGTTTTCCAACCTCACACCTCCTCTAAAATTTCACTCAGCTCCTAGTTCATCTCTTTCTCTCCATTCCTCAAGACTTGCCAATTTGTACTCTAGGGGAGTACCCTCTATTTGAGATAAAATAGAGGGTACTTCCCTTATTTGACCAGAGAAATTGGTAAATTTAGGAGAATTTAAAATTCATATATATTATTTTTACAATATTTTATCTCTTTTTTAGGTCATTTTACCTTCTAACTCTTGAAAATTCCAAAACATACCCTTGGAAAGGCAAACTGTGCAGGGTTTAGGATGCAAACTATATGATGCACCCTCAGAGGTATCTCTCTATTTTATTTCCATTATTAAGGGATTATTTAGGTCATAAAAATCATTATTAATATTTTTTAATTCTATCCATCACTTCAACCTCCCACATACCTTGATTGGTCAATACTGTGTGCAATTTTCTTAACTGTGTTTATTATCCAAGACACCACACCTATAGGTGAAAATGCATGTTTGAGCTTGAGGATAATGTTTAATACCTTCCCATAGAGTTACTTGGATCCATTTTATATTTTCTTGGACCCATATACCTTGAGCCTATGTAATAGTAACACCAAAGCATCATTCTTCAGCCTACTATTACCACAGTCAAACACAATCAACTATGTTGGAATGAGTAAGGTCTTGTAGGTGAAGATTTCTCTTGAAATAGGTTTTTCATCTCCTTGGGATCCTTTGATGAATTTAGAACTATCTTTCATCATCTAAAGTTAATAAATCCAAGCTTAATTTTTTGCCATGGATGGTGTGGATGTTTGACACTTGACTGTAGGTGAATAGTATTGGAGTTAGGCACACCTGTAGGTTTCACTCCCTGAATTTAGTGATGAATGTGTAACTTTGGATCTCTCAAAAACCACTTTAAACTAATCATTTTCCCTCTATATTTTACATAGATCTTGTCATATATGAAGGCTACTAGGTTTATTCATCAAGATGCATCAAATTCATTGTTAACCTTATTGTATGCCCTTGACAAAAATGGTCTAGACCTCTATTTTATGATTTTAGGGAAAAGGTCCCTCAATACATTCTTTTCATATTTGATCATGGTTTCCCATTTTCACTTATCCACTTCAAGCCTCAATCATATTTATCAAACTATCAATCAATCCAAAAGACCTCATGGAAGCTTCCAAGCATACTAGATCTTCTCTAATCAACATTCTCAGCTTTCTGCTAGTGCCACCTATAGGTGGTTATTCCAATGTGCAGGTAGTATATATAAGTGTGGACAAGGTATATTATTTTTGACTTCATGGATAAACTTTGACTCTTTAAAAATTATCCAAATGGTTATTTATCATTATGATGGTCTTGAAACTAGCTTGAAAACCTCTATTTGAATGTGATTGTCCCTTTCAAGCACCTATAAGTGCTCATTCATGGAGAACTGTATGGAAGTGTTGTATTTGACTGCCACAGTCCTTTGATCACTCTTTGGAAGGTCCACTTATTTGTTCATATTCTAAGAGCATGATTATCACCTTTAAAACATAATTACTTCTCCATTAATGCTATATAGATCTTTATTATACGTAACTCATCATGGCTAAAGATGAACTCTTTGTAGAAACACTGATTATATAGAGGCTCTAGTTATCATAATTGATTGCATAGAACTTTGGATAACTTAAGTTGATTGTTTATGTAATAGGGTATGTCCAACATCTTATGAACTCAATCAAAAATCCATGGATGTGATTTATAACCTTTCATATCTCACCTAGCTACCTGTATATGACAATTATAGAATAAACTGATTTTATGATTCTTATGACTACAACTCCCATGAAGATTGATTTTGAGAAAAAGATTTAAATGGGAGGAGATCAATAGAATACTGAAAAAATGATAATGAGCTTATTTTCACCCAATGGAATCATTTCCAAAGCATAAAGATTCTATAAATGATGGAAAACTACCTGTTATCTTCAAATGAGACCAATCTGCAAACCTGAGAGGAATTTCTCATAAAAACATCTTGAAACACTAAAACAAGCATGAAAAAAATTTAAAAAGGGATTAAACATCCTCTATAATCAGTATCAATAGTTAGATTATATGAAATCATCTAAACAAGAGTAAAACCTATAGGGTGTAGGAAACAATGAGTAGAAAAACATAGTCAACTTGTTAGAGATGATTCATAAATAAAAATTGACAAATATTTGAAAAAAAATTATGAAAATTAATCTCTCTGAGTTTACTATCACCTAACACAGGTTTTTGACCTAAAAGTTCTTTAGTTGGTCGTACTAAGCACAAACCAGTTGACCATTTCTGTGTGTGTAGAAAGGTGAAGAAGGAACAAAATGGTTTTGGACCTTTATTATCACTTTGAAATCATGTAAAGTGCTGAGATGAGTATGAGGAAGATGAAGAGTCATCTCTCAACCTTCTTCCATGTGTCACATTCCCTCATGGGCCGTACAAGTGCCAAAATCTTCCTTTTTTAGTTGATTTCTTAATCTTTAGTAAGATAACATGAAAGATTCATATGAGACTAGAATTCCTAATAGGGAATCTAACTTATTTTATGTTTGAAAGGAAACTACGGCACTTGGACACCTTGAAAACCATGCCACTTGCATTTATGACCCCTAAAAGGCTAATAAGTGACTCATAAAGACATATAAACTAATTAGACCATGACTAAGGCTAAAATGACATGAAATGACATCAAATAGACTATAACATACCCCACCAAAAAATATTAGACATATAAAATATTTAAAGATCAAGTTTTTACCTATAAGGGTCCCAATTTGACCTGTAGGGTCAAATTTGGTCAACACCTTCATAAGGCTATTTTTCAAGGTTTTATTTCTTATTTGATTCTTCTATTATAGGCATGAACATTATCATGTTTACCCTGTTGAGTATTATAAAGTTTAGTGACAATATCATTTTCAACTCTAAGGAGATTAAATTCATTCTAAGTGTTTTCTTCATTTTCTCCCATGTAACTTTATCATTGATTGGTGCATCAATTTACCAATAAATGGAAACTCCTCAAAGTGTGGATATAAAATATCATAACCAAAATGGTTCATTTGTGTGTCCATTATAAATCTAGATAACAACACGTCCTATAATGTTATGTAATATCCTTATACCTATCACCAATGAATTTTGTTAGCTTACACTTGTATAAAGATGGATTTGATTGTGTAACCATGGCTTTGCTTATGGACTTCATTTAGTACGGTTCTTCAAATAATCATCTTGCCTTTAAGAAGTTTTGCATTGGATGTTCCTTTGCTCTCTTAGCACTATTGGACATGTATTTATGATCACACCTTCCTTAAACAAAGAATGGTATATTATCTTGAATGCCCTCAAGTCCCCTTTTCATGTGAATCCATTAAACTTTTCATTTACATTGTCATGGATTTTTATTGCAATTCTCTTGTATCGCCCTTTGACCCAACTTAGTCAGAAAGCTCCACACTTCCTTCCTCTAAAAGGGGTTATGGAAATATCTACCAATTATTTACAGTGAGTAGTGTAGGATTCACCGCTTCTAGCTAAGCCCTTAGATGGTTTTGGATCCAGATCTATCTTAATCTTATCCCAATATTGTGGTAAAGGTTTTATCTATTTGAGTATGGTTTAATCTTATCCCAACGTTACTACTTTGAATTATGGGTTGAATTAAACTGCAAATTAAATTATGGATAAATTTAATGCTCTTTATATAGTTAAACATGCAGTTAAGAAGAAATTATATATTCAAGAATGTTAAGTAATACATTTTTAATATCTTAAAATGATTCTTTAGCCTTTATTTCATGTCAAGTTATATTTGTATAATTTTTTTTATGTATAAATAATTTCATCGAAATCAATCAATATTAGTATTTTGGTCACTTTAAAATATATTTTTTTCAACTCTTTAATACAACTTCCATTCTATTTTTTTAGCCTTTGATCCCTTTGGGATAATTATATTGTGCAGTCATGATTACCTTTTATCTCTCATATTTTAAATAGATGGATCCATCTGCCGCTTTTCACTCTTTAAAATTCTATTGATTGGAAGTTAGCATGCACTCCAGTATTCAAATTTGAATTTAAAATCACCAAAAATTAAATATATGTTGTGTTGATTTAATAACAAAATAGATTATATATTAACTTATTTATACAAAGATGTAGTACATATATTTTTTTTTAAATTTAAAAAAATCATTAATTATTTTTTAAAATTTATCTTTGAATTGTTTTTAACTTTTTTTTTAATCCATTTAATAGAACATAATATTATTCTTTGATCATTTTCAAGGTTCTCATTACCTTATCTCAAAAATATTAATTCATGACCAATAAATGGAAACACCTCAAAGTGTGGCTATAAATTATCATAACCAAAATGATTAATTTATGTGCCCATTATAAATCTAGATAGTAACACATATCATGTAATATTATGTGAGATCCTCCAATTTATCACCAATTACTTTTGTTAGCCTATACTTTTATAGTGATGGAGTTGATTGGGTAACCATGGCTTTGGTTATCAACTTCATTTAGTATGGTTCTTCAAATTAGCATCTCATCGTTAAGAAGATTTGCATTGGATGTTTCTATACTCTTTTAGCACTATTGAATATGTTCCTATGCTTGAACCTTCCTTAGGCAAGGACTAGTATACTATCTTGAATTCCCTAAAGTCCCTTTTTCATGTGAATCCCTTAAAATTATCATTTTCATTCTCGTGGATGTTTATTGCAATTATTTTACACCACCCTTTGACCTAACTTAGTCAGAAAGCTTTGCACTTCTTTCCTCTAGAAGGGGTTATAGAAATATCTACCAATTATTTATGGTGAGTGGCATAGGGTCCACCATTTCCTGCTAAACCCTTAGTTGGTTTTGGATTTAGCTTTGGCTTTAACTTCTACTTATGATTTAATCTTAGATATCACCTTGTCTTCTACTTTTGATTTTTACTTTACTTGATAAAGTTTTAGATTTTTATTTATATCATAACCTTTGTCTTCTTCTATGTTGCTCCATCATTCGAGTATACCATATATCTTATTTATATCATTTGTAACTATGTCACCTTATTTTTGTACATCTCAATCTTATTCTTATTAGAATGTTTGATCCATTTATAATATTGTTTGTTATTTTAAGTCAAAATTATAATTTAACACATATATTATAAGACAATGGAGTACCTCATCACAGTTCTCTTTTAACTAACTTTAACTTAATGTTTTTTTAAAGCATGATACCAAAATTTATAATTATTATAAAGATACAAGACTACCAATAATAAAATATAAGAATAATAATTGCATAATAAATTATCGAAAAATAAAATATTTTAAAAATAATAATTTTTTGATCTTAAGAAATAATTATTAATACAATTCATATATTCTAAAAAAGATATGATACTAATTCCATTTCCTTGACTTACATTGTTTTATTTGTATAATAATAAAACCTAATAATTATTAGTTAAATACAACTTTAAATAATTAAAAAAAAAGAATCTTTACACATCTACTTAATATGAATAATAGTCATTAACCCAATAATAACATTGGATACTAACATATAATTATTAAGAAGATGATAACAACATTGGTTACACTTCATTATAAGTTTTTTGGTGAAGAATAAAAATCCTTTAAACGGCAGTTTATTGAGCTAATTTTTTATATGGTAAAAAAAAATTTTTTTTATTATTTTTAAATTATTATTTTTTCACATGTTTGTTTATAACTCTTGAGCAAAAAGTATTTTATCATTGTGTATGGACATCGTGTATGATGTTCTTGTTATATTTTATATTAATAGGTTCATAGAAATTTTCTACTTTCACATTATTAATTTAATTTTTTTTTTTTAAAAAAAAAAAAAATTATAGACAATGATATATAGTTATGTTTAATATATTTATATAAAATTATATTTAAAAAGTTATGTATGTTAACTTTGTGATTAAAGATATATATTATGGACATTTAAATTTTGTTTTAAGGTATTTATTTATAATAAAATTATATTATTTTAGATTATTTATTAAATTGTCAATTATTAGTTTAGATTAGACTTTCATTAGATAAAATTTTCTATGTTGTTTGTTGTTTGTTGTTTTTTGTTATGTTTTTTCTATTTTTTTCTTTCGTTCTATCTTCTCTCTCTTTTTCTCCTATTTTCAATAGTTTCTAAAAAATGGTCAAGAAACACAAACTATTATATTTTAGGGCACTAGACACATACATTATATAGTTTTGGGGTTAGCATTTTCTAACCCTTGGTTTGGACATGAATTTTAGGTTCTTCCTTGTTAACTTTCTTAAAAATGAGTGTTCGTTTTGTATGCCAATATGTCCTAATTTAAATTCATAAAGTCTTTAAATATATAGTTACATTAGTGAATTTAGGACATTGTGAATGAGAAAAAGAAATCAGTTCAAGCATTTAGAGTGAATATTTAAGATACTAAAGAAATCATAAGTATTTATTATTGTATTTTAAAATAAATCAAGCATTCATTATAGTACTGAAAGTCGTACTAGAGTAGATATTGAATCACACTAGACTTTCTTGTTGGATTGTATTATGCTTTGATTTGTATTTTTGATATTTTAAACCATTAAGGGGTATGAGAAGTATCCAGTGCTCAAAAACTTGATAAATATGAAAGCATGCCTTCCAAAAAAATATCTTATCGTATGCAAGTTCAGTTGTCATATTAATGTTTTAAAGAAAGAGATTAATTTCTTAGATATCTCTGCAAAATTCTAAAAATGTAAGCAAAGTTTTCAAAGCCCCGAACATGATGAACAAATTCATCACATCAATTTATATATGTTGTTTAATATAAACTTGTACATTTTTTAGAACAAACATACTATTCTAGAAACAACCTTAGATAATTTTAAGAACGTTCTTTGTTCAACTCAATTTTGTTGGATTCACTTTGTTTTACTCTTTAGATTTAATTTACTTTATTATTTAAATATTTTTAAATTTAATGTTATATTTTGTAGATGTGAATTATAAAAACTTAAAATTAAATTAGGTGTAGAGAAGAATTATGGAACATGTCAAATGAAAATTTTTAAAGAATGAAAAACTTCATAATTATTAAAACATGATCAAACCATTATATTCCACTATTATATCACATCTATTTATTCAACATTGTTTTATATATATATATATATATATATATATATATATATATATTCGAAATAAATTTGAGAGTATATAATTTAATTGTAGTAAAATTAACATGTTATAGTAAAAGTATAACATATTTTTCCTCTTACATTTTAATATCGATTGAATAAATTAACTTAAGTTTACAATTATTAATAATTTTATTTTAAAAATAGTTTATAGAATGTGAATTGAAATATTAATTCAAAAAATATTTACACAATTATATTTAAAAACTTTCACTACATAACATATTTTTCATTAATTTTTAAACATACAATATAATCTGTATCCCTTATATAAAACATTATTATATAAGACATTATTATCACAATCATATAAAACCCCATATATTTATTAAGTACACGATACAATGTGTATTCTCTATTATATCATTCTACTACAGAAACATAAGTTCATCAATGCCAAGCTCACTCAAACACTATACAAATCTAATATAAAATTAATAGGTACTAAAACACTACAATTATTTTATAGTAAAAGGCTCTCAACCTACTCCAACTAAATAGATAAATTAAGACCGCATGTTATGAGGAAAAGAACCAAATTCCTTAGAATATTTTACACTGACATATAATTATGTGATTCTATGTATGTTCATAATAGTTTATATTAGTTGTAAAATTATATTATTTTAAGGTAGTTATGTGTTTTTAAATGATTGATTTATATTAGATTTTAGTGATATTTTATAATTATTTTTTAAGTTTTTTTTTTTTTTTTTTTTCCAATTTTTTTTTTTAAATATATTTTTATAGAAATATAATTTTTAAGGATTGTGACAAAAAAATTATTTGAAATTTATGATCTGATCTTGTCAATATTTTTATTTATTTATTATTAATTTTTATATTAAAAAGATCGTAATTTAAATTTAAGAAGTATATATGTGTATGTGTGTATCAATACATTTACAATATTAATGAGTATAAAAAATCAATATAAATATATAGAAAAAATATTTATAAATTTATAAAAATATGAAATAATATTTAATATTTATTATTATAATAATATTTTAGATGAAATCAAGCATTCATTTTAGTATTGAGGATCATCTTAATATCTCAATGGTATTATACTAGATTCTTTTGTTGAATTACATTTTATTTGGCATGATATCTTCGATATTGTATATTATCGAGGGGCATGATGAGTAATTGATGCTTAAAATCCATATTAGTCCTAAACACAAGTCCCAAACAAAACTTTTACTTATCTTTTTTAGGCCCAACCACCTTATTAGGGATTGAAGAAGAGAAATTTCTTAATGATCGCATAAAATTTTAAAATACTAAACGAGGTTTCCAAAACCCCAAACATGACAAACAAAGTCACCAAAATAGATTTTTCCTACCTACCATTTTCTAGAAACATGGAGTCCATGGTTCTATGACCAAAAAAGGAGTGTATAATTTTGAAAAGGTGCCTAGATTATGACTAATATTCAGTTTCTCAATGCATTGCCACAAAAATTTCAAATACGTTATTGGATTGCGACATTTATTGTGATAAATCAAAATACTTCTCTAAATCATTTCTTTATAATTTATTATTCTCTATTTAAAATATTAATTAAATCTTCTTTTATTATTTTAACATATGATTAAGCATAATTAAATATATATGCAGAAATGTTTTTCTTTTTAATGCAAAAACCATTTCCCCATAAAAGATTTGCAATTAGATACACTTAGTTTTTAGCAGACAGTTAGCGAGTTTGGTTTTAAGTGTTGTTCTTTCTGCCCCCATCTTTGGGGTGTTTTGATATTTATCCGTTGTCTTCCCATTTTTGTGGCTTTCATTGCATTTTGATTAGGGTTTAGTGGATCTAGCTTTTCCTCTCTCCTTGGTGCTCTCTATTTTGGATGATGGTGTCCTTCGTATTTTTATTCTTATCTTGGATGATGGTGTCCTTCGTATTTTTATTCTGTCTTTTCTCCATTTATTACAAGAAATGGGCCCCTAATATAACCTCATACCAATTCATAATTCTGATAAAAAACATTTAACCTTATCGAATAAAAAAATGTCTCTCCTATATACAGTGGAAATAAGGCCACAGGTATATAAAATGAGACAAATTAAAATCAATCCCGTTCTTTGATCTAAAAAGTGTGGCAGGCACTCGACGATTGTATGACCCATATAGACCAGATGCATCCTGTGAGGAATTCCATATATTAGTTGGACGAATACTTGTATGTCGATGGAGAAACTATTTGGGGCAAAAAGAAAATTTTGTCGAAGATATTGATAACATCCAATAGGGAGGCTTCCAAGGCCCAACTATATGTGGTTTGAGTCGATAAGAAAGTGAGATTATCATTGCATCTTTTCTGTCAATGCAAGCATTCAAACACCCCTTGATTTATCATTATTAAACTTTAGATTTTTTTGTTTATTCACCCCCGGGCTGACACTTGGACAAAGGGTATGTATTTCATTTTGTGGTCACTATGGATTTGAATGAAATCAAATAACTTGTTTAGAGTCACACAATTCATCAACCAAGATCATGTGGCACACAATTCATCATGTTGTCTAGCAGATTTAGATACCATGCAATTGGAGTTTGTTCAGTGTTTGTTGAAAGGGATATGTTGGAGGTTGGGGTTCTCAAATTTTATAGTGCGTTCATCATATTCCCAAGGACATCATAAAGTTGAAAACAGATGGAGCATTCATTGGTAATCTTTACTTTCTTAACTTACTATATTTAGAACTTAAATATTGTGGTAGAGGTTTTAGCTATTCAAGTATGGTTTAATCCTATTTCAACATTGACATTTTGAATTGTGAGTTGAATTGAATTTTAAATTAATTATGGATAAATATAATACTCTTTTAGTTAAAAATAAAGTTATGGAGCTTGTACGAGTATTATAGTTGGTTAAGGGTTTTAGGTTCTTTTCATATAAGTTTCGAGATTGATTCTTGTAATTTGAGTTATTTTGGAGTGTCAGTTTGTGCAAACCAAACCGTCTCTTCTAGAAGATTAGTGGTGGCTCTTCCTGTTGACTATAAGATTTATTACTCGTAGAAAAATTGTTGTTGAAACCCTAAGACACAAAAAAAAAAAAAAAAAAATTAAGTTAGGGAAGAAATTATATATTCAAAAATGTTAAGTAATACATTTGTAGTATCTTAAAATGGTTCCTTAACCTTTATTTCATGTTAAGTTATTTTTGTATAAATTTTTTATGTTAGATAATTTCGTCCAAATCAAATAATATTAATATTTTAAATACTTTTGAATATTGAAACTTTCTCTTCAACTCCTTAAAACAATTTCCATTCTATCATTTTAACCTTTGATCCCTTCGGGAGAATCATATTGTATGGTCATGATTACCTTTTATATCTCATATTTTAAAAGAGATGGATCCATTTGTTATTTTTCGCTCTTGAATTTAACATGCACCCTAATATTTTCAAATTTAAATTCAAATAGATGTTGCGTCAATTTACTAACAAAACGAATTAGATATTAACTTATAAATACAAAGATGTAGTACATACATATTTTTTATTTTTTTTTCAAAATTAAATATTTTTGAGATTTATTTTTGAATTATTTTCTAATGTTTTTTATTAGTCTATTTAATAAAACATAATATTATTCTTTGATCCTTTTAAAAGTTCTCGCTACTTTATCTCGAAAATAATTTTTTTATTAAATTGTTACTACTATTTTTATATTTTAAAAAATCAATATATTTCTTTAAACCTTTTTTTTTTTTTTTTTCCCTCTTTTATTATATTTTGATTTAAAAATATATATAATTTCATTATTTTATTTTTAATTAAATATATAGTTTAAAAAAATATCTTTACACTTTCTTTTTCTTAAAAAATAAAAATAAAACACTATTTAGGTGGTGTGTTTTATCCCGGAAATGGGATAGGACCACGGGTTTAAAGAGACAAATTAAGGTCAATCCCGTCCTTTCATGTTAAGGTGGGGTGACACTCAACCATTCCATAGAAACTATTATAAATAGATCGAAAATGACGGTGTAAAGACTCCCTCACCTTATGTCAGCTCTTGAAACATTACTAGAGCCTACGACAACAATTTTGTAAATGGAAGCCAAAGGAATAGTTTGTTAAATTAGATTAAATTTATATTTTAATGTCTATTAAAAGATTAGTTTATGGATTTAAAAAAAATAAGATATAAATAAAATAAAGAGAAGTATAAGAATATAGTCGAAAAGAAAATTAAATTGTAAAATAAATAAATAAGAAGTAACAGTTTAATAGATTAAATTGTAATGAAGAGAATTAAAAAGAAGATCATGTAAAATGATATCAATTTTGTTATTTTCTAAAAATGCGTCTAATATTTAAAGTGGGGATTAATCGTGTGATGGATATGAGACTAATGAATAATTAAGTATATAACGTCTTACTAATTTATTATATAAATTTAGAAGATGGTCACATGACTTTTCTTATAAACTTTTGTCTAAAAAATTGTTGATAAAGGTCGAATATATCCCAATAAAGACAACTAAACATCTTCAATTTTTATAAACCTTAAATATCAAGGAAAAACCTATAAAAAACACTTCCTTATTAATATCATATATCAAGAACATCCTTAAAAAACATGCGAAGAATTATTTATATTAAAATATTTTATTTTTTAAAAATTGAATATGTTAAAATAATAATAGAAATTAGTTTTTCTGTTACTAACAAAACTATTGTTTTATCTAATGTTACTCTCTAGATTCAAAGTCAAACTGACAAAAATCACCTAGAACTCAACTATCTTCAATATTTGCTTGACTATTGGGGAAATGCCATGTGTGTTGTTAGCCGAAAACCTCCAAAGCTACCACGGTTGGCTTTGCCTCCTCGTTGAGGCATGGTCTATGCCAACAACATTCCCAAAACCGACACGTGTTTTTCCTCTCATAGATCACCACCTTGTTAGTATTCCCCGCAACATGGCCAATCGAGTGGCTCTTCCAAAAGCAAAGGCAATGATAGGGGATGGGGCCCTCCCCCTCAGAAGTATGGAGATGATAATAGGAGTTGTGGTCCTCTTCCCTAAGATAAACTTCCTCGGCTCGCTCTTACAATTTCTCCAAATAGAAACAAGGACGAAACTAATGTTAAGCAACAAAATGATGGTTGGGAGTTTATACCTATGGATGTTGATCCTCATGGTCAGGAAGGATGAAGAGATACGCTGAAGGATCTGCATTCTCCACCACCTCCCCTAGCCATCATATTTATCGTGGTAGCTTAAATATTCTCTTTATTGTTGTATTCTTTTATTTGCTCTCTTAAATATTATACAGTGTGGATTTGTTTTGTTGAGTGATCTTGATTGACTCTCTGCGACGACTTACCATTTTTTTAAAATTATTTATTTTTAATTTAACTTTATTTGTAAGATATAACTTATCTATCATTTATAAATATAATTAACATTATACTTTATACTTATATTAATATAAATACACCCTTCAATAAAAACAAATATATATTAAAAATAATTACATAAAAACTAAAAATTAAAATAATTTTTCTTTATCAAACTAAGTTCGACAATTCTTTCCATGTGGATGGAGCAACTATTTGTGTGGAAGACCAAATTATTCCATCTGTATGGAGTGACTATTGGCGGCAAAAAGGAAATTGGGTCAAAGATATTAATGTTCACAATTGATAACCTCCAATAGGAAGGCTTGGATAAGAAAGATAGATTATCATTGCATCTTCTCCTTCAAAGCCAGCATTCGAACACCCTTTGGTTTACTATAATTAAACTTTAGAATTTTCGTTTATTCTGCCCCGGGTTGACACTTGGACTAAGGGTATGTATTTCATTGTATGGATTTGAATGAAATCAAATAACTTGTTTGGAGCCGTGAATGCCCACACGTTGAAGGTTGGATTTCTTAAATTTTAATTTAAGTGTGTGTTCATGATATTCCTAAGGGCGTTATAAAGTTGAAAACAGTTGGAGCATTCAAACGTAATCCTTCCTTACTTTTTTTTTTTTTTTTTTAATTATTATATTATAATTTAAACAAAAGTTGTGTTGTGGTTTTAGTATTTGTTTTTTGGTATAGAATTAGTTATCATATGTTTAATATTTGTTGTAATTTTTTTTATGTACTAAAATTAGTCTCTTCAATCAATAATGAATTTAAATATCCATTGAAGAATTCTTTTGATATAGAGTATTGGCATAACCAACAATATTAAACTAGATTTAAATATTTTCATATTTTGAAAGCACTCACATCACATTGAATGAACAAAAAAAATACACCGTCCTCCTAACACCCATTAGTATTATATAAATTTATAATCAATTAAAATATATAGATGGTAAAATATGAACATGTTTATTTAGAAACAATCTATCACTAACAACTTGTGACCAGTAATCCCATCCAGTACAACAAAGATTTGGAGACCCAACCTTTTAAGATTCACGTTACATTGAAGGCAATCATGTATTGTATATTAATCCTATTAAATATAGAATTTAGATAAAACTCATATTTTAATTTAATATCAATGAGTAATTTAATATTAATGAGTATGTACTCAAAATTTCACTCATTTTTTACTTAGGATTGTACTCTAAATATTATTGTTTATAGTACTCAAAATTTTATATAACTTTTATTTAAAATAATATTATTTTTTTATTTGTAATTATTTACAAGACTTTAGATAGGCGTGGAAAATTGAATCTTATAGAAAGTTTAGCTCCATTCTATTTCATAGCAAAATCTAATGTTATATTTTCATTACTTTAGACTGTTAATAGATTATTAGAGGCTTTTGTTTTGAAGATCTAGGCATACAATATTTATATCCAAACCATGTCTCATTTTATATTTTGATATATGTATACACACATCATAGTGAAGCAAAATGTAGACACCTAAAAATGGTTCTAAAAATTTATTAGTTTTTAAATTGCAAGCTTTTTTTATATTTGTGTATTTTCATATTATTAGTCCAAATTAGGAGTTACTAGAACCTTTTTTCACTTCGAACGGTCTCCGTCTCTCCTCTCAAATTGCTCAAGATGTCCTCATATCTCTCCTCTATTTTCCTTTGGATCTATTTCTATGCTATGAGTGTGAATGATGCTTTTGTGTTTGTCAGTAATGTCATTCATGTTCCTAGGTCCTTTGTGTGGACTGTTATGGCTAGAGTAAACTCGCCCATTCGTATTATCTTTCTATAATTTCTAATTTTTAATTTCAATTTGGGTGCCAATAGGTTCCTACTTTGAATTCAATTTGTCTATAATTACACGTGCATTTTATATAACTTATAAATAATCACATTGAGAAATTTCATAAAAAATGTATTAAGAATTCATAGACATTTTAGAGAGATCAAACAATTATAAAGCATTTAACATCATGGGGCACAATTTATTGTTAGATAAACCACTTAAAGGAGGAATGAAATATATTGTACACATATAAGTTTTTGCGTGTCACTAAAATTATCTCCAATTATGCAATTTGATGTTTTCAAATAAGTAGATAGTGCATAAAAATCCAACTAATCGTTAGCACATGCACTAAAAATGTATTATTTTCCTTAAGTTTCACATATTTTTGTTAATGTAGGGCGAGGAGAAGACAATTTGTTTAAGGTCAAAAGTGTCAATGTATAAAATGGAGTGAGTCAAATAAATATCTAGGCCCTTTTCTCCTTGAACTTCTCTAATTTGGTTATGACGAATATTCACAGTTTGATCTTGGTCATTTCTATTTTTGTGGGCCCTATGATCATTTCTATTTTTGTGGGTCATTTCTTTTTTTTATGGGTATCTAGCTATGCTCTCTTCCATCTTTTTCTATATTTTTACCTTTTATACATTTTAACTAAAATCAAATTGTTCAATCTTGGTCAGACTAAGATTGAGTTGCTCTAATTTGGTTATAACCAAGATTCACATTTTGATCTTGGTCATTTCTATGTTTTTGGGCCCTTTCCTCCTTCCACCTTTTTGGGTGTTTATTCACCTTTTTCATCTCTTCTGACCATTATATGTTAGTTTTGTGCACCAGTAGGTCCTAATTTTAAATTTAAGAGGTTTATAAGTACATAAGTGTGTTGATGCATTTAAATACAAGACAAGGGACCTATGATTGGAATTCATAACCTAGGATACATTATTATTTCTGCTACTACTGTCATTTATTGATGTGTATGCACCCCTTATACTAAAATAATAATTGAAGATATAGTGAAAGAACATATTGAATCTACGAATTATTTGCATCTAATACATAGGGATATGGGTTGGGATATTTATATTACACTTTATTGCACCAATATTGATTTACATAATAGATAATAACATGGGGTTGACTAAGGTATATCTATCATAAAAACACCCACTTTTTATTCTTTTGTAATGTCTCTTGGAAAGGATTAGGGTTTTGATAGAGGATAAGAAATTATAGAACATTTGCACATCATTTCAAAAATGTGAGAGAGGTTTTTCATTAAAATACATAAATGTACTCATCAAGTTTTAATAGATTTTTTCTCAAATCAAACCTTGAATATGAAGATCAAAACTTGTTGCAAAAATTGAGCCATACAATATTAGAGATTATTTGAATAGAGCCCTTTAATTTTGGCTTGTTTGTGGGACTTCTCTGATCTGTACCAAATTTATAGATCTTCTCCAAGACTAGATCTAGACGATTTTTCAATCACTTTTAGCCTCTAACATTGCATTCTCTAAGAACCCCTCTTGTAAAGTTTCAAGCTTTAATTCAATTCAATTACCCATATTTTATATTTGTCCCTCCCTATAATGTTGTATTTAGGTTAAATTTAGAATATATTTACACTTTTGATGATTATTGTAATGTCTCTTGATCATTATACTTTTCATCAAAAAATTAGTCTACTTTAAAATTATTGAATATTTTTGGCTCAATTTAGTCTAGTTCAATTAATGTTGATGATGGTAAGTCATAATGATTACACCAAAATATAATTGATGAAATAAATATAATAATATAATAATATAACTCAAGGTTGTTTAACTATGGAGGTTACTCCATAGTTATAACCACTTATATTCATACCTCATTAGCAAAACGTTCTACAAGTGGTGTTCCTAATGATCTGTTTCAATTTACAACTCTCTAACTCATGCATTCTTACCCATTTGGTTAATTATTATGTAACATCATTTAAATACAAGAATCATTTGTGTTAATTTCAATTCAATATTCATGATCCATATTCCATGAGTAAGTTCACACAAGAACTCATTTCTCACATGTGAACATAAATGGATCACTTCATCCTTATTGCATGTGAGTCATTCTTATAAAGACAAATCATAAGGACTTTCTAAGAGGTCACCATTGCAATACCATTGTGTTCTCTAATTTCAATTCAATATTCATAACCCATATTCCATGAATAATTTCTCACAAGAACTCATTTCTCACATGTGAGCATAAATGGATCACTTCATCCTTATTGCATGTGAGTCATTCTTATAAAGATAAATCATAAGGACTTTCTAAGAGGTCACCATTGCAATATCATTCCGATTCAAGAGAACACAAAGTGCACTTAGCTTATTATCCAATTTGCAAATCATTTAGCATTTTTTATGGCTCATTAATTTTTATTGTATAAATATTTAATTCTTTCATTTTTATGCATTTGGTGTTTTCATAATAAATTATTATATATATCATTTTTCAAGAATAAATTGCATTAATTTCAAATTAATTTCTATGAACCATAACTTATAACTAGTGGTTCATAAGAATATATGACAATATCATCAACATAAAATATACAATATAATCATGAGTTAAACTTTCACTTATTTATTCAATGCACAATGCTACACATCATTTTAATTTATAGATATTAAAATTTATTAATAGAAATAACTCACCATGAATAATTGTAGGAAGGCTCACTAATTCTTTACACTAATAATATATTTAATAAAAAATATTTGTACTTTATTATTTTTTTATATTGAAAAATAAATATTTAGATATCAAAGATTTAGAGATATTCATTCCATCAATTATAATTCATTGTAATAATTATGATTTAACATCATCAACATCAATGGAACAATTACCTTTAAATCTTATCAATCAATTAAAAATCTAAAGATAAAATTTAAAAAATATATAATAGATGAATTTCATGTTTTAACTATCCATAAATACATTTATGATTATTTTATGCATATAAACTTTTAAATTAATATAAGCACATAAAAAAAATATTTAAAATTCATTCTAAAAATAAATAATTATTTGAGAAAACAAAGCTGATGTAGGTTCCATTGCTGAGAAAAAAGAAAGATGTTAAGAAGCAAAATTGTTAAAGTTTGAGGTGGAAGACTTGGTATGCTACGGCCCTCAATGAACAATAAAAAAAGGTATGAGAGAAGATAGGCCCAAGCCTACAGTTAAAGACTTTACTGACTTCTCCCTGTTGGCTCTCTATTGTTCTTATTACTTCTTGTGTTTGGGTTGAAAATCTATTGTTTTATATTATTTCCCATCTTTAAACTTTTAACTGATGTTTTCATTAAAGTGCATTATCTTTAATCTTCAACTAACTTTAATTATTTATATCATTTATGTTTCGATAATTGAAAAGACTAAACCCTTATTATACTCTAAATCCAATTCACTCAAATTGCATTAATTTCAAATTAATTTTTATGAACCATAACTTGTAACTAGTGGTTCATAAGAATATATGACAATATCATCAACATAAAATATACAATATAATCATATGAGTTAAACTTCGACTTATTTATTCAATACACAACGCTATACATCATTTTAATTTATAGATATTAAAATTTATTAATAGAAATAACTCACCATGAATAATTGTAGGAAGGCCCACTAATTCTTTACACTAACAATATATTTAATAAAAAATATTTGTATTTTATTATTTTTTTAATTGAAAAATAAATATTTAGATATCAAAGATTTAGAGATATTCATTCCATCAATTATACTTTGTAGCAATAATTATGATTTATCATCATCAACATTAATGGAATAATTACCTTTAAATCTTATCAATCAATTAAAAATCTAAAGATAAAATCTAAAAAATATGTAATAGATGAATTTCATGTTTTAACTATTCATAAATATATTTATGATTATTTTATGCATATATATTTTTAAATTAATATAAACACATTAAAAAAATATTTAAAATTCATTCCAAAAATAAATAATTATTTGAGAAAACAAAGCTGATGTAGGTTTCATTGCTAAGAAAAAAGGAAGATGTTCATAAGCAAAATTGTTAGAGGCAGAAGACTCGGTATGTAACGACTCTCAATGAACAGTAAAAAAAGGTATGAGAGAAGACAGGCCCAAGCCTACACGGAAGGACTTTGCTGACTTCTCCCTGCTGGCTCTCTATTGTTCTTATCATTTCTTGTGTTTGGGTTGAAAATCCGTTAATTTATATTATTTCCCATCTTTAAACTTTTAACTGCTGTTTTCATTAAAATGCATTATCTTTAATCTTCAACTAACTTTAATTCTTTATATCATTTATGTTTCCATGATTGAAAAGACTAAACCCTTATTATACCCCAGATCCAATTCATTCAAAAACATTTACCTCACCAATTAAAATAAATAAATAAATAAAAATTGAAAGACCCCAGTATTAAGTCCCATAAATCACTTTGACTAAAATAATCTGATCTTATCTTAGAATATATTCAAACCCCTACCAGTACCACAAAAACACATACTCGAAAATCCATTGGTTATTAGTCCACCCTACCTACAAGTGTCTCCCATGCTGCAAAGTGCTTGCCCAATTTTTTGTCTCAAACCAGTTGGACTTTTCATAAAATATAATGAGAAAACATGCCGACAGGGAGAAGAGTGTTTATCAGATGGAAAAGCCTCGGGTGGGGCCATTTTCTGTGGACCTTGGATGCAACACCTCCTTTTCGTTTTTCCTCCCATCATTATTTCCTTCACGGGCACGATGCTCTCGACCCTTCCCTCCTCTATATAAATGCAGCAACACCATGAGTATCTTCAAACACCATATAGATATATATCCCCACAGCTCCTGTGTAATAAAATAGTTGTTTGTTGGGAATACAGGAATAGCAGAGCTTTTCAATGGCGAACATATATGGAAAAAGGCCTTACAGCCTTTTCATGTTATGTGCCATTCTACTTCTTCTACTAACTTTTGCAATGGCGATCCGCCCACTTAAAACAGGTCTGTCTGCACTTAAATACATCTCATAATATGGGTCTGTAAGCTTATTGCCTTGCATTTTCTCACCAAAATAATACTTGTTTCCATATAGGTTTACCGAACAAAGGTTCTGCTGATATCAACACGGAAGACAGCTTGCAGGGATCTCTTGAACAGGCTGTAAGATTCATATGCTTGTTCAACACAAAAAAAAGTTCAACAAAATTGTTTGTCTTTTTGGACACTTGATATATATATTGTATATATGAATTGTGGGTATATGAGATTTTTGAGTATTGAACTGTGGATATGTGAGAGTTTTTATTATTCAATTGTGGGTATGTGATTTTTTGGACTATTGAATTGTGGGTATATGATTTCATTGAGTATTGAACTGTGGGTATTTGATTGTTTTGAGTTTTGAATTGTGGGTACATGTCAATGTTTATTACAGGATCTTAAAGCTGACGAATTGGAGCAGACTACAGAGGAATCAGGCTGTGAAGGTTTAGATGATGAGGAGTGTCTGAACCGCAAGACCCTGTCTGCTCACACTGATTACATCTATACACAGCATCACAAGCACCCAAAGAAGCAGCTGCCATAGAACAATCATTAAGCTCTGCACATGTAATGGAAAATGCTTCTTGTTACTAGAGGAGTGTCCTCCATATGTCTTTCTATTACTATTCTCACATGAGACATACACACATATCCTGCTGTAAAATCTTAACTAATAATGCCCATTAAGATAAATAAATACACATATGTATTGTATGTTTATGTTCACTTTCAAGAGTGGAAATCATGGCTAAACAATTTTATATGAGGAGTCCTAAAGTGTTTTTTGGGTCTGTCTCTCTGATGAAAAAGATATTATATTACAATAAAAACCTTGAGATCAGATATGTTGTCTTTACTTCCCCATTGGCTAGGGAAGACTCGTAGTAGTTTTAGGGCTATTCAAGAGGACACGACAGGTATAAAATTGTAAGGCTGTCGGTATTATATTAGCAACAAATGAGAAAACAATGTATTTATATGGCCCTGGCTTTGTTTGTTCCACAATAATTTATCGTGCCAGTGGATGAGAATAATGTGTTGCTAGATGTGCATGGTGATAATTTAATAAAATATTGATATGTTAATAATATATTTAACACTATTTTTTTTTTTTTTTTGGATTATGTTTATGAGTGATTATCTGACAGTTATTTTTTATATACTTATGAGTAGTAGTTGAAATGGTAAAGTATTGAAATTTAAGTTTTAAAAGTATTTTGATATATTGATATTTTTTTTGATATGGATAATTATTTTTTTCATTGGTTGGATTTTTTTAAAACATAAATTTAAGTTATAAAGGTGTTTTGATGTATAATATATTGATAATTTGTTAATTTTTGTATTGGATAGTAAATCTTTTTAATAGTTAGGTTTCTTCTTTTTCTACTTAAATTTAAGTTTTAAGAGTATTTTAATATATAATAAATTGGTAACTTATTAATTTTTGATATGGGTAACGATTCTTTTGAATTGTTGGGCTTCTTTTTCTTTTTCTGAAACTTAAGTTTCAAGAATATTTTGATATATAATATATTAGTAATTAATTAATTTTTGATATAGATAGCGATTTTTTTAATGATTAGGTTTCTTTCTTTTTTATAAAAATTTAAGTTTTAAGAGTATTTTGATATATGATATATTGGTAATTTATTAATTCTTAATATAATTAACAATTTCTTTTAAAATAATTAATTTATATTTTAAAGATATATTAAAAAAATTATCAATATAATTTTAAAGAAGAATTTATTTAATGTATAATATCTTCTATATTTAATTAAATTGTGATTTTTATTATTTTTTATAATATATTTCTACTAACTTTTTTAACTAAATTTTTATGTTTTTTTATTTTTTGTTAAATATATTTTCATGATAAACCAAATTCTTAGTAATATAGAAGTCTACTAGACTTTCACGATAAACCAAATCCATGCGTGTATTAAGTCAAAACCTACTATAGGTGTTTATAATTAAACTATTGAAAAAAAATAATTGAAGTCCCCCTTTTGAAATTGACATATCAAACTCTTCTAAGATGTATTTTTTTTCACTTAATCTTGATAATATTAATCTTACAAATCTCGTTATCTTGATTCCCTGAAAAGGATGAAGGAAGTGATGTGAGGAAGGTGGTATTATTAGAATGATTATGAATAGTTCTTGATTTGTCAAAGGGGTTAATTTTTCTTGTTAAGATTGTACAAGAGTTTTTGTTTGTCATTTTGATCAAAATAAATATTGTGGTTGTTTAAAAGACTTCTACAATTATTATAAACTTGTACCTAAAATAAAATTAAAATTTTGTTGGTCGTTTTGATCGAAATAAATGTTGTAATAACTTGAGCCTTCTACAACCATTAAACTTTGTTCCATATAAACTTTTATCTAAAATAAAATTAAAAAAGAATTAACAATTTCAAGCACAACTTTACCTTAATCTGATTGTGAGGAGAATGGTTTTTTAATCTAGTTAGTTGGAAGCCTCTTCATTAGCTATACGGGTGGTAAATATTTAATAATAAGAAATGTTTTTTAAATCTTGAGTTGGAGTTTTCATTAAAAACAAAGATAATTTTGAAAAAAATAGTCATGTTGATGGTACACATAGTAGTAGAAGGGAATTTATTCATAATCAATAGCATGTTCGTATTGATAATTAATTTACTAAAAGAAATTATTTTTGGAAGTGGTAGACAAAGGTTGAATCACACACAATTTTAAAAAAAAATTGTAAGAATTTTATTCGTTGTCTCTTTTAACATGGTAATATAATCACAAACAATTTGTTTAATCATCTAAACTACATACTCCTCAATCTAGAACTTAGAGAGCATGCATAGTCAAATCCATATAGACATACAATTTAATTTCTTCATATTTAAGTTGATCCCTAGTGTCTATTGCCAAAAGTAGAGTCTTGTACCTGACCCTAAAGTAGGATCTATACTCAACAATACATTGTTGATCTTTCAACATTGTAAAGTTAACAAAGAAAAAGCCCTTTAGACCAATATGGATACCAAACGTTGTTATTGGTTTCTATACTTCTCTAATCCAAGTAATAAAATAATTCCTTTGTAAAGTAAAAACATTTAAAATTAATTATTCCCATATAAGAGTGGATAAACTATCTTCTTATGGAAATTTTCATCTCTAAAGAGATTATATACCAATTAAATGAGTCATTCTTCTAGTTTGGAGAAAGAAAGAAGGGGTATCGGATCAGAATTTCATTTGGTACAATCACAACATTTTCTTTCTTCTGTCTGGGCCTTCTCCTCCTCTTGGTCCTTCTAGGGACCTTCTTTCCTCCATTACAAGGGAGGCCCCTATAAGGATAAAGCTTGAGCTTGTTGCAGATTCGAGCATTCAGGTTCTGAAGGAGCATGTTGCTACCCCTTCTCGTTCGAAGGCGAGACCTAAAGGTATATTAGAATCGACAGTTACGAAGAAGAGTCTGGCATTAGACGCTGAAAGGTTAAGATCAAATGCATAGGATATGGTGAAGGATGACACTCAATGGATGATGGAAGGTTTCCTCTCTCGATGGGGAAGGAGGTTGATCTTGGCCACTAGTTAATTTTTGTTCCCTGTTTCTTTCAAGAAGTAAGATGTAGGCTAATTTGTTTTTAGCTAATACTTTTTGCAGGGGATTATGGGTTGAACGTTGGTCAGCGTCTCGTTGATGGTTGGTGGATTCTTGGTTGAAGCCTAGTAGTTTCTTGTTGGTCTGAATTTTGAAAGATGGTACTAAAGTGGTTTTATTTGTTAGCTTTAATCTAGTTATTTTGTTGATTAATTAATTGGTTGTTGTTTTTATTATTCCTTCTAATTAATCTTCGTATTTATTATTGTATTTGAAATTCTTTATTATATACATATTACATTTAAAAAAAAAAATCCTCCGTTCTTTAATGGAAGGTGTGAACCTTGCCCCTCACCCCAAAAATGATGTACTATTTAACTTAGAGAACAAAGGGCAAATTTTAGCTTTGTAAGAGAGCTCAATCACTCCATGAACAAGTATATTGGCCTCAATACAACACTTGCACTCTTCACACAAAAGAATCCTTAAAGCAGGCAATAAAAGAAGGAAAAGCCTAAGAAAAAAAAAAGAATTTGTAACCATTATGTAAAAGCAAATACACCAAACTATGTGTGAATATGATGATTCTTATAATGAGATAATGTGGATTCCACATGTTACTTTAGGTGTTGGGGAATCCACCGGGCTCTTTCCAACAAAGTGGAGAATCTATCATTTTATGTGCTCTCCAACCCGATGGGGAATCTTGGGCGCATCTAATTATTCGTGCACCTTTATTTTTCTTCGTCAAAGATGGGGAGAAGCCGTAGTCAAATGTTTCAAGTTATACCATAGGGAGGAATATTAAACGTCACCAGATCATTGATTTTAGAAATGCCTTCTATATTATTAAGAGTAAATTTATGTAAAGTATGAACGGTGCTTTTAAGATTCAAGATGTGTAATTTACATAAATAGATTATAACTAAATGCAATATAAACAAGGTAGGGCAAATCTTGGTGAAAGAAGTGCAAGAAATAAAAGTCTATAGTGTTTTGATTAAATTTAATATAATTGGTTATGATGTAAATAAAAGTTTACGGTGTTTTGATTAAATTTATTGTTTTTGGTTATGATCTAACTTGTGTGGTAATATTTGTGATCAACACATTTAGATTTTGAAAGTTATGATATTAGGAAATGAGATGACATTGTTAAAATATTATAGTTATTTGTAAAGATCTTTAAGAATAATTATAATGTTTTTTTTAAAAGAAATTTATGTAATGTTAATTTGAAGGATGTTGTGGTAGATAGAAAGTTGGTTTGAAATATAATAAATAATATTTTTTAGTTAGATTTAAATTTCATTTTGAAAATTGTAGAGAAGTCATATTTTATACAAAATATCATTTCAATTATTTTGCATATTAATATTATTACATTTTATCGATATACAATAATATTTTGTATGAGTAAAAGTATGTTGAATTAATGTATTGATGAAATTGTCCAAAATTTAATTGAAGAGAATTGAACACGAGTAAAAGCTTACGAATGGGGAAGTAAAGAGAAATAAAACTCCATTGTTGAGAATAAAATCAAGCGAAAGCAGAACTAGATAATCTTGTATTCAAAATTATTTGATAATAACTTTGGTATACACACACACACACACACACACACACACACACACACACACACACACACACACACACACACACACACACACACACACACACACACACACAAAAGTTATTATCAAGTAACCTAACATCCTCATGCATGTTAGATTATCTTCCCCAATAACCTAATAACACCTAAGCAAGTTAAATAACATGTGTAGGGAAAAAAACAATAAATAGAATGAAAACCTACACTAACACTCCCCCTTATACATAGTTTAGGTGAGAAAAAGAAATGGGTCTCGATAACATGGCCCGATGAAGTACCCAAGTACAATACAACTCTCATAAAGTGGATAAAAAGAGAAAACCCATATGAAAAAATCTCCCCCAAAAGAGAGAAAAGAAGAAGAAGACTAGAAGACCCGCAAAGATGATGATGATGTAACCCACACCCCAAGAAGAGCTCGTAAGTGAAGATACTTGCTCTCGATGAAGGGTTTGGTGAATATATCAGCAATTTACTTCACGGTCTGAAAATATTTGAGATTGATGACCTAAAAATGAATGAGCTCCTTGATGAAATGCATGTGAATCTCTATGTGTTTGGTCTATCGATGTTGAACTAAATTTATACAAATTTAAATAGTACTCTAGTTGTCACAAAAAATGACTGTGGGTCACCTAACTTGGATACCAAACTTTCTGAGATTCCCCTAAATCCACATAGCCTCAATAACAAAATTAAAAACTCATCTATATTTTACCTCAGTGGATGATAAAGTAAGAACATTTTGCTTCTTGATCAACTAATTAATCACACTTGAACCAAGGGAGAAACTATAGCTTGAAGTGGACTTATGATGCTCAAGATCACCAACTCAATCTATGTACCCAACTAAGTCAACAACAATGCCAACTATATAATGAATCCCAAATCTCTATTTACCTTGAATGTAGTGGAGAATCCTCTTAGCTACTTTTCAGTGTAGCTCATGAGGCTACTGCATGAATCAAGAGATCATGCCTACAAAATATGAAATTTTAAGTCTAATATGCGTTAAGTAGATGAGACTGCCAATAAGTTGTCGATACAAGGTAACATCAACCAATGGTGTAGAATAATTAGCCTCAAACTTGATTCCAGATAGAAAGGGATTTAGAGCTGGCTTACAATCAACCATGTGAAAATGAGTAAGTAAATTGTGAGCATGCTTAAGTTGTGCAATTATAATCCCTGAACTAGACTATGAAATTTGAATCCCAAGAAATTAATGCAATAACCCAAGTCAGTCATGGAAAATATATCATGGAGAACTTCTTTCAGTACTCCAATGGATGTCGAAGAACTCCCTAAAATCAATAGATCGTCAACACATTAAGACTAAAATAAAAAGTAAATCATCATACCACATGGAGTAAACATTTTAGATCAAAATGGCATCTAGTGAATCATGATGAGAGAAATAAGGAATCCATCTTGGCATACCAAGCTCAAGGGGCCTATTTGAGGCCATAGATAGATTTATGAAGTCTGCATACTAAGGAAGAGTCCTCGACAAAACCCTATGGTTTTTCTATGTAATTCTCCTCCTCAAAATTACCATGAAGAAAGCCACTCTTCACATCCATCTGATGAATACCCAAACAATGAGATATGGAAATGATAAGAGTGAGTCTAATAGAGTTTATATTTCTAACTGATGTAAAGGTTTCATTGTAGTCAAAGCCACATGCTTGTTAAAACTTTTTTTTATGACTAATCATGCTTTAAACTTATCAATTGACCCATCTGCTGCATACTTAGTTCCATATATCCATCTATGTCAAACTATATTATTTTTCTTAGGAAGGTGTGTCAATCCCATGTGTGGTTCCTAATTAAGGAACTAAACTCCTCATGCACAATAGTGTCCCACTCATGAACTCTAGATGCCTCCTAGAAAGTCTGTAGATTGGAGGCAAAGGTATAAAAATCATATGGCCCATTATAAAACTCTAAATGTGTTCACCTAAAATTTGAAGGATCCCAAACCCATGTATCTGTGCTTTATAGTGTTTGCCTAGCCCAAAGAGGATTGAAAGTAGGTAAATTAGGTGGTGAATCCTCATCCTATGTAATGTGGCTAGATGGATCCCCATCGCTAATCTCACTATCTAAACTTGAAGAAGAGTCCTCAACCTCCAAAATGTACTCAAGGTGATTTAAATTATCAAAACCATTTTCAAATCCATGTGAGTCCAATGAAGTGGGAGAAGTGTCAAGTGTTGAGTTTGAGGGACTCTCTTGAAAGTAAACACTTCTCTTGGTGAATAATTCATGTGTGGTCAGATGAAGAAGCCAATATTCCTTAACACCATTTGGGTAACCTACAAAGATGCAAGGCTTATTTTGAGGTTCCATAGCCTTACATTTATTGTTAGGTATACATGCCATAGATGGATATTGAAGACCCTGAAATGCTCAACTATGGGTTTTTTATTATTCCAAGCTTCAAAAGGGGTGATCCTTTAAAGGATTTATGAGCATCCTGGTTTTGAATGTAGCAAGCATAGTTGATTGCCTTTTCCTAGTACTAAGGTGTCAATGATTTGGAGTGAATCATGTAGTTAGCCATCTCTTTCGAGGATCAATTTTTTTGTTTTATAAAATCATTTTTCTGAGGAATGTATAGAACTTTAACCTAAAAATAAATCCCCTTTAATGTAAAAAACTAATCAAACATGTTGTTAACATTATCACCACTATTATCTATCCATAAAACTTTGATGAATTTCCGAGGTTGTTTTTCCACAAGAGACTTGAAATATCTATAATTTTAAAAAATTTCAGACTTCTATCAAAGGAAGTATACCAATGTATACCTTGATAAATAATATATTAAGGTGATAACATACTTAACCTGAGTAAAATATGGTTTGGAGAATTCTCTAGATACATCTATGTGTATTAACTATGATGCCTATGTAGCCATCCATGCTTTGCCCTTGTCATATTTCTATTCAATATGCTTTCCAAGGGTGCAACCCTCAAGAAGACCCTTAGAGAAATGGATACGAGGTAAATCTATGACCATATCATGTTTATTGAGTTGTTCCAAATAGTGATAGTTAAGGTGGCCAAATCACTCATGCCATAATTTTCTTACCCCATCTGTGTGAGTAGGAAACGAAGTAGAATAAATATCAGGTGTAAAGTGTGAGGTGTATAACTTATCCTAGTGATTTTATCTTCCCACTTACTATAGATTCATTATGAAACTCTCTGATGATTATATAATCTGAAGAGAATTCAACTTTTTTGCCCTTATCGATGTGAGTGATCTGATACACTAATAGGAAATTAGTTAAAAGTGAGGGAACACTTAGAAGACTTATGAATGTTCATCCATTCACTTCAATAGACCCTCTCCCTGCAATTGCTATGGAGTCTTATCACCCAATGTGATAGAAGACATGCTACATGACTCTAAGGAAGATAACTCATCATATGAATAACCCATGTGGTATGAATCACCTGAGTCAATAACCCATGAAGAAGTTAGAGTTACAACTATTACAAGATCTTTGACCTTAACTTTCTCTTTACCATTTTCCTTTGCCTTATAAAAATATTGAGTTGATAAATTTTGTTTAATGGACTCATAAATACATATGTTATTCTTTTGCAGAATATGAGTTAGGGGGTCAATCTATTTTCTCATATACTTATGTTTATCATGCCTATTTTTATTGTAATAAACACACTTAACCTTCTATTTCTCAGGGTTAGATTTAGAAGAGGAGGTTTCAGTGGTGGTTTTAGAGGAGGTAGGTTTTGTTTCTTATTCTCTTGATCTTTTTTCTTCTATTTATTCTCCTTATTGTTTGAAGCCTTTTGTTTCCCATTTATAGCAATTAGAGCATATGGTTTTGATGATTTCAATGCAACCATTTTTATTAAATTATCTTGATCCCAAGTCAAGTCAATAACAAAATAATCTAAAGAGGGCATTCTCCATGCAGTTCTAGGAGCATTTTTTACGGCATGGAAAGTAAAGACAAACATAGAATAGTCTGGACCTGGTTTGGAGAGTATAGAAAGAACTAATTAATCATATGTCTTATCTATTCCACATTCCTTTAATTACAATATCAAATACTTAAACATAATGAAGAAATATTGTAGGGTGTCAAAACAGTTAGTACTTAAGCTTATAAGCTCATTCTTTGATTCATGACCTCTCATCACATCTAGCTTCCCAAAAATATTTTCCAATGTGATCCATACTTTATTAATAGTTTTTAAAGATTCAACATAAAAGAGAAGATCATAAGACACATAAGACACACAAATCCAAAGGATTTGTCACAATGATTAAACCATTTAATTTTTTATACATCAGTATTTGGTTCAGTCTCAATGTCCATAGTTATGTGATGTAAACCCTTGCTCCTAAAAATGATTTGTATTTTACATTTCCATTCATTATAGTTAAAATACATGAGAGGAATTACCAAATTATCATATATAAAATAGAATTAAGTTTGTTGTTGTAAAAATGAAAAGAAGGCTCGAACACAATGAAATGAGACACACAACACCCCCCTTAAATTATTTATGATCAATCCCCCCATATTTTGGTGCTTTATAATTATAGTGTGATTACTAGAAAAATGGATCTAATAGAATGAACATAAAAAAAAGCACTTTTGAAAAAATAAGAAACTCAAATCTAAGATGCCTATCAAAATTTACAATAGTTTCCATTTTCTGTGATTAATAGCCTATATTAAATTAAGCTTGCACTAAAAATTTAAATGCTCTTTTTTTTACTAAAAAAAATATTATAAAAGAAATAGAGATGGGAAGATGTGAACCATATTTGTGCTACTACTTGAATAACTCATGAGTTTATAGATAGGGATTGAGACGGATCCAAGTAAATCCCTAACAACAAACACCTAGTGTAAGGAAGATAATTTACCATATCTAGACCAACATGCTCAAAATGTGGTCATGAGGGTATAGGGTCATTGAATGGAGGTTAGACAGTCATGAAGTCTAAATAATCTACCAAATATACTACAAAAGATGATCAAAGAGATTGAATCTTATTGAGTTTATAGTGATAATGCATTACTATATGTAACTCGTTCTATTACTATACACAACTCCTTCACTAAAGCAAAACCAAAATTGATGCCACAGAGGTTTCTAAATGGCTCATCAAGATCAAGGTGACCAAAATATTGTATAGCTCAAGACAAAGGATTCGAACCCTTATATCTATAAAAATACCTTATATTGCCAATATAAAAGCATGTAAATGACAATGAAAGAATAAGACTGTAGATGAACACACAGATCTTCAAATTTATTTCTTCTCAACAATTTATGTTAGAATACAAATAAAAAATTTAGTCACGATTTTAATAAAACAATAAACTAATGTTTTTTTTGCCAACACTGTTATGATATTATGATGGAATCATCCAAGATTCAATTAGAGAGAATCAAACCCATGAAAAAAATCTTATGAATGCAGAAACAAAGAGAACAAAACTTTATTGTTGAGAATGAAATCAAACAAGAGAAGAATTAGATAATCTTATATTTAGGATTACTTAACAATAGCTTTAGTAAAAGTACATATATATGTAGAAGATAGACATGATCTAACATCCTCATACATGTGAGATTATCTTCCCCAATGATCTAAAAATACTTAAACAAATTAAATAACATATATAAATAAAAACTATTAAATAGAATAAAAACCTACACTAGCATATACAAATTTTTTTTAAAAAAATATAACTTAAAAAAAATAAAAATGAAAAGATCACATATGAAAATAAGAAAATAGCAGATAAAAATGTGTGAAATGTTGATATTTGAAAAGGAAAATTTTAGGGAGTAAATACATAGTTAATCGAATCAGTATTAGTAGCGGACCCTGTAAGTTATAAATTATAGTTCATAATAATTTTATTTAGATCTACAAAGCTTAAAAGGTACAAGAAATATTTGTTTGTCAAAATCAATTTATTATATGATTCTTTTTGTAAAATTAGTTGGTCTTAGGAGGGGTCACAAAAGGAAGAAATCATCGTCTAATGAAAAGTGTTATGGATCATAGTATATAAGTACTATGCATCCACCAAGAGAAAATAATACAAAATTTTTAGGATGGATATGAAAGATGTAAAACGCAAGGGTTAAATTTTTGAACTATGTGAGGTAAAACCATAGATCACTCATTGTTTAAAATATTAAAGCCAAGGCGAAGTGAGAACATATTTCAAAGAAGTATCTCATTAGTAATCAAGAGTGTCATATTAATGTTTGAGTGTCAAACAATGGTAAGTGGTCATTTCAATACAAATTAACACTTTCTAAAGGTTAAAATCCCATCAATGTTTTGACTAGTACATAGATATCAATTGAAGAAGGTGCATCTCATATTATAGCCAAGGCAAAGTGAGAACATATTTCAAAGAAGCACCTCATTAGTAATCAAGAGTGCCACATGAATGTTTGAGTGTCAAATAATGGTAAGTGGTCATTTCAATACAAATTAACACTTTCTAAAGGTTAAAATCCCATCAATGCTTTGACTAGTACATAGATATCAATTGAAGAAGGTGCATGAGATGTCTATGTTTTAAAAATAAAATTGTGGGAAGTAAATGCATAATTAATTCAATTAACAAGTTTTTTTGAATTGAAAAGAGAAAGGATACAATGAATGTAAACAAATTTATATGAATATTTTTTCGAGAACATAATTTTTTTTTGAAATATAAAAAATAATATTTTGCATTTAATTCTAAATAAAATTTTATTCTTTAGTCTTTTTTAAACGTAATTATATATCAAATGTATTTATAAATATATCATATTCATTTTTGTGTTATTATTTACATTTTATTTGGATGTAAATTTTATTTGGAAAGTATAGATAAGTTGTATTTTTATACAAAATATCATTTCGATTGAAATTTAATTTGTATATTAATATTATTAAAATTTATTATTATGAAATAATATTTTATTTTATTCAATAATTATTTTAATATGTGAGGCATATTTGAAATGCTTATCATAACCTAACACATTGTATGAGTATTTTTATTGAGTGTGCATAAATACATATCTAAAAAAAAAAATCATAAATGAAGAACACAAGAAAGTAAATACATAATCAATAAAGATTCATGAAACTGAAAGGAAGGAGACAAATATATACAATGAATAAGAATATCTATTTATTCAAAAACACTATACACAAAGTGAAACTTCAAAACATGCAGTTACAAATTGAACAAATGCAAATAAGTAAATAATATAATTATGTATTAGTAATAATTGTGTGAGTAGAGAAAATTTATTTTCTTAAAAATTGTATAAAGAATGGGAAAACCAAAAAGGAAATTGACATGGCCAATTTTTGTGAACCATGACCACCACTAACTCTAAATTATATTGAAAAGGTCCTAAAAGAACTCATATCTATGAAGAAGAAGAAGAAACTTTTTTAGATTCTATGTTAGAGTAGTTCATCATTTTTTGGGTTTATTAAAGGAAATGGAAATGGATATGAAATATGGTATTTTATCATAATATTTTAAATAAATATCTTAAATAATAAAAACAACGATTATTTTCTATTTCTACTTATATTAAGAAAAAGACAAAAAAACTATAAAAGAAGCTTCTTCATCTAAACCAAAAAATGAGATAAAAATGTAAAAATTATAAATCTATATAACTTATTTCAATTTTTTTAATCTCATCATACATTAAAATTAATTGTATTTTAATAAAAATTAAATAATAATTCAATAAAAAATCCTATTAATTCCCTTCACAATTACCAAAGAGCTAATTCATCATTATCCTCGATGCCTATGCTTAGATTTGAATCAAAGAAGGTGCATGAGATAATAAATATTCTAAATAAAAATTAATGGGAGTGAATGCATAAATAATCCAATTAATGAATTTTGGGAATTGTTAATGGAAGAGAAGATAGTGATGAGTGATTTATAAAACTAGAAAGGTTATGAATTTTAGTCTCTAAATACATCTCATTTATTATTTTCAAAATGAAAGTTCAAAGTGATTTCTCTATTGCTTTGTGTATATAATAAGTTTTGAGCTTCCATTTTTCTTTTACTACTTCATTACAATTGTCAATGAAATCATTAGGTTATTTGGCATCATTGAGGCAAAAGTATTATTCATTGTAATTAGATTTTCTACAAAATTGAGGAGTGAATGTGGTGTGATTTAGTTATTTACCATATATTAATTACACTTTGTTAACTACCATGACAGTCAATATGGTTCATATGATTGTTCTACTCCACCTATCATTCCAATGTTAATGGAATCTTTTTACAAAATATTCTAATATTTTCAAAATGAAATTATCCTTTATAATATGAAATATCCAAGCTCACATGATATTTAGTTATTCATTTGTAATATCCATCACCTCAAATTTTAATGTTTTTAAATATCTTAAAAATTATTACTTAGATTTTTTACTCCATTTTATTTTCATAGGTCATTAATAATCATTAATTAATTAATTAATTAATTTTTGAAGTAAATTAAAAATTAAGGTGATGGCACTTGGTTATATGAGACATAAGCATATGGATATGTATTTTTATATAAAATAAGATATACTTAAATTTTATTATTTATGAATGAGCATAATTTATATGCACATTATTAGTCATAATTATTTATAATAGCTTATTTACATGTTAATTATAAATAAAATATCTTTTTTAGTAGTTATCCTTCAATTAAAATTTATCTAATTTGATATTATTTTTTAAAATGTAGAGATCTTTTTCTATCCTAAATTTCTTTATCTATTTATATAATAAGTTAGACAATATGGATGAAGTTGAATCCTTAAACTTATTTTGTATAGTATCATTCATGTGAGGATGGCCTTTGGCTGTTCTTCACATATGAGCTTAACATATTAGTATTTATTCTATGCTGATTATAATTGAATCTATTTTTATTTAATGTTTCACAAGTATGAAAATGCAATTGTGGATGATAATCTTGAAGTTGCTTATTCATATATCTTGAAACTTGTACCAAATATATATGCTATGGTCGCATCCTATATTTAACATAGTATCATATCATTTTGAAGATTCACTTTATTGCATAGATTATTTCCATGCCTATAATCATATTATCTTAAGGGTTTTCAATTTTTTTGTTAAAGTTGCATTAGATAGACCTTATTGGGTTTACCACATTTGGATCTTGTTGTAGAGATTTGAACCATTCCATTACATCCAACATGTTTTAGAAAATAATTTTTGAATTTTATTTAATTATAAATGGAGATACAATGCTTATTTAATAGATTTATGATATTTTTTGCATGCACAATTTTTTTCACAACATTGCTTTTCTATCTTTTTATAAAAATGTCTAATATAAAAATTTTAAAAACTAAAAATTTTAAAAAATGTATAAAGGAATGCTTTAGATAAAAAATGTAATTTTATATCTTTTCATGCTTTTGGAACACTACAAAATGTAAGTTACATTCCATTTGTTTACATTTTTACATAGTTTTTGAAGAGAATTCATCTTTTTAAGGAACAACATGTGCCCTAGGTCTCCTTTCTCTATGACATGTATGTTTAAATTGATGTCTTTTTCTCTTTTTGAGCCATCATCATTTTGATTTTGACATTCCCACTATGGACCCTTACATGGGAAACCTTCTACATGGGCTCTTCGTATTAGTTGTTTACTAAAATTTTATGTTTTGTGTCATTAAAACTCTAATCAATAGGTGTCTTAATGTTATTTTTAGCCTTAAAAATCACTCCATTCACCCTTGAAAATTTTAATTTTTTTTTAGGTTTTTTGAGTTTTTTAGTCTTTAAGGAAATAGGGAAATTTAGTCATTTTATCTTTACAAAACCCATCACCTAAGTGATGCCTTAACACAATGTGACTGGAGTCTTCCTTTTCACCTATCACCTAGGTGGTACCTATCTTTACCCTGAGTAATGTGGAACCCATTACCTAGTTAATACCTTTTTCCTCCACCTTCAATCACTTCACAAACACACCTAAGAGTTATCTTATTTACGAATTTCCTTAACTTGAAACATGAATAATTTTCTCACCTTGACCCTATTTTGAGTGCCAATATTTTTGGAAATGTGTATTTTTCATGAGGAACCCATTTTTTCATGATATTTTAGATTGAAGGAGGTGCCATTGTAGTGAAAACTGGAAGCAAGTAGTGTGTTATTAGGAAAATGATAGTTTATAGAGACCATGACTTTCACATACAAAATAATTTTTTAGTATTTTTAAAGTGCATATTTTTCTATAGGAAAACAAATTTAACATCATTTTTATATTAGATGATATATTTTTGAGGGAAAATCTGGTTCAATCTGGCGACCTTTTATAGGTGAATCCTTTGGTTTTTGCTATGTTTTTATCACCTTGATGTGGAATCCTATAGGGAATCTACTATACGAATGAATTGAAGAATAAATATAAGGGTATACACAAATGTCATGTGATATATTATCCTTCAATAATTCACACTCAAAAAATTATTATCTAGAAATAATAGTTATAAGCCATTTTATATGACTCCCTATGTCCTAGAATCAATGAAATAACAAAAAATAATCATTACTTACATTCCCAATAATAAGGATGTGATCATAAAAAAATATAGCATGCCCATACATAGGAAAAATAAATCCTTACTAATACAAAAAATTACATTCCTTAAAAGGAGGTATTACCTTTTCTCCTCCTACCCAGCTATGAGAGATTGTAGGAATTTGTTAACAATGTTGAAAAATAATTTCTTATTACCATGTGCACATGGCGAAATAAAAATATAAGCTAAAGTTATTATATGACTCCTCATCATTCCTCTCACCCATATAATTATTGGAATTCAATGTTTTCAATAATGAAGGACATGTTGGTGTAATAAAAACATCCATCTTGATGTAGAAATAAGACCTTATATGCCTAAAAGCTATGAATTAGGTGGCCCATGATAAGTCTAGTGAGTCTTCATGTTGATAACTCAACTTACATTTAGGGGAAGCTATGAATCTATAAAAATATTATAAGAATTTAGAATTAATATGATACAGGTGTTATTTTGCTTCACTTGAGGCTTTTAAAGGATCAAAATGACTAAATATTAAAGAGAATTCAAATGTTGTATGTAGGAGTTCACCTTAACTTGCTCTTTATGATTGTGTTTGGTTTAAAGAAAAGGCAAGGAAAAAGGTAACTCATGTGGATCCACATGTTGAAAAGATAAATAGTCCTAAAAATAATAATGTGTGGACTACTTGGAGATAAACATGTTATATGTGGGTTAGGATCTAATAGCAATGATGTGGAATCATGTAGGGAATCCACTCAATGAACAAACTGAGTAAGGAATGAGGGTCTACATAATTGATGTGTGATATATTATCCTTTAATATTTCACACTCTAAAACTCATTAACTATAAATAAGAATTGCAAGCCTTATTATAGGACTCCCTATGTCCTACAATCAAAAAAACCACCAAGACTAATCCTTACTTAAATTCCTAATAACTAGGATGTGATCCACAACAAATATGATCATAAATATTAGAACAAAACACATCCCTTAAAAGGAGGGAATACCTTCTCTCTTCTTATCCTCAATCTATTGAAACTCCTTATTTATTAAATGATTTAGTGAGAGTGAAAACTACTTACTTCTTACTTATTACCATGCACAAATAGTGAAATAAAACTATAGACTTAATTATATCCTAACTTCCTCATCACACCTTGATTTCAAATTTTTGTGTCTTGGTCATATGGTGGCATTTTTAAATTTTTTGTTTTCAATTTTCATATATTTTAAAGGTATATACATACATACATACATACATACATACATACATTATATATATATATATATATATATATATATATATAGATATATAGATATTTTTGTTGATATTGTTGTTGTTTATAGTTTTTCAGATGTGACCTAGACCATTCATGCTTCAATTTGTGATATTTTTTTTACATATGGAATATTTTATTAATGATACTTTTTGAATTTGCATATTTATTGATGAGAAATGCATAGGTTTTGTCATATTTCTAATTTTATGTTATTTAGAATAGTTTTCACTAATATATTTTATTTTTACACTTAATAAGGCTTGGTTAATCATTGTGTGATAGCTCACATGTAAATGGGTACCCATTATGGAATTTACTAGGATCCATATTGAGGATAGTTTTTGTATACAAATAATATTTTTAAAATTTATCATTTACTGATGCTTTCTCTCTTGTAGGAACCTATTGATTTTTGATCTCTTTAAGTGCACACCTTAAAAGGTGCATCAATAAAGTGGTGGGCATACCATTTTTGCTTCAAAATATTATTAGTAAAATCTACCATTAACTAAACTTATTTAAAATCCTACTTATCCAACTCCTCAATCTATTTAAACTCTATTTACACATTTCCCTAAGCATTTCTCTTTTGAAATGACCCTTAACTAAATAGACAAACTCTTTTCTTACTGAGTCGATCATGCAGACCCTATTATAAAATATTAAGTGCATATTATAAAACCAAGTCATCTTGGATGACTTAGTTTGAGGCCTAATGAAAACCTTTTCTAATAAACTAGGTTGCACTGGCTGATCTTGTCGACTAAAATTAGGGAAGGGTTAAGGTTTATCCATTATTATAAATACAAGATTCATTTCAATCCAATAGAGAGGAACATTAATTTTTACATCATTACTATTTTCAATTTTCTAAATATGTATTTGAAGGAGACATTGTTTAGGTTTGACTCAAAGAAAAGATTACTTATATTATGGGACTTTTTGGATGAAAATTAGTAGTATCTTAGCCTATAGATTAGTTATATGGTGTGATCCTTAAAAATCCATAACAAGCTCTTGAAAATCACCATTGGCTAAGAAAGAGATTAAGAATCAACATGTTTTCCTAAGGTTATTGTTCCCAACTCTTTCTATTTCATTTGATAGATACATATTGTATAAGTAAATATGTTACAAATGTATAACTACTTTTTTAGATTACCTCTATGCTTAAACTTAGTGTATATATAAGATTTTGTTTTATTTACATCTTTCACTTTAGATGATATAGGCCCCCATCTACCTACCATGATACCTTGATAGTTTGTTTGTGTTTAATCATACCCATTTGTGCCACAAGTTTTGATGAGCACTAGATTAGTTTTAACTTATGTACTTAGACCTAGCTAGGGTTATTGCATAGTGTCATTTGAATAGAGGTTTTAAAACCCTCTCTTTTAGTGTTGTGTGTATAAAACCCCTTGTCTTTGTGTGTGCCCAAATTGAGTGATTTTCTAGTGACTAAATTGAAACCAAGAGCATGTTACATTATATAATCAATGCATATAATTTATAATTGAAATAACTTAAAACATATTGATATTGAAAGAGCAAGGTTTAAGAGTACACATGTGTGTTGGTGTAATTACCTTGCCTATTGGAAAGTTGATTTTCAAAAGATGTATCATTGTAAGGATATGAAACTAAGATTAGGACATATATAGATAAATATATAAAGTGCATATATCCAAGGAGATAAATAGAGAGAGAGAGAGAGAGAGAGAGAGAGAGAGAGAGAGAGAGAGAGAGAGAGAGAGAGAGAGAGAGAGAGAGAGAGAGAGAGAGAGAGAGAGAGAGAGAGAGAGAGAGAGAGAGAGAGAGCCTTAAACTCAGAGCAAAGGTGAGTTGCCATTTGACAATTGAGATTAGATCAACTATGCAACCCAATCATACTTATAACCTAGGGGGACTGGATGATACATTCAAGTACAACTTAAAAATTTGGAAAGATTGAGTGATTTAATCACCTCAACCATACCAAAAAATTACCAACTATTGTGTAAGATTGTCTTAATAAAGTCTATAAAAGTCTAATCAGGGTAAAAATTGATAATGTGGTAAAAGTCCATAAAAATAATTTAGAATTTGAAATTGATTTGAATTTTATAATATTAGGCACAAATTGCATAGAATAAGCATCTTAGATATGTCTCATGATAAAAATATGTATAAAAATGGTACAAATGTATATGATTCTACAATAACTATGAATTTGAATCATATAATTGTGTTTTGGCCAATTCAAAAAAAGTATGTGTGGAGAACATGCTTCCAAAGCATGCCCCCACTATATATGAAGAAACATGAAAACTAATATAAGTACCAATGTGGAGAACATGTTTCAAAAACATGTCCCCATGATAATATGGAGATACTAAATACTAAATAGGTGTGAAAAACATACTTCAAAAGCATGCTCCCACTAAATCTAAAAAAATATGAATGTGTGGAAGTCATGCCCATATGACATGTCCCCACTAAATCTAAAAAATGTGAATATATGGAAGTTATGCCCATATGACATGCCCCCACTGAATTTGAAACTATGCCAAGTGTCGAGAGCATGACTCTATGACATACCCCCACTAATATGCCCCCCTTGAGGCGATGGAAAAATAGGAACTATTAGTTACCTCACCTCAAAATGATAAGATAATTGTATAATATTTGAATATAACTATGTATCATATAGAAGTAAAATGACTAGATAGATATGATATTTAAGTGCATAGAACCAATGTGATCACATGAAGGCCTAAGCTGCATGGAAAGGATCATGGCACTGTCTAGATAGTAATAATATAAGATCAACAAGCAAGAAATCACACATGCAAGAGCACTCAAAATTAATTCAAAAATAAATGATCCAAGGAGATTGAAAACAAGGGGCATGTTCAAATGTTACAAAATCTAAGGGACATGACTTGGTCAAATGTATACAAAAGTAATATGACATATTCAAATGTCTATACAATAAATAATGACATATTCAAATGTCTATACAATAAATAATGACATATGCAAATGTTAATGAAAGAATACATAGGCACAGGGGACATAATTAAAATAACATATTAAAATGATTGAAAAATTAATAAAATATCAAGGCAAGACACTCAAAGAAGTGCATAAAGGAAAACATAAGCAACTAACATAAACATGTCATAATAGCCGATGGATCAAATGTATTAAAAAATGTCAAGTGTATAACATATCAAGTACCCTGTGTAAGATATAATCATGGATAAATTCATGTGTAATTACATATTTAATCTTAAACATTATAATGTTGAGTGATCATCAAACTATATAACTTGCATGTATCAATATCAAAGAAGTGGATGCCCCCAATGTCTACATGACATGAGTAGAGGGAAGGCCAACATCTGAGATTTGAATAGATAATGTATTTATGTATACATTTATCACACTCAAATAGAAGTGTGACACATATGTGTGTATTTAGAAGTAATTTAATATGCCATCCATCAATATGGAAATGACAAATAGATTCCAAGGAGCCAATAGAACATGTAGGTACTGAAAACATTTTTGGTTTTTTTAATGTTTTATTTTATTTTTATTTTTTTGGGTATTTTTTTAATGTTTGAAAAGGAAATTTAATCCTATGATACCATCCAATATATGGTCATGCATATATCCCCACTATGAAGCTAGTGTAGTAGTCTTGTGATGCTATCAAGGAGCATGTATAGTTTTAATATATGCCATTGTAATATTGGTGATGCTATGCATATGTAAAATAGGACTCTATGGTCATGAAGAAGTAGTATGATTAATAAGAATAGGGGTTCACAAAACTCATCATTGAGTGCTTTGTAGTTTATTTGGACTAACAATAATAGAAACATGTTTAGGTGTTTTAGATATCTAACAATGGTGCATAATAGATAGGGATTTAGTGGTGTTGGAAAAATAATTAATGAGAGGGGGGGCGTTAATTAGTCTCTTAAAAAATTATTCACATGTACTTTAACATTCCTTGAACCATAAAAGCAATACAAGGATATAACAATGCATAAAGAGTCATTCACATGAGCATAACATAAGAAACACATATATGAGTGGGGAAACCTAAAGGGGGAGAAAACCCAATGATATTTTAAAATGGACTAAATTCATATAATACAAACACCAATATTTAGTGAAGCACCCAACTTCACATGGAGCACCAACCCTAAGTATCCAAGCATGCACTTGACTAGTCTTTAACAAGAACCCAATTACAAGGAGGCAAAACCCCCCTAGATGAATCAAAACAAAATTAACCATCTGATTTATTTGATCATATTTAGATCAAATTGTTTCTCAACCAGTTGATGATGACCACCTCTTCATCTCTTCACACTAATTGCCTTTTAGACCTCTTTGCTCAACTAGCCCTCTTCTTGACTTGATTGGGTCATCTAACCTTGATGTTCATACATAATAACCCTATAATATATTCATGATAGTTTATGTATACAATTATGATGTTATAAAAGACCTCCTTCATCTATTCAAAGTTATATATTATTGGCTTCAATTCCCACACACACTAACTAGACAATTAGGCCTATTAGGCCTTGCTCTTATACTAGGATCTTACTCATACAACTTTTGGTCAGACATACACACTTTAAAATTTATATTTTAAATATAATAAGCCTTATGACATTCAAAAAACATGAATAAAACATTAAAATAGGTATTTTATATCATATAAGACCAAAATCCCTTTTATGCAAGAAGACCTAATACAATTAGGCTTTCATTAACACATGCTACCCTTTAAACTCATTGGAACACTTTTAAAATACTCAAATGGAAGGAACATATAATATGTCACTCAAATAAAACCATAATAATATCATATTATTTCCATGACAAATTTTATCTCTAATTACCATTTGAAGCATGTCATTAGTACTATTCACAATTAGGCCTGTGCATACCTAGAAAGTCTATTTTGAACTACTGAAGATAAAATATAATTTTGATAAAAAACCATGGAAATGAATATCATATATAGAATTTATATAAAATTATGGTCATAAACATATTATTAAGACCTCACAACTCAGGGAAAAATTACTCAAACCCTTCTCTACAAGTAGCCCACTCAAAATTGACAACTAGCCTCAAAACATAGTCATGAAAATTTGAACTTATGACACAAAATAACATAATAAATAAATTATAATGCATGAAAAATATATTAAAATGTAATTATAAAAAAATCCTATAAAAATATCATAATATCTAATGAAAATATTGGTCTTTTAAACCAATCTCATGACCTCACTATATACAGACCTCACTGAGCTAGACAAGTCAACTTGAGAGCAAATTTTTGCTATATATAAAGACATAAAAAACTTATATCCAAAATGAAAATGTATTAAAAGTGTTTAAAGACATATCCATTAAATTTTATTGTTACCTAATCCATGATAACACATCCCTAATCACCTTCTCACTTATGCTTAGGTCTCTCACTGTTTGCACCATTAGGCCTGTTAGCGATAGGTTGTCTTGGATGAATAGTTTAGTAAACTTGAGGGATAGATATTTATCATAAAACACCATGAAATTAAAATGAAATTTTAAATATTTTTCTTCCATCCTTTTATCAACTTTAACTTGGTCAACTTTGACTACTACAACAAATGTATGAGAAACAAACACTTTTTTATAGTGTCTACTCACACACTTGACAAACCAATCACACCTAGAGGTGACTGAGAGATTTGAATACAATATATAATAAATTATATATCCATACCAATAAATTATAGGTTTTTTTCAACAATATATTTCACATCGGTTCATTATTAGGGTTTTAGAGAGGGTTAACACTATCTTTGGTGTTAACAATTGTTCATAAAGGACTGCCCCTTATTTCAAAAACTAATGCCTGGAGATATTGTATAAGACATTTAATCATCTACCATGAATATATTATGTTCTAATTTAGAGGTTATATGTGCCAATAAACACTTAAAATTCTTTCTCAGGTTGAGAATCCTTCATTCTATGCACATGAGAGACCTCAAAACCACTTTAAATGCCTTATCTTGCAAACCATAACCTAAAAATTGGTAAAATAACATAGGATAATATATCACACCAATTAAAATTATAAAATTTTCATTATTATCTTTAAATTTGAATCTCATACCTCATTTGGCCACCATCTCTCTCTTTGCTTTCTAGACCTTAACCTACAAATCACATTAGGCCTTGAAATTTACCTTCATGCCTCTTTAAACGTTATCTCCACATCATTATAAAAATTAATAAACCTATATAATGATAAAAAAAATTCCATACATCCTTCATATGACTTGACAACACCTCATGACACCTCATTAGGTCAGGTAGGGTCTAAAACTAGTCTAGTTGTAGACTTGGACTTAAGGTCTTACCCTTGTAGGCTCACCTTGAAAATATTATAATTTATATAATGCCTAATATTCATGCTTAATTAACCCTATACATACTATTATTCCTTTGTGCATCCATCTCACCAAGCCACCATGCTCAAACCTTCTCACTAAGACTTTACAAGTTATGACTAGTGCCATAACTAGGCTTCTCAAGCACTTAGAATCTTGAAAACTGATCTTGAAACACTAATTGATGCTTATAAACATTTTTCACATACCTTACATGATCCTAAAATAATTTCATACCTCTCAATAATGTTATCAAACAAGAACATTCTTCAATGACAACATCAATGCCAAACCTCAACAATAGGAACATTGCTCAACAATCTCCCACTTTATCATTAATGGTAAAAAATAATATAAAATTATCATTCTTATCTCCCCATTCTATTATTTCTCCCCCTTTGACATAAATGACGAAGTGATGTCTGCAACTTCTTGGATCACACTCCTAGTAACCAAAAAAATTAATCCACAAGACTATGAGTTTATGAGACATAAGACAAAAATGTTACCCCTATTTCCATGCATAAATTATTGGAACAACTCACATATTCTTATATATAATGAACCTAATTATCTCACCCTAATTACTTTGGATTCTTCAATGATTTTTAGGGGCATGAATTACATCCAATTCCTATCTTAAGTGTTCAAATGTTACCTTTGGAAGTGGTTTGGTCAAGATGTCTAAAATTTAATCTTGGGTAGAAACATACTCAACACTTTGTTCACTTACCTTATCTCTTATAAAATCATACATTATGGGAGTGTGCTTTGTCCTTGACTGCATGATAAGGTTGTTTCAGATGCTTATAACACTTGTATTATCACAATAGATAGGGCTAAGACCATCATACTCCACCTTATAGTCTTTTAAATTCTATCTTATCCATAGGACCTAAGTGCAACATGAATCTATTGTAATGTACTCAACCTCACAAGTGGATAATGCTACTGATGGTTGATTCTTTATTGTGCATGAAACTAGGTACCTACCTAAGAAGAAAACTCCTCCATTGGCATTCTTCCTATCATTTATACTTCCTACCCAATCTATATTTTTGTAAGATGTCAAATTGAAATCCTTGATTATTGGATACCAAAATACATATTCCATAGTCCCCTTGAGATACATAAGGATGTTATTGAATTCTTATAGATTATTCTACTTTTAATCTAATTAAAACCTTCTGACAAGACCTACTACTTGCATGATGTCAGGTATAGAGGCTATGGTGTATAACAAGCTTCCAATCATTGACCTATATGATGTTTGATTAACCTTTAAGGACTCATCATCCTTGATAAACTTACACCCTATGATTATAGGTGTACTAAATAACAATCTTCGATCTCAAACTTCTTCAATATATCTCTTATGTACTTGACTTTTGAGTTGAATATACCTTTTTCAGATTGAATGATTTTCAACCCAAGAAAGAATGATAGTTCTCCTAGCATGGACATTTCAAACTCTTTCTTCATCACCTCTACAAATTCCTTTGTCATTTTCTCATTATTTTCACTCACATAGACAACTAATAGTAATTGATGGTCATCTTCTATCTTGATGTATATATTACTATATGCAACTCTTCTTTTGAATACTTGATTCAATAGATACCTATCCAAGCTAGCATACCAAGCTCTAAGAGCTTGATTTAAACCACAAAGATCCTTTTTTAGTCTATAAACATAGTATTTATCATCTGATAGTGATAATCCCTTAGGTTTCTCAATGTACACTTCTTCAAAATTCCCATTCACAAAGGCATATTTGACATCCATCTAGTATATCTTGAATCCTTTGAATCTTACATATGTTATAAATAATATGATGCCCTCAAATAATGATACTAGAGTAAAGGTATCCTTAAATTCTACCCCTTCAACTTATGCATACCCCTTGCATACCAATATAGCCTTATTCCTAGTGATTACTCCATCTTCACTCAACTTGTTTTTAAACACCCATTTTATGCCAATGACATTCTTGTCTTTAGGCCTAGGAACTAGTTACCAAGTCTCATTCTTATCTATTTGGTCTAACTCCTCTTTCATATCACCTATAAAAAATTTGTCTTTATTTGATTCTATAATAATCTTAAGTTAAATATTGGATAATAGAGAAACATTATCTTGATTTAGATTGCTTACCAATCTTCTCCTTGTTAATAATGTTTTTGGATTTAGGGTGATCTCTTTGAATTTGTCTTGAGGGTTCTTTTGAGTCTTGTCTCTCTTCAAATTCTTATTTTTCCTCATCAACATTTATAGTGTCCTCTTCATTATCGAAGTCCATATTATCTAAAGTGTCTTTTGACAATGAGTGTGATTTCTTTATCTCATCAATATTCACATTGGTGCTTTTCACTATCTTTTGTAGCCTCTTTTTATAAAATATAGGTTGGGATTATTGATGAGTATCCTAAGAATATACCTTCATCATATATGGAATCAAACTTTCTCATGTCTTTATCATCTCTTTTGATGAAACATTTGCTCCCAAACAATCTAAAGTGTTCCACATTGGCAGGTCTACCTTTTTATAGTTCATAAGGACTCTTGTTGCCATTAATTCTTATCTATCCTCTATTGAAAATGTATACTGCCACGCTTACTACCTCTTTCCAATATCCATCAGATATTATAGACTTATTTATCATAGTTATATCCATCTCTTGAACTATCTTATTCATTATTTCCACTACCCAATTCTGCTGAGGTGTCTTAGATGCTAAGAATTTTATCCTTATTCCATGAACCTCATAAAATTCATCAAACTCATTAGACCAAAACTCTCCTCCTCTATCAGATCTTTGACACTTGATCTTCCCATTCTTGTCATTCTCAACAAGAGCCTTGAATGCCTTAAACTTGTCAAGATCTTCTGATTTTTCTTTCAAGAATGCAACCCAAGTCATTCTTGTGTAATCATCTATGAGTAACATGAAGTAGATATATCCTTGATTTATTAAAATTATTATAGGCCCACAAAGATAAATGTGTGTTAACTCCATGGGTCTTGTAGTAGAGTATTCATTGGACTTGAACCTTCTTCTAGTTTACTTACCATGTTGACATGCCTTACAAAGTATCTTTGAAAGTTTGGTGATATTAGACATGTTCTTCACAAATTTCTTAGTGATAATATTGACAAGATTGTTAAAGTTTAGATGACCTAAACTTATGTTCCACAACCAAATTTCATTTATCTTGCTTATAAATCATATCTCCTTCTTTATCTCATTCAAGACATATAGATTGTTCTCAATCCTCTTAGCATTGGAATTAGCCTTCTTGATTTGTCTCTCCATATCTCACACCCTATCTTATGAAAGGTTAGTATATGTCCTTGATTTTATATTTGAATCAAATTAAGCATGTTATGTTTCAAACCTTCCACATACAACACATTTTATGTCTTGGTATTCTCATTTTCCAAACTCAAGACACCCTTGCCAGCTATATTGGTAGTTATGTTGTATCCAAACCTCACTATTCCTATAACATTCTTCTTCAAATAGATGAACTTATTTTTATCTCCTATCATGTGGATTGAGTAACCACTATCTATTTACCATGTCATGCATTCATATTTAATGTGAAAGGTAGACCGAGCTAGCATATAATCCTCTTTAGTTCCTCCTTAGAAAATAGTCCATCTTAACTCTTGAGCTCAATATGATCCACCCTAACTTAGTTTGGATTCCATACCAATGTTTGATCCTTCTCATGCATTCTTGGAGATTCATATGTCTTGTTGAATCTTAAGGGCCTTCTAACTCTATTAGAGCATAATCTTGTAATGTGACCAATATTAGAATAGATGTAGCAAATAACATTTCTATACTTACCTCTTGATTGATTAATTATTTTCCCATGGTCCCATTATGACTTGTCCTTTATTTTATTGGGATTCCTAATTGGTATTTTCATGTTGGTTCTCTTGAATTCTCACACTTTCTCTCAAACTTTCTCATTTTGTATATGAGCCACTCATGCTCAACCTTTAAGGAATCTAGCTTTGTCTTTAATGGGTCATACACAACTTCCTTTGACTTAAAACTTGTGTTGATACCTATTAACTGACTATTAAGATCATTGATAGTCTTCTTTTGATGATTCAAATCATCAAGGGCTCCTATGATCTCAACTTCAAGTTCTACTTTAACTTCTCCTTCACTATCATAGTAGGCTTCTTCATCATACATGTCTTCTTCCTATTGATCACAAGACAACTTATGATTCTTAGGATCACTTTAAAGTTGTTATAATTATCTTCAAAAGACCAGGATATTATACCAATTATTGGAAACATAATGAATAAGAGGAGGGTGAATTAGTCTCTTAAAAATTTATTTCACATGTACTTTAACATTCATTGAACCATTAAAACAATACAAAGATATAACAATGCATATAGAGTCATTCACATGAGCATAACAAAGAAACACACATATGAGTGGGAAACCCTCAAGGTGAAGAAAACCCACTAATATTTTCAAATGGACTAGTCCTATAAGACAAAAATTAATATTTAGTGAAGCACCAAATTCACAAGGAACACCAACCCCAACTAGCCAAACACCCACTTGACTAGGCTTTAGTAAGCACCCACTTGTAAGGAGGCACCAACCACCTAGATGAATCAACACCAACTCAACCACTTGATTGCTTTGATAAAATTTAGATAACCTTGTTTCTCAACCAACTGATGATGACCATCTCTTCATCTCTTTACAATCTTATCCCTCTCAAACTTCCTTTTAGGACTTTTCACTCAAGTAACCCCCTTCTTGACTTGATTAGGTCATTTGACCTTGAGTTTCATACACAATAACCCTATCAAATCTTTATGATAGTTTATTCACACCCTTATAATCATCTACAAGACCTCCTTCATCTCTTTGAATTTACATATCATTCACTTCAAATCACGCACACCTTAACTATACAATTAGACCTATTAGGCCTTGTTCTTATACTAGGCTCTTGCTCATACACCTTTTAGTCAGCCATACACACTTGCCCACTTATATTTTAAATAAAATAGGCCTTAGGACATGCCAAAAACATGAATCAAACATTAAAATAGGTTGATAATATCATATAGAACCAAAACTCTTTTAGGCCTTAAGGAGACCTAATACAACTAGGCCTTCATTAGCACATGCTACCCTTTGAACTCCTTGGAACACATTCAAAATCCTCACACAGAAGGAAAATATAATATGTCACTAAAATAGACCCATAATAATCTCATATTAGGTCCATGAAACATTTTATCTCCAATTACCATTTGAAGCATGTCATTAGTACTTTTCATAATTAGGTCTATGCATACCCAGAAAGTCTATCTCGAACTACTAAAGATAAAACATAATTTTGATAAACAACCATGGAAACAAATCTTATATAACTAAGTTATATGACCTTATGGTAATCACCATATGCTTTAGAGATTTTAGTGATAGGTTATCTTGAATGATTGGTTTATCATACTTGAGGGATAGAAACTACTATAAAAACACCATGGAAATCAAATAAAAGTCTCAAGCTTTATCCTCCAACCATTTAACAACTTTAAATTGGTCAAATCTAACTACTATAAAAAATATCTAAGAAACAAAAATTTTCCTATAAGGTCTAATCATACACCTAACAAACCAATCAAACCTATAGGTACCTGGGAGAGTCAAATACAACCTCCATTCACTTATTTAGACATACCAATCCATTCTAGGTTGTTTTAAACAAGATCTTCCACATCAAGTCATTGTTAGGGTTTTATAGAGGGTTAACATTATTTTTGGTGTTAAACATTATTCATAAAGGAGTTCCACTCATTTCCAAAACCAATTCCTAGATATCTTAGATAGGACCCTTACCCATATACCATAAATGACTTAGGTTCTCATGCAGAGCTTACATGTGCCAATGAACACCTAAAAGTCCTTCTCGGGTGTAGAACCCTTCATTTTGTGCACATGAGACCTCAAAACCAATTTTCATGCCTTATCTTGCAAATCATGACCTAAAACTTTGTCAACACACCTATGCTAATCTATCACACCACTAAAAATTCTCACATTCTCATTCTTATCTTGAAATCTGAATCTCATACCTCATTTGGCAACCATCTCTCTCTTTGCTTTCTAGACCTTGACTTGTAAATCACATTGGGCCTTGAAAGTGACATTCATGCCTCTTTCCATGTGATTTCCACCTCATTATCAAACTCAAGAAACTTATATCAAGATCAAACACTACCATACATCTTTCATATGCCTTGACAACACCTCTTGAAACCTCATTAGGTTAGGCATGGTCTAAAACTAGTCTAGTTGTAGATTTAGACTTAATGTTTTACCCTTGTAATCTCACCTTGAAGTTATCTTGAGTGATCAAATGCCTCATATACATTCTCAATCAACCTTATATATCTTTTTATGACCTTTTGTATCCATCTCACTAGGACACCATGCTCAAACCCTTTCACTAGGACTTTAAAGGCTATAACTAGTGCCATAACTAGGCTTCTCAAGCACTTGAATCTTGACAACTGATTTTGAGACACTCCTTGATGCTTCTAAACCTTGCTCACATGACTCACATTCTCTTCAAATAATTTCATACATCTTAATGATGATACCAAAAAATGGAATTCTTCAATGATCTCATGAACACCTTTCTTAAGAACCTTTGACATCAATGACAATGTCAATGCCAAACCTCAACAATAGGAACAATTCTCAACAAGTGAAATCTATTATATCCCTCTGATGTAAGGGTTATTAAGTACTGGTCACTTATTAAAGGGGATAACTTGTTGATTACCCTTTTATGGTGAATGAACCTTAGTAGGTTTAGTAATTAATTATCTGGGTATAAGTTTCTCTTATTCAAGAGGATGCTCATATAGTATTATGGAAACTATGATTTTCCAATTATGTGAATGTATTTAACACATTCATGAACTATAGAGAGTAATAATTAAAGTGTATGGATATAAGGTCTATAAAATAACATATCAAATATGCCCATGGGAGGTATAACTAAAAATGTAGTAATAACATGTGCATCACCAACCTATAAAGGTAGGTCAATTTCACTAAGATCCTTCTAAGAGGTTCCATCGAATGTTGTAACTGATCTAGTAGAAGGATGTAACTCATGATGAGTATAACACAAGTGTGTAAGTAATTTCATGGTGAAAATGCTCTCTCTTTCACCATTATCATTCATAACACTATGTATAAGGTGTTTATCAAGGTGTGTTCAAATGAATAAAGAATGAAGATCAGATTCATCATCCTTACTCTCATTGTCATAAAAAATAATAGAATGTTTCTAAACCATGGGATTATATGATCTATTTAAGTACCAATAATATAATCTAATGGGTTACCATAATGTGATGGAGGAGGATGTGCATTATATGTCATTATAGTTGCTATGGTTTTTTATATCTCAGGCATAGTTAAAGACATTCAATCCATAAGGGATTAAAAACCTTCATTCTTATATACTCGTGGTGTTCTAATGTTTATATTGAACTTTTAGTTGTCATTATAAAGCACCAAAGGGAGTGCATGAAATGCTTAGCCTCCCTAGGTCCTATTATTAGCTAATCCAATGATAACACTACTAAAACCTCACTCTTGAACTTGTTGCACCATTCAACCCATTACAAGGATATCCTTTTAGATATATTATGTATGACCCTACTCCCTTGTAATGCTGAACCACCATATGTGGTCTCTATCTTAAATTTCATAAAATGGTTTGAGTATAATATATCCTTTGAAAATGAGGATTTACCACCTCAACATCTTATAAATAGATGTTTTCCACTTTATATCCAGGTGTGAATTTGTAACAAAATTATAAAATGAGTGTAAGTGAATAATGGTTCAATACTCAACATTTGCAACATATCCTTTCTTTCCTTAATTGGTATTGGACCTTCAGACTTGGAACCATGTAATACGAGTTTCAAGGGATTTGATAATATTTCAAGACAAGTGTTAGGGCAAATAATAGTGAATATTATTATGGGCCACTAGACATTACCCACTTTATGCCCAGTTATGCCAAATGATTTGAAGAATAACATTGTCTTGGGATGTACTTGGATACATGAGATGTATGTGGTTCCAAAATTGAGTCCAAAATTGATACACTATTATAAGAACCTAATCATATTATTTTATCTAAAATACCCAGGAGATAGTTTTCTTATTTACCTGAGTCCCCAAATTCAGTACTCCTATAATTACTAGAGTTTTAACTTATATCTATCCCTCATCCTAGAGAGGTTGATATGAGTAGACCTATAATCAAAGGATATACTCCAAATAATTATTATCATTATCATTATGGACTAGTGCATTCTATGAACATATGTTTAATCTTGAAACATAAGATCCAATATCTCATTAGTGATCAAATGATTATACTTGAAGATCCTTCAAAGGAATCAGGTTCATAACAAATAAAAAAGCATCCATTCCAATAATATTTAACAACTATGTTATACATGGGTGGTGATTATTTTTGGCATAACCATATTGATCCTACATAAATAAAAACCACTTGCTATATAAAGCATTTTCAGCAACTTGGTTGTGGTCTACAAGACTTGAAAAAAAGGTCAATTGGAAAGACTCTTTGGGAAACGTAATAATACCAATTACTTGTGGTCCTAAAGTAATTAAAACGTGGGTTTGGGTTATGCCTAACACATCTCCATATACATTTACACTAGGAACTCTTTGGCTATATAAATGGAAGCAACAATTAACCAAAATCAACAAGGTATTTATTTTTCTCATGAAAGAGAATTATTACATATTCCAAATGATAGCATTACTTTTTTCACTACATATGTAAAATGTGAGGAGGAACATGTTATGTAGCCTTTCAACCTATCCAATCATGATTCAAATAATGTAAAAGATCTAACTTAAGATTTTTAGGCATCGAGTGGGGGAGATACTTATGACCATCCATTAGATGACATCATAGATTAGTCTCTTCAAATATTCTAAAAATACCAAAAAATAAAAAAAAACCTCAAAAATCCAAAAATATTTTTGACACCTACATGTTCTATTAGCTCTTTGGAATCTATGTGTTAGTTCTATAGTGATGGATGGCATAATCAGTTACTTATACATAATTACATGTGTGTCACACTTATACTTGAGTGTGATACATGCATAAATAAATGCATGATCTATTCCTATTTTAGATGTTGGGCCTTCCCTCTACTCATGTCATGCAGACATTGGGGACATCTGCCTTTTTTGATATTGATACACACAGGTTATATAGTTTGATGATGATATTTAATTCTCATGTTTAAGCTTACATATTCAATTACACATGAATGTATCCATAATTATATCTTACACATGATACTTGATATGCTATACACTTGACATTTTTTCTTAACACATTTGATCCATGGGATACTATGAGATGTTTATGCTAGTTACTTATGCTTTCCCTTATGCACTTCCTTGAGTGTCTTACCTTTATATTATATTACTTATTCAAGCATTTGAATATTCTCCTTTGATTATGTCCCCTATGCCTATGTATGCTTTCATTTCCATTTTCATATGTCATTTGTTTTTTGTATTGACATTTGAAAATGTCATCCTTACTTTTATGGAGTTTTGATTAGGTTATGTCCCTTCGATTGTGCAACATTTGAACACACCCCTTTTTTGTTGTCTCCTTAGACCATTGTATTCTAACTTGATTTTTAATGCTGTTATGTGTGTGATTTTTTCCTTGTTGATCTTGTACTGTTACTATCTAGACATTGCCATGATCTTTATCATGCATCTTAGGTCTTCATGTGATCACATTGGTTCTATGTGTTTCAATGATATATATACCTAGACATGTTCCTTCTATTTTATACATGATTACATTCACAAATTATATATTTGTATTATCCTTTTGAGGTAAAGTAACTATTAGTTTTTATCTTTCCCTCACCTCAAAGGGGAAGCATATTAGTGAGGGCATGTCATAGAGGCATATTATCGACATTTGGCATTGTTTTAGATTAAGTGATGGAATGTCATATGGGCATGGATTACAAAAATTCATATTTTTTTTAGATTTAATGGGGGCATGTAATTTAGGCATGGATTTCACATATTCACAATTTTTAGATTTAGTGGGGTCATGATTTGGAAGCATGTTCTCCACACTTATTCAATATTCAACATCTCTAGATTACATTGGGGGTATGTTTTTTAAACATGTTTACCATATTGGTACTTTGATAAATTTACATATTTCTCCATATATAGTGGGGGCATGCTTTGGAAGCATATTCTCCACACTTACATAGTTTCTGAATTGATCAAAGCACATAATTTTATGATTTAGTTTCACAGTTGTGGCAAAATTCTATACATTAGTACCATTTTTATACATTATTTTAGCATGAGACATATCTAAGATGCATATGATATGAAATTTGTGCCTAATATTGTAAAATTAGATTCATTTTTAGATTCAAAAACTCTTTTATGGACTATTACCACATTAAAGACTTTTATATATAGATACCTCATCATAATTTTATAGACTTTAAGTTGTTTCACTTTTTGATATGGTTTAGAGGACTAAATCACTAAATCTTACTATTTTTTTAGGATGGACTTGATTATATTATCCAAACTCACTAGGTTATAAGTCTAGTTAGGTTGCATGATTAATCTAATATCAACTACTAGGTGAAAAATCACCTTTGATCCAATGTTGTGGCCATGTGCCTTCTAATATATATATCTCTCTATCTCCTTGGATAAGTGCACTTTATATATTTATCTATATTTTTCATAATCCTAGTTTAAAATCATTACAATGAGACATCTTTTTCAAATTATATTACCAATAGGCAAAGTGATTATATCAACAACATCTGTACTCTTAAACCTTACTCCTTTAATTTCAACTTATTTCAATTACTTTCAATTCCATATTATATGCATTGATTATATACTATAATATGCTTTTGATTGTAGGTCAATCACCAAAAAAATAATCAAGTTGGGCACATGCAAACACAAGGTGTGTTATACATACCCAGTTACACATTCCTTTCCTTTAAAAAAGTGATTTTATTACAAGATTAAATGTGGGGAAATGTAGATGGTATTGATGGATTATATAGCACCTCTATCTTTTACACTTAAAAAATTCTACTTTGGCTATTCCTCTCAATTCTAGACTTCTCATGCCTTCCATAAATCTGGCATATAATCTATCTTATGCCCCTTAGCCTATGCATTAGTTTGATATGTCTTATTTTGGTGACCCATGCCTTGTATCTTGCCTAAGATGATTAAAATGTACTTATCTTCCACTTCTATAAGTTATAAGCCTTACGTACTTTCCTACTAAAAAACTAACATCTAGGATAAAAATTAACATCAAAATTAGTGTCCGGACCTGATGTAAGTGTCTAGTGTCCTAAAGTCATATATTTTGAAAATGAAACACATCCTTGGTTAGTTTAAGTGCTTTAATGCAAGTTACTTCTCCAAAAGGATTAAAATAAATACAAGATCAACCCTCACTCATTTCTAACCTGTCATAGACCAAGGCAACCTATAAAATCATTTAATCAAGAACTTAATAAAGAAAAGCTTTCTTATTTTATCTTATTATCATATTAGTCATAAGAAAAACACATACACATGTCTTAAGTATCCAAGGAGAATCCCAATATCTATATTTTCCAAGTTACAAGTTAGGCCACTATTGTACTTTCTTTCCACATATTGCATGATTCACACACAATCCAACACATAAGGGAGAACTACAATAGTTTGAGTCCCTCTTCTAAGTATTATCTATGTAGGTAACACTCATTGATAAAGGGTTATTTTGGGTTATCTTGACACCATGTGTCCACTAACTCATTTTCCCCCAAGGTCACTATGAAGATGAATAAATAGGGTTTTAAAAATTCATGAGGAGCAATAGTCCATGACTCAAATATGAATGCACCAAAGTGAAGGAAAATTCATACCCATAAAATCCAAGTGGTCACATCTTTTTCTAGTAGGTATTTCATATAGTATACTTGCATCAAACCTATATAGTAATGTTGATGTGACTATCCCAAGATGACAACAGTGTCCAAATCTCTAGAAATGTCAGATCTAGAATTTAATGACTATTCTAGAATCATCTTTTAGTATACTTTCTACATTTTCAAAACCCAACACTATGTTAGAATAAAAACCAGATAAGTATATTAATTATTTGTCATTTTCATACATAGATTAGTTGTACTTTCTATATTTAGCCTATTCCAAACATAATAAATTTAATGTATGTTTATATCTGAGTTTAACACCCAATTGGCCTGCTATATATCTAATTATCATCCTTGTATATTGTTATTTCTATAAATCCCTTTTATATTATAGGTAACCCAAAACTTAGAATCCATTTTAGGGTTAAACGTAAAATTTAGTTAATGTATTAGTGTGAGAATTCAAAACTAATAACCTTCTTGAAAATATCTTAGCTCACTTCATCAACTATTAACAATCAGAATCTAAAACTACACAAGTATTCATTAAATGATGGAAAGACTTTTACAATAAATATGAAAATAACATGTTAAAATAAAATATCTTACACTTAATCACTAATTATCTTCATCCTAAATTGAAATATTTTATTAGGACCCTTTCTCCTAAATATTTGGAAGAAGTCCTTTACCAAGGCAAATGCCAATATTTTCTCATGAGATAATTTGAGCCTTCCCATCCTCCTTTTGGAACTCAAATGCTTATTAAATATAAAAAATGCATGATACTAATGATGGTGTTATAGATAAATATGATTATAATCACACTATTCATGTTATTAATCTAATTGTTTACAATAATTTTAATCTTTCACAACCAATTTCAACCAACCCTTTACCACAACCTAGTTTTAAATTTCCAAGAAACCAACCTAGATTATCACTAACCTCTTTCTATGGAAGAAATTCAAAAGCATCTTCTTAGGTATTCAACATGAGATCTTGAACCTACTCACCCTAAAAATCATTGGCATGATCCACACAAGTTTTGTTGGTATCATGAAATTTGGGGTCATTCTCATGAAACTTTTCTATTGAATATCTTCTTGGTCATAATTTTGATCATGAAACCATAATTTGTGAGCATCAACAAACTTATAAAATGGTATCCAAGTTTAAATAAACCAAAACTAAACACAATTCCCTTAATATAGCTAATGCTTATTCATAATTTATGAGGATCCTCTTCTTAATCATCAACCAAGGGCTACTCAACCACTCACTACTAACACTGTCAAAATTTACATCAATCTTAATGATGACAAAGTTGTTAATATGAATAATATGAGGAGATTAAGTTTTTATATATACCCTTACCCAAATTGTAACTATAAAACTTCCCCACTTTTTTTTCCATCCAAGATTCTTACCTATCTCATTTTACATAACTTGGGTATGTGACAATGATCCTCACAAATCTAATAATACAACCTACTCTTTAATCCACTATCCCACAGGTTTATTCTTAAACACCAAATTTGGATACTCATTCCTTCTCCATTGATAAAACTTCTAGTCCTTACTTATCATCAAAATATCCTCACTTCAACCTACCTAAACTTATAAATCCACTTAATCTTTCAACTTCTTCACCACCTACAAAATATTATACAAAACCACACATCACCCCAACTATGACACCCAAAACATTACCTAATATAATCCAATCATATACACTTGGCATAACCACATCTTCTAAGTCTCAATAAACTACCTATTATAAAAATAAATTTAAATATACTTCCACCCTTCCTTCAATATATTTGATTCAACATTATGCACCTCTATTTGATACAACTCTAACTAGATTTTTTGAATGAGATCTTATAATAAAAATTTCTCTTATCCAATCTCAAATTACTTTTCTATAATTCACGAGGACTTCTCCTCATCATCATAATTTTTTAATGAAACTTTTATTCAAAATCAACATCCTTCAACCTCCAATTGCAGGGCATAAAGCCACTTTATCTACACTAAAGCTAGTATTCTCCAACAAAATGAAGAAATGTCTATACACATTGATGAAACCATAGATACATCCATATCACTCAAATTTCCCATTGATTTAATGATTTTTGATGAAATATTACTTCATTTAGATGATCCTCAACTATTTGTCAGTGTAAAAATTAGTGATATCCAAGTCAAGTGTGTTTTGATCAATAAAGGATCTAGCACTTATGTTTCCTCCCTTGATTTTATTAAAACACTTAGGTACTTTAAATACAATCTTAGATCTACCCAAAGTATGTGTCAAGGATATGATTGAATACAAATGTCTCCTCTAGGATACTTTTGGATTCATATCATAGTTCATCCTATCATTGTTTATATTAAAGTGATGATCTCTAATGGTTTGTTATTGTATAACATCTTACTCGATTGACCTTAAACACACTGCATGAGAGTTATCACCTCATTAGCATGCCAATGCGTTAAATTTACTCTTAATGGTGCTATATATAATATTAAAGGAGACATGAACCCTTATAATTTTCAATAATTTCAATAATGTGGTGTATTCAAAATTATAACCATTGAAACTTTATCTAGCAATCTCTTGCATGAATCTCAATGATTTAATTACTGTGTCAACTCTACTAGTGGCTATAATGGACATCATAGAATTGTGAGAAATATAACACATAAAATATTAGATTATAATGATGATAAATCATATGAGATCAATTTGAAAATCAAAACTTATAATCCCCTTAACACATAATAACTCAATTACCTCCTTTATAACTTGATCTAGGTAACACCCAATCAATGAGAATATCATTATTATAACCAAGATTAAACAATTGATTCATCATAATTTTTCGGTCAATAAGATCATTGATGATCACATTATTGATACTCATAATCTTTTTTATAATGATGGATATTCATTAGATGACCCCTTTTTAGCCTGTTTTACTCAAGCTAAAAATGAAGAAATATTTAGATATCATTCTTCTTTATAACACTCCTTTCATAGTATTTGTTCTATTGATGAAGTTCTTTCTTCTTCTCTTTCACCTAAAATTATATGTTCTTCACTTGATGTTCATAGGTCAGAGATGGAGTACACACACTCTACTTATAATATAGTCACTAATGAGCTTCTTTGGAGCATGCTTATTGATCATGCTATGATGGGACCATATCGATTCACTAGGTTTTCTCATCCTTCAATATTAATCTTTCTTGAGATGTCAACCACATTATCTGACCCACATTAAAGTCATATATCATAGTTGATTAGAATATTATAGAATCTAATTCAAGTTATCATATTGATGGTTTCATATTACCTTTACCTAAGCTCAATCCCCTACTTCCAGGATGTCCAAAAGAACCATATTATGAGTTCAATAAGGTTGTCAGTCATTGAAATAAGGATTATTGATCACATAAGAGGTTATCAACACAAAAGCATGACCCAAGGTCTACTCCTACTATAAATAGTAGACCTCCATAATCAACTAATCCTAGACATAATTATTTATTTCATGGTAAAACCATGCATACCTCTAGAGACTTTCAACATATTTGGTAGTATATTGATGTAATTCATATAGAGAAGGCAAAATTTACTTATAAGAATCTACCTCCTCCAAATAAGTTTCTAGAGTATATCCATAAACAATTGGATATCTAGTGCCTTTGGCATTAGTGTGCTACACATCATATTGATCGATATAGAGTCTTGTAACAACACTTCCATACTTTTCCATAGCCTAAACCATCACCTTCTTAGCAACATATCCAGGGTCATTCATGGGTGAAGACTAACTCTTCCCTACCTCTTTCTTCATGCCATGTATTAGAGTATTTAAATCATATTATAACACTAATTCCTCACATTAATCAACCTTAATAGGATATGCCACATATGCATACTTCTTATTCTATAATACCTACATTATCCATTAAGATAGTGTGATAGGAAATCCCAACACGTTTCTCAGTGAAAATATATGAGACTATGGTAAAACATAGATTCCAATTACAATAGGATTTGTCAGATGTTATTTATGATGTATGCTATGAAATATATTAGTATTTGTGAACACATTATTTTCTTATGGCATACTATGCCTCATATTTCTACCTAATTAATTTTTGATATTTGTACCTCATTGTAGCATTTATGATGCAATGATTATAATTTTTTATATTATTTCTTTTTCCCTCTATCTATACATAGTTAATTTTACATTAATGGTTCTTGATTTAAAACTCTCGAATCTTTCTACATTTAATTTTCATGCTTTAATTATAGTTCTTTATATAATCCATAAAAAAATGTTTTTCCCATATCTTGGGATAATTTTCCCTTACATGGATGTTTACGTTAGATCATTTTTTAATAGTATAGTTAATTATGTGACATGGAACTTAGACAAAAACATACACTATCATATTCTACATATGATTATCTACAAAACACATTCATTATTTTACCATTATTTACACATATATCTCATGATTCCCATTTCCCCCTATATATCCCTCATCTTAAGTGCACATATGGTTAGTCTTGGGATTTCATACTTACTTTTGGAAAGTATAAGCATTTTTTAAGCCAATATAATTTTTAAGTACTTATCTCTTGCAACTAAATCATACAATTTTTTTGTGTTATTCATCTATATCACTCATGTTTGATTCTTCTAAATCTGTATGGAGGAGTAGACAAATCCATAAAAGTTAAAATCCAAATCATTGCAAAAAAAGGTAACTATAAAAAAGAAAAAGAAAATACTCAAAATTAAAAATCATACCAAATATGTGATACTTATATGGCACATCTCCTATTAAAGTTAAAGTTCAAACTCCATAGTTGCCTCATAGTAGAGTTAAGGTTCATTGGGGTGTGGTAGTACAATAGACTAGGATAGGAGGTCTCATTATTAAATGAAGTGATACCTACTTTCTCACACAAGTACCCAATATTCCTAGTAGACTGATGGTTCTATAAGGAGTCCTAAGGAATGGGGAACATGTCATGGGGAGGTAGGCTCATTTTTTTTTTAATAAATAATCTTCATGAGATGACAACTATAAATATTATTGTCTAAATACTTTGTGTCAACTAGTAAGATTATCTTAAGTTTTATTGTCTAAACAAAATATTAAGTGCTTTCACATTGGCTTAGTATGTCTCATTTATGCTAAGGGTTATTACAACACCTATTTAAAGTATTTTCATTCCATGTTTTCATATTATCATTCCTAAAACATTCCCATTGATGCATATTAATTCTATGATGATCACACCTATTTGATTAATATTTTTTGAGTTATAGTGTAGGACATTGGATAAGACTAGGTCTTCCTCAAAAAATTCCTTTCTCCATAAAAAAATTTCATTTTCATATCTCTTTGGTAATACTTTTGTGAGTTACAGTGTATGACTTTGGATAGGACCAAACCTTCCTCACAAAATTCTCTTTTTTTAATAAATAAATACCACTTGGTTATCTATTTGTGATTTTAATTATAATACATTGGATAGGACTAGGGCTTCCTCATAAAATATATTTTTCTTCTATATAAAATCCATGCCATATCTTGTCACAAAGTAAATTTAATATTTCATATTATTGACTAACATAAACCCTAAGTTTGGTTTCTCATTCTTATTTTCTAATTTTATTTTCACACACTTCATATCTCGCTTATTCACATTTATTTGTTTACATATTTTTTAATTCATTCACATACTTTGGTTTACATATATTTGTTTACATTTGACCTTTTTTTACATCAATATTTCAATGTTTACATTGATATTTATTTTTATTCATATCTTTATTTACATTACTATTTATTATTTTTCACATCTTTGTTTGTGTGTTACCTTATCTCAAATTTGTCCTTCTTAGAATTTTCATTTACACTTTCCTCATGTTTGAAATAAGTTTACAATTTTCATTTTCCCATTTTAATTTACTTATAACTCATTTTTATTTCTTTAAAATTCTTTTTTATAATTCATTTGTGCACATTTTCTATAAAAGAATAACACATACATTATACATTTTCCCATAACATATAAATATCAATACATGAGATAAAAATAAAATGAATGCATTCATAACATATATTAGTTATCAAAACCAACACACACACACACACAAATGGCTCAAAATTATTGATACAATATCACATGATAAATCATAGTATGAATTTTTTTTATAGATGTGGTCCACCCTACTTATTTCACAGTGGATAAAATCTAATGCTAATTGAATCCTATGAATTACCTATAATAATAGTCTATTAAAGTGACTCTGTACATGTCCATAGTCCTTCCATCTATCCTTGTAAATGGGCCATTTGGTACTAGACCTAAGATAAATATATAATTATCTCTAGATGTGTGGCTCATTTTGCAGCTAATGACTACCATGTATGTAGCTCCCCATCATTGACACCTAGTGGTAATATCACATGGACTTCATTATATAATCTTTGTAACTCTTAAACTACCACACCAACCAGCCAAAACCAACTAACATATATAGGTGTTGAAAGAACCATCATATTGATCATATATCTCATATCATTTTAAGGTAACACACCATCCATTATATCATTATGCACTCTCTCAACCATGGATGACCATCCAAATTCATCTATGTTAACATTTAAAAAATGAAAACCAAATGAACATTACATATATATATATATATATATATATATATATATCAAAAATATTATTACATCTATCTAACATGTATATTAATCTATCACAAACTCAACAAACATATAAATTTTTTACCAATAGTATCCCCATCAGCTCGACCACCAAGTACCTCTTGTGAAGTATGGATCTATGATGGTATGAAGCCTATATAACGAAGAGGATAAATCACATGATCATGATGTGGTCCACTATAAATTTTCCTCAGAATCAACTAGCTTAGTATACGCTACTTGTAGGATCTCCCTAAGGATATCCAAGTGGATCTCCTTATGGGGGAACTTATGGTGATGGCTATGGTGGTGGTTATGGTTTTTAATGTAGATAAACTCTATTATAGTCATTTTAATATATATTATTATGAAAAACAATCACAGATCTTACTCGTCCAACTACTAATAGATCTCCTCACTATCATCAGTGCCATCATTCCCCTTGTTTCAATTAGCATGGTCATATGACATGAACATCTATTATAACTATTGTATCCCTTACACCAGGACACTCCCTTTTATGTCATTCCCAATATTTTGAAACTAATATAAGAGTTTCTAGGTGTGGTAACCCAAACTATCATGGTAAAAAAGGCACTAGATTTGGCTCTACCCACCAAGGATAGTGCCATATAATGATCATAGAAACATGTACCTAGAAGGTACTTGAATGTGAGGGACACATATCTACTCTACTTAGATAAGGATTCAAATAATCTCTCCCTATGTGATCATCTATAATTCTTAGGCATGTGGTATAACATACAAGATATGATATTGTGCTCATCACCACACATGTGACATGGTAACATCCACTATATGTTGTAACCCCATAGGATGATACATTGGAAACCTCTCATAAATATAACCACAAAAAAAAAATAAGGACCATCATAATCTACCCTCATGATAAAATAATATAAAAATTATGAACCAATTTCACCCAAATCACTGATCTTAGACTATACATCATGTCCTACTCCAATATGGACTGACATAATGCAACAATATATAGTGAGACCTTCCCATCTGACTTATGACAAATCACATGAGCTATCAAAAATAAAATAATATCCTTCTAGATATATGTAATTGCTAACATACATATATATAAAATAGTTACACTTATAATCTAGCATGAGTATAGATCTTAGATCTAGTCTACATAAGGATAGGGCTCACCTCTTTACACCTATCTCTAGTGTATCACATGCCTCAAATAAGTCTACAATTAGGATTCACAACAAGGCATATAAATACTTTAGGGTGATAGCCACCTCAATGGTATCCCCATCCACCACCCACATAAAAGTGTTAGTCAGTCTCTCCCATGTCGATAAGAAGATGGAGACTAACTCCACATTAAACGTAATCTATTGCATCTCCATAATACATTCAAAACTTAAGGTAGTTAACTAAGTTTGATCCACCCTAGATAATATATCAAGTAGATATGGTAACCAAACCACATCCGCTAACATCTATAGTATTTGTTTCCTTTATAAAATATCAAAAAACAAAGCACATATCCTCTCTTCGTACCCAAATATAATCAAACATACTCTAAAAACTAAAAAATACAAGTAATTAATTACTTCATCAACCTCTTTTGTATTTTATTTACCATTCCAAACTATGTAAACAAACTTATTACTAATTTAGCCACACATTTATTCATTATATACTATGTTGGCCACATTTTATATTATTTTAACCACCTAAACATTGTACATAGTTGGTTAAGGCATATGCCAACAACTAACGTTTTGCAATCCATCTAGGTCAGCCACATTTTATACTACATTGATCACCTAAAATTTATACATAGTCATCCATATAATACACCATTGACCACATTACCATTATTCAACTAAGTCATCCACCTTATTTACTAGGTCAACATCCCTTTTGTTCAACTAAGTTAACCATGGCATAGGTCATTGGTGACCCTTGAGACTTTAACTAGATAAACCGCCTTAAAGGTGATCAACCACTTTGACCTTAAACTAAGTTATCCACATACTATAGATTTGGCCACCTATTAAAAACCACCCAAACCAAATGATTCAACTAGTTTGATTCTATTAAAACTATATAGAAATTTTTAACTAATGCGACATCAATGCTCTAGACCTAATTTTTCAAACTAAAACTCTTACTCTATTACAAATTTTTACTCTTTGACTATTTTTTTGGGTAAAATACACCACATGAATTTTCCCCAGCACCTAATTTTCTTAATCTAATTAATTTTAATCCCAAAATGTTAAAAACTAATAAATTTACTCCATACTTGTACTACAACAGTCACAACCACAATTTGTTATCCAACTCATCCTCCAATGTGTCTGTCTCTTCGAGTTCACACCATCATCTCTCTTTACTCAACTAAGATACTTAGATTTTATATTCAATACTATAAAATGAATAATAATTTCTTAATTTTATAATAAAATTTCAAAAATTCTAAAGCTTCAATTATTTACCAAGAAATTCTATATATTGCTCATAACTTTATTTTTATAAACTCTTTTGACAAAATGACATTTTTTCTAGAATACTAACAATATAGATATTTTTTTGGTACTAACTACATATTTTTCCAAAGATTTCACATTTTATCTTATTTTTAGGTTCATCTCTTATTTTACATACTAGATAGTTCTTCTATTTTCTTCTCATGCAAATCCTATTTAAAAAATAAGAAGGCAAGTGAAGGTACATATTTATTAATTATTTACCTTCACATATTTTCCAATTTATATTAAAATTTTCTAGTTTAGATGATATTTTATAAATGTATAACACCTTAGTCTTGTACACTTGGCAAACATAGACCTTGTCTATTCCTCTCAGATCTTTACCTTTCCCGATTTTGTAAATCTCACATATTCTCTATCTTTATGTCCCTTGCCCTATATCTCTTAGTATGACCAATCTTATGTCGATGACCTAGGTCTTATATCTTTACTAGAATGCTTAAAATGTACTTATCTTCATTTATGCACGTTTAAAACATGTACCTACTTTTCTACTCCCTGGATATTAACATCTATGATAGATGATAACATCAATGTTATTGTCATGTCTGGATGCAAGTTTATAGTGCCTTAAATTCATCTAATTTGTAAATGAAATGTATCCTAATGGTCAACCTAAGTGATTTAAAGTGAGTTATTAATCTAAAAGGATTGATATAAAAATAAAATCAACCCTCATTAATTAGACAATTATGAATACCCAACAAAAGAACAAAGAGCATTCAAAGAGAATTCAATTGATTAAAAGATACCATATTTATTCCTATTTCCATAACAGTCATAAGGACTTCACATCTACAAGTCTAAAGTACTAAAAGAGAAACCTAAGAGCCCAATTTTCCAAGTTACAAGCTAGGTCACTATTGTACTTGCATTGCACATATTATATGATTCACACACAAGCCAAAAAATAGGGGAGAACTACATACATCTGAGGCCCACTTTAGAGTATTGGCTATGTAGGTAGTGCCAACTAACAGAAGGGTATTTGAGGCAACTTGACATTGTGTGACCCCTAACCCATTTTACCCCAAGGTCACTATGAGGATGGAAATCTATGGTTTTTTTCCATTTCATAAAGATTAACTATCCAAGACCTAAATGTGATTGAACTAGAGTGAAGGTGAAGTAAAACCCAGAAACATGTAAGTGGTCACATCCTATTTCAATAGATATTCCATGTAAGACACTAGCATTGAACATAGACAATAACATCAATGTAACTATCCTAGGATGATGTTACTATCTAGAGAGCTAGAAACATCAGAGCCAAAATATGAAAACTATTCTATAATAATCTTCTAGCCTAATTTCTACCTCTTCTAGATCTAGAACTACATTAACATTAAAACAAGATAAGTACATCACTTCTTTATCATTTCAATATCTAACATAGTTATATTTTACATATTTAGACTATCTCAAAATAATAAATTTAGTGTATGCTTATATATGAGTTTAACATCTAATTGGCCCACTTTATATCTGAGTATCACCGTTGTGATATTTCATTTCTATATACTCCTTTAACATCTAGATAACCCCAATCTAGATCATTTTAGGGTTAAACATTTGGTGAACCTAATTCATGTGAATGCAAAATTTTTATGATTTAGGGATTATAAGCTTCCTAGGGTATTATTTTATTGTGATGGATTTTCAGATCTAAAGCTTTACCCTAGGTTTACCTCCTCTAGTTATAAGGGCTTCATGTGCACATGCTTGAAAGTGGATTCTTCCTTGATTGCCACATTTTAGCCTCAAAATACATTTATTTAAAAATTCCTCCTAGGTATTTATACCCATATTTTTATATGCAAAAACTTTTTTTTATTTACTAACATTCAATAAATATTTTTCTATTTTTTCAATTTACTTTTTTTAGTAAATATTGGTATACTATGTGAATGGTGTAATTACATTGAAATTAATTTATAGGTTTCTTAAAAACTAATATTTTATTCAAAAACCTCTCTCATATCTCTAAAAAATAATATTAATTTATGAAAATTGTTTATTCTTTATTTAGAGTATTCTAGGGTTTGCATACGAATCATTTCAAATTGTTTGGCCTCTTTGTTGGAGGTTTTAGGTTGCACCTTGGCTGAGAAAAGGATTATTTAGGTCCTTTACCTAAACCTAGTCCAACATGGGAATGAACCTAGGCTATGGGCTACCTAATATTGAGTGAGACCTTTAAAATTTTTAATGAGGCTAGCTCCTCAGATATGATAGTTTGAGTTTATCTTAAAAAATAATTTATTGGGATGAAAAGTGGAGAAAATGAATGAATAAAAACCTAAGCTAAATGCAGTGATACACCAAATTTTCAATGATCCAATCTCAACTTGGACACTTCCATGACTACTAATGAATTTAATAGAGGCAAGGGTTGATCCGACTCTATGATAGGGTTCCAAACATGAATAGTTTGTATGAAGGTTATAAAGAGGCTTGTAACTTGAAAGACATAAATAAATAGGTTTGTGTAAGACACTATGGACTTATGGCACTTCAAGAGAACTTTACTAGTTAAAACTTCACACAACCTATAAGGAACTCAAAATATTAGAGAAAGGTACATGAAGAACCTATAGATGATGAATAGACAATATACATTCTATAAATTAGACTTCAAAAAAGCACACTTAACATTAAACTATAATCTGAACTTGTCTTATATTATTTTAAAGAGTTTACAAAGTGATTTTAGCAGAGGTTTGATATACCCAACTGAGGGATATAAATCAAAGCTCAAAGCTAAAATTTATAGGAAGAAATAAGGCAAGAGAGCGAGAAATTGACACTAAAGGGGTCATTAATGAGCCTAATTCCACTCAGGGCAATCACCACTGCAATCCTTCTTGAGAGTTTCTACTATATTAATGTCACTTTATATTTCTCTGTCATGATGGAGAATGGGAAGATCAAGATTAACTACAAGAATATATCCCTACCCATATGAATCTCTCTCAATATCCTTAGAATTAACGCCCTTTCCTATCTATCTCAATCATGCTTGATATTTTCCACATTAACAGGCAGCTACTTGAGCTTACTCAATGTTCTTTTTGACATTCCTTGCATAGACACCATTCTGTCGATGCTTCTATATCCCAAATATAGATTTTCTATGGATGAAAACTAATATTATTTATTGGTTTTCATATAGTCATTATTAAAAATGGAGGTCCATAGGCTAGGGTCTCTTGAGTCTAAACTAGACATGAAACTTACATATAAAATCTCTTGAAAAGATTTATAAATATTTAATGGCATTAGATAACTTTGCAGGGTCTATTCTTAATTATTTAGATCATGTTTGATTTTGAATTTATGTCATTTACCTACTTGGGGTGGAAATACCCTTTATCTAATGTGTCTGCCTTCATGGCATCCTCTGGTTCAATTGAGATCATATTCAAGCTTAGTTCCCTTGTATTTACTTTGCCCAGGTCAAAAACTACTTCTTTGGCCTCTAATGAAAAATATCCTAGGCTCACCTTCACTCATTGCCTATCAATGTTGGCTTAAGCCTATTTACCCCTTGACCCATATCACATCATCGATCTGCTTGGTACAAATGTTTGTTAGCCATAGATCTACCTAGGCCCATTAACTCTATTAGGTGCCATGCACTATTATATCGTTGGTATGATTGAATGCTAGATAGTGATCTACTTATTTTAAATCTAAATGGCTATTTCATGAGGCTAAAAATTGATGTCTATGTGCCCATCATTTTACATTTACATGATTATCATTAACACTTGCATGACCGTCAATCTTTGAACACCAAATGATTAATTACTGAGCTTAATTTTGACATCTGTACACCCATCATTTGATGTTCGCATGACCATCATTGATTCCCATGCAAATGTATTTGGATTTTTGAACCCCGATGGTTATTTTCCCTGGCTTAATTTTGATGTTCGCATGCACGTCCCATTCTACAAGTTAATATTTGAAGGCTTATATCTTGAGATAGAAATCTCATCAAGACATGAATTTTGTAGAGTAAGATCTTAACATCAAGAGCATCATTTCTTTAAAACCTTTTTACCCTAGTAAGCATCTTAATCATATTTATAAAATGTACAAGTGAGCTAACCCATAGATTCCTATGTGACATCCTAATGATGGTGTAGCTCTTCAAATCTTGAGCTATAAAATTTTGCCTATTCCTTAAAATCTCTAATGATATCCTTAGGCATATGCAAACATGTTACATGATCCTTATTGCATTGATCACCATGAGAACCTACTTTTTCAATTTTTTTGACAAACTATACTTTAAGTTTAATTAAAGTGTTTCAAAGGCTTTTCAAGCTACATCTATAAATTTTCTCATCTATTCAATCCATTTCCAAGAAAAAGATCTTTATGTGGGCCAAATTTGGTCAACATTTCAAGTGACTCAACTGGCTTGACCAGTCTACTAGTCATGAAACCTAGAACTTCATCAAGCTTTCTCATGATAACTAGACAAATGGAGTATTACATATAAAAAGATTCTACCTGACTCCTTGAAACATTTGGAAGCAATGAGACACATAAAAATAATAATAAATCAACAAAGACACCAAAAAACTACCATAACAATAATAAAACAATAAACAAAATAATGTGCAAGGGCACTTGGAGGTAAGGATAGACCTATCTACCTATGTATAAAGACCATGAGATAAAATTAATAGAATAATTTAAGATACCTCCCATTGATATGGATTGAGAGGCTCTCTCCACTTAACTTACCAATATCAAAGGCATTTCTCTCCTTTAAATTTGTGATACATAAGGTCCACTCCAAAGGCTATCAAACTTGGAGTGCTTTCTTAGTTTTGCATGGTCCTCATCCCATTTAAGGACTATATCACCTTGATAGAATATATTTAAGGAATCTCTCTTATCAAATGACTTATTCACTTAGTTTTGGTAGGACCACATAATGTATGTGGTAGTATCCCTTGTCTCTTCTAATTGTCTTAACTCATTCAATCTTATTTGCATGACATCATCCTCTAAGAGCTCAAGTTGATGTGCAAGATATAATGCAATAAGTTCAAGAGATATAGGATGTTTAGCTTATTTTACATAGACAAAATGGTATGGGGAGTGTCTGATAGCCTTTTTAGGTGTCACTCTATCTGCCCATAGGGTAGTCCTTAGTCTAGTATGCCACTCCCTTTGACTATCTTCCATAGTTCTCTTGATAATCCTTAACAAGTTCTTATTAGTGGACTCTGCTAGTCCATTTCCCTATGGGTAATAGTTAGAGGATGCCTTGATATAAATTCCATGTTAAAGATCTCACTCAACATACCTTATTGCTAGTGAAGTCTAATGTATTTTAAAAAATAATTATAGAAGGCACACCAAATTTGGTCACAAGGTTATCATAAAAATCTAAGACTTAATCTTCATTAGCTTCCTTGAGGGTAATTACTTCAAACCACCTTATAAATTAATTTGTAGATGTGATGATCCATTTATGTCTACTTGAAGGGGGATGTGTCATCCCTATGAAATCTAAGCCTCATTGCATGAAAGGTTGTTCTACTTATATTGGTTGTAAGGGAAGGGTAACCAGTTCTTAACTGCCAATAAACATTACACATTTTGGGAATTTACTTACCCAACCTACATTTAATGGTCTTGGAGGCTATGGTCTTGGTAACAAAGTGCCCACTAACTGGACCATCATGGAATTGGTCAAGCAACTTGTCTATTTGGCATGAATCTATACATCTCAAAAGCATGCCTCCTATATCTCTTGAAAAGTACTCTATCTATAAAGACATAGAGTATTATTTTCAACCTAAAGTGTCTTCTCTTGGATATATCTAGTCCCATATGACATTGTCCTAACTCAAGGAATCTAGCTATATCATGTGTCCAATTAAAAGGTGTGTTGTCTACAATTGCTTGTTGGTTGTCATGGACTACCAACACTTGATATTTATCTTGATTTAATTATGATACAAGATGTTCACATAAATATCTTCCCATTAAAATATTTTTTACTCTAAATTCAAGTTCATAATCTATGCATCTTGTCACCCATCCAACTCTTTTCTCATTAAGGTCTTTATTGAGTATAAACTCTTTAATACTTGGGTGTACCACCATGAGGATGATCTTATTATTGGAGACTATGTGACTAAGTTTCTTCAAACCTCTTACTACTACAAGCACATATTTCTCTACAAATGTATACTTCTCCTCATACCCTTCTAAGGCTTGGATAAATAAAGTGATTGGTTGTTCCAAACCTTGCTCATTCTGTTGCATCAACATGGCAGAGATTGCATCCAATGTAGAGAAGGAATACAAGTAAAATTCTTTGTCAAAATTAGGGTTAATAAGTGTAGGATCATGAGAGATGGCCTCAAAAAATTTCTAACCTTATTTGGTCCATGTAAACTCTTTAACCTTTCTTAACATGTGAGTAAGAGGCTTGACCAACTCTATAAAGCCCTGGATAAATCTTCTTATAAAATTAATTTTTCTTAAGAAGCTTTATAGACCCTTCTTTTGCTTAGGAAAGGGTAAAGATAAGATAAACTCAAATCTTTTAGGTTCAATGGAAATAACATCTTTGGACACTACATGGCCTAATAACTTGCCCTCATGAACACCAAATATAAATGTTTTAGGATTCAATGACACCCCAAATTATTTGCATCTTTCAAATACTAACCTCAAGTGAGCAATGTGATTAGATGGGTCCTTTGAGAAAATAGTGATCTCATCTAGATATATGAATAACATGCCATTGATCAAACCTTAAAAAGGAACATCCATTGCTCTCTAGAAGGTTACTCTAGCATTAGATAGTCCAAAGGCCATTTTCATATATGCATAAGTGTGGTGAAGGCAGTCTTATGTCTATCTTATTATTTAACCATAATATAATTATAAATGGAGTAGCCATCAATTAGAAAAAAAACTTTGGAAACTTGCCACCTTTTAAATAATCTAATCCATTGAGGGTAGTGGGTAATGGTCTTTTAGGGACACTATATTTAGGTCCCTAAAGTGAACACATAGATGTATTTCCCCATTCTTATTCCTTACTAGCACAAGGTTTTCCACAAATGAGAAATGTTTAATGGGAATATGATCTTTGATTAAATAAACTTAAACATCTCCCTTATCATCAATTCCTCCACTTTTGGGTTGACAAGCCTTTATCTTTGCTTGACTAGATTTGCATTGATTTCTGGTTCAATAGTGTGTTGTGCAAGCTTAGGATAAATATTCTTTAAATCCTTGTATTCCCATGAAAATACATCATAAAAATATTCGCATAAATTAATAAATTTATCTCTCTCTCTTAAAGTGTTAATCTTTCCCAACTATAACAATTTATATTTAAAGATCTCAATCCTTTCATAATGTTCCTCCTTGGTTGAGATACATGCCTTTCCTTTTCTCACTTGGTCATATTCATTAAATATGTTTTCTAATGTCACAATCCCCTTAAGCATCTTGTTATACCTTAGCTGCATTATCTAATCATCATATTAGTGTTGGATTTTGATTTGATTCTTATGGTAGAATTCTACCTCCTACATCAAAAACATATAATTTGGTCACCATTATCAAACACCTACCAAATCACCTCATTATCTATCCTACATATGACCTTAATTTTATCTTGAATTTGGATACCTTTTACTCCTACAACCTCATATTGAGCTCCAATGGCTATGAGCCTATCTACATGTTGATTTGCCTCTCTTGGTATGGATTGTATATTGAATGTTAATAAATCCTTTATGAGATCCCATACACAATGCTTGTAGGATTTCATATGATGGTTCTTGACTGAACTCATACCTCTCACTTGTTTTACAACAAGATCACTATGACCCTTGACTTGAATAAGTTTGACACCTCTTCTCCTTGCCTCTTGCAAACCATGTAAAAGAGCTTCATATTCAGTTGTGTTTGAATTGCTATTGAATTGAAATATTGAAGATAAATAGTACTTCTAATGCAAGGATGAAACCAACATGGCTCTATATCCACTACCATTATTTGACCTTGAGCTATCAAAAAATGAAGGACACAAACATCCTCCTCTTGAGTGGTGTTAGTTAGGCAAGGTATAGTGGTACCTTCCTCATGCATGTAATGCACCCCTAAATCTACTTCTTTAATATTGTTAGAGGGATCAAATCCATGATTCTAAACTACCCATTCATCTAAGTACAAGTCTAAAATTCATTTAATATGAACATGAGGCTCTTGTCACTAACATTTTTATCCTCTTCAAATATGGTACAGTTGACATTTATAAGTTAAGGCATGTAGGGCTCTAGGTGGAACCTAGAGATATGTTCTTACCTAATAGTGACCTTAGTCCCATATCTAGTCCTAAAAACCATGTATGACTAGTCATAAGACAAATAGCCCTAAATTTTTTTAGTAAAGTCCCTAGATAGGCATAGGGTAAAATATAGGGGCAGGTCTACAACTATTACATCCTAAGTGATGACACAATTTAGGCAAGCTACCAATGTGACCTTAATATCTCTCACTATACCTACTATTTTGGTGGGGGAACCATCCAATTGGAGAACACCCTTTTCATTAGGCACATACTTAAGCTCCACCTTATCTGTTATGGCTTTAGGCATAATTGAGGTAAAGCACCTAAATCTATCATATAATTGTGCACTAAATAGTCCCCTATGATGACTGATAAATAAAAGGAGGGGGCTTGATAACCTTAGGGGAATGAATAAAATTATGAGCTTGACCTTGACTAGGAACTTAAATTTGGCTAGGTTGACTACTATTTGTAAAAATAGTGTTCAACTTATCAACTATCTTGTCCACATGAAATGGTTTGGACAGCTCTTGCTAAAGAATTTATTTGTATCCTAGAATAGATAAGGCATCATACATAAACATAGTGAAATTATCCTTTTTCATATGATCCACAATATTGAAAGGAAGACTAATAACATTAGACTACACCTTGGAAGTAGAAGTATCACTTGAAACTTGAGTGACATGAAGAATAAAAGGAGAATTTTATTGCTACCCATGATGTTGAGGTATTTATTGAGTTTTAGGATACATAGTAGTTATATATAAAGTAGTAGGCTATTGAATAATTTGTGGAGGTTTTAAAGAAGCCTTAGGTTTCCCCAAATTATCATCCAACATCCTCCTTTTAGCTCTTATATTAGTTGCAACTGGTTCATCTGCCCTTTACACAGTCTATCCCATGTTTACTTCTACATGCTCAAACATATGCTCCCTTATTGAAAGTTTATGCACATGGTGTCAACTAGTGGCTTACTCATGCTTCAATGCTATTGAATTCAAGTCTCTAATGGTGTCATGGTAGGCATGTTATCTTGATTTATTAGAGGGCTTTATGGAGGAGGAAGCATTGTGTTAAACCCTTAGAATGAAGCAACATGATCATAACTATGATCTTGATACATTTATCCACTTGTATCCATTTCCATCTCATTAGACTGCCCTCTTGATTACCATTGACCTTCTTGTGTAAGGTTATTTTATGTGGGTACTAATGCTCTTGAACTACTAGCCACTGTGGGGTTGTAAATATTATAAGATCTACCTTGAGTGATTTAGTCTTGGAATTTTTGATTTGATGGATAAAGGGGTCTATTATAGGATTGATTAGGTTATTGGACTTGAAAGGGGCCTTGGTATGGCCTATATGGAGTCTATTGTTGCCTCTCTAGAGCCACTAGATTGTTATTTTATGCCTTAAATAAGATCTCAATCCTTGCAAATTTATCCATTTGACTATCATTAGGTCGATTTTGATTTTTAGAGTGGGAAATAGAGCAATGGTAGGTGGGGGCTGGTGGAAGCATAAGAAAAAATGGCATGAGAGGTCTTGGCATGAGTTTACTTGCTTGCATCAAATAATTTTATGCCCTTATAGATATATCATAAGCCCTTAGGAGATTTATCCCACCCATGTATAAGATCATGACTGTAATGTTTGAATTCAATGGCCTCAAGTAGTAAAGAAAATCATAATTGGTTGTGAACTTAATGATCATGGGGATCCTATCCCAAGTCTTTTGGAATATATAGTTGAAATCAACCATATATTCTTAGGATGCCCTCTTGATTGAGGTGAGTTGTTTAATAAGTGATACATGGCCACTTTTATCCTCAAAATGTTTACATAGGCACTCACCAAACTCATCCCAATTATTGATTGAGGTAGGAGATTGACCACTATACCATTGTAGGGCTTTGCCTTTCAAGGACATGGTTAGTAATATAATAGATACATTTTCTTATGCTATATTATGTATTGAACAAAGGTTTGTAATATCAGCTATATTATCTATAGGGGTGGTGGAGTTTTCTCTTGTAAAGTATGGTAGAATATTCAAAGAGTTAGTAAGGATATCATTATGTTGTTTTTGGTTGAGAGGGATACCACCATTGAAGGGTACACAAGCCTACATTCTATGCCTTGCCATTTACATAGTAGGGGTTGTACTACTTAAAAAAATAGGATGTCCAGGAGATGAATATTTCCTTTGGGGATAAGGACTTGTCCTATTGAATCTTTCTCTTTTATATGAAGTAGAAGGTAGCTCAATGAACTCAAAGGGAATAACTTTACTAACTAACCTTATAGTAACATTTGGCATGAGAAGTGTTTTTTGGATGATTCTATGAAATTTACACTTGAAGAATCTTTAGCCTATGATTTTGGTGAATGCTTCCTCTACTACTAATACTTATTCACAAATATAGACTTTGGATATTCCAAAGAAAATGTGTCCCATTAGGCATGACAAAAACTATTGAATGTTCTAGGTTACACCCTGGTTGAGAAAAGAATTGTTCAAGTCCTTTACCCAAATTGAGTCCAACATGGGAATGAATCTAAGATATGGAATACCTAATATTGGGTCAAAATTCTAGGATTTTTAAAGAGGATAACTTCTTAGATATGACAATTTGAGTCTCTCTTCTTAAAACTTAATCTATTGGTATGAAAAGGGGAGAAAATACATGATTAAAAACCTACCTTAACTATGGTGATACACCAAATGTTCACTGATCGACTCTTAACTTGGATATTTCTATGACTACTCATGATTTAAATAGAGACATGGGTTGATCAAATTCTATAACATGGTTCCAAACATGAATATTTTGTATAAAGGTTACAAAGAGGCATGTAATTTGAAGGACAAAAATAAATAGGTTTATGTAAAACACTATGGACTTGTGACACTTCAAGATAACTTTACTAGATAACACTTCAAAAAAACCTATAAGGAACTCACAATCTTAAATCAAAGTACATGAAGGACCTACAAGTGATAAATAAACAACATATATTCTATAAATTAGACTTCAACAAAGCACACCTAGCATTAAACTAGAATATGAACTTGTCTTATATTGCTTCAAAGAGTTTACAAAGTAATTTTAGTAGAGATTTGTTATACCCAATCGAGGGATACAAATCAAGAGCTCAAAGCTAACATTTATAGGAAGAGAGAAGGTGAGAGAGAGAGAGAGAGAGAGAGAGAGAGAGAGAGAGAGAGAGAGAGAGAGAGAGAGAGAGAGAGAGAGAGAGAGAGAGAGAGAGAGAGAGAGAGAGAGAGAGAGAGAGAGAGAGAGAGAGAGAGAGAGAGAGAGAGAAATTGGCACTAAATGGGTCATTAATTAGCCTAATTCTACTTATGGAAATCACCACTACAATCCTTCTTGAGCCTTTCTATTGTATTAATGTCACTATATCTTTCTCTAACATGATGGAGAATGGGAGGATCAAGATTAGCTATATGAATTAGTCCTTACCCATTTGAATCTCTCTTGAGTTCCTTATCATTAATACCCTTACCTATATTCTCAATCATGCTTGATATTTTTCATGCTACCAGGAAGCTACTTGAACTTACTCAATGTTCTTTCTAACATTCTTTACATAGTCACTATTCTACCATTGCTTCTATATCCTGAGTATAGATCTTCTATGGATGAAAAAAAATACCCTTTATTAGTTTTCATATAGTCATGATTATAAATTTACGTCCATAGGCTAGGGTCTCTTGAGTCTGAATGAGATGTGAAACTTACATTTAAAAGCTCTTCAAAAGCTTTACAGAGCTTTAATGGCATTAGATGGCATTGTAAGATATGCTCCTAGTTATCTAAATCATGTTTGATCTTGAATCTATGTCATTTACCTCCTTGGGGTGGTGAGAGCCTTTGTCCAATGTGTCTTCCTTCATGGCATCCTGTAGTTTGAATTGGATCCTATTCAATCTTAGTTCCTTTCTATTTACTTTGTCTAGGTTAAAAACTACTTCTTTAAACTCCAATGAAAAACTCTTGGGCTCACCTTTGCTCATTGGATGTCAATGTTGACTTAATCTTGTTGACCCATTGACCCATCTCACACCATTGATCTACTTGGTATGAATGTCTGTGAGCCATATATCTACCTAGGCCCACTAACTCTATTAGGTATTGTGCATCATTAGATCTCTGGTATGATTGAACACCAATCATTGATCTACTTATTTTGAATCCAAATGGATATTTCACAAGGCCCAAAATTGACATATGCATGCCTATCATTTGATGTCTACATAACCATCATTGACATCCATGTGTCTTTCAATATTTGAACACCAAATGATTAATTTTTTAGCTTAATTTTGACATCTACATGCCTATCATTTCATGTTTGCATGACCATCATTGACATCCATGTGAACATCTTATAACTTTTGAACTGCAATGGTTATTTATTGTGGCCTAATTTTGATGTTTGTGTGCATGTCCTATTCTACAATTTAATCTTTGAAGGCTTATATTATTGAGATATAAATCTCATCAATTCATTAATTTTATAGAGTAAGATATTGGCACCAAGAGCATCATTTATTTGTAACCTTTTAACCCTAGTAAGCATCCTAAGCATATATATACAATGTACAAGTGAGCTGACCCATCCATTCCTGTGTGACATATTGATGATGGTCTATCTCTTCAAATCTTGAGATATTAAATTTTTCTTATTCCTTAAAAGCTTTAATGATTTCTTAAGGCATATAAAAACTTATACCATGATTCTTCTTGCTTTGATCACCATGAGAACTTGCTTCTTCAAAAAGTTGACAAACTAGACTTTAAGTTTACTTAAAGTGTTTTAAAGGCTTTTCAAGCTACATGTGATATTTGGACCACTCATTCCATCCAGAACTTTTCTCATCTATTCAATCCATTTCCAAGGAAAAGATCTTTCTGTGGGCCAAATATGGCCAACACTATTTATGATTCATATTAGATAAAATTTCAAATTACTTAGAGGTTTTTTTTCATAAAATGGTTGATATAGACAAACAATTTTTCGGTTTTCCAAAATATTGTATGGATTTTCCAACTTTTAAAATTTACTATTTTAAGTAAATTTAGATTTATAGGCCATACATGTACTTTTATTTCCCTATTTTTCTAGGTTCATCTCATTTCCTATTTTTATAGAAAAAACTATCTCAAAATTTCAAAAAACTTAGGCAATAGTATGAAAATTATATATCCTTATTGTATCATGGTTGATTGATCCTTAGCATTTGTATGCCTTTCTTATACTATCCTCATATAAATTTTCAAAATGTTTAAAATAGATATAAAGAATATTCTTCCTCCTCCTAACCCTAAGGATGGTGATAGATCTCATCCCTATAACTAGGTCCAAGCTATCACTTATCCAAGGGGTAAGGTGGCCAACTCTATAGTTTCAAATGAATGTATTCAATCTAAAACACCTAGGGTTTATGTTTGTGAAACCCTAAAATAATAAATTAGTACTATGACTAAGTTAATGCATGAATTGCAAAACAAAACCAGTCTCTAAATTTAAATATTAATTTATTATAAAATTATGTCATATAAAAAAAAATCCACATTATTCTAATGTGAACCATATATTTTATCTTTGCATACCAATTTTGTGCCTAATAAAAATCAATATTGGAAGGCAAAACCAAATTCACCTAATGAAAATGATTCTATAAGTGAAAAAAATCCTACTAAGAGGTTAAGTTATAGTCTAAGGTATATGATTAGAAATATTTCAATCAATCTACCTCCTTTACATTCCTTAATAAAATCTAAATATTATTGTGCATATCATAAAATGCATGGTCACCATACCGATTCTTGTTTTGCATTAAAAATAAAGATACAAGAGATAAAATATCATAAATAAAAGTTTTTAAATGAATAAAAATGGGCACCAAAAGATCCCCCTTTATTTTTAAATGTTCCTAATTTATCAAAATTGTTGATTCTTTATTTGGAATATTCTATGATTTGCATGAAGTATTCCACATTGTTTTTATATTTATGATTTATATTAGATAAAGTTTCAAATTCATTATAGGCTTTTACATAAATATCTTGATATAGAAAAAAACATCTTTTAGTTTGCTAAAATATTGTATGGATTTTCTAAATTTAGAAATTTACTATTTTTAGTAAATTTAGATCTATAGGATCTACATGTATTTTTGTTTCCTTATTTTATGAGTTCATCTCATTTATTACTTTTATAGAAAAAACTATCTCAAATTTTCAAAAAACTCAGCAAATAGTTTGAAATTTTGATATCCTTATTATATCATGTTTGATTTATCCTTAACATTTGTAAGCCTTTATTATTATATCCTCAAATTAATTTTCAAAACATTTCAAATGGATATAATAAAGATCCCTCCTCCTCCTACCCTATGGATGGTGATAACTCTCATCTCTCTAACTAGGTTTAAGCTAACACTTATCCAAGGGGTAAGGTGGCCAACCCTATAGTTTCAAAAGAAGATATTAAATCTATAATACCTAGGGTTTATGTTTGTGAAACCTTAAAGGAATAAATCAGTACTATGACCAAGTTAATGCATAAGTTACAAAAATAAAATAAGTCTCTAAATCCAAATATAACTTAATTATAAAATTATATTTCATATACAAAGAATCAACATTATGTTGGTGTGAACCATATGTTTGTATCCTTGCATACCAATTATGTGCCTAATAAAAATAAATATTAGAAACCAAAACCAAATTAACCTAATGATAATGATTCTACAAGTGAAAACATCCTACCAATAAGTCAAGTGAGATTCTAATGGAAATGGTTAGAAATAATTTGATCAATACCTCCTTTATGTCTGTTGAGGAAATGCAAATATTACATTTCATATCATAGAATGCATGGTCACCATACCGATTCTTATTTTTCATTAAAAAAAAAGATACAAAAGACAAATTATCCTAAATCAAAGGTTACAAATGAACAAAAATGGGTAAAAAAATATCCTCCTTTATTTGGAATATTTCTAACTTATCAAAATCACTAATTTTTTATTTAGAATATTCCTTGTTTGCCTATGAAACATTCTACATTGTTTGGCCTATTTATGATTACTGTTAGATAAAATTTTAAATTCCTTATATTTTTACATAAATATGTTGATATATGCAAAAACTTCTATTTTTTTACCAAAATATTGTATGGATTTTCCAAATTTAGAAATTTACTATTTGTAGTAAATTTAGATCTATATGTTGTACATGTAGTTTTGTTTCCCTATTTTTTTGGGTTCATATCATTTCCCATTTTTATATAATAACTATCTTAAATATTCAAAAAACATATCCAAAATTATAAAATTTCTATAACCTTGTTGTATCATGGTTGATTATTCCTTAGCATTTGTAAGCCTTTCTTATCCTATCCTCATATAAATTTTTAAAACATTTCAAATGGATACAAAGAAGATCCTTCCTCCTCTTAACCCTAGGGAGGGTGATATATCTCATCCCTCTAACCAAGTCTAGGATATCACTTATCCAATGGGTAAGGTGGCCAACACTATAGTTTCAAATGAAGATATTCAAATTAAAATTCCTAGAGTTTGTGCTTGTGAAACCCTAACAGAACAAATCAGTCCCATGACCAAGTTAATACACAATTTAAAAAATTAAAATCAGTATCTAAATTTAAATATCAATTTATTTCAATATCAAATTTCATATACAAAGAATCCACATTATGCTAGTGTGAACCATATGTTTTCATCATCCCATACCAATTATGTGCCTAATAAAAATCAATATTGGAAGCCAAAACCAAAGTCACATAATGATAATGATTCTAAAATTGAAAAAATCCTACCAAGAGGTCAAGTGAGATTCTAATGGAGATTCTTATAAATAATTTTATCAATCTACCTCCTTTATGTCCCTTGAGAAAATCTAAATATTACATTGCATATCATATAATGCATGCTCACCATACAGATTCCTATTTTTCATTAAAAATAAAGATAGAAAAGACAACTTATCATAAAGAAAAGGTGAAAAATGAATAAAAATGGGTACAAAAATATCCTCTTTTATTTGGAATATTACTAATTTATCAGAAACATCAATTTTTTATTTAGAATATATTAGGATTTGCCTTTGAAGCATTCCAAATTGTTTGGCCTATTTATGATTAATATTATATAAAATTTCAAATTACTTAGAGTTTTACATAAATATGTTTATATATAGAAAAAACTCTTTCATTTTTCCAAAATATTGTATGAATTTTCCAAATTTAGAAATTTATTATTTGTAGTAAATTTAGATCTACATGCTATACATGTACTTTTATTTCCCTATTTTTCTGGGTTTGTATCATTTCCTATTTTTATATAAAAAACTATCTCAAATATTTAAAAAACATATCCAAAATTATGAAATTTATATATCCTTGTTGTATCATGGTTGATTATTCCTTAGCATTTGTAAGCCTTTCTTATCATATCCTCATATAAAATTTTAAAACATTTCAAATGGATAAAAATAATATCCTTCCTCCTCCTAACCCTAGGGAGGGTGATATCTCTCATCCTATAACCAAGTTTATCCTATCACTTATCCAAGGGGTAAGGTGACCAAAACTATAGTTTCAAATGAATATATTCAATTTAAAATACCTAGAGTTTATGCTTGTGAAATCCTAATAAAACAAATTAGTACTATGACTAAGTTAATGAATGAGTTGAAATATTAAAATTAGTCTCTTAATTTAAATATCAATTTATTGCAATATCAGATTTCATATACAAAGAATCCACATTTTGCTAGTGTGAACCATATGTTTTCATCTTCACATACCAATGATGCGCCTAATAAAAATCAATATTGGAAGCCAAAACCAAATTCACCTAATGATAATGATTCTACAAGTGAAAAAACCTACCAAGAGGTCAAGTGAGACTCTAAGGGAGATGCTTATAAATAATTTTATCAATCTACCTCCTTTATGTCCCTTGAGAAAATCTAAATATTACTTTGCATATCATAGAATGCATGGTCATCATACCGATTCTTATTTTACATTAAAAATAATGATAAAAAGATAAATTTTCATAAATAAAAGGTGCCAAATGAACACAAATGGGTACCAAAATATCCTCCTTTATTGGAATATTCCTAATTTATGAAAAAAATTATTCTTCATTTGGAATATTCTAAGGTTTGCTTGTGAAGCGTTCCACATTGTTGGGCTTATTTTTGATTCATATTAAATCAAATTTTAAATTCCTCAGAGGTTTTTTCATAAATATGATCATATAGATAAAAACCCATTTTAGTTTTCTAAAATATTATATGGATTTACCAAATTAAAAAATTTACTATTTTTAATAAATTTAGATCTATAGAATATACATGTAATTTTGTTTCCCTATTTTTTTGGGTTCATCTCATTTCCTATTTTTATAGAAAAATCTATCTCAATTTTTCAAAAAACTCAACCAATAGTCTAAAATTTATTTGTCCTTATTGTATCATGGCCGATTGCTCTTTAGAGTTTGTAATCCTTTCTTATCTTGTCCTCATATAAAATTTCAAAACATTTAAAATGGATAAAAAGAATATCCTTACTCCTCCTAACCCTAGGTAGGGTGAATGCTCTCATCCCGCTAACTAGGTCTCGGCTATCACCTATCTAAGTGGTAAAGTGGCCAAACCTATAGTTTCCAATAAAGATATTCAATCTAAAATACATAAGGTTTGTGCTTATGAAACCCTAAAAGAACAAATCATTACTATGACCAAGCTAATGCATGTGTTACAAAAGTAAAATTAGTCTCTAAATTAAAAGATCACATTATTAAAAAATAAAATTTCATATACAAATAATTCACATTATGCTAGTGTGAACCATATGTTTGCATCCTCGCATACCAATTATGTGCTTGATAAAAATCAATATTGAAAGCTACATCAAAAGTCACTGAATGATAATGATTTTACGCATGAAAAAAATCCTAACAAGAGGTCAAGTGAGATTCTAAAGGAAATGCTTATAAATAATTTGATCAATTTACCTCCTTTACATCCATTGAGAAATCCAACTATTACTATGCATATCATAGAATGCATGGTCACCATAATGATTCCTTTTTTGCATTAAAAATAAATATAAAAAATATAACTTCTCATAAATAAAAGGTTCCAAATGAACAAAAAATGTCACCAAAAGATCCTTCTTTATTTGAAATATTCTTAATTTATCAAAATTATTGATTATTCATTTAGAATATTCTAGGGTTTGCTTGTGAAGCATTTCATAATGTTGGGCCTATTTTTGATTCATATTAGATCAAATGTGAAATTACTTAGAGGTTTTTTCATAAATATGTTGATATAGATAAAAACCTCTTTCATTTTGCCAAAATATTGTATGGATTTTCCAAATTTATAAATTTACTATTTTTAGTAAATTTAGATTTATAAGATGTACATGTACTTTTATTTCCCTATTTTTTGGTTAATCTCATTTCCTATTTTTACAAAAAAATCTATCTCAAATTTTCAAAAAACTTAGCCAACAGTATGAACTTAATATATCATTATTGTATTATGGTTGATTGCTCCTTAGCATTTGTAAGCCTTTCTTATCTTATCCTCATATAAATTTTCAAAACATTTCAAATGGATAAAAAAAATATCCTTACTCCTCCTAGCCCTAAGGAGGGTGATAAATCTCATCTCTATAACTAGATTTAGTGATGCATGAGCATTAGACAAATCCATGTAAACATGATCATGAGTATAAAGTTAGGTGTGACATGTGTGTGAGGGATGTCTTAGGGTTCCCTTGAAGGAATTTGAGTCATTAAATTAGTCTTTTAGTGTGTTTTGATATCCCTTTGGCATTTTCATGCCGAAATAGGCATTTTGAATATTTGAATTATGTTAGTGTGTCTAGGAGTATTTTGTGTAAGTGTCAAGGAGTGTCATGTTATAAAATGTTATTATAAGGTCATAAATGAGTCTAGGTGGGTATAGGAAGGTGTCTTATGTACATATCATAAGGAAAGTGTAATAAATCAAGAATTTTGAATTTAATGACCACATTTAAGTAGTTTTCATAAAAGTTAGTTATCCAAGAAAGTAGTTTCTCATGTATGTATGAAGGATGTAATGAGTTTTGGTAGGAAGGAATGAGTAGTAGGTGTAGGAGAGAGCCAGTTAGAAGTTAGGAAGAATTAAGAGATAAAGGAGTTCAAGATAAGGGTCAGAGCAAGGTATGTTAGCATAGGTAAAGAGTATAGGATTGTGTTTGAATCCATAGTAGATAAGTTTGAAGGATACCTCTACATCATTTGGTATTAGAGTTAGTAAGTTATATGGATAAGTTATGTTTGAGTTTTTGAAGCGTTGATTCAATTTATATGAACATTGTGCTAATTATGTATTTAAGGTTGCTTTGATATGTGGTTATGAATTTCTAATGATATTTTAGGATTGGATAATGAGGTAGAAAAGTAAATGTATTGTGTGGTTGAAGCCCTTAAGCCAAGAGACTTAGAAAGTGAGAGGGAGAGAGATAGTGAAAGCTCAAAGGAGTAAGCTTAAGGATATCTTGAAGATATAAAGTTATAAGACCCAAATGAGGTCAAGGAAACAATAATCTAATCTTGTCAAGAAGATATAGGTCCAAGTGAGACCTAGACAGAGAGTGAATATAGAGAAAGTGTAAAGAGTGAAAGAGAGATGAAGGGTTTGAAATAAGAAGGTTTCCACAAGGAAGTAAAGAAATAGAAAATTGATATTAAGAGGGAGATTGTTGAGTTGAAGTCAGTCTTGGTAGAGTTAGAGAGAAGAATGTATTAAATTTAGAGGTGGATAAAAATTAGAGACCAAGGGATCTCTACATCAAATAGAAGTGTGCAAAGTGAGAAGATAGTCGAGGATGATAACCAAGTAGTATAAGAAGGAAAAGGGGGAAAGTAAGCCTCATGATTTGAAAACTAATTGATATTTTGGAATCTATGAATGTAGGCATGAGATTTAATAAAGAGAATGAGTTATTTGGGCTAATTCATAGGCTCAAATAATAATAATAAGCATTGATGGAAGCAGTGAAGTAGATTAAGGACATAGAACCATATGGAAGCCTGAATCTCAGTGAGGAAACAACTAGGCATGAAATTGTATTTGTTTTTGTTAGAGGGTTGAGGAGAATAGCATGGGAAGATGATAATATAGGTGTATCATCAGTGTTTTTGGGCATACACAACCCATATGACAAATGAAAAGATTAATGTATGAGTGCACATCAAGTGTTAGTTAATGCAAGTAAGCAATGGCAGAAGATAGGTAGGAATTGTCTTTGATAAAAGCAAGAAAGAGAGCAAAGATGAATAAAAATGGAATCATGAAAGAGTAGAAACATATGGAAAAGATATAAGAAGCATGAACTATAAGACTAGGAAGAAGAACATGATAGTCCATTTGAGTAGAGTTTAAATCCTTTTCTTGTAAGGGAGTATGATGTAGGATCATTAGAAAGAGCCATGTAAACATGATCATGAGTAGAAATTTAGGTGTGACATGTGTGTGAAGGATGTCTTAGGGTCCACTTGAAGGCATTTGAGTCATTAAATTAGTATTTTAGTGTGTTTTGATAGCCCTTTGGCATTTAACCACCAAAATGGGCATTTTAAATATTTGAATTGTGTTAGTGTGTTTAGGACTATTTTATGTGTCATGTTATCAAATGTTATTATAAGATCATAAATGAGTCTAGGTTGGTGTAGGAATGTGTATTATGTATATATCATAAGGAAAATGGCATATATCAAGAATTTTGAATGTAATGACCACATTGAAATAGTTGTCATAAAAGTTAGTTATCTAAGAAAGTATTTTCTCATGTATGTATGAATGACGTAATGAGTTTTGGTAGGAGGGATAAAGTAGTAAATATAAGAGAGAGTTAATTGGAAGGTAGGAGTAGTTTAAAGATAAATAAGTTTAAGATAAGGGTCAAAGCTAGGTATGTTAGCATAGGTAAAAATTATAAGATTGTGTTTGCATCCTATGTAGATATGTTTGAATGAGACCTTTGCACCATCTAGGCTATCATTTATCCAATGGGTAATGTGGCTAAACCTATAGTCTCAAATCAAGATATTCAATATGAAATAACTAAGGTTTGTAATTGTGAATGTTGGAATTAAAATGACTATGGGGGCATGATCAATGTTTAAAACATTTTTATGAATTTCACTTTAAATAATCATAAACCATTCAATCAAGCACACATATCTAGAAATGATAATCACCTATCCACATAAGAATGAAACACATGAACACATAAAATATGTGGGAAACCCTTATGGGGAATAAAAAATCACTGATATCTATAAATAGACTACATTCTTATAAGACAAATACCAAATTTAGTGAAGCACCAACTTCCCACAGAGCACCAACCCAACTAGGCTTTAGTAAGCACCAACTTTGAAGGAGGAATCAACCCCATAGATGAATCAACACTAACTCATCCACCTAATTTATTTGATCACATTTAGGACATCTTGTTTCTCAACCAACTTATGCTGACTATCTCTTCAACTTTTCACACTCTTAGTCCTATCAAACTACTTTCTAGTTCTCTTTTCTCAATTATGTCTCTTCAAGATTGATTAGGTCATATGACCTTGATCCTCATACACAACCTATATCAAATGTTCATCATAGATATTATATACCCCTTTAATTATCTAAAAGACCTCCTTATAATATTTAATATGTTATTTTATTCATTTTCACTCTACCCACACAAATAGGCCTAAAACTACCTTGTATTTATATAGGCCTCTTGTTCATAACCCTCTTGGTCGACCATACATAATTGAATATTTATATTAAAATTTAAATACATCTTATAAAAAATTTCATAAATGAATAAATAATTTTAATAGGTTGGTCATAAAATTGTTGGACCATTGTCAGTAATGTTATGATGATATCATGAAGGTGTCTAGGTGAGTGGATGAAGTGCCTTGATAGTCTATGTGACAATGAAAAAGTGTGCAAGGTACTTGTCCTAGTATGCTTGAAGTATGTTTAGTTGATATTATATTTTGGCATGGTTAGAGATGTTCAAGGATTAGTATGGTGATTTAAGGATGTGAAATAGGCATCTAATATGTTTTTAATGCTTTAAGTGTTTGTGTGCATAAGTGGAATTCATTTGGTTGTCCATAGTTTTCATTTAGACACTTTGGGTCTAGTGGTAGAAATTCTAAGTAGGTAGTTTGATGACATCGCCATTGCCATGTGTGGATGAGTTTAGATGAAATGGTAACATGGGTTTGTTTATTATTGTGCTTCATTATTATGTGTTAAATTTTAGGTCATGCACCTAAGCATGTCAAAATATATGAAAGTATAAAGCTAGTCTCCTAGGCATTATGACAGTGTTTTCCCATACTTAGGCAAATTTACAATGTGGTAAGAAAAGCTAAGTAATCATATTGATGAATTTATACCTCACACATGTGGATGTTTTAGGATAATGTGATCATATGGGTTTGTTTAATTTTGTACCTAGTTGATTTGTGCTAACTTTTAGGTTAGGTGTTGTAGTGTGACAAAAGATATGCATTTTCAAAGTTGGCTTTTTAGATAAGTTTTTAACATAGTTAGCTCTGTGGAAAAAAAATCTAAGTGATAATTTAAATTTCATTATATCTCACATGTGTGAGTTTTCCAATAGTATTTTATCACATGGTTGGATTATCCTATGTGAGGAGATCATATGGTCCAAATTTGAGAACATGCAAGTGAGTAAAGTAAAAGATATGACTGTGGAAAGTTGGCCTTCTAGGAAGATAACCAAGGTTCCCATACTTATTCATTTTTTCACAAGTTAAAGTTAAAGAAAAATAAATGGAGTGAATTTCTCCAATAAGTTAGGAATCAACAAGATGATTCCAAGTGTTCAATGTTTAACGTTGAGCAAAGATAAGGATCGAGCTTCTTTCAAGGATCAACAGTGAGTAGGTGATCATAAAAATAGAGATGAATGACGTATATTAAATTCAAGAGGTCAAAGTGATATATATTTAACATTTTTAAAGACTGAGATATGTATAAGATATTGATGGTGTGAGATGAGTCAACATTGCAAGAGTGCACAAGATGAGGTCAACATGTTCAAGGTTTAACATTTGGAATTGGTAGACTATGTGTTAAAGGTTGATATTCATAAAATAAGATAAAAGGTGTGTGTTTAATATTATTATTGAGGATAAAATATGAAATAATTGTGTTTGAGGTTTAACTGTGACCATTTGAATTTAAATATTTGAATTTAACAAAGGGAAAAACTAGTCTGTGGTTTTGAGACAATAGCTTTTGATCTAGGAGGATTTTTCTCATGGTGTAAAAAGTAAAGTGGTAGAGAAATAAAAGGCACATATATAAATATGAATTTTAAGGTATAATTTTTATTAAAATAAAAATTATGAAGGTCCAAATTTGACTATGTGATTAACTATATTCTACAAGTGACCTGAGAAGGATGTTTGAACTTGTTTTGATGTTGTTTCGATATATCTTAATAAATTAGATATTAGGGAGTGTTTTAGACTCCATGATAATTATTTTTGTGAATTATGAAGGATTTACCAATAATATTAAGTATGAATAAATTATTATAAGTTGACTGTGTATTCATTCATGGTGGCTATGTGCACATAATGTTGTTTAATAAAATTATGCCTAAGTAGAAGGGTACTATGTCGGTTGTTGGAACTTAAGAGGGACCTATAGATAATATGGAATGGGTTCATGATTTTTGTAGTGGTACTATGTTATTTTTCTTGATGAAGTTATAAAGGAGTGAATGGGTTCACATGAGACCTATAAGGGCTACAAGGGCCTAATTCAAAGGTGTAGTTCCTTAAGGGTGACCCATAAATTCTATGGCCAACCTATGAATATATTATTGAGATGTGTCTCAATGAGATATATTCCTTAAGGTTTAAGTCATGCCTAATGGTTGACTAAGATGGTGATGATCATGATTGCTCTATAAATAGTGAAATCAAATGTGTTGGTTTCTATATTTGGAGATAAACTTTTATAAGAGACTTGGGAGAGGTTTGAGAGAGGATTATATGTGTGAATTATGGAGTGAATGAGGGGAGAGTGATTCTTGGATGAGTTAAATATTAGAATAGATTGAGGACTATTTACATGATCTGTAGATCATAATTCTATTGTCAAAATAGTGCTCTTGCTATTTGAGTGTGAGCGAAGGTGAAGAGTGATAATCAAAGGTCCATCATCAGATGTTGAAGACATAAATTCATATGTGGATGTGTTATTAGGTTTTATTATGGTATCTCAACATCTAAGGGGGCTTCATCCTCATTGCAAGGTAAAACTTGCTAAAAGTTTGGTTGTTATTGTAGCTCAACTAGATAGGTGTGGTAACACCTTGTGGGATTGTAGTCTCAGTAAATAAGGGATCATAGTTCCTTGATCAGTTATAGATGGTCTAAATTGGATATTTTTATTATAGGATATTAGTCCAATTTTAGGTTTTAGTGGGTTTTTTCCCATAATAGGGTTTTCTACATATGTCATGTGTTATGTGATTGATCTTGCATTATCTCTCTTGCTCATTGCTATGAATGACGTGTATGCTTCATGAATGCTTGTGGTAAATGATTAAGTGTTTATAATAATTGAAATTGAATTTCAATTTTTTTGGATCATTGATTAACCCCCCTCTTAGTGATTAAACCTCTAACAATTGGTATCAGAGCAGGTCCTTTGGTAAAGACTTAACAACTTGAAGGTGATCCAAGGTACAATATGGGTAGTTATCATGGAGGTTTATCTATTAAGAAAGCACTGATGTTCAATGGATCTAATTATCATTTTTGGAGTGCAAGGATGAGGACATACATTATGTCCCTAGGGTTTGATGTATGTCAATCTATTTTAGATGGTTATTTTGCTCCTATTACTCATCCATTTAGTGATATAGATAAGAAGTTGTTTGAGAATAATTTCAAGGCAATGAATGCTATCAATTTTTGTCTTTCAAAGACTGAATACACTAAGGTAATCCATTGTAAATATGATAACGTGATATGAGACAAAATGCAAATCATTTTTGCAAGAGATTCAAAGGTTAATATTGCTAAGTTGCAGACTCACAGAAGGCAATTTGAAAGTCTCAAGATGAAGGAAGAAGATTCCATGGCATCTTTTTTTGTAGAGAGTTGATGAGATTATGAACATAATTAGAGGTCTTGGAGAGAATATTAAAGAGGTTATTCTAGTTCAAAAGGTATTAATGTATCTATCCCTTAAGTTTGATCTAAAAGTATCTTGTATAGAAGAAAGTCATAATATTACTTAGTTGAAGATGGATCAATTGCATGGCACCCTTACTACATATGAGATGAGAGAAAATGATGATATACCACCAAATAAGGAATCTACATTAAAGATAGAGATGAAGCCTAAAAGGAAGTTCCAAGGTAAGAAACCTAAAGAGGATGACATATCTAACATTGATGAGGATGAACTAATTTCTTTGATTGCTAGGAAATTGAACATAGGTTCAGGGAAGAATAAGGGTAAACTACACTTCAAATGTTTCAACTATGGAAATATAAAACATTTTTCTTGTAAGTTCCCTCATATGAATGAGAATAATGATAATGAAGAGCATGATGATGACCAAAATGAAGACAAGAAGACATACAAAAAGAAAGGATTCAAAAATTATATCAACAAGAAGAAGTCCTTGAAAAATAAGAAAAGTCTCTACACTAAAGAATATTTCATCTCATCAAATGAGAGTGAAGATAGTGACTTAGATTATGATCATGAAGATGATGGTCCTGTTGAAGATGAAGCCTTGTTCATGGCTAAGGAAGGAAGTTGCTCACATCAGAAGGTGTCTAATTGAAGTGATTTAGATGATGATGGAGATGAGGTGGATTGTGAGACTGTATTGATGAATGATCTTAAATAGTTGAATATTGAGAATAATATCAATAATAAGATGAAATCTAAACTCAAGGACTATGAGGATCATTTTAGTGTGTTTGAGGCAATATTGGTTGAAGACTCTAGGGAGCATGAAGGTGCTATCATGTTTCTTAATTCTAAGTTAGAATCTGTGTCTAAAAGTCTAAGAGCCAAAGAAGAATAATGCTTAAGGTATGCTTATGAGATTATGTATTTGAAAGATGAGTTAGACAAATTTGCTAGTAAGGTGAATACATTTGTGAGATTTGAAAAGAGCTCATGTCATATAGACAATATTTAGAGTGGTCAAAAGCATGCTAGTGATAGAACTTATCTTGGATATGAAGAAGAATAAAAGAATGTAACTAAAGACAAGATTAAGACTAATGTGAACCAAGACAATCATACTTTGAATACAAATCATCAGACAAGGAATGAAAGTGCTGATAAAATGAAGACAAATCAGATTAGATAACTAACTTCCATGAGGTATGATAGTTTTAGTGGTTACTATTATACATGTAATCAATTCGGTCATAGGTATAGAGATTGTAAGAGACCTATTAGAAATGAGTTTGCATGGAACTATGATGGGGATGATCAGTCAAAAGGTGTGAATAGAGTTAAGTACTTTAATTATCATGACATAGGAGACATCATAAATTTATACCAAAATAAGGTAAGGAAAGATATGTTTCTTGCAAAAGGTATAATGTGATTCAAGTGTCAATAAGGAGGTCACATTGCTAGATTCTACAAGTAAAATACATCAAGTCAAAATGAGTTCAATCAGTCTCCTAGAGTGAAAAGAAGAAGGCAAGTTAACATAGAATCCAAAGGTGACAAATATAAGTCATGATGAGACTATAGGTCTAAGTAATCTATTTTATATGGTGGAGAATGCTTTAGAAGTTGAAGAGTGCCAAGGGATCTCATTGTTTTCTCATGTTGAGAATAAAGAGACCAAGATCAAACAGAAAACCAAGGTGCTTGTTGAAGCTAGTCCTAATGGATGTATGAATAAAAGTGAACATCCTTCTATTATTGAGAATGAAACATGAAAAGAACATCAATTATTTGTGCCTAATGATGAGGTTCTAAGCTACAAGGAAGATTATATAGATGAAAAGGTATGTCATGAATCTTTTCTATCTCCATGTATTGTCAATCCAATTCTATAATAAAAGGAGGATGTTGTAGTGGTTGACCATGTTTCTTATCTTAAGCCTAAGAAGAATAAAAAGAACCATAGGTATCAGATGACCAAAGAGGAGAAGGAATATGAGGAGTTGTGGGCAACTCCTAGTTTCACATTGTTCTAGGACATTGTGAAGTAGGGTGTCCATACCTATGCTTCTTAAGAGACATATTTTCTTGTAGATAAGCAAGTTTGTGTGATCAATATGATAATGCCAATTAGAGAAGGTCTTTGGTTAAGGGGGAAGAACAAATTCATGAGCTTGATCTAGAGTTTTGTGAAGGAGCTATTATGGAGGGTTAGAATGGGTATAAATAAATGGCATAATGAGATTGATGAAATGTCAAGAAGATTTTGATGCTCAGAAAGGTCTATACACTTATTTTTTATGTGATCCAAGTGATTTTGTGGTATGAAGGTATGTTTATGCCAATTGAGGATTTTTGAGTGCTCTTAGTTTTTTTAATTTTTAGCTTAAGGAAAAGCATGCCTAAAATGGGTTATAGGAAGTCTATGTTCTCAAAGATATGATGAATAATTTTGGTCCAAAAGTGTGTGATGGGTGTCTACATTTGTGTAATAAGTTTCAGAGGTCTGCATTGACCAAAAGGAGGTTTGTTGACTTTGTTTTGAGGTTCTAAGGTTTTAGGGTATGATAGAAAATTAGTTTGCCTTATGAGTTGAGGTCTAAGGCTTCTTAATAGACTAAATGGGCCAAATGGGTTATCAAAACAAGCTTCACAAATATTTTAAGGTTTTTGGAGGTTCTTCATGGTGTGTGGAGATATGAAGATGCTCAAGATGTGAAATGGCTCAAACATCTTAGGGGCAGTCCATCTCAGATTATTCTTGGTGATTTTTATTGGATTCCAATGTTTTTGTGTGTTATTTCTTCATTAGTTGTAGTGCTTGGTTGAAGAAAGTGTTGGCATGGAGCAAGAGGAAGTTTTCATGAGAAGTAGAAGTAGGCTCAAGGTAAGGGGGAGTTTGTATCATCTTTCTAAGGTGGTCATATCCTATTGGTAGTATTTTTGGGTCCTCAAGATTAGATTGTGCCCACTTTATCATTGTGTCAAAGGGGTTGTGAGAGTGCTTAAAAAGAGAGAAGGAAGGTGAGTTGTATATTGATATATGATGGTTGTTGACTGAGAGTGCTTAAAAAAAGAGAAGGAAGGTGAGATGTATATTGTTATATGATGGTTGTTGACATTAATGAAAAAGGGGGAGATTGTTAGAGAACTATAAATGATGTCATGAAGGTGTCCAGGTGAGTGGATGAAGTTCTTTAATAGTCTATGTGACAATGACAAAGTGTGTAATATGTTTGTCTTAGTATGCTTAAAGCATGCTTGGTTGGTCTTTTGTTTTGGCATGGTTAGAGATGTTCAAGGATGAGTATGGTGATTTAAGGATGTGAAAGAGGTCCCTAAGATGTTTTCTATGATTTTATTGCTTGTGTGCATAAGTGGAATTCATCTGGTTGTCCATATTTTCATCTAGACACTTTGGGTCCAATGGTAGAAAATTTGAGTAGGCAATTTGATGACATTACCATTTCCACATGTGGATACATCAGGAGGAAATGGTCACATGGTTTTACTAATTATTATTCCTAGTTCTTATGAGATAAATCTTAGGTCATGCACCTAAGTGTGTCAAAATATATGCAAGTACAATGTTGGGATCTGAAGCATTTTGATAGTGTTTTCCCATACTTAGCAAAATTTGTAATGTGGAAAGAAGAGCCGAGTAAGAATATTGATGAAGTTATATATCACACACATGGATTTTTCAAGATAAGGTGATCATATGGGTTTGTTTATTTTTATACTTAGTTTATTTTCACTAACTTTTAGGTCAAGCACTATAGGGTGACAAAAGATATGCATGTTCAAAGTTGGTCTTATAGACAAGTTTTTGACATAGTTGGCTCTATGGTAGAAAATTTGAGTGATAATTTTAATGTCATTATATATAATATGTGTGAGGGTTCTAATATTATTTTATCACATGGTTGAATTCTCCTATGTGAGGAGATCATATGGTCCAAATTTGAGAACATGCAAGTGAGCAAAGCAAAATATATGACTATGAAAAGTTGGCCTTCTAAGTAGATAAGCAAGGTTCCCATAGTCCTTTTTACAAAATTTAAAGTTTGAGAAACATCAATAGATTGAATTGATCCAAGAATTTAGGAATTAATGAGATGGTGCCAAGTTGTCAATGTTTAATGCTGAGCAAAGATAAAGATTGAACTTCTTCCAATGATCAATGATGAGTGGGTGATCATACAGATATAGATCAATAGTGAATATTAAATTCAAGAGGTTAAAGTGAATTTTATTTAGAATTTTTAAAGACTAAGCTATTTATAAGAGATCGATGGTGCATGATGAGTCAACATTATAAGAGTGCATGAGATGAGGTCAACATGTTCAAGGTTTAACATTTAGCATTGGTAGACTGTGTTAAAGGTCAAGCTTAAAAAAATAAGATTAATGGTGAATGTTTAATCCGAGTAGCAAGGACATGAGATGCAAGCATCATGTTCAAGGTTTAACTATGACCATTTGAATTTAAATATTTGAATTTAATAAAAGGAAAAACTAGCCTATGGTTTTGGACCATATCTTCTTGATCCAGGATGAGTTTGCTCATGGTGTAAAAATTAAAGTGGTAATGACTCCAAGTGCATCTAAAAATATAAATTTTTAGGTATAATTATTTATATATTCAAATTTATGAAGGTCCAAAGTTGACTATCTGATTGATTGTGTTCTACAAGTGACCTAAGAAAGATGTTTGTGCTTATTTTGATGTTGTTTCGATATCTATTAATGAATTGGATATTGGGTAATGTTGTAGACTCTATGAGGTTTATCTCTATTAATTATTATGGATTGAACAATTGTATGTAGTATGAAAAAAGGCTTAGAAGTCAACTATGTAATCATTCATGGTGACTGTGTGCATAAAATGCTATTTGAGCAAATTGTACCTAAGAAGAAGGGTATTATGTTGGTTTTTGGAACTTAAGGAGGACCTATATATCATATATAATGGTTACATAATTTTTTTATTGGTCTTATGTTCTTTTTTTGTTTAATGAAGTTTTAAAATAGTGAATGGGTTTACATGAGACCTATAAGGGCTACAAGGGCCTAATTGAAAGGTGTAGTTCCTTAAGGGTGACCCATAGATGCTATGGTAAACCTATGAAGATTGTATTGAGATATGAATAGATGAGATAGATTAATTAAGTTTTAAATAATTTCTAATGGCTGAATAAGATGTTGATGATCATGATTACTCTATAAATAGTGAATCAAATGTGTTAGTTTCTATACTTGGAGATGAACTTTTGTAAGAGACTTGGGAGAGATTTGAGAGAGGATTATGTGTGTTAATTATAGAGTAAAGGAGGGGTAGAGTGATTTTTGGATGATTTGAATATAATAATAGATTGAAGACTCTTTATATGATCTATAGATCATAATTATATTGTTAAAATAGTGCTCGTGTTGTTTGAGTGTGAGCAAAGGTAAAGAGTGATAATCAGAGGTCCATCATCAGGTGCTGAAGACATAAGTTCATAGGTGAATGTGTTCTTAGGTGTTATTGTGGTATCTTATCATCTAAGGGGGTTAGATCCTCCTTGAAATGTGAATCTTCTTAAAAGTTTGGTAGTTGTTGTAGCTCAATTAGATAGGTGTAGTATCACCTTGTGGGATTTTAGTCTCACTAAATAAGGGATCATAGTTCCTTGATTAGTTTCAATTGGTATAAATTGGATATTTTTATTATAGGATAGTATTCCAATTGTATGTTTCAATGGGTTTTCTCCCCCAAAAGGTTTTCCCACATATGTCATGTGTTATGTGATTGATCTTGCATTATCTCTCTTGCTTATTACTATAAATGATGTGTATGCTTTGTGAATGCTTGTGGTAACTGATTAAGAATTAAAATTTAAGTTTGATTATTTAGTCTCAATGATTCACCTCCCTCTTATTTATTGTACCTATAACAAACATATATGACCAAAACCTCTTTTAGGCCTTAAGGAGACCTAATTCAATAAGGTCTTTATTAGCACACGTTACCCTTTGATCTTCTTGGAACACTTTAAAACACCACACATAGAAGGAAAAATTCACATGTCACTAAAATATATACCTAATAACATCATCTTATGTTAATGAAACATATTCTCTCCAACCACCACTTAAAGCATGCCTTTATCAGTGTTCACAATTAGCCCTGTAAACCTATAAAAAGTATATCTTGAACTAGTAAAGATTAAACATAAATTAGCTGATTAAACATAAAATAAAAAACACATAAATAATATATATTACCTCAAGGACATAACCATATTATTTATACTTCACAACATAGGTAAAAAGGATTCAAACCATTCTTTGCTAATAGCCCACTCAGAACTGCTAGAACAATCCAAAACCCAGTCATGAATAACTTGATATTCAACGGTTGAAAGAACACTTATCAGGAAAAATAATAATTTAACACCTATATAACAATATAAAATACATAAAACATAAGGTTTAATGTCAAATATTGGTCTTGTAGATCAATCTTTTGATCTCATTACACAGTCAACCCAAAACCTTACAAGCCATTTTGGCCTCAACATTTCAACCTCTTATCCTAACTTATGATTTTAAAAAAATGAATAAGCAGTAATTTAATGTCTAAAAAATAAAAACCATATGAATTATATACACAAAATCATGTAATAGAGCCTAAAACTCATCATTACAACTTGTTTACCCAAAACTACCAGTTTACCTTCAAACACAGTCATGGCGATGATGACCTTCAACACCTATGTAGATACCTTCAATGAATTTTGATGCATGTATTTGATCATATTATATAATTATAACATTATTATATATAAATATAATATGTTAAAATGGAAATATTGGCCTTGTAGACCAATCTCATAACCTTACTATACACAGACCTCATTGAGTTAGACAAGTCAACTTATGAGCAACTTTTTCACTATAACCGCCGACCTCAAAAAATTATACCAAACATGATCATGTATTACAATTAATTAAAAAAAATTCCATTAATTTTTTCCATACCTATTATATTATTACACATCCCTAATCATCTTCTCATTGTTGCATGGGTTTTTTACTATTTCCACCATTAGGCCTGTTAGCGACTGGTTAACATGGATGACCAGTTTAACACACATAAGGGATAAAACCTATTAAAAAACCACCATGTAAATAAAATATAATTATGAAACTTATACATACAATTATTTTCATACTTTTACTTGGTTAACTCTGATTACTACAACAAATCTCTGAGAAACTAGGACTTTCTTGTAGGGTCTACTCACACACCTGACAACTCAATCATACTTAGAGGTGCATGGGAGAGTTTAATACAAGATAAAATAGTTTTTATAGTAATTTTATACCATTATGGGCTATATTTATTAACATATTCAACATTGGGTCCTTGTTAGGGTTCTAGGAGGGTTTAAACTCATTTCCATTCTTAACAATCATTCATAAAGCATAACCCATTAATCTAAAAAACAATGCATATAGATTTGAGATATTAACCTTCACCATATACCATGAATATATTAGGTTCCTATTTAGAGGTTTGAAAAGATAAAAAACACAATAAAATCCTTCTCAAGCTGAGAACCCTTTATTCTATGCACTTGAGAGACCTCAAAACCACGTTTTATGCATTTTATTGCAAACCATGACCTCAAACTTTGTGAACATGATTGAAATAATATATCATACCTCTAAAAACACTAAAATATCCTAATTTACTTGTAAATATAACCTCATATGGCATTAGTCCATACTCTCTTTGCTTGCTTAGACCTTGACCTACAAACCACATTAGGCCTTCAAACTGAACTTCATGCCTCTTTACATGTGCTATCCACCTCTATCACATAATAAATAAAATTTAAAAATTATTAAAAAATATCATACATTATTAATATTTCTTAAAAATAGATTATTATGCCTCATTAGGCTAGGTAGGATCTAGAACTAGTCTAGTTGTAGACTTGAACTAAAGGTCTTACCTCTGTAGGCTTACTTTGAAACTCTCTTGAGTTATCCAATGCATCATATACATGATCAAACAACCTTATAAATATATTCATTCATGTATTCATTCATCTTGCCAAGCCGCCAAGCTCATACCTTCTCATAAGGGCTTTACATGCGATGACTAGGCTTCTCAGGCACTTGAAACTTGAAAACTAACCTTGAAACACTCCTTGATGATTATAAATATTTCTCACATACATAACATTATAATCAAACAATGTCATACCTATGCATATAACTCTTCATTATTATCATGCACATTATCATGATATGACTATTCTTATTATGACTAAACTTCATAAGACACCTTGTAATTAAGGACTAGTACTCAAACATGCTTACCTCAATGATGATATCAAACAATAATATTCATTAGAAAAAATTCTCACACCATTTCAACAAAATTAAAAATAACCAATAGAATAATCACTAGGTTGATTTAAAATTCTCTCCCAACACAAGAGATAGTAGGTTTATTTCAAATTCTCTCATGTCAGATGACTTCTTTGTCACATCAAGCACACATACTCATACCTCAAAGATCACTCACCATGCATATTCAATAGATGCACCTTGATATTAATGACATCATCCCTTACATCAATGAATATACTTCTCAATAAGATCCCCCTTTTTTATTGATGGTAAAACATTCTTCAATTTGATCACTTTCATCTCCCCCAATCTGGTCAATCTCCTTTTTTTAACTTCTCCCCCTTTGACATTAATGGAAAATGGTCTTCCAAAAACTACCATATAGAATCACACCTTCTTGTAATAGAGGCTCAACACAGAATATGAAGCATTATAGGAACATGTTCCCCTTTACTCCATACATACCTCCTTTAAATGAATTTAGATATCAAGACCACTTACATTATCTTTCACATGAATAACATGATACAAATATTTTATCACACACTAAGCCACCATATTCTTATCATCAACCACACTTGGAGCTTATGAACAATATGAATATCTCCCCCTCAAACCAATCATCCATCATGCTTTTTTCAACTAAATAGTATCTCCATTAATCCTAATGGAGTCACCCATTTCCATATAACAATAAAATAACACAAGTTCAAGAGATTCATAGGTCTCCATGCTCTAACAATATTGAATATCCTTCAGTATCCTTTTAGGATTGATTAACACTATAGGCTTGACCTCTTCATCAACCATTTGACCATCAATATGAGATGATAACAAACATTCATAGCTTTATTTCTCATTTGAAGTAAGCTCTATCATAACAAATAGCTCATTTGAGTTTGTAGAATGATCATGACTAACCTTTACTATCTTTGGTTTCCACACATTCATTTGCCTTCTCTCTTACATTGTATGGGATTCAAACCTCTTTTTTTGAATTAATGACCTTCTAAATCTATTAGGATATAATATTTTAATGTGTACCATATTATGAAAATTTTAGAAAACAACCTCATACATACCTCTTGACTAATGATTCCTTTCATAATCCCATGCATATTAATTTTTAGAGGTTCTTCTACACTCTCTTCTTCTATGACCAAACTAATTTCATGTAAAACAATAAACATTGAATGAATTAACACACTTATTAACATTAGGATAATTTATTGGTTTATTCATGTTGACCTTCGTATCTTCATTATATTTCTCCTTGACTTGATCTTTATCCTTTTGGTCTTCTTTGAGAACAAGCCTTATATTATCACTTGCAAACTTATGACTAATCAAGATGTTATCTAGAGCATTAGTACTCTTTTTAAACTTCACAAAGGTCTTGAAATTGATATATGATTGATCCAACTCAACTTTCAAGTATTCCATCTTAGATTCATACATAGTGCATTCTTCTTCTTTATCCGTTAGTCTTGTAGTGACTATCTCTATTTGTGCTTCAATTTGATTGATGATCTCATCATAATCCTTGGATGTGTTACTAAATCTTTCCTCAAACAAACTAATCTTATCTTTATAGTCCTTAAATAATGATATTAATTTGTCATTCTTCTTTATTTATAACTTCAAATCCTATAGAGAACTCACTAATTCTACTTCAAGGATTACTTTAGCCTCTTTTTCATTTGATTCTTCATCAATAATAAGGCCATACCCATTTGAGCAACCCTCCTTGTTTGTTTCTATAAACATAAATAAGGTTTAATTATTGTCATGTTTAGGTTCATTAGTACGATCATCACTATTAGATGTACTTGTGTCACTTACATTAGATGAGTTATTATCTTTTTTAGTGTAGAAACTTCTCTTGTTCTTGCTTGACCCTTTCCTACCTTCATACTTTCTAAAATATTTATTATTCTTGTTAGGCTTATATATCTTCCTGTCATCTCCATGATGTTCATCATGTTATTTATCTTACTCAATTTTATCCTTGTTAGGACACTTAGATGTGAAGTGACCAATATTACCATAGTTGAAACATTTGAAAATCAACTTACACTTGTACTTACCAATTTTAAACCTCAATTTCCTAGTAAACATGGATATTAGTTCATCATCATCAACATCTAAACATACCTCATCCCTAACCTTCTTGGCATTTGACTTCTTCTTAGATTTTAATGAAACTTCCTTATTAAGAGGCCTTTATTCATTTATTCTCATCTTATAGGCAGTCAAGATGACATGAACCCCATCTATTTCCAACTTATCCAACTATTGCATCTTTTCAACTGAAAATACCTTAGAATCAAATTTAGGAGTTAGTGATCTCAATACATTTTGAAAAACTATAGAATATTTCACTTATTCTCCTAATCCTTTAATGACATTAATAAATTCATCAAATTTAAATAGGTAAGATGAAATGGTTTCATCTTCATTCATATTTAAACTTTAAACTATCTCTGGTGGGTCTACAACTTATCCATATTCACCTTGGCATCTCTTTCATAGATAGTATTCAACTTGTCTCATATAACATTAGATGGATTATAGTGCATTACCTTTATAAAATCTACCTCTGATGGGCCACATATAATGGAATTCATTGCCTTAAAATTTCTCTCACTTTACTTTTTGTCTGCTACATTAGTTGGTGGTGTAGTAGCTGGACTATATCCATCCACAACTAACTACCATATATCATGAACCATTGAAATTAGATATGTACTCCTTATAATTATCAAAAAGGTATAATTAGTTCCATTAAATAACAAAGAATTACTAGTAGAGAAACCACCTTGAGCTTGTTGACTAACCATCCTTAATTTTAGGATCTATTTTAGGATATTAAGGTTATTTCAAACCTGCTCTAGTACCAAATATTGGAATAAAAATTATTGAGAGGGGGGGGGGGGGTGTTAGGGTGTGAATTAATCTTCAAAACCTTTATTATAAATTTCACTTTAAACAATCATGAACCATTCAATCAAGCACATATATCTAGCAAGCATAAACACCTATCCACATAAGCATGAAACACATGAACACATCACATATGTGGGAAAAAATAAAGGGGAAGAAAAACCATTTATATATACAAATTAAATATAGGCCTATAAGACAAATACCAAATTTAGTGAAGCACCAAGTTCACATGGGATACCAACCCAAACTAGCTAAGCACCAACACAACTAGGCTTTAACAAACACCAACTTGCAAGGAGGCACCAAACCCATAGATGAATAATAAAAAAATTATATACATAATTTATTTGATAACCTTTAGGACACATTTTTTCTCAACAAATTAATGATTACCACCTCTTCATCTCTTCATACTCTTAGTCTTCTTAAACTACGTTCTAGGTCTCTTCAAGACTAATTAGGTCATATGACCTTGATACTCATACACATAACCTATATAAAATTTTCATAATAGATCTTATATAATCTTATTATTGAATAAAATACCTCCTTATACTTTTAAATATGCTATTTTATTTTTTTGTACTCTACCCACACAAATAGGCCTAAAATTACCTTGTATTTATATATGCTTCTTGTTCATATCCTTATTGGTCAGTCATACATACTTGAATACTTGTATTAAAATTTTTAATATGTGTTATAACATGTTTAGGACATGAATCAATCATCTTAATAGGTTGATCACAACATATAGGACCCAAACCTCTTTTAGGCCTTAAGGAGACCTAATTCAATTAGGCCTTCATTGGCACACATTACCCTTTGATATTCTTGGAATAATTTAAAAAACCACACATATTAATAACACTTAAAATTTAATTCAAATAGATCCATAATAATCTCATCTTAGGTTCATGACTCATTTTAGCTCCAACCACCACTTGAAACATCCCATTAGCACTGTTTATAATTAGACCTATGAATCTACTGAAAGTCTATCTTGAAGTACTAAATATTAAGCATAAATTATATAATAAAACATTTAAATAAAAAATATATAATAAATACATATAACCTTAGGTAAATCACCATATTATTTTGACTTCACAACTCAAGGCAAAAGGACTCAAACCCTTCTTTGCAAATAGCCCACTTAGAACTGTCAAAACACTACAAAACCCATTCATGAACTAATTGATATATAAAATATAAAATGACACTTATAATGACAAATTATACTTTAAAAACATACTTTGACACATATATACCACTATAAAATACAAAAACCACACATAGTCAACTCAGAACTAGACAAGTCATTTTGGATTCAACATTTCAACCTATTCTATTAAATTATAGGATTTTAAAAAAAATGAAATATAATTTAAATTAACAAAAATAAACACAATATTCATTATATACATCAGCTCATGGCATATAACCTAAAAATCATCACTACAACTAGCTTACCCAAAACTGCCAGTTTATCTTCAAGTACAGTCATGGTGATAATGACCTTCAACACTTATGTAGATACATTAATTGAATTATGATACATTAATATGATCCTATTATATAATTATAAAATTATTATATAAAAATATAATATGGTAAAATGATAATATTGGTCTTCTAGACCAATCTCATAACCCCACTATACATAGACCTCAATGAGCTAGACAAGTCAACTTGTGAGCAACTTTTTCACTATAACCACTAACATCCAAAACTTATAACAAATTTGAGAATGTATAAAAATTATTTAAAAATACCTCCTTTTATTTTGTTCCATCACTATTCCATGATTAAACATTCCAATCATCTTCTCACTATTGCCTGGGTTTTTCACTATTTCCACCATTAGGCCTGTTAACGACTGGTCATCTTGGATGACCAGTTTAACACACTTAAGGGATAAAACCTATCAATAAACCAAAATAGACATAAATTAAAATTATAAACCTTATTCATCCAATTATTTTCATACTTTTACTTTGACAAAAAATCTCTAAGAAACTGGAACTTTCTTGTAGGGTTTACTCACACACCTGACAACTCAATCATACCTAGAGGTTCTTGGGAGAGTTTAATATAAGATACAATAGTTTGTATAATAATTTGAGACCATTATGTTATGTTTTGATCAACATATTAAACATCATATCCTTATTAGGGTTTTAGGATGGTTTAAACCTGTTTCCATTCTTAATGATCATTCATAAAGCATAACCCCTTAAATTAAAAACTAATGCCTAGAAATTTGAGATAAGAAAATTATAAATCTACCATTTATATGTTTTACAATATAAAAAAACATAAAAAAAATCCTTCTAGGGTTGAGAACCCTTTATTATGTGCATTTGAGAGACCTCAAAACCACTTTTCATGCCTTTTCTTGCAAACCATGACCTCAAATTTTTTGAAAATTCTTGAAACAATATATAATACCTATGAAAACACTAAAATATCCATACATTAATTTTAAATAAAACCTCATACCCCATTAGTCCATACTCTCTCTTTTTTCTTGCTTAGACCTTATCCTGTAAAGCACATTAGGTCTTAAAATTGACCTTCATGCCTATTTCCATGTGCTCTCCAACTATATAAAATAATCAATAAACTTAAAATATGCTTAAAAACTATCATACATTATTCATATTCCTTGAAAACATATCATGATGCCTCATTAGGCCAGGCGGTCTAGAACTAGTCTAGTTTCATACATGGATTGAAGGTCTTACCCCTGTAGGGTTACTTTAAAACTCTCATAAGTGATCAAATGCCTAATATTAATTTTAAATAAACCCTATAAATACATTTATGCCTATGTGCATCCATCTCACTAAGCCACCAAGATCATACCTTCTTACAAGGACTTTACATGCCATGAATAGGCTTCTCAAGCACTTGAAACTTGAAAACTGACATTGAAACACTTATTGATGATTATATACCCTGATCACATGCCTTAAATTATATTAAAACAATTCAATACTTAGTCCCATACCTATTCATTCTTATCATGCACATGCTCATGATATGACTAGGCTTGTTATGACTAGACTTCTTAAGACACCTTGTACTCAGGGACTAGTACTCAAACATGCTTACCTCAATGATGTTATAAAATAAGAATATTCATATGAAAATATTTTCAAAAAATTCAAAAAATATTTACAATAAACAACCAGAGTCATTAGGTTATCTTCAACTTCTCTCTCAATAAAAGATACATTAGGTTGCTTCAAATTCTCTCATATCACATGGCTTCCTTGTCACATCAAAAACACAAGCTCATAAATAAAATAAAAATCACCATGAATCTTTAATAGATGCACCTTAACATCAATAACATCAACCATGACATCAATGACATCATCCTCGACATCAATGACAATACTTTTCAACAATGAAATCATGAAAGTATAAATCAGTACTATGACAAAGTTAATGCATGCATTAAAAAATCAAAATCAATCTCTAAATTAAAATATCACTTTATTAAAAAATAAAATTTCATATACAAATAATCCACATTATCTATTGAAAACCATAAATTTATATCCTTTCATACCAATTATGTGCTTGATAAAAGTCAATATTGGAAGCCAAAACCAAAGTCACCTAATGACAATGAATCTACAAGTGAAAAAACATACTAAGATGTCAAGTGAGATTTTTAGGGATATGATTATAAATAATTTGATCAATCTACCTGATTTATGTCCCTTGAGAAAATCCAAATATTAATGTGCATATCATAAAGTGCATGGTCACCATACCGATTCTTGTTTTAGATTAAAAAGAAAGATAAAAAATACAACTTATCCTAAATAAAATGTGTCAATTGAACCAAAATGGTACCAAAAGATCCTTTTTTATTTTTAATATTCCTACTTTATCAAAATTGTTGATTCTTCATCTGGAATATTCTAGGGTTTACCTATGAAACATTCCATATTGTTGGCCTATTTATGATTTATATTAGATAAAATTTCAAATTCCTCAGAGGTTTTTTCATAAATATTTTTATATAGATAAAACCTCTTTTAGTTTTCTAAAACATTATATTGGTTTGCCAAATTCATAAATTTACTATTTTTAGTAAATTTAGATCTACATGATATACATGTACTTTTTTTCCCCTATTTTTTTGGATTTATCTTATTTTTTATTTTTACCAAAAAACCTATATCAAAATTTCAAAAAAATCAACCAAAAATATGAAATTGATATCTCCTTATTGTATCATGGTTGAATGCTCCTTAGTGTTTGTAAGTCTTTCTTATATTGTCCTGAAATAAATTTTCAAAACATTTAAAATGGATACAAAGAATATACTTACTATTCCTAACCATTGGGAGGGTGATATCTCTCATCCATCTAACTAGGTTTAGGCTATCACTTATCCAAGGGGTGAGGTGGTTAAACCTATAGTTTTAAATGAATATATTCAATCTAAAATACCTAGGGTTTGTGCTTATAAACCTTAAAGGAACAAATCAATACTATGACCAAGTTAATGCATGCATTACAAAAGCAAAATTAGTCTCTAAATTCAAAAATCATTTTATTATAAAATTAGATTTCTTATACAAATAATCCACATTAGGTGAGTGTGAACCATAGGTTTTCATCCTTGCATACCAATTATGTGCCTGATAAATGTCAATATTGGAAGCCAAAACCAAAGTAACCTAATGGAAATGTTTCTACAAGTGAAACAAATCCTACCAAGAGGTCAAGTGAGATTCTAAGGGAGATGCTTAGAAATAATTTGATCAATCTACCTCCTTTACATCCCTTGATAAAATACAAATATTAATGTGCATATCATAAAATTAATGATCACTATATTGATCCTTATTTTTAATTGAAAATAAAGATACAAAATATAATTTATCCTAAAGCAAAGGTGCCAAATGAACAAAAATGGGTACCAAAAGATCCTAAAAAACAAAGGAAAAACCTTTACCAAATCTACCTTAATATTCAAATGATACATCATTAAAGGTAGATGAACATTCACATGATGTGTAAATTTATAATGTTCAAAATTATCTAAAAAATATACCAAATATTCCAAGGAATGATAAAAAGGCATCTTTTTATAATGAGAAAGAGAAGATGTGCAATGTTTTTCTAGTTTATATCCCATTGGTTGTCAATGATGAAAACAAACAATAAACATCCATTTTCAAGAAAGAATATCCAACTGATGGTGTAGTTAGTTTTACATACATAGATACATCAGTTACAGTGTTAGAACTGAAAGTAAAAACTTGCATTCAAATGGAAGATAAATAAGCATTGATCACTCTTCTCAATAATAAAAATCTTTTAATTAATGCATTTTTGTATGTTAACAAAGATAAAATTAGTAAGCATGTTATGAGGCCTCTATGAAGGCATACCCTTGATGATATCCTTAGGTTATAGTATAACTTTTACCCATACATGATCTTGATACACACAAGTTATATGATTTGATGATCACTCTAGATTATCATGTTTGAGCTTATATAGGTACTTACACATGCCTTTATCCATGATTACATGTACATAGGGTACATGATATGCTATAAAATAACCCATGATCTACTATGACATGTTTATTTCAGTTGCTTATTTTTAAATTTATTTCCTTCCTTGAGTGACTTACCTTGCTATTGGATTCTATGTTCAAGAATTTGAATATACTCCTTTGCTTGTGCCCCCATGCGTATGTATGATTTCATTGAAATTTTCATATGTCATTATTTTTTATATATAAATTTGAATATGTCATTATTTCTTTTTTGGAAATTCAACTAAGGCATATCCATTTGAGTGTGCAACATTTGAACATGCTCCTTGTTTGTGATCTCCTTGGACCATTGCCTTTTGAATTGCTTTTAGGTGATCTTGTGTGTGCTTGATTATTTTATTGTTGAGATTGTAATAGTACTATATATATGTTTCCATGATATTTATAATGCATCTTAGGCCTACATGTGATCACATTGGTTTAATACACTTCCATGATACATTTAACTAGACATATTCCCTTCTATATGCTACATGGTTACATTCACATATTATACAATTGTCTTATCCTTTTGAGGTGAGGTAAATAATAGTTCCTATATTTAACTCACCTTAAGGGGGAGAATATTAGTAGGGACATGTCATATAGGCATGTTTTCTAAACTTGGCATAATTTCTAAATTTAATGTGGGCATGCTTTATAAGCATGATCTCCACACCTATTTAGTATTAAACATATCCAGTTTAAAGTGGGGGAATGTTCTGGAAACATGTCCTACACATTGATACTTACATTAGTTTTTAAAATGCTCAATATATATTGGGGTCATGCTTTGTAATCATGTTCTCCACACTTACATAGCTATCCAAATTGGTCAAATAACACAACTATATGATTTAGATTCACACTAGTGGTAAAATTATATATATTGGTATTATTGTTATACATAGTTTCAACATGAGACATATCTAAGGTGCATATTATATATAATATGTACCTAATATTTTAAAATCTAAATATTTTTTAGATTCCAAAATTCTATTATGGACTATTACCATCAAAGATGGGGGCATGTGACTTCAAATCTCTCTCTCTCTCTCTCTCTCTTTATATATCTCCTTGGACATGTGCACTTTAAATATTTATCTATATTTATAATAATCTCAATTTCATAGCCTTATAATGATACGTATTTTTCAAAACAACTTTACAATAGGCAAGGTAGTTACATCAACACATAAGTTTACTCTTAAACCTTAATATTTCAATTTTAAATCTATTTCAAGTAATTTAAACCTAGAGTATATGCATTGATTTTATACTATAACATGCTCTTAGTTATAGGTCAGTCACTAGCAAAACACTCAAGTTGGGTACATGTAAATATAAGGTGTGTATACACACCTAGGTATGAAATACTTTCCTTTAAACTAGTAATTTCATTACTACATTAAAGGGTGGGGAGGAAAATGTAGATAATATTTTATGATTATATAGTACCTCAATCTTATAAACTTGGAAAACTCATACATAGGTTGATCTTCTCAGTTATTTACCTTTCCTACTTCTATAAGTCTCATATTTTCTCTATCTTTGTGCCTTTTGGCCTATATTTCTTAGTTTGACCAATATTATGCTAGTGATCTAGGTCTTATATCTTGCCTAAATTGATTAAAATATACTTATATTCTATCTCTACAAGTTCAAAACCTATACCTACTTTTCTACTCCCTAAACACTAACATCTAGGATAGAATGTAGCATCGATGTTACTATTCTATCCTAATACAAGTGTCTAGTTTGCTAAATTCATCCAATTTGCAAATAAAACATATCCTAATGGTCATCCCAAGTGATCTAATGTGAGTTATTAATGCAAAGGTATTGATATAAATACAATATCAACCCTCATTCATTAGACACCTATGAACACCTAGTAAAAGAACAAAGAGCATTCAATTGATGAAAAGCTTCGCTATTAATTCCTATTTAAAGACTAGTCATAGGAAATACACATTTACAAGTCTGAATTACTAAAGGAGTAGCCCAAGATCCTAATTTTTCAAGTTAAAAAATAGGTCACTATTGTACTTACTTTGCACATATTGTATGATTCACACACAAGCCAACACATAGGGGAGAACTACATACACTTGAGGCCCTGTTCGAAGTATTGTATATGTAGGCAATGCCCATTGATATAGGGATCTTTGGGGATGATAAAAACCATGTTCCCACTAACCCATTTCCCCCTAAGGTCATTATGAAGATGGAAAATTAAGGTTTTTTCCACTTTACAAGTAGAGACTATCTATGACCCATATATGAATGCCCTAGAGTAAAGGTGAAGCAAAAACCAAAATCATCCAAGTGGTTGCATCTTATTTTAAAAATTATTCTAGATAGGACACTAGCATCGAACCCAAATAATAGCATCAATACAACCTTCCAAATTTGACATTACTATCCAAAGTAGCAAAATTATTAGAGCCAAAATATGATACATGTTTTAGAATCATATTCCATCCTAATTTCTACCTATTCTAGACCTAGAACTACATTAACATCAAAATAAGCTAAGTACATCACTTCTTTGTCATTTCTATATCTAACATAGTTGTACTTTCCATATTTAGACTATCTTAACATAATAAATTTAATGTATGTTTATATCTGAGTTTAGCATCTAAGTGGATTATTATAGATTTGATTATCACCATTGTGCCATTTCATTTTTATCTACCCCTTTAAGATCTAAATAACCCAAATCTAGATCATTTTAGGGTTAAATAGTTACCTCAATGTTGTGTGCTGATATTTTATTTCTCGAAGCACCATTCCCTATTATACCTTTATGACATGTGATGAGATCAAGTGGTACATATGTATACACAAAATATTTTAAAACTTTATCATTTACTCATGATTTATCTCATATAGGAACCTATCAAATTTTGATCTCTCTGAGTGCATGTTTTAAAGGGTGCACCAATAAATGGGTGGGTAGATGATTGGTGCTTTGTAATATTGTTGGTCAACTCGATCATTACCTAAACCTAGTATAAATCTTACTTATTCAACTCCCTAAGCAATCCAAACTTTGTTTATACATTTACCTAAGAATTTATCCCTTAAAATATCCCCTAACTAAAAAAACACTCTTTTCCTACTAAGTTAGTCAGGTCAACCTTGTATAAAATATTAAGCACAAATTATGGAACTAAGTCAGCCAAGATGACTTATTTCAAGGCCTAACAACAACTTTTTTATAAAAAACTAGGTAGCATTGGTGATATTTTTAGATGAAATTATGAAAGTGTTACGGCTTATCCATTGTTATAAATATAATTATCATTTCAATCCAATAGAGAGGAACATTCATTTTTGCATCATTATAATTTGTAATTCTACTAAATTTACATTTGAAGGAGAAATTGTTTAGGGTTTACCTTGAAGATAAGATTACTTGTTTTGTGGGAAGTCTCAAATGAAAATTAAGAGTATTTTATCCTAAAATTTATTTACATAGTGTGATCCTTACAAATCCATAATAATCTCTTACAAAACATCATTGGCCAAGGGAGAGATTGAGACTCGATAGGTTCACCCAAGGTAAGCATTCCTAACTCTTGGTATTTCATTTTATAGATAGATAGATAATGTATAAGTAATATGTGTTGAATGTATAAATCATTGATTAGATTACCTATATGATTAAACTTAGTGTGGAAATAGGGTTTTATTTTCTTTTTATCTTCTACTTTAGGTGCTATAGACCCTTATTTGCCTACCATGATCCCTTGATTTTTCTTTTGTGTTTAATCATCCCCATTTGTGCCATAATATTTAGTGAACATTAGATTAGTTTTATTTTATGTATTAGACCTATCTAGGGTTAATTCATTATATCATTTGTATAGAGGATTTGAACCCTATTATTTGGTGTTGTGTGGTAATATATCCCTTGCTTAGGTTCAATAGATCCAACTTGGTTATGCTACTAATATAAACAATATTACAATGAATGTTAGTTGATTACATTATATGATATTGGATTTACTAAGTCAGATGAACTATATATCTATCTTAATTTATTGCATACAATTGTTTATTATATACAATCAGAGATCGATTAACCACATGTTATTGAAAAATTGGTTGACACTTACTTGGCACCTTGTGTAGTGGATTTCTTACATTCATGCCTTGATCTGATGAGATATACTATCTATTTATAAACTATTTCTCCTCATATGTATTTTTATGGATTTGATAGTTACACCTTCATGTAGGATAAACCATTTTCCTTGAAACATTATTAGGTTTTTCATGTTCAATATAATCCTACCCTTTTAGTTATTTATATGAGGAATATTTCTTCCACTTTGGATATCAAATTTATGTTTATCTCATTTAGTTTTAGAGAGAGAATAATATTTACCATGATTTCCTTATTTACTTGGTGGTTACAATATATTGATACCCATGTGTTCTAACAAGATTAAATGGAGTTTGATGCAGGAACATCACTACCATTTGTAAATTTTGAATTATCTTCAATATCTTGAGTCTTTAGAGAGTCAATATAGTCATTTAAAGGTTGTAAGAGTCACTCTTAGGGGCTAGGTCTTTGTCAAATTTTAATGGGAACCACTTAAGGTTTTTCCCTCCTAAATGATTATTTCAAATATTTAAAAATATTTTATTATGATTTAACTATTTTGGGAATAATGTATTTTTATTCTTATTTTAGTTAAGGGTCTAGATTAATAAACTAGTATAAAATATAAAAACAATTACAATCCTAATTTGTGTATTTTTTAATATTTTTCACCTTTCTAAAAATAGTAATAAATAAGAAGAAATATAACTTAGCTAGAAAATAGACTGAGATGGCTGATACAAAGGTTGAAAATGGCTATGAAAGATTGGGAAGGTATTGCAAACCTAAATATAGCTTTCATTTGATGAAAGGATAGGAGCACCAAAAAATGGATGCTTTAGTGTTTGGTACTATCATCTATTCCTACCACTTTTTTCCAAACTGATCACAAAGACCTAAAAATTTCTTGATAGTTATGCTATGCCTATGTGAGTGTGCCTATGTAAAATCAAGTGCTGATTGTTTATGAAACTCACCGTGGAGCTGATTTTGTCTTCAAACCCTAACCCTCTATCATGCTTGATAAAATGATATTTGAGTCACTTGAGAAAGATGGGGGTTACTGTGTAAGATATACTAAATGTTTAATCCACACCCCTTATGTGGGAATGTTGCTTATATACTAATACTCTAAAGAGGTATCAAGCCATATCTAGTTATCCCAACTAGTGTGCTTTGTGTAATAGTGTGATGCACATGTAAAAGCCAATTCGATAGTGTTTGAGGTGTCGAGGGAATCTTATGAGGGTTTGAATATATTTTTAGTTATGTTGGGTGATTGTGTGTAAAGAATAGGTATGTTTTCCTTAGTGCTTTGTTTGTATTCTAGTTTACTTTATAAGTTTGGTCACCTCCCTTATAAATGATCTTTCAGTGGGATTTTATAGGGAACAGTTAGTCATGGGTTAGATGTATTCATGCTATGCCAACCTAATTAAAGATAAGGACTAGATGAAAATGATCATTGGGGATCCAAGTTCAAAAGGATAAGAACACTAAAAATGGGACACTCTAGTTCCTGATGCTACAGTCCAAATGGGGTGCTCTTATCTTATAGGCTCAAGACCTAGGGGAATAGGATTAACATTGGGAATAGTGCTTGACTAAGGTGGAATCAAGGTTCAAAAGGTTTTGGATGACTGGTAATGAGTATAAAGGTGTCTAGAAGGGTCACAAGAGCATACAAAAAGGACCAATAGATGGGGTGTCTCAAGACACACTCAAACTACCAATTTGGATATTTTATATGACTACATTTGCCCCACCTTTTATTTAAGTGATATAACAAACTAAAATAATAGGTTAAAATAAAGGTAGAAAATGTACCTAAACTTACCTACAAGGGTGAATCCCATGAAGATATGTGGTTCTGAGTGTGCGTAGAGAGAGCAGAACATGAAACATAAATCTACAAGAAAAAAATAAAGAGTAGATAATTTTTTACTAGACATGCTATGTCTAAAATAAGAATTTACAAAGGCTAGGTGAAAGAGAGAACAAGAGAGAGGAATGAATATAACTCATTAGGTATGTGAACTAATACAAAACCTATTGTGATATTGAGTGATGCTGAGTGATACTGGATATGTGTTGTACCAAGACTAATATTGTGAATGGAGCTGAGTGCTCAATTCCCTAAGGGTGGCTGAAGAATACAAAGGCTATCCATTTGGATCCATCATCACCCACTAAGTGTGAAGCTATGTGATCATGTGTGTGTTAATTTATGTTTGGATTATGTTTCTAATTCCTTTGATTAGGTGGCTCAATAATACGAAGGTTAGCTAGTCCTTTGGCTCCATTATTGCTCACTATGTAGTGAAGCTATGAATTGATACTAGTATGAATGTGTGTCATATGAGATGGATCATGAATCCCATGAATGATCTATAATTTGAAAATGTGACATGGATAGCCAAATGTTTACTAATAACTAGGCTAATTTTGGCCACTTTGAAAGGTGGATATTAGGATTTTATAAAAGCCACTCCAAAACTAAGAACTAGGCTTATATGAAAGCCACTCTGAAATGATGCAAACCATATACAAATGGAATAAGGCATGAAACTATTGGGAATACCTAGGTAATATAATGAAATAAAAAGAAAATAAGACAAATGTGCTATGCACATTACCCCCAATCACTGGTGTCTATAACATAGATTCTGATTTGGAAGTTGCACCAAAATTTCAATCTAGAACTAGAAATGAGAGCCATCATGTTGTGCATGATGCCCCCATATCTAGATAATATAAGTAAAATTATACTGAAAATACCTAATCTAAACTAGATTGTAGCTGATAAAACTATAATTGACCTTACCTTTCTATCTATTTCTAAATTTTTTGGGTTTTTGGATGTTTAGATAAGAGCACCAAAAAGTGGACACTTGTTATCTAGCACTATAGTCTAAATATGGCACTCTTGTCCTTTACTATTTATGATGACTATTATGTATTCATCACTATTTTTTTTGTCTATTCTACATGTTTTGAATTTTGATTACTATTTTGAGTGTTCTAAAAACTATTTTGTTGACCAATAAAGGGTTATGATCTCTGCGATTCCCCCCTCTTTTAAGGGTAGGAATGAAGACCTTGAAATGACTACCCTCAAAATAAATATCACTGTAAGTGTGTTATGATATAAAATAAATGATATAGTAATGATAATCCAAAATATGTCTCAAGATATATAATAGTTTTTATTGGAGTTTGTTACATCAATAGGGGTATGCCTAGATATATGTGATAATGTACTAGAATGTGCATTATACTAAATTGAAACTAGAAGTCTAGTTAGTTATCAAGGAGGGATGGAGAATGATGTCCATCATGGCATCTAAGAAGGCAAGATAATGTATGATGTGGATTATGGCATTGAAAATTAATAGAGAAGTAAATAAGCAAACAAGCATGCAAGGTAAGAAGTATACAAAAGAGGTCGAGGGGCTGAGAAAACAAGGGACATGGGCACATGTCACTCAAATTAGGAAAGCAAGAATATAAGGCATGTTCAAATTCTCATATAGACATACAATTTCAAACAAGAAAGATTGAAAAGAGGGCCATAATCACATACAAGAATACAAGCAAAAGACATTGACAAATTTCATAAGGCACACACAAGTAACAAAATAGGAAATGAAAAAATACAATCACATCTAGCTACTGAAAGCAAGGAAGGAAGGCATGCAGATGTTGTAAATACTATCATATCTAACTAATCAAAGTAAGAAGTTAAAGTATGAAAACCATGTAGTACAAGAGTAGGTAGATGTTAATAAATGCATAAATGTTACATACTAGTGAGTGTCGATAGAATAATTTGTGTAATCTAGTAAGTAATATGCATCATCATGATAACTAGAGTGTGTAGTGTAGGAATGAAATAACCTAGGTGGTTTAGTCATGTAGAAGATGTCCCCGATGGGTAGATATGTTAATGTATGTCTTGAATTTAGAATTAGGATGCCCCCTTAATGGGTAGAGTGATTCAATCAAGGATTTGGGTATCACTGAACACACTTAAATAAGATCAAGTGGGGCATGGTAATTTAGATAAATCGACAAACAATAGCATATAACAACAAAATGTAAGTCTAGCATGGTAGTAGATATGTAAATCATGGATAATGCATGTAATTGAAAAGTGTTTTTGGTGTTTTGAATTAATTGAATGTTTTTGTATTTTGACATGTTATATTGTTAATGGTATTTTGAAATATTCTATTGTTTTTGGTATTTTGAAATAAGTTATGTAAAAGTAAGTAAAAAAACACTATGTACAAGTAAAGCTTAGAAATTATGTATAAAAAGTAAGGAAGAAACTATGTACAATTAAGCTAAGAAATTATGTACAAGTAAGTAGAAAAAAATTATGTATAGTAATGTGAGTAAAGCAATATGTACACAATGATATAAAAGTCTAAGTTATAAGGGGTAAAGGTTTCAAGGATGGAGCTCATTAGGGATGAAGATGGAGGAAGGGATTACGTCCATCAACAAATGCCTCACAATCATCATCATAAGTATCATCATATACTGTAGGCTTTGTATACATGGTGGTTATCTCCTTAGGTGTCACTAAGATTTATGATCTTTGTTTAGTCAAAGATATATCACTCATAGTGGTTTCGTCTTATAGAAGGAAAATTGAGGGTTGCTATAGTGGTGAAGATGTTAGTTCTCCTCTGGGGTATTTAGCTCTAGTAGGAGGTGGCCTCGATAGAAGTGTAGAGCTAGTGTTGGTGGTGATATAATCTGAATAGTACCCTAAAATTGTAGTTTATCCAATCTATATTGTAAAGTTGTACATGAGTCTATGTCATGGCCTATGATTCTATAAAAGAGATAAAATGGGTGACCATCTTGCTATTATAACCTACTAATAGATCTATGTAATACTATAGGTAGTGTGATTAATCCATGATTAAATAACATCTATATCATAATCTATGGTCGATGATGTGTGCTACTCACCTGAATATGAATGACTAGCTTTATATCCATAGAGGTAATCATATGAACTATATGTGCTAATTGATCTTACTATGGTCATGAATGTGGAGTATATCCTAAGAGTGTAGTGAGAGATGCTAAGAGTGATATAGGATGTGTGATGAGGGATCTAGAGTCATCTCAGTATTCTCCTAGACTAACTAGTGTAAAGCTCAATCCACACAAATAGTCATCTATGAGTGTGGGTGTCATATCATCATCTAAAGTAGCTTAGGAATATATATCTACAACATACATATATGATAACTTAGAATTTACCACAAGGGGTAACTATGATATGGGAATCTCCTCAACTGTAGTAAGAGAAGATGGAAGTACTATGAGAGTATCTATAATTGGTGAAGTGACTATGACTGCCTAAAGAGCTATATATGTAGAATAAATTAGCACTACTATAACTATTATTAGTGATTGTGTAATTTTAATAGGTGTATAAACTATGACTAATGGAGTAGCTAGAATGGCTAAAGTAGCTATAAGTAGCTAAATATTTAGAGATGAGGAAACAATTATAAGTGGAAGAGTGTGAGATGTGCTACTCTTTCCTACCTCATATGTATGTATTTGGTCAAGATAAATATAATGAGGTGGTGATTAAAATGTGATATGAGGTGTCTCATCTAGCAAAATAGTCAAACATGACTCTATAATTATATAATATTTGAATGATTGGTTATCTATTAGGCATGTGTATAGGTATCCTTCATGGAGGAACTTAACACATTGATGAAGAGTGGAAGGAATTGCCCTCATAACATGTATCCAAGGTCATCCAAGTAAAAGGATATAATGAAGAGGACTTGGCATGACCTAGAACAATGTAGAGAGAGTTTTGGGCCCTACAATGATATCTAAGGTAATGGTGACTAATATATATCATGGTATATCATAAAACCCTCTAATGTTCTTATATGACTTCTTCATGGAATCCATATCTATGCCCATAGTCTGTCTAGAGATTATACTCAATTAGAGAGTTTATTTGGTCCCCCCTTGGTAATGACCTCTAAGTAGGATCATCAAGAAAGGGTAAGGTTACCTCTAGGTGATGAAATAATAGTCAGGCCTTGTCTCAAGTTTGTTAGATGTTTAATTAGTGAAAGTGGTTTGGTTTAGGTGTGTGCACCAAAGAGTGAAGCTATAATAGATTACTTTGCCTTCAAGTTGAGATATGTGAACTAAACTTTCAATAAATTGAGGTATACACTTAGTTTTAAGCCCAAAAAAACTTTTGATTTTATTAATGAGAAAAAAATAGAGAGAGAATGCAAGCAAAAAAGAACCCAAGTAAAGGCAAAAGGGTCCACCAAGCATACCATAATGTTTTAATTAATTTATTGCTTATTATAGAAAATAAAATGTTAGAATTAGCTACAAGATATGAATCTAATAAAAATCATAAACAAGAGATAAAATAATAATAGTAATACATAATAATTGTATATCTAAGATAATTAAAAAAATGAATAATTAATTCAAATATGATGAATTACTCTAATAATTCAATATTAATCTGATGTAGAATACACAAATAGCCAGTGCTTATATAGAGCAAGGTGTGCAAGATAAAGATCAAGGACTGATATCTGACTACATGAATAGTTGAGTGCAACTCCACACTAACAACATAGGTGTCTAACATTTATAAATGATCAACATAGTTTTACTACTAGTTAAGCAATCTTATCCTATCTTACCTTAAATAGTAGAGTGGAACTTCACTATAACAAGAAAGGTGTCCAAGTTGACTACTAGCTAAGCAAGATTATACTATCTAGAATAAATTATTAATAAACATAATAAACTGGTTACAATAAGTAATTAGTGCACCAATATAAATAATAAATATAAGTAAATGCAATAAAGTAAATAAATGTACCAACACCCCCTATAAGTGAATATTAGGTATGGCTATGTAGATAATAGTCCTGAAAATGTGTAACCATATTAGGTACTCTATAAAAATAGATGAGGAAAAGAGAAAACCCGAAGGAAAAAATATCCTCCTCAAAATGAAGGTCTAAGAGAGTTCCCCTAAAGACCTATTTTCCCCTGAAGAACTGATGTCTCACACCCCCAAAAGAGATTACAAATGAAGATACTTGCTCTCAGTGAAAGGTTTGGTGAAAATATCTACAATCTACTTCTCCATAGGACAATATTGAAGATCAATGATCACCACCTGAATTAGCTCCTTGATAAAGTGCATATGGATCTTTATGTGTTTGGTTCTCTGATGATGAACTGGATTCTTTAAGATTTAGATAGTGCTTTAGTTATCATAGTATATGATTGATGGATTCCAAAATGGAACACCAAGCTTAGGGAGAATATTTTGAAGCCAAATAGCTTCAGTAGTGGCATTAACTATGCCATGATACTCAGCCTCTATAGATGAAAGAGTAATAACATGCTACTTCTTGCTTTGCCAATAAATGGGGCTAGAGCTAAAGTGAAAGTTGTAACTAGAAGTGGACTTACAATCATCTTAATCATCATCCTAATTAGATTCTATGTATCCCACCAAATCTAAGCTTATACTTGATATATACTAAATCTTGTATCTGATAGTACCTTGAATGTAGTTTAAAATATACTTGGCATCTCTCCAATGAAGCTCATGTTGTGTCTAAATAAAGCATGAAACTATACCAACTACATATGAAATGTCAATCCCTATATGAGTCAGATAGATGAGGCTACCTACAAGCTGGTGATACAATGTGGCATCAACCAAGGAAGTGGAATAATGAACTTTAAGTATAACTCTAGATAAGAAGGGAGTCATTGCAGGCCTATAATCAGCCATGTGAAATTGAGCTAACAAGTCCATGGCATACTTGGGCTATGAAAGTATATTCTTAAAAGAAGATTGTGTTATCTAAATCCCAAGAAAATAATGCAATAGGCCCATATCTATCATAGAAAACCTATCATGAAGTTCATTCTTAAAACTAATGATGATGGATGTTGTGATCCCTATAACAATAAGATCATCAACATAGAGCACTAAGTACAATAGTGAATCCTCCTATCATAGAATATATAAATTCAAATCTGAGTGATGTCTTAAGAACCCAACTAAAAAAAGAAATGTGTCCATCTTAGAATATCAAGCCCTAGGGGCTTGTTTCAGACCATGGAGAGACTTCTGCAAGTGGCACACCAATGAAGAATCTTGAACAAACCCTTGTGGCTACTCCATATATATCTCGTCATGGAGATCCCCATGAAGAAATGTGCTCTTCACATCCATTTGATGTAAAAACCAACCATGAGCTACACCAATAACCAATATTAATCCAATGGAATTCATCTTAGTAATAGGCAACAATTTTCTATATAGTCAATGCCTTACAGTTTAGGAAAAACCTTTGACCACTAAGCATTCTTTATACTTATCAATATTTTCATCCATTGTAAACTTAGTCTGATATATCCACCTACATCATACTAATTTTCTTCCCTTAGGAAGTGGAACAAGATCCAACATGTTGTTCCTAATCAATGAGTCATAATCTTCTTCTATCATTGAATCACACTCAACTATCCTTGTGGCTTCCTAAAGAGACTATGGATCAGAGCTATGGCAATGTAGGAATGTGAAATATCATGTTGTGACCATGTTCTCCTTTTATCGAATAGATCCCTAAAAAGAGGATATGCATCCACCAAAGTCTATCTATCCCACAAAGGCATCAATGGGCAAGGATATAGAGGAGGAGGAATATGACCTACTAAACCCTACTAGGGAGGTATTACTTCATCATCCCTATGAGTAGATGAAGCAAGAGTATCATCATCACTACTATCTAATTCTTTTAAGGAATAAGAATGATAAATGTTAGAAGACAAGTCTAAAGGACTTTATTCAAAGTAAATACTTCTTTTTATAATAAGCTCATGTGAATCTAGATCAATGAGACAATATCCCTTAACACCATCAAGATATCCCACAAATATGCATGTCTAGATTTGTTGTTTTAAAGCATGACACTTGTTGAAAGGTATGTAAGCCCATGCTCTACTGTTGAAGAGTCTAAAATGATCCACTACTGGCTTCTTATTCCACCAAGATTCAAGAGGTGTTATCCCATTTAAAGATTTATGAGGAACCCTATTTTATATATATGTATAACAATTAATCACTTCCACCCAATACTCAAGTACTAATGATTTTGCATGAATCATACAACTTTCCATCTATTTTAAGAATTTGTTCTTCCTCTCTGATACAACATTCTGTTGAGGTGTGTATGCAACTAAATGCTAAAGATCAATTCCTTCAAGAGCATAGAATTATTCAAACTTATTTTTAATATATTCCCTCCCATTATCTATGTGGAGGATCTTGACATACTTCCTATATTGTTTCTCTTCTAGAGATTTAAACTCTATAAATCTATCAAATACTTCACTCTTGAGTTTCAAAAAATAAATAAAAGTATATCTATAATAGTCATCAATAAATATGAGAACATAATGGGTTTTACTAAAAGACAAAGTAGGTAATGGACCCACTAAATCACTGTGAATAAGTTTGATGACTTGTGTATCCCTTTAAGCCTTCCCTTTATCAAACTTATCCTCTAGATGTTTGCCTAAGGCACAACCAAGACATACACCCCCTAAAAACTAAATCTATGGAAGTCTTGTAACCATCTTCTGCTAACTAATCTATTATAAATAGTGGTAGTTCAGATGACCAAACTGCTCATGACATAGCTTTCTCATTAAATTAGTGTGTGAGAGAAAATATATAGAGGAAGATTGAGGCACAAAGTGGGATAATGAATAAAGCCAAGTATTATTATCGAATTTTCCCACTATAAATAAGGCATTATCCTCTATTTTTTTGATTGAAATAGAATCAAATGTGAACTCAAATTTCCTTCCAATATTAAAGTGGGTGATTTGGTAGATACTGAGAAGGTTAGTTGATAATTATGGTACATAGAAGACATTTTAAAACACACCACTATCAACATCAACTGTACCTTTTCCTATGATATCTACCTTAAAATAACAAAGCTTCTAAACTATCTACCTATTCACTCTAAATGACTTCAAATGGCAGATGACACTGAGACATCTGATTCTTTCAAGGAAATGGTGAATGAAGCCCTCCAATGGCAACAAGCACAGATGCTACAATAATTTGCTCAAATTCTTCAACAACTCTCGATGGGAAATTTTGGCTCCTTAGTTGCACCTCCTAGCTCCTCATCCATGGAATGTCCTTTCAGTGTCCCAACACCCTACAAGGTTCAGGTGAATTTTGATATTCCTAAATTTGAAGGAAAAATCAATGCTGATGTAGTAGAAAATTGGTTAGATCAATTGTCTTCCTACTTCTCTATAAATAAATTCATTGATGGAGAAAAGATCACTTTTTCTCTTTTGAAAGCATCATTGCCTATGAAAAATTGGTGGGAAGTGTACAAAATGAGGTTCAGTATAGATGACATTGGCCTTGAGGTGGAACCTACCTAGGATGATTTTTTGGAAGCCGTGAAAGAAGAATACTATCCTATTGGAGCATATGATGATCTGTACATACAGTGGTAACAACTTCACCAAGGTAAGGACCAATCTATTCAAGATTACACATGTATTTTTCATTCTTTGTCTATAAGATTGGGCATCCAAGAAAGTGAGAAACATAAGACATCTATTCCCAGAGATAAGCATATAGTTGTATTGCAATCTTGAGTAATAATACATCTCTTCTTAGATAATTAATTGTTACTGTGTTATTTTTGTGTTCTTGAAATATTTATCAACTAGAACTTCTGAGTTTTGGATCAGTGGTATCATAGTTGTTTGTCTTGAGAGTGTATGATCTCGAGGATGAGGTCAGGCTACAAGAAGCTTGGGTGGAAAACAATAGATCTTCCAAACTATCCACCTATTCACTCCAAATGACTTCAAATGGTAGACGACACTGAGACATCTGATCCTTTTAAGGAAATGGTGAGTGAATCCCTCTAATGGAAATAAGCATAGATGTTATAATAATTTGCCCAAATTCTTTAATAACGCTTGATGGGAAATTATGGCTCCTCAACTGCACTTCTTGGCTCCTCATCCATAAAACATCATTTTAGTGCCCCAACACCCTTAAAGGTTTAGGTGAATTTTGATATTCCTAAATTTGAAGGAAAAATCAATGCTGATGTAGTATAAAATTGGTTAGATCAATTGTCTTCCTAATTCTCTGTAAACAAATTTACCGATCGAGAAAACATCACTTTTGCTCTTTTGAAAGCATCATTGCCCATGAAAAACTAGTGGGAAGTGTACAAAAAGAGGTCTAGTATAGATGACATTGGCCTTGAGGTGGAACCTACCTAGGATGATTTTGTAGAAGTAGTGAAAGAAGAATACTATCCCATTAGAGCATATGATGATCTATACATATAGTGGCAAAAACTTCACCAAGGTAAGGACCAATCTGTTCAAGATTACATAGATATTTTTCATTCTTTGTTTGTAATATTGGGCATCCAAGAAAGTGAGAAACATAAGACATCTCTTCCCAGAGATAAGCATATAGTTGTATTATGATCTTGAGTAATAATACATCTCTTCTCAGAGAATTCATTGTTACTATGTTATTTTTGTGTTCTTGAAATATTTATCAACCAGAACTTCTGAGTTTTGGATCAGTGGTATTAAAGCAGTTTGTCTTGAGAGTGTATGATCTTGAGGATGAGGTTAGGCTACAAGAAGCTTGGGTTGAAAACAATAGAGCTTCCAAACTATCTACCTATTTTCTCCAAATGAATTCAAATGGTAGATAACACTGAGACATCTGATCCTTTCAAGGAAATGGTGAATGAAGCCCTCCAATGGTAATAAGCATAGATGCTACAACAATTTGCCTAAATTCTTCAACATCTCTTGATGGAAAATTTTAGCTCCTCAGCTACACTTCCTAGCTCCTCATCCATGGAATGTCCTTTCAGTGCCCCAATACCCTTCAAGGTTCAGGTGAATTTTGATATTCCTAAATTTGAAGGCAAAATCAATGCTAATGTAGTATAAAATTGGTTAGATCAATTGTCTTCCTACTTATCTGTAAACAAATTCACCAATGGAGAAAAGATCACTTTTTCTCTTTTGAAAGCATCATTATCTGTGAAAAACTAGTGGGGAGTGTACAAAAAGAGGTTCAGTATAGATGACATTGGCTTTGAGGTGGAACCTACCTAGGATGATTTTGTGGAAGTAGTTAAAGAAGAATACTATCCCATTGGAGCATATGATGATCTGTACATATAGTTTCAACAACTTCACCAAGGTAAGGACCAATCTATTCAAGATTACATAGATATTTTTCATTCTTTGTCTACAAGATTGGGCATCCAAGAAAGTGAAAAATATAAGACATCTCTTCCCAGAGATAAGCATATAGTTGTATTGTGATATTTAGTAATAATACATCTCTTCTCAGAGAATTCATTGTTATTGTGTTACTTTTATGTTCTTGAAATATTTATCAACCAAAACTTCTAAGTTTTGGATCAACTATCAACATCAACTGTACCTTTTCCTATGACATCTACCTTAAAATCATCACCTATGAGAATATGAGGCAGCACCTAACTCAAGTACCCATGACTTGGGAGAATTTTCTCATGTAACTAGTGTCATAGCTTTCCCTTTCCCTAAATTTGAAGGAGTGGAAGAATCCTTTGAAGAGGATTGATTGATGTTATTCTTTTTGAGAAGACCCTTAAGGTCATCAATCTCTTTCTTTCAATAATATTTTTCACTATGAAATCCCTTTTTACAATAAGGGCAAGGAGTGTCAGTCTTTTTTTGTGAATCCCCTTTCTTATTAGTGGATTTATAATCTCCTTATGAGGAAGATTGTTTCCCTTTATTCTTATCTTTCTGTGACTTATTCTGATTATTCTACTTTTTTTACTTGAACATGTATTTGATGTTGATGTTAAAACTTGCTTATGCTAAGGTTGACTTGTAACTAGAGATTGAGATTTAGAGACTTGATTAGACCCATAGCTATTAACTTTTCTTCTTTAGCCATTAGAATCTTAGATAATACCTCAAAGGTGGGCATTTCATAAGATGTGCCTAATGTGAGCCTATGAGTGTAAAAGCTAGAGACAAAAGATGAATATTCATGACCTAATTTATGTAAGGCACTAAAAATCAATTGAATATCCTTTTTATCAATTTTACATTCAAAAAGTTGTGCTCTAAGATCTATGACTTTAGTGATGTAGTCTTGTATTGTAACATAATTTTTAAGATCCAAATTAATGAGTTCATGTCAATTTGGTAAACATGAACCTCATATATTTTTCCAAATAATGATGATAATTTATCCCAAGACTCTTTTGAGTTTTTACATTTTTCAAGATAGAAATTGAAATTTAAAGACATTTAAGACCAAATACATCCAATTACCTTAGAAGTTTCAAAGATAAAGTGTTGTAACTCTTTTGCATCAGTAGGTGGAGTAAGAAGAGTTTTTATATAAGGCATATATTCTAGAATCATTAATTCATTCCAAGCATTTTGTTTCCATGTGTTATAGTTGTATGTTGTTAATAGTGGGAACTTCAGATTCCCCATGATGTAATTAGAAATAAATTATCACAAAGTAGAAATCAAAATACAAAGCACATTGCAAAACCCCTTGAATTATTTAGTTTTATCTCACCCAATAGGTATTTTTGGCACTTTATAATTGAGTGCAGTTACAAGGCTGGATTATAAATTTTCTAGTTTAAGAAAAGATTAATTAGTCCTTCTAGTCTAAAAGAACAAAAAATATGCACTTTATTACAAAAAATTCTATACCAATGCATTGTTATTGAGAAAATATTAAATTTAAAAAAGAATGCACCTCAATAAAAGGTTGTATGTGAAAGCTATAAGCCTCTAAATTTGAAAAAATGAAGATGGGCAAGAGCTACTAAAGAAAAACATGAATTCTAGAAAATAATGGAAAATATGGAATAATTGAAAGTATAGTAGGGAAGAGCACAAAATTTTAAGCTATTTGAAAAAAAAATTGTTCAAAAATACCTCTTGGTATTCAAATGATGGGATCCAAAAGTTTCCCTATCAATTCTGCTTATTGATCCGTGAGGCTTGCCATTTTTTTGGCCCTACACAGTCCATACGATCATACCTAGGAGCAAAAAAAAAAAATCCTTCCAGGTGACTATGTCCAAATTGGACAAATGTTATATGTATCTATAGGTTTTGATGCCTTTAAAACACAATCATGAGGTCCGTTTTGCTAAAAAATGCTTCAATTTTTAGGTATTTTCTAGATTTGGATGTGGTGCTTCTAGATCAAACCCTTGCCAGTTTTACCTCTTGTGCCCAATTTGGATAAAATTGTAGACTATTTTGACTATCTCAAACACTTTGAACTTAATGGTGAGCTCATAAATTCTCCACAAAGCTCTAATTAGTGCATGCATACAAAATAAAAAAATGATCCTATATTTAGATATTTTTATCTTAAATATTTAGCAATCTATAGATTCAACATAGCTCTGGTACCATGTTATAATTAGATATAGGATCTAATGAATCTAATATAAAGTATAAACAAGAGATAAAATAATAATAGTAATAAACAATAATTGTATGTCTGAGATAATAATAAAAATGAATAAATATCTCAAATATGATGAATTACTCTGATAATTCAATACTAATCTAATGTAGAGTAAATAAATAGCCATTGATTATATAGAGAAAATCATGCAAGATAAAGATCAAAGAATTCACACAACATGTGTAGTTTAATTGATATCTAACTACATGAGTAGTGGACTGCAACTCCTCACTAACAAGATAGGTGTCTAACTTATGTAAACAATCAACAAAAGTTGACTACTAGTTAATCAATCTTATCCTATCTTACCTTGAATAGTAGAGTGGAACTCCAGTATAACAAGATAGGTATTCATGTTAACTACTGTAGATACCTAAATCTGGCCACTAATAACCTCCAATCAGGATTTTGACTAATTTCCACTTAAAATGCACAATTTGGCTTTAAAACACTAAAACATACTAAATGATGTGAAACTAACATATTCAAGTGCTAATTTTGGTCAGGGTATCCCTAAATGGGGTAATGTAAGTTATGGGCTAGCTAAATTTGATCAGATCATTTCAAGTCAAAATGCTAATTTTGTACCTAGGTGCTCTGGAGTGATCTTTCTTATCAAATCTTCTACATAAGATGTGTGCCTTTATTATTTTCTATTGGTAACATCTTAAATGGGAATATGATTCTAATGCATCTAACATTGACTTCTAATTCCAATCTAGTCAAATTTTTGACCAATAACAAGGCATTATGATTAATTTGAGTAATTTTTTCACAAAGTACTTAATCGTGCTTAAGATTTTATTAACCCAAATCAAGGCCTAATTAATAATTCCATGGAAACTTGTTGAATACCTATTTTTAAAAATGAATTTTGAATATCTGCATCATTAGGTGACCTCATTTCTTGGGAAGACATTCCAAGGCCATAAATGCCACAAATATTAGGATTCATGTCCTCCATGCCTCATCAATGCCTTCCATGATGACCTCCATGCCTCTTAATTTCCTTTTATTCTAATGTCATGATGAGGATAATTACAAAATTAATTCCAAAAATTGAATTAATTTTCAACCACACATCTTCATCTCAAGATGGATGGTTCAAGTTGATTCTAGACATTTGCAAAAATCTATAAATAAGAGGCCTTATCACATCATTTCTAAGACTTGAGAATGCAAAGTTATAATACAAGATTAGTTATAAAAGCTTCATGAAATTAGGGTTACCATGCCAAATTGATTCTAAGCCAAGATAAGCCACAAGCCAAAGGTGCCAAGGAGAGATGGAGGTAGCCAAGCTTCCATTGCCAAGGACTTCATGAGCACAAGTCGAGCAAGCCACTACTACAAAGGTATTTGGAGCATCCAAGGAAGGTGAAGGAATCATTATGTTTTCATTCCTTAATTTTTAGTTGTGTTTATCAATTTATTTTTGTAACTAAGCTCTCCTTAGTGTCTAGGCCTAGAGATATTACGCTATTAGTGTGTTTATTTCATTTTTTTTTCATTTTAGAACTAACACCATACTAACCATCCTCTCTTGAATCAAATTCATAGATCACATAATGGCACACCTGATGGGACTAGAAATATCTCACACTTGAATAAGATCATTTTACAACTCTAAAATATTTATTTAGACCCTTGAAACTCTTGAAAATTAATTTTCTAACTTTATTTTTCCATTTTTGGTTGTTAAAGTTTTGCACAGTAATCAACTTCAATAAGTAAGACCAACATCAATTGCATAGCTTAACTAATGTCAGTTAGTAAAATCAACATCAATTAGATATTAGTTAGCTAAGGTAACCATCATCGATTGTATATAACCAATGTTAGTCATTGTGCTTTTCCAAAAACATAGACTTGAGAACTATTTTTCCAAAGTTCATTGTTTCAAACTAAAAAGAGCTTCAAATCTAAAGGACATGATACCATTTTTGCTATAGGACCAAGCTTGATAATTTCTCAAAACATGTTTAAATCACCTTTTCATTCTTAAAAATTAATTAGGAACCTTTTTTTGGGTGTTTGATAAAGAATTTAGATGTTTTTGGTGAATGTTTTCAAAGTTTGCAACTAAAACCAAGGGGTCAAATGAACACCACCAAATCTTTCATTTTTTGCTTAAAATTAAACACACTTGTCAATTCTTGTTTGAACTAGTTGTTTATATTAAATATTTGTTTGGAAAAAAGAGGAATGTTGCATATATTATCTTCTATTTATCCCCTATAGGGAACCCTTAGAATCAAAAGCACCATTCCTATTGCAAGTAGCCTAGTCCAAGGCTTAGAAAGAAAGTCATCTGAAGCACTCCTCATAAACTTGTCAAAGTTTTGGTGACCTTGAAAATGACCCTAAAGTCTTTCTACTTTCTTGTTTTCTTTATTTTTATGCAAATTTAGTTTATGAGGGGGACTTCATCACCTCCTACAAATTATTTAGGGAAGATTTGACCCAGGGTTTCACCTCCCAGCATTGACTTCATTTGGCTCCTTTGGAGTTGCATATAGGATATAGTGGTAATTTGGACATCCCACTACACTAAGCAAACAATAGGATGTACTAGTTTCAAAAAGGACTAGACTTTTTTGTAATAAGTTAAGTGATCAGACCCAAAATCAGTGATTTTTTTTGCATTATTTGACATGAAAGTCATTGTGCAATTGATTCCCTTAAATTATTCAAAAACTTGTTAGATCTTAGAAAAATCCCCACTTGCCACTAAAGTATTGTTGGTTCAAGGTGCACCTCAAGGTCCATGTTGTAGTACTATCATTTGAGAGAAGGGGGTGTAAAAACCCTAATATATAATGTGCATTTACTTTTGGATGAACACTTAAAATCCTTTCAAATGATGTATATTGATGGATTCCAACAATACCAAATAACCTTGTCAATTTAGGATCTAAGATTAGTTAATTAGTTAGTCTTATCCTAGATTAAAGTCTTGTTTGGAGTCAAAACTTGGTGTAAACAAATAGTCCAAACCAAATACATATTCCAAATTTTCATTTGAACAAAGAGGCATTGTGCTACCCACGTGAGATCGTCAATTTGCCTTTTTCAAATTTCATCAAAAGCTTGAGAGTTATATCATCCACTTTGGCATAACTATGCTACCCAATTGAGTCTAAACCTTTAACAAAGTTGTTTAAGTCCTTCATTTATAATCTAAATTCAAAATTGCACCTTTATAAGTTCATAGGGTTGATGTGTTAAGTGGGTTTGCCATTTGTACTAAACTTGAGGGAACTTAGGTTTGATTTCCAATTTGGGTTGAAGGCCATTTAAGACTCATAATCATTGTCATCACTTGATAGACTTAAGCCATTTTGTGTTAAACACTTTCACTTTGAGTCTATACACCATAACATTTTTGAGTCAAGAAAAGTAGTGTTATGTTGTCAAAATTATAGGAAAACATCTTTGCCTTAGAGAGTTTTTTGAAGCAAACTTGTCACACCTTTTGGGTAGTATAACATCAATACGCTACCCAAAACATTTCAAAAATTATTTCATAGACCCTCTTGCAGAGAGTTATAAATTTACTCCTGCATTTTTAGACCAATCCAAGTGTACTTTTGTGATATTTTATCTAAAACTTTTATACTATTCACTTTTATCTAGCTTGTTTGTCAAAAAAACTAAGTTTCATACCATTTTTTGTGGGAAAATAAAATATTTCTAAAGTGCCTTTTGTTTCTTACTTTATACCTAGTTGATCAAGTTAATGTCCAAGAATAAAATGCCTAGTGTTTGTTAGAAGTGTTTCAAATCCATTATATTAAAACTTTCATCTATTTTAAAGTCTAGCTTTTGATGCCATTTTGGCCAAGAGTCCTAGCGTATGCTTTGTTTGAGCCTAGCTTTTGATGCTACAATTAACCAAAAGACCTAACAACTTTTAAATTCCTAGATTAGACTAATTTGAAACACTTCAACCTGAGAGTTTAGCATTTTTATGTTTAGGAACATTTACTTGCTTACCTTTATGTGAATGGTGAAATGTTAGATACTTCATGTTAGCTTGTTTACTCTCAAATATTTGCGTAAAGCTTTTGATACTTTTGATGAATCTAGACCAAGTTAGAACATCATATGTTTTATACATTGTCCTTTTTTAGAGTTTGAAGAACTCTTTGACCTTTTATCACAAAAGCATTAACTATTGATCCCAACATATATTACTACACTCGTAGTGGACTCATCTACAATCTAGGGATTAGTAATGTTGTTACATAGGAAAAAATGCCGCAAGACCCCTATGTGGATAATATTTCTTATGAGATGGATTCTTATCCCTCTTATAATACTCAATCAGGGGCACAAAGCCAACATCCATTGGCCAACTATCTAGTTAACACACCACCTTATTCAGAAGAAGACCAAGAATAAACCACATAATACCTAGCTACAATACCTATAGTAGACAAGCTAGTACTTTAATAATCATATTATACTAACACAAATTCCACGTATGATCCATTTTTGTTTGAGTGAAATTTGTTAGAGAAAAAAGATGAGATTTTGGTTAGAGCCATAGAGGTAGGAGCCAAGTTTCTAGCAGACTTCTCCCATAAAAATTTACCAAGTCTAGTAAGAGTACCCCACAATATCATTTACGATGAGTAGGCTTCTTCTAGCAATCCTATGACTCTAGTCCAAACAACATACTAAGATCCTAATATATTTAATTAAAGTAAAAACATCATTGAAGATCACTTTGTCCAAATGCAGATAGCATATCAAATATACCTAAATCTAGCATGTGATTTCAATCAGATGAACATGGTAAGTAAGCCTCTCATTGACCTAGTTATTTCAACAAGAGTGTTGATAGAGTTAACTAGACAAGAGAATCCAAATTCTGACCCATTCATACAAACCACTTCAATAGATAACTTGATGCATATGCCCATTATTGAAGAAGTGTCTTTGGCCTATACATAGAGTAGTGAGCCAAACATAGTAGAAAATATGTAAATAACATCTAGTCCTGATCAAAGTGGTACTAACACATAAACAACTAGCCAAAAACATGTGCCTATAGCTAATCCTATGAATAGGTCATCATAGTAGGGAATATGAGTTTTTACACCCCAACCTCAATCAGCTACTTTCTCAAGTGTATAACCTATGTGATTAGGTAATCAAAAAATGACTAAGTCATGCCTCAATAACAAAATGTGATAAATTTTAATCCTCTTCAAAAAATAATTAGTAGTATTAGACAACATGTACAATCTAGTGTATCAACATAATAGAGGACAAATATAGTGCCACCTCAATCAGGGGCTATAAATATTTCACCTTTCTAAGTAATGATGAACATACCTTTTCATTCGTAGACTAATATGCCAATCAAAAACCAAGCAATGACTAGTCAACATGTAATATGGGTCAGTGATAGATGCCAAATCTACAACCTGCTTTCAATTCCTCATAGGGATTCATGCAACAAATAGGTCCCCATGTTTCTCAAGTACCTACGAGACAATTGTTGGTTCAAAATGTGTCACAAATCTAGAGATAAGGTCTTGGTCCACAAGTTCTCACTCAATAACAAGGTTTGATTAGTCAGTAGCATGTCCCTTTTTAACCACATGAGGCATAGTATAGTTATATCCCTCCATCCCAAATACAAAATCCTCCAAGTCAAACCTTTATCTCCAATCCAAACTAGAATATCGAACAACCAAGTGTGCAATTTCAAGTACATCCTAATCTACATATGCATATTCTTGGTCCATTCCCTAGCCAAATCAATATACCCCAACATGTATCTCCATTATACCCTAGTCAAAGTGTCCCACTGATGACCGCCCAACCATTTATCCAAACCAATGTCTCCCTCAAACCAATATTCTTTCTAGTTTCTTGTCCCAAGAATTAGAATAGATGAAGGATGTAATTTCTGCTATTCAAGATGGTAAACAAACTAAAAATTTTAAATTAGATGATGTATGTTGCTATCCATTCAACATGGAGTATTTTTAGATACCATTTCCTCCAAGATATAAACCACTAAAATTCAATAAACATAAAGGGAAAGGTGATCTTAAGGCTCATTTGACTGAATTCTTTATTGTATGTCAACTAGTGGCATATAACGATATATACCTTTTTCTATTTTTTCTAAAGAGCTTGGTTGGATAAGCTTTGGAGTGGTTTTTGAATTTGCCTAAAAATTTAGTAATGGATTTTGATGATCTTTTTGATAAATTTATGTAGCACTTTTCCTATAATCTTGAGCATGAGATTTTATTAGTGGACTTAACACAAACAAAGTAAAAAGATGGTGAGAGTTTCGTAAGTTATTTATAGTGATGGAGAGCCCTTGCAAGCTATTTCACCTATAGTTTACCAAATAAACAATTAGCCACTATGTTTATGGAAAATTTATACAGTGAGATAGCATATTTTCAAGGAAATCATTGACAGAGGTTTGTTGATCGAGATGGAACTCATAAATAGAAGATTTATCAAACTTAATTCAAATAATCAAAATCAAGGTACCAATCAGGGAAATGACCAACATCCCATTCAAGTGCCAGCTTCACAACTAGCCCAGGCCAATAACCATAAAAGACTAAATCAATTCAACCATAATATGAATGTTATGGGAAATGGAGTAACTAACTGCCATCATGTCCATATGGTGTAAACATCATTGACACTACCTTTTCTACTTACTCCTACTCAACTAGTGCTGCAAGCATAATAACTAAGACCTAGACAACAAATATAACATCCTTTACCATTGTAAACCCCTCCTCTTAGAAGAACTATGCCTACACACCATATCTTTAGTGACTTAGGAGAACCTATTAAGTCTATATTTCAAAAGCTTGCTATCACTAATCTAATTAGTTGGCCTATACCAAAGTAGTAGCTATAAGGCATTCCTTATCCTAATTGGTATCATGAAAATGAATTTTGTGACTATCATCAAGTCAACAGGCATAATCTACGAAGATGTGTCCAAATCAAGCATTTAATTGAGAATATGTTGGATAATGGGGAGATAAAATTGCATAATGATGCTTCCACTTCCAATCAAACTCTTGGGATATATCAAAACCCCTTTCCTCGACATAAAAATTAGTAGCAACAAAATAATCAACAACAACAACAATAATGGGTAGTACAATAACAAAATCAACATCAAAGGTTAAACTAGCAAAATCAACAAAATTAGTAGTAGAACCCACAATGATAGAATAATGGAAAAAACTAAGGTTGAAATGGTAACCACCAACAAACCTACCATGTAGTTTCACATGACTACAATAAGGTTGTCAATCATATTGGAGAGGGTAGTGTTAATACCATCTCCATTAATCCTAAACCAAACATTCATCAACCTAGACCATTGCTAAATAATAATATTCAACCAAATTACATTGATACTCCTTTGACTTGGGAGTGCATATAGGCAAACCAAAAAACTATGACTTCCCCTTTTGGACCTTATATCAATAACTTATTCTTTCCACATGACCACATGTAAGTACACTAGCAATTGAGACTTATCTTAACAAGTCCCACACCATTCCCAACATTTATTATCAATAATGGCCCAATATTTAATCCTGATTATGCAATCCAAACTTAGAGGTCAAATATTAATATCTTAGGCCCATAACCATCTACCACTTTGCCTATCATCCAACCAACCATTCATCATTAGAATAAACCATTCACTACTGACCAAGATAAAAAATTTGATATTGTGGAACAATTTTAAAAGACACCATCACAAATTTCTATTTTAGATTTATTACGAACATCAATAATCCATAAGAACATCTTGAATGATTTTTTGAATTAATCCACTATTGCTAGTGACATATCCCCTAATAAATTTCAATCTTTAGTTGGACAACTAACTCTAGTCTAATAAGTCATGTTCAACCAAAGCGATATGGCTTCCCTTGGCTCTTTCCATAATAATCCATTATACATAGAAGTTTATATAAAATGGCATCAAGTGAAATGTGTCCTTATAGACAATGGATCCAACCTCAACATAGTGTCTCTAAAGCTCATCAAGCTTCTTTGGTACATAATGGCAAATCTCTAGCCAAAAACAATAACTATCAAAGCCTATGATAATCAAGAAAGAGAATCAAAAGGTACCATTAATTTTCTAGTTATCATTGGGCCTTTGACCCATGATACACTTTGCCATGTGCTTGATTCTTGAGTTATCATACAATATGCTTCTAAGAAGGCCTTGGTTACATGAGATTCATGCAATCTTATCAGTGTTGTGCCAATGTATCATGTTTTCCCACTCAAGGATGGAAGCGAATATTCCAAGAGATTTACATCCATATGAACATTGCAAGCATTTTGATGCCAAATTTCAAAGATATAATTATCAGTATGACATGAATCCAAGTTCCAAGTAGGAGAAAGGAAAGGCCATACTTATTGATTCTTCACCAGATAATTACATAAATCCTAATACCTTGGATTCCCTTTCCCACATGTCACCTCCTAAAGCTTCTAATCATTTCACTATTTTAGATAATGTATTGGGAGCATATTTAACCCATGATACATTTCATATTGCCAATCTTCTTCAGAATCTAAAAACCTTTGGGTGACCTAAAGTCACCCCATATATGCATTGGTAATAAAAAACAAAGATAAGGGACTTGTCACATTTGTACCAGCATCTAGCCTAGGACCTAACCCTCTTGAAGGGGATGAATCATGTTTATATAATGACAACTAAGCCAATTATTATAAAAATGCAAAGTATCTTATTCTGAATAGGATCATGGAGCATCACAATTATGAAGAAAGAGGCCTCAGACTGAATTAACAAGGAACCATCAAGCCAATTTCTATGAATAAGTATGAAAGACCTTATGGACTTGGATTTAAACTTCCTGGGGGTGACCCCACATATTTTATTCAAACTCCATCACTAGTGACTAGTGATGATGATGCTGAAAGTGAAGCAGAGTTTGATCATAACCTCACCTTTGATAACCTGGCTAAAACCAACCTATTTTATAACAATTCCATTTGTACCCTTACCCTAGCCATTATTCACAACCCTTTGCCATTATATTATCCCCAACTTATATATTGGGACCAACAAGAATCTAGTTTGTCAATTGATGAGTTTCAAAATGATGATGCAATCTTTGACTTTTTGAGCCTTAGAGACAATGTTCCATTAGGAGATCACAAATCAAGATTCTCAATCACATTAGATGTTGAAACCTATTTTGGAGAGTGAGTGAACACCCTTGTTAAAAAAAAAGTAAAATAATGAGGTTCCAAAGTGAAAACCTCTTTGAGGCACTTTTTAACCATGTAAAAAGTAAAGATACAGGCCAGTCTAGTAGTGAAAACCTATTTTAAGTGCCATTAGATGGGGGTGTTCATTCTTCTTTAAATTTAGACCAAGAGACCACCAATAATAAACTTGCCTATGGATATGAGTTTATCTTTGAACAACAATAAGTATTTGATCAAATTTTCCAAGAATTTTGACTCTTTTTATTACATGGCCAGATCTCCCATTATGGGACTCACATTCATCATGCCTAGGAGAAGTTAAAGAACAAGTCCTAACAGAGGACCCTGACATAATTCAACAGTTCAAATCATCGCCTACTATCCTAGAATATGACTTGACCCTTATAATCAAAGATATAACAAAGGTAAATATTGAGACTCCATCAGACCTAAAATAGATAAAATTAAGAGCGTCCCTCACTGAGGAGGAACATGACATCTTTACAGCTTTAATAAGAGGATTTGTAGATATATTTGCATGGGCCTATTCTGACATGCCAAGTTTAGACACCACCTTGGTTGTGCACCATCTTGTGGTTAATCATGATGCCAAACTGGTAAAATAAAAGCTACGTAAGATGCATCCTTACATTATTGTATTGGTAAAGAAAGAGTTTGAAAAACTCTAAGAAGTAGGATGTATCCAATCTATTGACTACTCAGAATGGATCTCTAATGTGGTACCTCATTATAAAAAGTTTCAAGGGATCAAAATTTGTACTAATTTTTACAACATCAACAAAGCTTATCTTAAAGACGATTTTCCCTTGCCTAATATTTCCATGATCATTGACTCCATGACTGGTTATGAAATGCTTTCAGTCATAGATGGCTTTTTAGGATATAACCATATTAGAATAGCATTAGAAGACCAACATAAAATAGTGTTCACCACTTCATAGGAAACATTTTTTTATTAGGTAATGCCATTTAGCCTAAAAAATGCTAGAGCTATATATCGAAGGGTCATGACTATCATATTCCATGATATGATGCATGATATTGTTGAAGACTATGTCGATGACATATTAGGAAAATCAGAAACTAGAGCCAACTTTATAGTAATGATACATAAGATATTTGAAAAATTATGGGAGTATAAAGTCAAACTCAATCTAAATAAATGTGTGTTCAGTGTAACTTTAGGCAAACTACTTGGCTTCATCATGTCTTGTAGAGGTATTGAAGTCAATCTGGCTAAAGTCTATGTTATAACCAAGATGCCACCACCAACCAATTTAAAGCAACTCCATAGTTTTTAGGATAAGATCCAGTCAATCCAACACTTCATCTCTTAGTTAGTAGACAAGTGTCATCCATTTACACACCTTTTGAAGAAGGGAGTTGTATTTCACTAGGATGATCACTGCCAAATATCATTTCAATAACTCAAAGACTATCTTGTTAATCTACTTATCTTATTACCTCCTATGCTAGGATATCCATTTTTGTTATACCTATCAGCTACCAACCACACTCTATGGGCACTCTTGACTCAACATGATGATAACAGAAAAGAGCATACTATGCACTACCTAATCCATACCTTGGTTACATATGAACATAACTATGCACCTATTAAAAAAGCTTGTTTGGCTATGGTCTTCGTAGTTTATAAACTATACCATTACATTTTGAATAATAAGACCATGGTCATTTCAAATTTAGATCCACTCAAGTATCTACTATCTAAAATAATTTTATAAGGTAGAATGGCTAAATAGATCATGATTCTCAGTGATTTTGACATAGAATATGTTAATTAGAAGGCAATTAAGGGACAAGTTCTTGTATATCAACTTGCTAAATCACCCCTCACATACACACAACCACCCAAATTTCAATTTATTAATAAATCCATAATGACTATCATTGACACATCCCTTGAGGAGAAGCCTTGAAATCTATATTTTGATGGTTCATTTACTACACATGGATTAGGGGTAGGCCTATTATTTATTACACCACAAGGGGATCTAATCCTGATATCATTTAGAATTAGATTTCCTTGTACAAACAACATGGCTGAATATGAAGCACTTTTTTTAAGACTTTTAAAAGTAGTGCATTGGAATATATCTCATCTTCAAGTTTATGGTGATTCTTAGTTAATCATCAATCAAGTCATAGATCATTTTCAAACCAAAGATGATAAGTTGGTTCCATATAAAGCCATGATCGACACTTTTAAGCAAAAAATTGATGATATTAAGTTTGAGCACATACCAAGGGCTAGTAATAGAACTATAGATGCCATGGCTACTATTGGTTCTCTAATTTGACAAATGGATAAAACTAGAGAGTATCAATTCCTCATCGAGAATTTTTCAACACTAGCTCATGAACATTCAACCATTACCATGATTTGTGATATTATTGGTCCTAATTATATTTAGTACTCAAACATTTATAACTACCTATATGACCAAGTTTTTCCACCTAACCTATCTCAAAAATAAACCAAAGACTTCATTCATCATTCCACTAACTATACTCTACTTGGATCCACCCTTTACCATCATAGTTTTGATGGAACTCTACTTCATTGTTTAACTTTGGTAGAGTCTACACCAGTGTTAAGAGAAGTTTATGAAGGAGGATATGGATCTCATTCTAGTGGGGTGGTCCTATCCAAAAATCTCTTACGTACTATTTATTATTAGATTACAATAGATGTAGATGCCATCGAATATGTAAATAAGTGCGATAAATGTCCATGGCATGTTAATCTAATTCATGCCCCTACAAAAACTCTTAAACCAATGTTGAGACCGTAGCCATTTTCTACATGGGGACTTTACCTCATTAGGAAGATTAACCCCACTTCATCTAATATCCATAAACATATCCTTACCACCATCAAATATTTCACTACGTGGGTTAAAGCTATACCCCTCATGTGACTGGAATGTAAATTTCCATATTCATTTTTAACCATCTCATTTGTCACTATGGTATCCCCTTTGACATTATATCTAATAATGGAGGATCATTCAAGAATAAGAATGTAGACTAGCTATGTACTAAATACAACATCACCCAACTTTTTTCTATAACATATTACCCTCAAGGTAATGGCTAGGCTGAGGCATCCAACAAAACCATTGTCAACATTCTTAAAAGATTGTTAATGATGTTGGTCATGATTGACACCTCCAGATATTCCTTGCACTTTGGGCATACCATACCAATCATTGTACCCCCATAGGAGCCACTCTATACTCACTTATTTATGGTACTAAATCCATCCTTACCATTGAGGTCAAATTTCTTTCACTACACATCTTTTTCAATCATGTCCTAGATGATCATGACTATTGAGTAACCTACCTGCAAGAGCTAGACCTACTTGATGAGAAATGTACAGTCATGCTCAACAATCTTTAAGCATATTAGAATTGACTCAAAGGCCACTATAATTAGCATGTTAAGTATAGAAAATTTGAACTTGGTGATCTTTTTCTTTTAAAAAACCAAAAGAATACCAAAATTGAGAAGAAGCATAAAGGGAAATTCAAACTATACTATATGGGGCCTTTCATCATCACTACAAATTATGGATCAGGAGCATATAGGCTTGTCATACTAGATGGTGATGAAATTCTATAGCTGATAAATATTATTCATCTCAAGTGGTACTATGCTTGAGCACTAAGGTGTATTTTTTGTAAGGACCATTTTAGTTATGCCATTTTATCATCATTCTTCTTTGTATAAATACCATCCTTATCAATCCTCTTTTCTGTATCCACTTTCCACTTCTAAACTATCAACTTAGTGTGTTCTAAATCCTAGCCTATTTGACCTTGGTTTTTGGCCATTCATTATGTAGAATCAAGGTATCTGATTAATTTTATTATTTGGTTCAAGTAATTTAAATAGAGATTGTATTTTGGGATAGTGTGATAAAATTTTGGGCAGTTGCATCCTTCATTTATTATTCCTTTCTTACCATCAATCTTGTTACTAATTATAACCACCTTTGGGAAAATTAGTACCATTGATCTATGTTTTTGTGTCCTAGTTATAACCACCTATGGGAAAACTAGGGGCAACATTAAGCCTTGACATACCAACTTGCCACTTCCTATGCCATGCTGTGCCTTTTTACTAACTGTGCCTATTTTGTTTGAATTGACTGCTACACTAGTCAAATTCCTCCACTATAAAAGTGGAACTATAGTGACTTGAGGTCCTACTCTGGGACTATGTGGGTAGTTATCAATGCTTGTTGAGTTTATCTTAGTCACCCTTTCCACCATGCTCTTTGAATTTTATGAACAACCTAAGCCACACTCTCATAATTTTTTGAGCAACCTAAGCCACACTCTCACCATTTTATGAGCAACCTTAGTTTAAACACTCTCACTATTTTTTGAGCTTGAACCATTTAAGTGTCTTGTCATTCTTGATCAATTTGAGATACTTCAAAAAATTCCAAAAACATTTGAAAAATCATTAGAAAAGAACAAAAACATTTACCACTTCTCTGCCTTAAGGATTTTGGGAACCCTTATTAAATTATAAACAAATCACTTATCATTTAGTTTCCTAATCCTTTTTGGCAATCTTCTCTCATGCCTTACCATTTTAGAAGACCATTAATATTATTATATCACATCTATTTCTATTTGTTCTCCTCAGTTATCACATTCTTCCCATTCCCTGGGAGAACTACATTTGGTCTGAATTTTTTTATTAGATATTACATCCATAGAACTATGTAGGCATCATTCACTTTCCTAGTGCATGTGAAAATATGTCAACCACCCCTTCCTTTTATTTTATTCCCCCTTTTTGTTCATTTGTTAATTTATCACCTATTTTCTAGGGGCAATGTTTGTAGGGTTTCAATTGAATTATTTGTTTGTTTATTTTTGCTCATTTTATTTTATTTTATTTTTGTGCCTATTTGTTTGCTTTCAGCATTGTTGCCTTGATTCATTTTATGTGTGTTCATTGGGTGATTCCTTGCCCACACTTATACTTGAATCCATCCATATTCATATGTTTACAATGTCATCATGGTTCTTATCATTGGTGCATTGTTTTATATTGAGTATTGGATTATGGGAGTTAGTCTTTATGTATATTTTAGCCAAGTCCTCATGGTGTTATACCATGATGCCTACTGACACGTGATACAACAAACCTTAGGTTCAATAAGTCTATTTAGTAATGGTAGCATATATTCGACACCAATATCCTAATTCAATCCTAATCATATCCCAAATAGAGTAATTAAACATGAAAGAATTTCAACCTTTATTAGTTCAAATGAGAATCTCCTTATTAGTAGGTTGTTCCAATTCATCATTACCCTCTATGTTAAGTTATCATCATCCTTAGCTAAGTTTATCATGTTTTTCATAATCAGGGTCTAATGATTATAACCATCTATGGGTAAATCATTGCACACCATCCCACCTACATTTCTCAATGATTATAACTACTTTTGGAAAAATCATTGTGTTGTCACCACTTTAAATTTTCTACCCATACAGTAGCATGTTATTATCTTGTTTGTCTATCCTAATTGGGGTAGCTACATCTTCTCAATGATTATAACTACCTTTGGCTAAATCATTATGTTATCATACTACGTTACCACTATCAAGGTATAATGCTTATAACTACCTTTAGGCAAACCATTGTACAATGTCCCACTTACATTCTCAGTGATTTTGACTATTTTTGCAATATCATTATGTTTTCACCCCATCATATTTCCTTTCTTTGGTCCTCTCATTTCACTTCTTTTTGAGGGACCATTTATTGACCTACTTGTGCCAATTATTCCCTCGAGGGGGCATCATATAATTAGTTTATCATCATTATAGTTATAGGCATACATGAACTTTTCATTATTTGTGAAGATGTTACTATGCTTATATTTCGCAATGCCTTCCCAAATAGGGGAAAACTATAGACACCTAAATCTAGCCACTGATAACCTCTAATCAGGATTTTGGCTAATTTCCACTTAAAATGCATAATTTGAGCTAAAAAAATTAAAACATGCTAAATGATGTGAAACTGACATATTCAAGTATCAATTTTGGTTATGGTATCCCTAAATGGGAAAATTCAACTTATGGGCCAACTAACTTTGATCAAATCGTTTCAAGTCAAAATGCCAATTTTGCACTTGGGTGCTCTAGATTGATCTTTCCTATCAAATTTTCTGCACAAGATGTGTGCCTTTGCTATTTGATATTAGTAACATCCTAAATGGGAATATGATTCTAATTTATCTAACATTGACTTTCAATTCTAATCTAATCAAATTTTGGACCAATAACAAGACATTCTGATCAATTTAAGTAATTTGTGCACAAAGTGTTTAATCATGTTTAAGAGGTTACTAACCCAAATCAAGGCTTAAATAATAATTCTATGGAAATTTTTTAAATACTTGTTTTTATAAATTAATATTGAATATCTACATCATCAAGTGATCTCATTTCTTGGGAAGACATCCCTAGGGTATAAATGCCACAAATATCAGGATTCATGCCCTCCATGCCTCATCAATGCCTTCCATGATGACCTCCATGCCTCTTAATTACACCTTCTTCCAATTTCATGATGAGGATAATTAAAAACTTAATTCCAAAAATTTAATTAAACCTCAACCACACATGTTCATCTCAATATAGATAATTCAGGTTGATTCTAGACATTTATAAAAATCTATAAATAAGAGGCCTTACCACATAATTTCTAAGACTTGAGAATGCAAAGTTATAATGCATGATTAGTTCTAAAAGCTTTATGAAATTAGGGTTACCATGCCAAATTGATTCCAAGGTAAGACAAGCCACAATTTAAAGGTGCCAAGGAGAGATGGAGGTATCCAAGCTTCCATTGTTAAGGACTTCGTGAGCATAAGCTGAGCAAACCACTACTACAAAGGCATTTGGAGCATCCAAGGAAGGTGAAAGAATTATTGTGTTTTAATTCCTTTATTTTTAGTTGTGTTTATCATTTGCGTTTGGTAACTAAGCTCTCCCTAGCATCTAGGCCTAGATATTTTATATTATTAATGTGGTTCTTTCATTTTGTTTTCATTTTGGAACTAACACCATACTAACCATCCTCTTTTGAGTCAAATTCCTAGATCACAACTACTAGCTAAGCAAGCTTATCTTATCCAGTTGAAATCATTAATAAACATAATAAACTAATTAAAATAAGTAATTAGTATATCAATCTAAATAATAAATACAAGTAAATATAATAAAGCAAATAAATGCACCAATAAAAAAACTAAATACGGGTATCATTGAAAATCTTGATTGATAGTAAGTGCATTAAATCAAAATATTATGAAGAGCTCCTCTTTAGCTTATGAGGATGATTTGAAGATAAGAAAGTACTTAAAGAAAAATTATTTGTTAGATAGATATTTGGGTGGATTGCCTAATGATAGCTAGATCTTGAAAGCAAGAGCTTCTGTAGAGGCTGTCAATACACATGTTTTAAACAATTAAGTTTATACACTTTAAAGAAAGGTACTTGCATCAATAATTAAAAGGTACTAAAATTGAATACAAGAAATATTTATAGGAAACATGCTAAAAATTACTAAATAAGTAATAAAATAGTCAATAATATTGATAGAGGGTTGGGGTATGCTTTAAAAATTAGAAAGAGGTCTATGAATAGGCAAGAACACAAAAAATTATGTTTGATTGGGTGTAGGTGGGTGAAATCAGCTTGCTAGTTTTTGGTGCCACAATGACCATCAATAATTGGGGTAACCATTAGGGTTTAAGGTGACTATCAATAGTTAAGGTGACCATTGATGGTTAGGAAACCATCGGTAGTTGAGACAACCATCAGTGGTTACTATGTGAGGATCTGTGTTGACAAATTACTAATTAACAAGATCCAAAAGATGAATTTTGAGAGATGGGTAAGGTTTGGATTATTTGAAAAATGAAAATAAAGTATATGAATGCTAATAAATAAGTACTTATCTTACCAAAAGTTGATTAAGTGGATGGTTAAGGTAGTTATATTGTTGGTGGAATCTAGATTGATTCTAACAAAGTAATGGTACCTGAAGGCTTGGTGGTGAGGCCATAGAAAATTAACTCTTTGATATGATTTCTATAATGCTATATTGATGACGAAATTGACCTACAAGAAAGAATCTCCTAGATGTATAAGCTTTTGATGATAATTATAAATGATTTTCACCTCCCATTTCCTCTCTTCTTATAAGCATAAGCAAGAGGTGGAAGTGAAGGTTGAACTAGGCTGCCTAATTATAAATTGTCCATGTAAAGGCTCATAACAAGATTTAGACAAGTTATAATTAGAAAAAAAAAGATGGTATGCATGTATTTGGCTAGGGAGGTGGACCCTAATCATTAATAATTAGGGTGACCGTCAGTAGTCGAGTGCCAAGGGGTAAATAGGCAAAAAGGCAAGGATAAGCTAGTTGAAGTTAAACTTGACTATGAGTGAACTCAATTAGGGCTTAGAGGGTTAGATTAATCCCAATAGGGTCTTAATTGGTTTAGGGGTTCTTCAACATTTGAAATTGCTATGTGCATATTTTTTGTGCCTACATTTTTCCCCTTTTATTATGTGGCTTGGAATCAACCAGCTACAAAACAAAAATTGAGGTTGGTCAAATGTATACTTGCCTTAATTATGGGAGGAGGTGTTTCCCCCTCAAACCAGGATGAAATGAGGTGAAATAGAATCAGGTATGGTTTTCACAAAATTGGTGATGTTGATGATAAAGCTAGAGCATAATTAAGGTGGGTGATGGGTTAGGCACTAGAACACAAACAAATGTGTAAAGTGTGACAAAAGGTGTGATTGTTAGGATCACATAAAGATAAGGGTGTCATGGTTGATAATAATAAATGTTAGTTAAAGGGAAAAGTGACCAATGTACCATGTGACTACATGTAGGTGAGGTGGTTGGGTACACAAGTTAGTCTCCTAGATAGGGTCAATGTTTCATTTGGGTATCCAAGGTAGGAAGTGTTCCTATAGAAAACACAAATAGGTCAATTGTCATGTGTATCTGAGGTAGGAAGTGTTCCCAAATGACACAAGTAGGTTAGGTAAGTGTGAGGTAACACAAATTTAAAATGTGGTCAACATGGAAATGTTATTTTTATGGTCAAGGGACCAAGCACAAAGTGTCACAAAAAGCATGCTAGTTAGGCTAAAATGGAATAATGGTGAAGTGATGAGGTGTTCAAGTACGGGGAAAAGGTAGTTGTTTCTATGGGTGGTTTATACTAGGGTGGTTTGGAAAGGGTTTGGGTATGGGGTGGTCAAGATGACTCCATATGCACTAGGCAAGTGGATGTTATGTACATAGTTCTATGGATGTAATATCTAACAAAAATTTTAGGCCAAATGTAGTTCTCCATGATGAGGTATACATGGTCTAACCATTGGTTAGTGTTGCTAAAATGGGGTGGTCCAATGTGATGTACCAAATGGTTTAGTTTGGTTGAAGATACATGGATACAATTATGGTCATGATTATGGTTACTACTTATGCTAGTAATGGTTTGTTGTTATGGTTATGTTAAAAAACATGAGAGAGGTTAATTAACAACCCTAGATGGGAGAATAGATAATATAATCAAGAGACAAATGTTATAATGAAAATATCAACTAGTCATGATAGGTTAGGAAGAGGGCATGATGCTTCTTCATTGATAAGGACTAGAGCAAAACTAAAGTTGGATTGACTTAACGAACATAATCCCTTTGAATGCTTTGCATGAGTGTTCATTAGTTGGTTAAAAAAGTGTCTTGACCACATACTGTCAAGTAAGATCAAAAATCCCTTGCATATATGTGGATGGGGAAAATGGAACCTTCTTTTGAGACTAGCGTACATCTTTTATAGGTGTCCAAAGAGTCAATATAAATAAGATTATTTTAAGCTAACTAATCAATGTAGGAAGTCTAATTGTGGAAGATAATTGTGGTTTTTACCTTATGGTGTTATTTGAGAACTGGTTACAACTTCCAAGATTATTTTGCTTTTGCTTTAATTGTGATAATGGGCCTTATACTAATTTTTATATGTGGAAAGATGATCAATGTGAGAAGCTTCCAAGAAATTGTGTTTCTTTTGACAAATGCTTACCCAACCATCCTTTGAGGGATTGGTATAAGTGTATGTGCCTTACTTGTTGCTTTTTGAAAGCTATCATTTGAGGGAGTAGTCCACCTTATGTTTGGCTGATTTCAAAGAGGTTTTCAATAGCTATCCTTCAAGAGAGAAGTCTGTGAATGCTATGAATGACCCATGATTACAAATCATAAGAATTTTTTTTTTAATTTTTTTTTTGCTTGATATAGACTTGTTTAGGTTGGCTTAATGGTCCACTTTGGTGGCAAAAAAACTAAAAGCACAAGCAGGTTAGTTAGGTGATACTAAATATTAAGTGATAATGACCATGGGAATCCATCCCATGAAGGAATAAAAAGTACCATGAGAACCATTACATGGGTAGATTTTTGATACCCATTTTTCAAGATTAGGATATGTCAGTGATGGATAATTACATGATTTAGTTTTAATCAGTTGCCCATAAGACAGGGAGATAGAATGTGGATGGATAGTAATGGATAACTTAAGTTATATAGAAGGTGAACATGATCCTTACTAATAAAATAATAAATGTAGGTGCGAAGTATTGAGGGGCTTAGGCTCTGGGTGGCCTTTAAGAGAAGACAACTGGTAATCTCTTGATCCATACTTATGGGTTATGATATAAGGTCCAAGCTAATAGAAAACAAACTTACCCTACTTGTTTTTCCCCATATTAGTGACATGTGATTTTCCTTTAAGATGAGGTATTTGATATTGAATTATCACACTTTAAGTTGTTTATTATAGGCACATTTTATACGCTCCTGGTAGACATGAAGATGGGTGAGGGTTACTAGGTGACACTCATCGAGTAGCTCAAGCTGGGATAAATGGTGCTAATGATAATCATCCTCCAAAATAAACTCTTACAAAGATATGTAAAGATAAGGGATTTATACTTATGAAGCAAGACCACCTCTACCTTATAAATAAGATAAAATAGGGTAGCACCCGTAATGGTTCTAATGATAGTATGATATGCTGATAAGGTGAATGGTATGTGTAAATGCTAATCTTGAATGGATTCACTGACCATTTTAGTTAACATGTTATTAAGATTTTTGTTAGATACTTTTACTTATCCACTCTCTTAAGGGTGAAAGGGTGAGGAAAATCTTAACTTAATGTTGAATGCATTGCATATAACCTAGACTTGTTTATTCTTAAAGGACTTACCATTGTTGGTGATAATCTTATGGGTAACACTGAAGTGGTAGATGATGTGATGGTTGATAAAGTCAACAATATTTTCTAATTTGGTTGAGACTAGAGGATTAGCCTCTACCCACTCGATAAAATACTTAGTTGTGGTGATGATAAAATGGAGTCACTATGACGAATGAGGATTACTTTCACCAATAAGGTCTAAACCCCATTATGAAAAGGGATATAAATTAATGGAAACATGAAGGCTATAGATAGGTGCATGATGAAAATTAATATGTTATTGGCACTTAACAACTTTTTCACATAATCACAACAATCTTGGTTAAGGGTAGTCCAATAATAGCCAAGTTTGATAACACACTTAGCTATAGTGAGGCAACTAAAGTGCCCTCCACATATACCATCATGCATTTCTTTGATAGTGTGGGAGGATTCATGACTACGTAAGAGGAGGCAATCAAAATTGAATTTATAAATAATTATTTCCATAATGTTATAGCATGAGGTACTCTAAATAAATGCTCTTTAAGCATTCCTAGAGAGGCCAGAGGGAATGATGCCAAGGTTGAGATAGTCTATGGTTTGTTGATACCAAAGGTTAGGTTATGTCTCTTCCACATTGAAAATAGTGGGAGAATCTAGTTTAACATAAGATGAATAGATAAATATATGGATAAAGATATATAAATTATATTCTAAAGGTGTAAAGGGTATTTACAATGCAAGGGAGGCTATGGTGTCGGTAAACTTATTAGTAGATCATAGGGTTCATTAGATATGGTAGTGTTTAGATGATGTTAGGAGTTCATCAACTAGTTATTTATACTATTGTAGAACATCATTATTACAATAGTAAGATCCATTTATTTTATTGACCACAATTTTGGAGTCACCAAAGATATTGATTATTTTGACTCCTAGGGCTAAGGTAGTTTGAAGGCCTATGACTAGGGCTTCATACTCAACCATGTTGTTGGTAGATTTAAAATCAATATTGAAAGACAAAGGGAGTGGTTCACCATCAAAGGGGATAAGGATGATCCCTACTCCTCCACCATGTTCACATTTTCATCTGTTAAAGAACATGGTGACTTGATAGGTGAAATTTGCTTGAGATAGAGCCATAATGGACTCATTGGGGAACTCAAAAGGAGGAGGTTGATTATCTACTAGTGGTGCCTTGGAAAATTGATCAGTAATGACTTGCCCCTTAATTAAATTCTACTAAAGGAACTCAAGATCAAACTCTTCTAAGATCATGATCCAATTGGCCATACACTAGTTTGGTACAGCTGGGAGTGCATATATTTGGTGTTGGTTATGACATAGGTTTTATGGTAAATAAGGTATTGGTGAAACTTGGTGGCCAAAAAGACTAAAACTAAGTAGAGTTTCTCAATATTAGTGTATCAAGTTTTGTACTCCACAAGTGTGTGACTAATGTATTACACAAGTTATTCTTTATGTTATTTATCTCAGTGAGCTAGCATCACCCCTAAAGAAGGGTCAGTGGTAGGTAGATATACATATATATATATACATATATATATATATATACATATATATATATATATACATATATACATATATATATATATATATACTTATATATATACATATATACTTATATATATATATACATATACATATATATATATATATATACATATATATATATACATATACATATACATATATATATATATATATACATAAATACATACATACATACATATATATATATGTGTATATATATATATATATATATATGTATGTATGTATGTATGTATGTATAAAGGTTGGTCATATTTTAGAGGGGTAAGGATAGGTGGTGAAAAAGGTAATCTTTGGTTGAATCAAAGGACTTTTTATAATTGTTATTCCACTTAAAAGAAACATCCTTCGTTAGGAGGTGGTGGAAAGGTTGGCATCCGTTTGAAAGCTAGGAAATGAAATGATGAATGGGCTGAAGCTTCCCTTGCAAGCTTTGGAGTTGCTTGAGGTTCATAAGAGGGAACATGCCTAAGATTGATTTAATTTTCGTGGTATTGACTTTTATTCCATGAAGGGAGACAATGAAGCTAAGGATATTTCTCGACAAGACCCCAAAAATACACCTTTTGGGGTTAAGATGTTCATGATAGTGGATGAGGCATTTGAAGATGATCTTAAGAATAGCCAAGTGATATTTTTAGAGTTTGGGTTTTTTGATAAAGTCATCCACATAGTCCTCTATGATATTATGGATAAGGTCATGAAAGATGTAAGTCATGGCATGATATTAGGTTGCACTAACGTTCTTTAACTTGAAAGGCATGACCCTATAGTAGAAGGTTCCTTAAGGGGGGGTAAAAGTGTTTTTGTGCTAATATTTAGGGGTAATTAAGATATGATTGTAGCCATAGAATCTATCCATGAGAGATAATGTCTAATATCCAACTGTAATGTCAACAAGATGGTTGATGTTAGGTAGATGGAAGTCATCCTTGGGGTAGGTGAGGTTGAGGTCATGAAAGTCCACAAAAATACATAGCCCCCTTATGGCTTTAGTGATAAGTATGAAATTTTAAACCCATTGTGGGTAGTCAATAGGTTAAATGAATTTTTATAGATAAGAGATGTTGAAGCTCTTCTTTAATGAGAAGGGCTGTGTGAGGATACATGCATCAAAGCTTTTACTTAATAGGTTTGGCATCATGGTGAGTGATTATGTTATGGGTAGCAATAGGGGGGTCAATTCCAAGAATATCACTATAATACCAAGAAAATACTATTCTATGATCCTAGAGGGAAGAGGAGAAATCCCAAAGTTACTCAACATTTAATGATTGGCCAATTTTAACTATACGAGGGTTATTAAGAGTACCCAAGTTGATATCCATGGTAGATTCATTCAACATGGTTGAGGACTCAGGAAGAAGGGATTTGTGGATTGAAGAATCTAAGGCAGTAAGGTAGGTGAGAATAGAATCATCATCCTGACATTATATAGTGTTAATGGTAGGAGAGTCTTCTCCTATCATCTTAAGATGGGTCAAAGGGATGGTTACAGTCACCCCCTCTTTATGATAAGTCAAGGGTCCAAGGCTAATCATGTTGATGAAAAAAAAGTTAGGTGGGATTATGTTATCATCCATATATGTAGGTGGATTTGAGGTCGGCAAGGAAGGGATATCCTCTTCAATAATGGTAGGGATGGGTTTCTTGGATTTATTCTTATTAGGCAAGATGAAACCATGTCTATTCTTCTCATGAGGTTTCTTGGTCTCAATGGAGACCAAATCATGTAGGCCATGCTCATATCATCAAAGACCAAAACCTTTCCAATAACATCAATGGAGGTATGTCTTGGCAAAACTCAGTTTGTCTAGGTAAGAAAAACCAATGGTGAATGGTCAAGGTGGTAGAGAGGTGGTGGGAAAATCAAGGGATTTGTCAAGTCCCCCATAGATAAAACAGGTCTAATGATGGGGAGGTCCAAAGTGGATGATGGTTCTAATATTGGGGTCATATCCTAGTTGTTTATTAGGTTGCTCATACTCATGAGTAGGGAAAGCATCTAGGGTGAGAAGGTGGTACTCCCCCAGCAAAAGGTGATGGAATGTTGATTATAAAGGGTATATGGTAGGAATTTGGTGTGAAGGTATAGAGGAACTAGTTGATACCTCATCGATGGAGGGGGATATGATCTCCACTTTGGTGGTTAAATGTTGGGTTTTATCTACTAAAGGTGTGGTAGATGGGGGTATGATGACATCATTAGAGTGGTAGGTCATGTTGTATGTTAAAAAAGGACCTAGGTCAACTTGGATGGTGATGAATTGGCTATCATGCTCAAACTTAATGTAACATTAGAGTGTAGAGGGATAAAAACCCATGGAATGAATACAAGGTCATCCCAATAAGATGATGTATTAGAATTCACCTTCTAAAACATATATAGCTTAGGGAGCATGCTAGGTCTTACATGGATGTGAAGGATGACAGTTCCCAATGTAGTGGCCATGGTATCATTGAAGGAATGAAGGATGGCCAAGGATTTAGAAATGACCTTGTTTGGAAAATTGAGTTAGTTATAGGCATGAGAAGAGATGATGTTTATCTAGCTCCCCCATCAATCATGACCCATTTGATGTGGGTTTAGTTGATGTAGGTAGTGATAAAAAGAGGAGGATATAGGTCCCCAAGATAGATGGAGGGTATTTTTTAATCCTTGAAGGTGATAAGGTTGGACCTCAATGGATTAAAAAGCCTTTATTAGTGCTTGGTAGTTATGGGGAAAGGTATATATCAACTCATACAAGGTCATCTTCACTGGGGTTTAGTGAAGTTATTTAAGGATAACTCTCTTGATTGATTTTAAGGGGTTAGATTAGGAGGCACCTAAGATATAAACCTTGGGTTTGGTCAAAGATGAGGATGGTTGGGGGTTTAAAGAGGGGTATGTCCAAGGAATGGACACCTTAGCCTTTCACTTATCCTTCTATTATGCTCTTGTGACATTGTTGATAGTATGGATTAAAGGAGAGGTTAAACTAGAGGATTGGTTAAATTCTTCTTCTCTCTAAGGTGAGAGTGGAGGAGTAGGTGAGTGTTAGGTAGGTATGGTGGGTGGTTGTATTGGTATGGGACTAGTAGGAGGTTCATCTATCAATAGATCATCCTCATTATAAAGCTGATGGATAATGGTTTGAAGAGCCTTGTAATTCTTTATATTATTTCCTAGTTTCCTATGATAAACACACACTTGGTGATCATTGTACCAGGTGGGTTTTGAATCTAGGGGTTCAAAAGGTCTAATGGGAGGTAGGGCCAAACAAGAGGTTTGTAATAACCTATGGAGAATGGATGAATAGGATTTGACTAGGGATGGTAAGTGTTTAGTGGTTTTTACTTAGGTTGTTGAGGTAGGAGGTTTTTTGGAAATAGGTTTGGTAGTGGGTGTCTCGGGTAAGGTGGTACATTTGGTTGATGGATTTAGTTTAGGCAAGGAGTTTGATGAGTTGGAGGTAGAGGATTATAAGGTAGGTAGATTAGGTATTGCTAGTGTGGTAAAGAGACGTGTATTATATAGTTGAGAAGGTGTAACCAAAATAGGTGGTAGGATTTTGATAGAGAGGATGGGCCTCCTACTCAAGGTAGAGGGATGAGGCCCCAGAATGGAGGGCAAGGTTGAGGGAGGCAAAATTTGGTCCTTATGGCATTTTTGTGGTTTCATCTCTATGGTTACTTTGGTTTAGTGCTTGGTTGGTGGGTTTGAAGGGGTTAGGTCCAATTTCATAGACATGTGACTAAGGCTTGGTGTAGGGAGGATACCAAGATTCTTGGTAGATTTAGTTGGGATGATAAGAGAGGGTTTGGCTACTTGGGTCTTAGTTAGATTAGGTGGTTTGGGGTTGATTGGTTTAGTGGAGGTTTTAATTTATTGGTTAGGAGATATGGTGATCTGGGTAGATATGATAAGAGGTTAGTCAATGGAAGTGGTGGGTTGGTATAACCAAGGAAGGGTTAGAGGTTGTGGTCAGGTAATGTAAGGGAGGCCTAAATACTATCAAAAGGTGGACCAATTCATGTCAGGGTTGGAGATAAACTCCAATTTCTACACTAGCCTAGTAAAGGGTTTATAGGTGGGTTTGATTGCCTGAAGGGTGGACCTAAAAGATAGGATTCTAGGGGGAGACATAGGGATTATAACCTTATTCTCTTCCTCAATAAAAAAATGTAGAGATAAAATAGATGGTGCCTTTATGGGAGGATTAGACATGAGGTTTTCATCCTCAAGAATGATCTCTAAAGGGAAATTAGTTTTCATGGTAATTAAAGGTGAAGGTGAGGTGATGATGGTTAGTTTTTCTAGTGTATTCATTAAAAGAGTGTCTAGTGGCTCCACTACCTACACAAGTGGAGGGAGGGGGGATGATATTTCCTTAGTTTGAGTATCCAAAGGAAGGGAAAGTGACTCCACTACCTCAATAGGTAGAGGAGGTGGAGGACTAGAAGATTGGATACTATGAGGTTCAGTAAGGTTTGCATCAAGGACCATATTAATTGTATGGGTGTCATGAGAGCATTCAACTTTGTTTCTCTCATTCTTGGTAGAAGAATGGTTTGAGAAGGGTTTCCTAAATGTATCAACCAAGAATGGTTTGAGAAGGGTTTCCTAAATATATCAAGGGCTTGGTTTGATGGTGTATTGGGGTTATCTAATGTAAGGTCCCCCTTGTCAATGAGGGATTAGACAAGGCTCTTAAAAGTGTTACAGCTACTAAAATCGTATCCTATCACTCTATGAAAGGCAACAAGTCATTCTCATTATACCAATTAGGTGTGGGATGAGATGAGTCAAATTTCTTAGGTGGCTTGATAGGAGGTAGTTGAATGATATTGGATTTCTAAAACTTCTCCAAGATGGAATCATAGGATTTTCCAAGTGGAGTGAATTTCTTTTAGTTGTTCTATATTTGGTTCCTCAGGTTTTGTTTTGAGGAACAAGAGGAATTGGATTGGTTGATAGAAGGTGGAGGAGGGGATTTTAGGACAACCATATTCATGGTTCCCTTATTCTTGGTATTAATATTAGGTTGGTTGGTTGACTTAGAGGAAGAAGCCTCATCTTTTTTATATGTTGAGTTCTTATTCTTGAGCTTAAGCTTACCTTCGTCAATGGCTCAATTATCCAACTTACGTGCCATGGTAAAATCTTCATCAAAGGTTCAAAATATTTGGACATGAAAGGTATAGGAGATATGATTGGCACATGCCCAAGAAAAGAGCTCTATGAGTTCAGGTTGAGGTAAGGAAAATAAAAGTTGGTTAATAAGGCTCCTTCAATGAGCCACAAAATTTGGAAATGGATTCATCTTCAAACTAATAGATATAATAGAGGTTGGTGATAGAAAATTTCTTGGAGATATTGATAAAAAAATGGTTCAAGAAGGTTTGGGCCAGTTGGGTAAAAGAGAAGATGGAATGCTTGGGTAAGGAACTATACCAATCCAAGGCTAGACCGATTAGAGACATGGGGAAGGTATGGAGGAGAAGGGCATCATCATAAGTGATGAGATAAAAATCATGCCTAAATTTCATAAGGTATTTTTGGGGATCCCCCTTACTTTGAAACTTAAAGAACTTGGGAAGTTCCCATTGGGGAGGATAAGGCTTGATAGGTACAAATGGATGGATAGGCTCATTATAAATTTGGTCATATAATAAGAGGTTGTGAGCACTCAAGATGGATGACTCTAGGGTGGTAATATTTTACATAATCATCTTTATTAGGTCTACTTGGGTTTGTGTACCCAAAGGGTTGTAAGACGCATATTGCTAAGGTGGCTAAGAGACATATGGATAGTGGGTAGAAGGTTGGGGGGTTACCACATATGGGTAAGTGGAGGTCAATGGTTGAGTGGAAGATGCATAAGGGTAGGTAGAGGTAGGTATGTAAGTAGTGGATACATGCCCTTATAGATTAGGGATGTAGTAAAATGGTTATCTAAGGGGTGCTTGTTGGATAGGAATGGTAGTTGGGTTGGTGATCAATGGAAGGGAGGTGATCCTTATACTGATCGGTGGAAAGGTAGAAGGTATGGACACCACAAGGATTTGAAGTGGAGTGGTGGTTGATGGGTTGAATGTAGTTAAAGGAAGGTTTGTAGTGTTATAGGTAGGCTCTCTTATGGTGGAAAAGTAGATTTTAGGAGTAGAGGGTATAAGGGTAGTGGTAGTTTAGATTGGTTGGTTTTCAATGGTATTCACAAAGGGGTTATTGGTTGATGAGGAATCTTAGATGGCTAATGATTGATTAGTAACCATGGCAATGAAGGTACTCCCCATGAGATGGATAGGCATGCCATAAGGTGGATCTATAGATGGGGTTAGATCTAGAATATGATAAGATGTGGTTGTAAGGTAATGTTGTAAGGCTACAATATTATTGTCTAAGAAAGTAAAAAAATTTGCATCTTCTTGAGGAAAATCTTGAGGGAAGGTAAGACTTCCAAAAGGGTGAGGATAGTTTTCTTGTTTGGAGGTATAATCCATGGATGAAGAGGTAGGTTGATTTGGTGATGGGTTTTGTACCACAAGGTCTTTTCTTTATTGGAGAGTGAGAACCATGCAAGGTATATATATATATATGTATATAAACCTTTCTACTCAAACAAAGGGAAGATAAAAAAATGATCAAATAAGTCAAATCACACTCTAAAAGATACGTTAAGCCCTACATTTTTAATTAATATCACTTTTGGCTTATGCCTTAAGAAGGTATGTGATTGAAACTAGATTATAGAGTGGGTACTAAAGAAGAGATCTAAGGTTGGTTTTAGGTTGTGTTTAGGCACTGAAAAGAGATATATATTGGAATCAATATGTGTCTTATATTGGATTCCACCCCATTACTTCACACACTACAATGATAAGGGTGTTGGGTGCTTAGCCAAAACATATTGATGTTTAGAGATTATACTCAACCAAAGATCTGAGTTGGTCCTCCCCTTGGTAATGACCTCCAAGTAGGATCATCAAGAAAGGGTAACGTTATTGTTAGGTGATGAAATCCTAGATGGGCCTTGTCTCAATTTTTTTGGATGTTCAAATGGTGAAAGTGTTTTAGTTTAGGTGTGCACAATAAAGAGTGAAGTTATGATATATCACTTTGAATTTAAGCTAATCTATGTGAAATAAACTTTCAAGAAATCAATGTATGCACTTAGTTTTAAGCCCAAAATAAAATTTTGATTTTGTTAATGAGAAAACAATAGAGAGAGAATGCAAGAAAATAAGAACCTAAGTAAAGGTACAAGGGTCCCACCGAGCATGCCAAAATGTTTCAATGAATTTATTTCTTATTATGGAAAAGAGAAACTAAATATGGGTATTATTGAAAAACCTAATTGATAGTGTGTGCATTAAATCAAAAGATTGTGAAGAGCTCATCTTTGGCCTAGGAGGATGACCTATAGATAAGAAAGCAATTAAAGCAATCTTGTTTGTTAGATAGATGGGTGGATTACCTAGCAATAGTTAGATTCCAGAAGTAAGAGCTTCCTTAGGGGATATCAATCCACACATTTTAAATAATTAAGTCTATAAATATAAAAAAGGCACTTGCATCAATAATCAAAAGGTACTAAAACTTAATATAAGAAAGATTGCTAGGAAATGTGCTAGAAATGATTAAATTAGAAATAAAATAATTAATACTAGTGGTAGTGGGTTGGGGTATGATTTATAAAATTAGAAAGGGGTATATGAATAGGTAAGAACACAAAAAATAGGTTTGATTGGGTGTAAGTGGGTGAAATCAACATCCTAGTTTTTAGTGCCATAGTCACCATCATCAGTTGGGGTAACCATCAATGGTTAAGATGACCATCAGTGGTTAAGGTGGCCATCAATGGTTGGGAGACCATTGGTGGTTGAGAAAACCATCAATGGTTCTTGTGTGAGGATTTAAGTAGATAAATTACTAATTGACAAGATCTAATATATGAATTTCAAGAGATGGGTAAGGTCTAGGTTGTTTACAAAATGAAAATAAAGTAAATGAATGCTAAAAAATAAGTACTTATCTTACTAAAAGTCAATTGGGTGGATGGTTAAGGTAATTATCATGTTGGTGGAATCTAGCTTGATTTCGACAGAGTAATAGTACCTAAAGGCTTGGTGGAGAGGCCATGGAAAATTAACTCTCTGATATTTTTTCTAGAATGTTGGGTTACTGATAGTAATTGACCTACAAAAAAATAAATTTCTAGATGCATAAGCTCTTGATGATAATTAAAGATGATTTTCACCTCCCAGCTCCTCCCTTCTTATATGCATAAGTAAGAGATGTAAGTGAAGGTTCAATTAGGCCTCTTAATTATAAATTATTCATGCAAAGGCTTTAAATAGGATTTAGACAAGCTATTATTATAAAAGCAAAGTAGATGGTTTACATGTCTTTGGTTAGGGAGGTGGACCCTAACCATTGATGGTTAGGGTGACCATTAGTGGTTAACCTTAACCATCGATGATCAAGTGCCAAGGGGTAAAAAGGGCTAAAAGGTAAGGGTAATCTAGTTGAAGTTAAATTGGACTCCAGGTGAACTCAGTTAGGGATTAGAGGGTTAGATTGGTCTTGAGAGGGTCCTAGGTGGTCTAGAGGTGCCTCAACATTTATAATTATAGTGTGCATATTTCTAGTGTCTACACTTATTTAGAAAAGAAACTGAGATGGTTGATATAGATGTTGAAAATGGTTGTTCAGGACTGAAAATGTCATAAATTTGAATCTCACTTTCATTTAGTGAAAGGATAGGAGCACTAAATAGTGGATGGTTTAGTGTCTAGTGTTATTTTCCATTCATACCACTATTATCAAAACTAATCATAGAGACTTGGAACTTTTTGGGTAACTACATTTTGCCTGTATGAGTTTACCTATGAAAAATCAAGTGCTTGTTGTCAATGGAACTCACTGTGGAGCTGATTTTATCTTCAAACCCTAACCCTTCATCATGATTGATAAAATGATATTTTAGTCACTCAAAAAAGATGGGGGGTTAGTGTGTAAGATGTAATGAACATGAAATCCATATCCCTTGTGTAGGCACTCTACCTACATACCAATACTCTGAAGAGGGATCAAGCCATATGTAGTTCTCCCAACAAGTGTGCTTTGTGCAATAGTGTGATACAGATGCAAATTCTAATTTGATAGTGTTTGAAGTGGCTAGGGACTAGTATGAGGGTTTTAATATATTTGTAGCTATGTTGGGTGAGTGTGTGTAAAGAATAGGGAAATTTTCCTTATGCTTTGTTTGTATTCTTGCTTGCTTTATAAGTTTGGTCACCTCCCTTGTAAATGAGCTTTGAGTGGGATTTTATAGGGAACAATTAGTCGTGGTTTAGATGTATTCATGATAGGATGACCTAATTAAGGATAAGGACTAGATGAAAATTATTTTTGGGGCTCAAAGTGCAAAAGGATATGAGCACCAAAAACCAGACACTTTAGTGCCTAATGCTATATTCCAAATGGGGTGCTCCTATCCTATAGGATGGGGACATGGGGTAATAAGATTGACATATGAAATACTACCTAGAAGAGGTGGAATTAGGGTTTAGAAGGTTTTAGATAAATGTTAATTAGAAAAACATTGTCTATAAGTGTCGTAAGATCATGCTAAAAGGACCTATGGATGAGATGTTGCAAGCCATACTCAAACTACCAATTTGGACATTTTATATGACTACATATTGTCACTTATGTTTCTTGATGTTGTGAAAGGTCAAACTATTGTGAATTGTGTGTTAGGGTTATTTAAGAGTGTTTATGGTGGTTGAGTACTTGTCATATTTAGTATTGAGTTTAATTCCTCACTATACCTAAGCATACTGATGATATGCCTTCCCTTACTATGTTGAAGGAATTAAAAGTAAGTTAGGACAATTATAAAAGTTTAGAATAGGTAGGTGTTTTGGGATAGTGAGTCATTTTTGTGTAGGATAAGTGTGAGATAAAGGTGGAAGAGGACTGAAATAGAGGATGGAGGAAGAATCTATGAAGAAAGCTCTGTTCACATGTTAGTCCTGAGTGCATTTGTCAAACGTCATGAATTTGAATGTACAAAGAACTTTGTTTTGTAAATAAGAAGAGTTATTTTGTTTTTATATAGATAATGTCATAAATAATATTAATTTATAACATGTTTTAAATATAATATAAAGAAACAAGAAAGATATTCTCATTGTGATAATTAAAAGGTTACATACCCTATTGTGTTATTGTGTGTTTGGGTTTGGAAGACTATATAATGATGCTGAGTATGAAATATTGAGTGGAAATTTGAGATGGTTTTTGGGAATATAAATTAAAATAATATTGAATTATAATACAATAAAACTAATTAAAGTTATTTAGTGTTCAAATGAACTGCATGTTTAATGTATTTCTTGTGTTCTATGTTGTAAGCAAGAGACTGAGTTTACAAAGTGATGAAAGACTAGGTGGAATGTTATTTTGGATCATTAGAATGATTGGTAAGAATTTATATCAATTATTTAAGGTTTATTATACATTTAATTACTTATTTAAATACCACTGACTAAGAAACTAATACCAAACCCTATAGAAGTCTATGGACATATATACAATCCAACACAAAGTATTGTCAAAGTATATAATAGAGCCATCATGGATAGTAAGTTTTGATTGGATAAGGTGTGTAAAGTTTGTACAAAGGTTACTCAACCTTTAAGATGCTTTTGAACCCTTGATAAATCTTAAAACATAAATGTTTTCTTTCTCAGCCTGTTGCAGTCATTGTCAACCCTAAACTAGGGTTTTGAGACAAAAATCTATTTATATGAAGTTCCCATCAGTGAAAATCCTTAAAAGTTTGTAATTTTATATGTGATAATGTATATTAAATTATTTTTTATACATTCTATTGGTTTATTATGATAGTGTATGATTATAGAGCACTATGTGTGGATAGGGGTAGTTGAGACCTAATTAAGCCTAAATAGAGCCTAAAAACGGATTAGAAAAGTGGTCTAATAGTTGAGTTGAGCCAAGAAATTTTTTGGAATGTAATATAAGGATAAAGGGTACTTGAGAAAGGTCTTTGTTTTTCAAACTAAGTCTGTACCTGACTATATAAGGAGAAAAATCCCAAAAAAGGGCTACTAACAAAGGAAACCAAATAGAATGAACCACTCAGAGATGGAAGAGTTGTATTAAGATGTTGTCAAGATTTGATAGGTGTTGTAATAGGTATTATTAGAGAAAGGATACAGTAATTGTAACCTTAAAATAATCAAATAAAATTAGAATCATATGTTGAGGCCTTTAGTCTTATAAGCCAAGTTTGAGAAACAAGATTGAAGTAGGAAAATGGGGAAGGATTCTAGGAAGTGCAAATGTAAAGAAGGATAATGATATTAAGATGATGAAATGATAGTATACACACAAATGATAAGTGACTTAAATAATTCAAAATAGGTTTAGATATTCCAAAAATGGATTGATAGACTATTAGTAATAAATGTACCAAGTTGTTAAAGTGAGTAGAGGTTTTAGACAAAGAGACTCAAGTAAAGATCAGAGCTAGGTCTTATTGGTAGAGGTAAGTTTTATTTTTAATCCAAAATTATATAAGATAATTAAATACCTTTTCATCATTTGGTATCAAAGCATGAAATGTTTTGTGGATGAGGTGTGCTTTGTGTTTTAAAAATGTTGGTTACATGTGCATGAAGATTATTTTGAATAGGTATTGGAGATTACATTAGATGTTTCTATAAGGTTTCTAATATATATTATAGGAATGAAGGAGAGGAATAAATATATGTGAGAGATAATATTGTGTGGAAAGAGCCCTTAAGTCATAAAGGCTTAAAGAAGGGGAGAGTTAGTGAAATCTCTAATAAATAATCTCAAGAAGAGTTATAGATAGAGAGAAGAGTCGTAGGTGAGGAAAATAAAGAAAAGAGACTCTAAGAGAGTGAGAGTTAAGTGAGAGATACCCATGTGAGGTCAAAGGAGACAAGTAGGAAAGATTTTAAATAAGAAGAGATAGGTCAAGGTAAGACCTAAAGAGATAATAAAGATAGAGAGAGTGAAGAGAGAAAAGAGTCAAAGAAAGATGAAGGGATTAAATAATGAGGAATGACACAAGAAGATGGACAAAGGAAAATAAGTGAAGTAAAGATAATTAGAGAGAGAAAAGGAGATTATTGAGATGAATATGGTTTTGGTAAGGTTAGATCAAGTATTGGTAGAGATGAGACCAATATTCCTTGTACACATCAAGAGAAAAGTGAGATGACCTCTCAAATAGTTGATAGAAAAGAGAAGAAGACAAATGATGAAGATGTTAACAAGGAAGGATAAAAGAAGAAGGAAAGGGGAAAGAAATCCTTAAAGGTTTATCACTAATGATTTATTGGAATGTATGTATATAGGTTAAGATCTGAATGAATGTGAATCCTATCTTGAGGGCATAATAATAGGTGTCAAAAAAGATAAAGAATTGATGACAAGAGAGAATCATGAACAACATGGTAATGTTGAGTAACAAGTTGATTGGATAGATGGATATGGTGATATAATCCTATGCTACCCTAAATAAAGTGAAACACTTGATGAATAAGGAGTGACTGAGTATGCATTAGTACCATACCTTATGATAAGCATGAAAGAAGAAGGTTTGAGTCAATAAAGCTTTGAAGAGAGCAAGGAGTCATAAGGTAATAATTTCTATGTTGTTTTTGATGAATATGCTAATATAAACATTGTTGAAGATGATTTATATGAGGAAACATTGAATTTATTTAATAATCTAATAGAAGTACAAGAAGACATAGAGGCACCCAAATAAGTGCTTGATATGTAGGAAGAAACTTATGAGGTAGAAACAAGAGAGTATGAATAATAAACACATGTTAGAGTGCTTGTAAAGTCTAAATTTAAGTAATTAGAAGTGCCTTACTTTATGATAATTAAAGACAAAAGATATATAGGTTAATATACTGTAGAGGAAAAGTAGACATGGAAGAATATAATGTAAGAATCAAAAGATTTGAGTCTAATAGGAGATAAGGACTCCATCATAGTAGCTAAGTGTGCATTAATGATGACCTTGAGGCAAGATGAAGAAGAGTTGGCAGCCAAAGAACAAACATAATTTAAATAGAAAAAAATTAAAATTTAAGAGGACAAACATGGATTGGGTTTTTAAACTTTTTTTATTCATTTGTAGGTCTTTAGAGGAAGAAGAAAAAACAATAGTTACCCATTATCAGTTGGGAGATCCATTGCAAGAGAGAGCTCATCAAAGGAGAAGACATAATCACTCTACCAAAGATTTAAAGAAATATAAATTATTTAAAAATACCTTAGGATCTAGGAGGACATGTAGTTTAAAGAGAAATGTTGAAAGGAATATCAATACAGATCAATTATAACTTTCTTGGAAAGTTTTCTTTTTCTCCTCGGTAATATGATGTAGGAGCATAACTACCATTTGTAAATTTTGATTTATCTTTAGTATCTCGAGTATATATAGATTCAATATAGTCATTTTAGGGTTTTAAGAGTCACTTTTAGGTTCTAGGTCTTTTTCAAATTTGAATGAGACTCACTTAGGCATTTTCTTGCCTAAATGATTAGTTCAAATATTTAAAAATCTTTTTATTGTCACTTAAGTTTCCTAATGTTTTGAAATGTCAAACTATTATGACCTTGTGTGTTATGGGTCCTTAAGAGTATTTATTATGGTTTATTACTTGATAGAGTTTTTATTTTAAGTCCTCACTATACCTAAGCATACTAATGATATGCCTTCCCTTGCTATGTTGGAGGAATCAAAAGATAGTTAGGATAGTTATAGGAGTTTAGAATAGGTAGGTGTTCTGGGATAGTGAGTCATTTTTGTGTAGGAGAAGTGTGAGGGAAAGGTGATAAAGGACTAGAACAAAGGATGGAGGAGGAATTTATGAAGAAAACTCTATTCACATCTTAGTCCTGGGTGCATTTTTCAAATGTCATGAATTTGAATGTATAAAGAACTTTGTTTGTAAATAAGAAGAGTTATATTACTTTGATATAGATAATTTCATAAATAATAGTAATTTATAATATGTTTTAAAGTTAATATAAATAAATAAGAAAGAGATTCTCATTGTGATAATTAAAAGGTTGCAAAACTTGTGTTCTTGTGTGTTTAGGTTTATAAGACTATATAACGATGATGAGTATAGAAGCTTTCATGGAAAATTGAGATGGTTTTTGTGAAGATAAATTCAATTAATATTTAATATTAATCCAATAAAACTAATTAAATTTATTTAGTGTTTAAATGAACTACCTATGCAATGCATTTTTTGTGTTATGTGTTGAAAGAAAGAGACCGAGTTTACAAAGTGATGAAAGACTAGATGAAATGATGTTTTGGTTCATTTAAATGGTTTTTAAGACTTTATATCAATCATTTAAGGTTTTTTATACATTTAATTATTTATTTCAATACCACTGAGTGATAAACTAATACCAAACCCTGCAAAAGTTTGTGGGCATATATAAAATCCAACATAGAGTATTATCAAAGTATATAATAGAGGTGTCATTGATGGTAAGTTTTAATTGAATAAGGTGTGTAAAGTTTTTACATAGGTTATTAAACATTAAATATGCTTTGAAACCCTTGATAAATCTTAAAAATAATTTTTTTCCTTCTCAACCTATTATGGTCATTGTCAACCTGACCTAGGGTTTTTAGACAAAAATCCATTTATATGAAGTTCCCACCTATGAAAATCCTTAAAATTTTGTAATTTGATAGATTATAATGTATTTTAAGGTATTTTGGAGACTTTTTACTGGTTTATTATGGTAACATATGATTATATAGCACTATGTGTGGATAGGGGTAGTGGAGGTCTAATTAGGCCTAAACAGAACCTAAAAAGGGCTTAGAAAAGTGGTCTAATAGTTAAGTTGATCCAATAAAATTTGTGTAATGTAATATAAGGATATAAGTTAATTTATAATATTATTAGTTTTTCAAACTAAGTCTGTACCTGACTTTAAAAGGAGAAAAAGCCTAAAAAAGCATTTAGAGAACAAATAGAAAGAAGCACTTAGAGATGGAAGAGTTGTATTTAGATGTTGTCAAGATTGGATAGGTGTTATAATATGGATTATTTGAGAAAGGATATAGTCATTATAACATTAAAATAATCAAAGAAACTAAGAATCATTAGTTAAGGCCTTTATTCCTATCAATTAAGTTTGAGAAACAAGATTGAAGTAGGAAAATGGGGAAGGATTCTAGGAAGTGTAAATGTAAAGAAGGAAAATTACATTGAGATGATTAAAGGATAATGTATACACAAATGAGAAGTGAATTGAAAAATTCAAAAGAGGTTTAGAGATTCTAGAAAGGGATTGATATACTAGTAGGAACAAATGTACCAAGTTGTCAAAGAGAGAAGAGGTTTGAGACAAAGAGTCTCACATAAAGATCAAAGCTAGGTGTTATTGGTAGAGGTAAGAATTAGTTTACATACATAATTATGAAAGATAATTAAATACCTATGCATCATAATATATAAGTACCATCTTATTATTTGGTATTATTTGATATTTACTTAATGGGACTTAAGTTTTGACCCATTACAATACAATTGCACATCAAATTAGAGTTTTTTGTGAAGTAAATTCTAGATTTTGAAGGAATCATAGGTAGATTCCTATATTAATAATTGTGATACCTCTTGGAAAACATCTTATGATCTTATTATTTGATGGCCTTGATTGTTATATAGTCATTTTTCATGTTTACTTAAACTAGGGAGACTTTGTTATGGGATGTGTCCTTTCATAAGACTCTTAGCACCAAAATATACATGTAGTTCCTTATAACGATATAGTATGCTTGTATAATCTAATTCAATGCATTTTACATGAGAAAGTGGTTTTAATTATTTGCCTTCACCTTTTTAATCTTTTAGAGATCTTATGATGTATATGATATTTATTGTCACCATCTACTTTAGATTAATTCTTTGAGAAACACTCACATCTTATTCCATTCCACACAATTCAAAATTACAAGGGTATATATGTGATTCTACTTCTTCTTGGTACTGAGGTTTTTATATAGCTATGTATCATCTCTAGTCACAATTTCATGTAATTATGATATTTTGACTTATTTCACATGGGTATTTATTTATATACATCTAAAATTGGTATTAGACACTTTGAATACATACACTTGAGCACACTTTGACATACTTCAAGAATGCATACAAATTTTAATCTTGTGAAAACTTTTCCCTATCCATCTATGCACCCATTATCTTGGTCAACCCCATTTTATAGAAAGACATATTCAGGACCAACTTATTCTCTATATAAATATGCCATAATCTATAAAATATGTTCTTCATATCTCATATCATTAATTTTCACTAGGAAAATATAAGAAAAATATTTATAGTTGTGGTTTATAACAGGTGTTTTCATATGCCAATAAAGTCCATACCACAATTTTAAAAATTATGTTGAGTCTCTAATAGGTTAGCCTATACATGTTTAATGGGTTGTTCATAGAAGGAAATATCAAATAGATAGATATAAACAAAAAATAAGTAATTAATTAACATTATCTTCATACATTATCATAAAGGCATACACATCTCAAAACCCCTAAAATGAGTATCACTTGAACAAATTATGAAGACATGAAGGTCAAAGTTACAGAGGGTTAAAGTGGAAAAATAAACATTAAATTGTATTATATATGAATCAAAATTGAGAACACACACATATAGTTAGGTTAAATGTGTGAAAATTGAGCCCTCTTTGGAGTATTGTAATGTAGTAAAAACTCATTCACCTAGTGTGGAATGGTTGAAGTTCTCCAACACAACATACATGCCCATTTTTAAGGGTTATCTTGTGGTCAAAAGTGATATTAGGGTTTCAAGGGAAAGATAAGGAAAGCATGGAATATCACATAGGATTGAATGTAAGTGCACATACATACAACATCTATAAGCATAGATTCAAAGTTTTGAAGTGTTACAAACCTGCATATTTTATAAGGACACTTCCAATAGAACCATGAAAATATCAGTCACCATAGGGATCTCATTATTATCATCAACATCAAGGAAGAGTTTGAGATACATTTTCATAATTTGAGTAGTGACAAGGTTTAATAAAAATATTTTCAAAACATGTGAAAACTATTATGAGAAATAAAAACCATAAATAAGTTGACCTACATTTTGTTGATCTAAGTAGTTATAAGTCATTACAAAAATATTTTTAAAACATGTGAAAGCTATTATGAGTGATAGAAATAAGAAATAAGCTAATAAAATCTCCCATATAATAATTTTTAAAGTTCAAATCTTCTAAGTATAATATAAATATATCCACTTCTCAAATTAGATTATGGTATTAGTTCAATATTTTATACAATCTAAATTAGACCTAGTTTTACTTTATTTAGATCACATTAATCCAAAATAAGTAAAACATTCCTCTGATCCCAATCATGAAATTTATCATGAAAATCCATAGGTTTCTCCTACATTAGGGTTTCATATTTTTGTAAAGGTTTCATGTTTTCCCCTATCAAGTTTGACTTACAGGTATAATCTTTGATTTCCCCTTCTTGTGTGAAAAAATATAGTTTTTACCATTTTCCATTGGGTTTAATGCTTATTATTATATCACAGATTTTCCTATTATGGTTTTTACTTGTCTTCATACTTTTTTTGTTGATAGAGTATTAAATTTTTTAAAAATGCCTAAATGTTTTTTGTAGTCACATTAATTTGATAAATTTAATAATATCCATTATTTTTAGCAATGGTGTTGAAAATTATGTATTTCTTTTATCAATTGTACCATGCATTAATATTTAAGAAAAGGAAAATTGACAAATAAAAATGCAATAAAATTAAGGATGATATTATATATAAAGACACATTATCTTTCAATAACATATATTTCATGAATATTGAATATGATATGTTTGGATTTTATGATTTATTTATTTACTCGATACTTATACCTTGAGTTAATAGATAATTTATTATTTAATAATTACCAAGGTTAAGGGATATATAGGTCCACTTAGTATTAATTGTTATAACATTTATCAAGTCTTTGAAAATTATTTTCATTGGATTACCTTTTAGAACATTTGGATCACCATTTTATTTTGTTCCACATAATTTAATCTAGGGGACCAATTTTTATCTCTTATAGAGTTTTTGAAACACATAATGGGATGACCTTATTCCATGTGTATAATAAAATATTGAACTTTTGTCAAGCCTACTATTTTGTTTCATCCCTTCAGATGGTAAAAATTAACATAGTATTTGAAATCTATTACTTCAATCAAATATGATGTGAAGTTTCTTTTATTTTCACATGTCCTATACCTATCCACCATCTCTACCACACTCCATACATCTTTCCTCTTTATACATTTAGACAAATTTGTAAATGTGTTGTCAATGTCCTCATGGGTATGTCCTATAGGGAGAAATTCAACCTCAACATTGAGGAAAATACTTTTGTAGGCAAGGAGAGATAAATATTGAAACTTAAACCAATACAAAAAAATGATTTTATAAATGTAATAGAATTACATTTAATTCTATATAAGGTTAGACTTTTTTTAATATAATAATGGATGGAAATAAGTACATGTTATTATTGTCCACACAATAGTTGTCTAGTTGAAGGTATAGGCTAGAATGAAATTTTTTGAAGGTACCAATTGATTGTGATTATTCTATGTATTTCTTGCATTTAAGGTAGTAGTTATTAGACAAAAGTGCATCATAAAATGGATATTTTGGAGATCCAAGTTTATATATTACAGATCCATATGTATTTGGTATTGTTTTTTCCATATCCTTCAAAAACTTGTTAATTGAAGTGATAGTAAAGTTATGCCCTCCAGGAAAATATGGTAAAACAATGTCCATATCCACCTGTACCATGACCATGTGTGATAATCCATGCCATTGACAACTCTACTATTTTACTGGTAACTACTTTACTTTTTATCACATTCCTTGACATAAATGTTTTTTGACATTCCACCTTATCACGAATGACACTAAGGCATTCTTCAGGGTATTGATCTGACATTCATTTATGTGTGTACTACATTTGTCTTATAAAAAGTATTTGATTTGAGTGCATCATGAATTATTGATCAATACAATCTTATTGATCTCTAAATAGGGACCTAGATGATTTTTTTGAGTCAATAAGATACATGTTTTATACCTAGCAAATTTATCAAACTTGATAATGCTCATATCATAAAAATTAGTTTTCCACATGTTATTGAATTTTGGCTAGGATATTGGCTCATATTTCATATCTGCTAGTTTTGCATTGATGTGGCACCTCAAATTCTTGAGTGAAATATGATAGATGATTTCAAACATTATATTGTGTGCCATCTATATCTACCTAGAATGTAAGACTTGGATAAACATATGTAATATCATCCACCGATTGGTCTAACAAATCTTTAGTTATTATTGTCTTCTTTTATGGCTCTTCTCAAAACCTCCTTTCATGGAATGCATTTCATTCCCTATTTTTGTGAAAATTTTGAATGCCAAAAAAGCTAATTCTCTTCAATACATATATTTTAAGCCAAGCTTCCAAAAGATCTCAGTACACTAAAAATTAATGGTAGTTTTGTTTTTATTTTTCTTAAATAAACTGGTAGAAAGGGCATCTAAGACATATTACCTTTTATCTTTTATGGTGGAATCCAAAAAATTTATCCTTGAATATTTTAACACATCAAATGATAATCATGATTGAAAACATTTTTTGGTATAAAATTTGTCTACATACACTTTTTTTTAATCCCATGATTTATGCTTGAATCAACTCCACTTGGTTGAGTGAAGTGCTTGGTTGAATTCCTTTTTGGCCTAAGTAGTTGTAGGCATGAGTTAAGTTTTTTAATATGCCTTTCTCTAGGAATTTCATGCAATGAATGAATTTAGTATTTACTACTTCTCAAAAATTTCTAATTTATTTCTCTTTTGGTATCATGTATTGTAAATTGATTGCTTTACATTCAATGTCCACTATCTTGTTAGAATGTCATGTAATGATAGATGTTTTAGTTACCTATGTATTACAAGTTTAAAATATTTATATAACATGACTAATGTAAATTACTAATTCATTTTACATAATTGGAATTGGATTTCAATAAAAAATATCCCCTAGTTGTGCAAATTCAATATAACCAAAAGCATTTTTTTATCATTTACAAGAGTTGTACATTTGTGCAACAAATGTACCTTTTCCTAAATAAACTCATTTTTTAGGATATGAAATGTGGTAAGGTCATTGATATATCCAACCAATGAATTGAAGTAAGGGTTTTCTTGTTACAATGATTGTATATGCATAACTAAACTAAAATTATTATGTCCTTTTTCCATGTCATCCTCTATATAAAAATTGTTTGCGATGTGTTACATCATTCTTATACTCTATGTAGTAAAACCATCAACTACATCCCCTAAATTATCCACAAAAGCTCCAAGAAATGGAGGTGGTAGAGTTAGATCAAAATATTTTGTCACAATAAAACTTATGCACTCAATAGGTATTTTCTCATTGTGGCATGTGGAAGTGAGATTTATGGATTCCAAAGAATTAGCATTTGAACGTGGAACATTATGTATTATTCCTTTAGCAATGACCTTACCATTATTTATGAGAGCAACATAGTCTCCACATTGGAAATCCATTGATATATGATTTTCAACTTGGACTTTTACAAAAGCCATGAGAATATTTGTTAAATATAATATTTATAAAATTAGTCCAATTGATACTTATATGTAGGATATACATCTCTATTTATACCATAACACAATCATAGAGACATGTTAAAAATTAAAATTGTTAAAAAGGTAATGTATAACATAGTTTTTTAATGACACTATTTATGTTAATCCCAAAAAAAAATAGCTTTTAATATCATATATTGCATACTTCAATCCTTGTTTCATCCTAATTTCATTTTATCTCCTAGGAGATGCCTTTCAAACATGCATAAGAGTGAAATACCCACATAGAGAAAAATAGTTGATTAAATGAACATTCAACCATGTATTTTAATAGTATACAAAATGATATTGAGCAATGGAGGTTTTGACCAAAATCATGGAAAATGATTAGCAACTTATATTTTGGGATCTTGTATATCATTTGAACCTATATGGTGAACCTAAGAGTTTAAAGTTATCTCCTAGGAGATACCTTTAAAACATGCATAAGGGTACCCTTGAACATTTTACAAGGCCCTTCAGGATATCTTTGAAGCTAATACTAGGTGATAACTTGAAGGGCCTTGTAATACTTTCACGCATACCATTAGACATGTTTGAAATGTATATTCTAGAAGACACCTTCAAGGTATCCTTAAAGGTACTATAATGCCCTTCAAGGTATATCTTTTAAGGCACTACTAGGTGATACCTTAATACCTTCAAGAGTACCTTCAAGGTATCTCCTATGATATACCTATTAGACCCCCAACATGCCCCTTTCAAGGGCATTTACTTGAAGGCACTATTGGATGATACATGTTGGTATCAAGACCATCAAATAGGTTGCATGTTTGAAAGGAATCTCTAAGGAGATACCTTCAAGGTATTAATGTACGTAACATATCCCACTATCAGATTTATTTTGAATAGGGACCCACTGCACCTTGAAGAGAAATTAATTTTGATGTGAGAGTTGTTATTAACATTTGAATGCATGATTAACAAGATAAGTAATTCAAAGTTATAATTTATTGAGTAATACTATCTTGTTAATATGCACTTCTCCAATATTTATTGGAAATAATGTTTTTTTGGTTATCTCAGTATTCAATACTTTTATTTTTGGGCCAACCAATCAATGGTTGTCAAAAGTCTTATGTGTATGTAGGTTTTTGAAGTTGCATGGGATAGAATTCCCTAATCAGTCTTCAACATTTTAATTTTTCGAAACTTCCATACAAATTCATACTTCCAAGTTTTATTTCTTTTGAGATATCCATTTAACTAGTTTGTTGAAGTGTTTTTATTGCCTCATGCATGTTGTTATTAACTTGAATTTTTTAATCCATTTTGTCTAGATAATTTATAAGTCATTAAACTCTACCACATGGTGTTTACCCACTTTTCCATTGCCATTTAAACACATAAAATCCTAAAAGAATCCAAAGTGAGTGGATCATTGATATTTAGCCACATTTTTAGATGAAATTCACCTAGTGACTGATAAAGATAAACTTAATTTGTATGAAAGTTATAAGGAAGAAAAACAATGGTAGTTGTCCGCATGTCATGATCCCACTAGCCCATTGTTATCAAATCATTCTAAGAAGTCTTCAAATACTCTAAGGTAGAAAGTTTTATGATGATCCAAGGTAAGTGGATTACTTGGATTATGCCATGTATTACAATCCCACTATCCTAGGGAAATAAATTGAAGATAAAAAAGAAAAGGCCCTAGCAAAATTGGAGTAGAATTTTTTTGCCATGTGTCCTCAAAATGACACATCAATATGGTAATAGTAGTATGAAACTTTCAAAAGGATGAAAATATGTAAAAATGTAAATTAATGATGACATAATTATTGTAGGTAGAGGGAGGAGAAGCCACATGGTAACAAGGCTCACAAAAGCTGACACTTCATTGGCTAGATTCAAAATATGAAATAAGTAAAGTGCAAAAAGGCAAAGGGATATTGTAATAATTAATTATAATGAATTAGACAAGTAAATTAATTAAATTTAGTAGGGTTTGTGAATCTAAAAGGTAGTATATGTGATCCTCCAATTCAATCACAATTAAACTATCATTGAGTTAGTTATTACCCATCAAATTTGAGCTCTATTACGATTAAGATGATTTTTTTTACAATTTTAGATAACCAAAACTTGAGTGAAAAAATAATATCCTCTAATTAACATGTTTCACCTATTCCCTTTGCATATTCCATTATAGGTTCAAGGCTATACATTGATATAAGGTTTGATGAGGTTGCCCTCATTAATGATAGCAATCACTATTTCACAATATGGGAAGAAGTTAAAGCAACATAACCATGTGGTTCTATACAAAAACTTTCTACCTTCACATGAAAATATGTACATGACTTGGTAGTAATAAATACCATGGCCCTATATGATATAGCATCAAAACATGAGGTAATTCCCTGAATTGACTTAATTTATGATCTATTTGTAAATGGCCCATTTTCTAACAAGTTTCTATACTTTTAACATAATGCACCAGTATCTTATGTTAGTGGACAAGATTTTGATAAGTACTAATAATTTTATGCCCCAAAAATATGTTACAATCAATCCATTGTGAACCAGTGGATGTCTTCAAACAATGTAACTAATAAGTTATAAGAGTGGGAATGTGACCCAACCACCTTCACTATTAGGGGAGCCATCTTTGCTATCCCAATTACCACATTTAATCTTAGAATTAGGATTATCATGGCATTATTGAATATAATTATGTCTTCCTAATCATAACCCATGTTAACAAGGTTTAGATTCCATTGTTGGACACCATCCTCACCTCCACCAAGATCTTTTCCATAGGGGAAATCATTAGTGATAACCTATCTCACCCAATTAGTATCTTAGACAATAGGCTAGATGGTAAATTTTATATGATGGCTTATCTGGTAGATGTAATAACTAGGAAAATCTAGTCATCCTTTGAATAAACTTGAGAACCATCTTTTGAGTATCCCAAGAACATAATTTGTGATGAGTTTAACATTCTTCACATCCATAGGTTTAAAAAAAATGACTAGGATGATAGACACTTTCTAACCTATGGTGTACTATTCCATTAATGAAAAGGATATGCCTAAAGTGTTTGATCATATCATAAGAACTGTTGAGAATATTGGTAACATTTAGATTTACCTAGATTGTACAATCATTAGGATATAAGACACTAGATCCCTTCCCATGTATCATCCTTGATTGGTCATAGATAAGGTGGTAGAGTAAGAGATTGAAACTCAATTAGTGGATTCTGTGGATGTCACCTTAAGGAGGGATAAGTAAGGGGAAGTACACCCAAATCAACTCAACATTGATGAAATCCATTACTCTAGATGGGAACACTTTCAACCAGTGGGTAGAATAAGAACTTTTTATGACTTCAAAGGGGCATTGTAGAGACCATGGGATCTAAAGAAAAGGGTTAGGAACCACTTGGATAGAGTCAGAACCAGGGTGCATATTAACTATGGACATGTTTCATATATAAATAACATAATATTCATGGATTATTTGAAAAAAATGTAGGTTCATAAGAGGATGAACAAAGATAATAGGTATCTAGTGGTGACTAGGCATATACAATATAACAAGGAGACCATCAAAGAAGATGCCAATATAATTGAAAAAGAACATTGGATCTCTAAACCTCTATCACACACCAAGATACAAGAAAATTATAGTTCATCTAGGCAACCACATTTGGAGGAAAGATAGAGAGTCATCTAGGCCCCTCTTCAATAACCCATCCTAGTGGTTATAATTATGGCAACCACTCTAGTTTCCATTCTTCCTTAGTCAACTGCTACTTCAAAAGGTTCCTAAAGTAATTATTAATTAATTGGACAATTTTCCATGTTTCCATTTACTCCACTCACTATGGAATATCAATTAAGCCTTCCATATTTATTTTCACCTATCACTAGTTTGATTACACCTTCATCCCTAGTTCAAACTAGTTTTCTTCCACCTCCATCCCCCAATTCACCCCAATAACCACTAATGCTCTCACTTATTCACCACTTCCATCTCAATATCCTTATCCTATTCCCACTATACCCACTACCCCTCCTTAATGTGCACCCATGAGGTCAACCCCTAAGGCACAAATAGAAGAATAGTTAAGCATTGGGAAAGGTTCTAAAGAAGTAGAACCTATAGAATTGTTGGATAGTGATGAATAAATTAAGAAGTTAATAGAAAGAGAATGTTATACTAAAGAAGAATAGGAGGATAAAACTAAATCATACTTGTTAAAAACTATTAGTGAGACCAATGAAAGTGACCCTAATGATGACTGATTATTATAAAAGGAAGCTTAATCGGGAGATACCGATATCCTAAGGAATAGTTCATTTTCAACTAAACTACTATAGAATTCAAAAGGGAATAATGAGGATGAGGAAATTTATAGGCATTCACCTCACACATAGGGATAATCATTTAGCATACCTTCAGACCCAACATCATATATCACAATAATATTATTTTTAGTATTAACTACCCCAACTATTTATACACAAGGGATAAGTATTCAAGCCCCTCATTTCCCATCCATTATTACAACCACTATTATTCTAGATAGTACTATGGCAATGTTTTCCACTATTATAGGATCTAAGAATGATAAAATGGATAAGCTACCAATTTAGAAAACCTTAGTCACAACCTCTATGACCAAAGTATTAGTTCCCCACAACTCACCCTCCATAAACACTTCTATGGTTAGTTATGAGTCTATGACTATTTATTTGTAAGAGTTATCCAAAATACCTTCTATTTATTTATTATTTACTTCCTAAAACACTCGAGCCTCTGGAATTAATGAGCAAGTAAATTTTGAGATTTTGGTTTCATATACTACTTTTTATTCCTTGAATGCCCTTACCCATCCATCTACTTAATTAGGCCTACTAATTAACCATGCAACCCAAACAAAGTTTGTTGCCATTACATCAGTAAAAAGGTTGGATGAAGGAAATATAGTAATTGATACAATAACCCCTAAAAGGTAAATATATGGAAAAATACTATTTCCCCATTTCCTCAAATGGAAACCTCTTATCCTATTTATATGCTTCCTCAAATACAATCTCCATCTTCTACTCCTCTTGAGTAGCCATAGCCTAGAACACGACTAATCACCTTGAATGTCCCTAAATGGATTCAAAAGATGTAGTGGGTAATAGAGGGAACACGTGATTTGGTTATGGTGGATCAACCCATATTCAAGTTCCATTTCTATAAATAAACCAAGACTATGAGGAAGATCAAGAAAAAAATAGTGATAGCTTAAGGGCAAAAGATATAATTAGAGTAGAAGGAGGATGTGTTATCTATAACTAAAAGGAAAAAAGTAATCCACTTTGAATTGGGCCATTAGACATAATATACTTACTTTTTATTGGATTCATTGGGGGATTGATAAAGTAAATGTCTAGAGGTTATGACTAGGTCATGGGGACTCTATAAGGGATAAATACCATACTACCTCTAAGGCAACTCGTTGATAATGTTTAGGGAGTAATTCAAAAGTTGTATGATGTTATCCATCTAATAAAAAGGGCTAAGAGAGAGTTTTAATACAAGTGGGGATATGTGGTTCCCCTTACTAACAAAATGAAGAAAATGGAGGCAAAACTTCATTTATTAAGCCAAGCATCCATGAATAATGCATACAATCATATAAATTTAATAACTACTCATGATGTAGTATGGGCCAAAAATTATGTAGTTATGAGAAGAGATGAATTAATAAAGTGGCATGAAGAGATGAAAAATTTGGTCTTACAACTCATTGGCTATGAGGTGCAAGACATTTACATTTTTGGAGAGTTAAGGATCCAAAATGTGATTAATCAGCAAGGAGAAAAGATTGTTAAAGACATTTGAGGATCTACTTCAAATTTCAAAAAAAAAATTACAAAATAGACATCAAAGGCATAATATATAAAATGCAAGATGACTTATTGTAATTGGTGAACTTTTTTAGAGTTAATGTCCTTAATATAGAGAATCTCTATGTAGATCTCAATGCCATGTTTAATATGCAAATAAATTTAATGGATAAGCTCCCCCATCTCTTCAAGAGATCCTTATTAGACTTTGATGTAATATAAGTTAATTTTCAAGTGAGCCATGCCCTTTACTTGAAAATTTAGGAAAGCATGTAGGCTTCTCAAGCCACTTTTCCTCCACCAACCACCACAATAACACTTGTGACTTTGTCACTAGACTTTCCATTACAAAAACTTTAGCAATAATAACTATTAGCATGCTGATGTCATTGAATGTAACTACTTCCTCATAGCCAAATTATTTTTTCATATTATATTGAACATTGTAACTAAAATTTTGTTATGACAATCTTATCTCCTATGGGATGTTAACAACATATTTGATCCGTACATGTCATATATATCTCTTTGTAAGATATTTTAAATGATGTAAACTTTGAAAATGCCTTGTGTGATGAGGCATCCCCATCCATAGCTATAAATAGATGTAACCTCCACATTCCAAAGGGAAGAAATTTTTTATTATTAAATATAGATATATTTTAGTTATTATAAAAATATATTTTGCATTACTCATTCTCTCTCTTTAATCTTTGTGTTAAAGTGTTTATATATTTTTATCTAACCAGTAGCTTAGTTTCTTGATATTTTTAATATTAATTTTAAGTAGTTTTTTATCAATAATTAATGTTATATTAAATAAAATTATGTAGTAGTAGTTTTAGGTTAATAGGCCTTGTTTTTTTTTATGTTGATAGATCATTTTCCTCTTGTTTGACTGCAATATGCTTGATCCCCACATAAGACCAATTAATGAGATAAGAAAAGCTATTAATATAAATATCATAAGACCATTTGAATTTCAACCCACCCAAATCCAAATGAGTATACAATCTATAAATATCATTAAAAAATCAATATTAACTACATCAATGAAATCTTCTCATGTTCCACTATCATTTTCCTCCTGTCTGACTTTAATCTACTCGATCCTATATTAGCCAATAAATCAGCCTCTAGATTGGCCTCCTTATAATAACATGAACACTTATAGTTTTATATTATAGATAAATCATCCCAAACTTTCTCAAGGTTATTATTCAAAATCTAAGATTTACCCTTTTTTTTAGATAAGGCTTGAATGACAACTTTAAAAATCTCTTTCAATTTTTCAACTTAGGTACACCACATCCAAGCGCAAGATTTTATCCCACCATTAGGGATTGGGATTCATCCTAATTTTTGGTCCCATATAACATATTTATATAATTATAGACCCACTACAATCCCTAATCACACACTATTCTGGAGGCCCCTAGGTTACCTAAATAAGCACTATAAAAATTGAGTTTGAACCACACTAGGTGTGGATTTTGCTAAGTAATACTAGCCCTAATTTTCCTATTTCAATTTTAATTTCCTATTATCACCATATAATACACCCTTTGGAGGTTTTTCAATCCTAATATAATATTTTTAAAACATTGGATTACTTCTAGGTATGTGGTTTTACCTCTAGGAGAAGTTAACATTTAGGTTTTAGGGCTAGCTCCCTAAATTTGTATTGAAGTGCTTGTCACTTATACTACTAATTAATTATGGGAAAAGGGATAAAATTATGCATAAAATATAAATAATATAAGGGGGGGATATACCATGAATATATACACTATGATATCATACTTCTCTCATTAAGAATAAGAGCTACAAACTAGTCTCAAATTCTCAAGGTGTTCTAACATAAGTGTTCCAATATAGAGGTGATATGCATGAGACTACTCAAGGTAAGTTGAATAGAGATTATGTTGATAGATATAAGGATAATTAAACACTTTAAGGTATCATAACACACTAGATACACTCTATATGACCTATTATAATGAGAACTTCTTGTGTAAGACATGAAAGGATAAAGAAAAGCAAGGATATAATCATAAGACTCAACCATTCATAACTTTTCACACTCAAACAAGATGTTTTTAACTCAAAAATAGATTTATTTTATTTATCAAATTCAAAATATGACATCAAACTAGAAAGGCTTAACCATACTAGGTGTGGTATTAGTATATAATAGCCAAAATGGCTACTACTTATAGAATTAGAGAGAGAGGTGAGAAGAAAGAAGTCCAAGAGTCACTAAAACATGTTTCATGTACATAAAATGAGTTAAAAATGTAGGAGAGAGAAATATTAAATGGAACATGCAATTTATATTTGGAAAAATGTCCTATAAACATGAAACTCCTAAAATGTGATGTAGAACTATTCAATTGCTTGCTCAAAAAATTGCCTTCATCATCTAGTCTTTTTGGAACATCCTAAATTATACTAAGGACATATTTGATGATTGATGTAAGGGGGAAGTTTTTTATACATGATATATCATAATTTTTTTTCATCCCTAATGATCAATATTCTTTTGGATATTAGTTATCACTAACTGTAGTCATAATAACTCTTCTTTCACTCACCCTTCACACTTGGCACCAAAGTTGGTATTCTATTTTCCAATATGATCTATAAATAGGAGTGTATGACACCTTTTTGGACCCCTCTTTGCCTTATATTCCTTTTTTATACCTCAAAATGTCTTCCACTTAGAATTTTCACCTTCTCACTTACTTCTTCACTATGCCAATTTTGATTGGCTAAGATGAAGGCACTTAAAGAGGCACTTGTGAAATTATATGAAACATGAAATTAATATGGAGAGTTATTTTAAGTCCCAATATCTCTCCCAAATTTTATTCATACTTTTAAACCCATACATACCTACATAATACCTAAAATATTCAAGAAAATATATTTTCCACCATGTTCGTATAGGTAGGGCACAACTCAATTTGATGGTGAGGAGACCTAGAGAGTCCTCCATAACCTCAAATCATCTCCCAAGCCATTATAGTTCATCTAGATTCCCCTTATCCTTCATTTTCCTAATCTGGTCACTACCAAGGGTTTTATAGGGTTTAGAGTAATTTTTCCCTCTAAAGATTATTCATATAGCTTTGACATTAGATTTAAAAATAAATTCCACAAAAATATTTTTAGGGCCTCCTTCATCATTCTCCAATTCCTTGGACTCCCATGCAAAGTGTCCAAGTAGATGTGAGCTCTCAAAGTTGCCCTCTTGAGCTTTCTTCTTCATTATGTGTAGGTTATTATGGTCTTAAGATAAAAAGTGGATTCCCTATGATTTATTTTTCATGAAATAATTTTAAAATACGTTATATCTCCCTACCAATATGTTACAATGCTTTGTAATGTCTATCTATTTCTACAAATGAAATTGACCCCTTCCTGGGCTTTAGATCTTGTTGAGACCTAATAGGTCTATTTACTCCCATGTGGGTTTGGACCATCTTGACATGTTTTAGTCACCTATTAATAGTTTTTAAAGTTTTTAATGTTTTTATAGGTCTATAATATCTCATTATATCTTCTTGTGAGGTTTACATATCTTCTAGATCACCTTGTCATCTCATTTCCTCGAAACCTACAGGTTTGCACTCATGTGGAGTGCTCTCTATCTTAGACAAAAGAGAGGGTATATCCACTATAACATAATAAAATTAACATATTATGGGTTTAACCAAGTTAATATGATGTTATTTAAAAAATTTCGTGGCTTGATCATGTCTCTATCATCTCTAAATGTTCAAAAATCTAAGACAAACTTTTGAGAAAGATGACCGTGTGCAAGGTTTTCCCATGGACTGTAGGTTGCTTATATGGGAACCCTTACATACATTATTTAATTGTTAGGATGAGGATATTAAGGCCATTACAACCATTATTAATGTTTTCCATACCTATTTACCACCTAAACCTTGAAAAACACTTCACACATACCTTACTCTTGTCTAAATATAAGTGTTGACTATGTGTGGCTATATTTTCTTGCTCAAAAGGTGACACTTATAGGCTATAACTTTTCCCTAGACATTTTATAATTTTTAAAAGAATTTTTTTAGGTTATATATTCTCATATAATAATAATTATTTTTCATACCATGCTTTGCGTGAGGCCAACTTCAAGATTGGTCATAGGTGTTGATTGTGTTTCTTACTTAGAAGGTGACCCCTATATGTTCCCACTGCATGACTGGAACTTGAACACAATGTATAATATATTATTTGAGAATTAAAATTACTTATTAAAATTCATTTATACTTGTTTTAATTGTATTTATGCTAGGATATACTAAAAACCACTTTTTTTAATCTTGTTGTCATGCTATAGTCAGCTACAATTGACTATTTTAGAGTAAAATGGGGTCCTATAGGTGTGTCTGAACCTATAAAACCTATGATTAATAAATTTAGGTCCCTTTATAAGTATTTGGAATAATATATCAATGGAAATCTATATTTTTTTAGGCCTATTTTCTATAGGTTCACAACATGGGCTTTGTGAACACTTACAGTCAGGCTGTAGGTAAGCTTTGCTAGGGTAATATAAACCTATATATGAATATAAAACCATTAACTTATAATTAATCTCTCTTAAAAGTCATTAGGGTTCCATTTCACACTTTTATAATCATTAACATAGGGAGGTTCTCTTACATTTCTATCTCAAGGGTGTAGGGTCATTTGAAGTTTTAATCTTGTAGAAGACACTAAAAACATGCAGTGAACAAATACCAAGAATGGAGGCCTTCAAAAACTATGTTCCTTTAATCAAACACAAAATATATTTTTCATTATTCTTACCCTATATGAAGGATAAAATACGGATGCCTTAAAATTCACTTAGAATTGATGATACAATGCTATATGGCATCAACAAAAGTGTTTAGGCCTCTATTTTGATGTTTTAAGAAATTCAAATTCCTTCACTTGGGGTGACCTTTCAAGACCACCTACCAGTATAATAATTCAAACATGATTTTCATGATTTCATCCAACTCCACAAGAATCACTAAGGTTTCAAATCATGTCAAATCTCCTTTATGAAGCATCTTAGATCTCTCTGGTATCTTTTCAATACACACATAATAGTATATAAGGTAGTGAAGGTGGAATGTGGAATGTGAATATGATGTATGATTCCTTAACTATCTCCAAACATTCATATACATCCTTAAGCTGATCTTAAAAATATTGAGGGACATTCTATCAAGTCATATGCCCTATCTTAACTTGGTTATCTCTACCAATGTCACCCATAGGTGGACATTTCAATATATAGGGTAGTGGGGTTGAGATTAATAATTTACATGGTATAAAGGCCTAAAACTAGTTCCCAACTTTCTCAAAGATGTTCAAATGAATTATTACAACCTTGAAATGCTTCAAACAAGTTTTAACACCCATCTCAATGTGATATCCTTTTACAGGCACCTGTAGATGAACACTAATGGTGTTTGACTATGTTGGAGGTTTGCATTAAATATCAAAACTCTTCCTATGTCATTTTAAAGTTTTTATTATTATCAAATAAGGTGTACCACTCCTTTAAACACTTAAAGACATCTCCATAACCATGATGAAAGCTCAAACCACCATGATTGTAGATTGAAACTTGTAGAAAACTGACTATGAATCACATTTGGATTGCAAAATTCATTATGTTATCTTGTGATATTTTAATTTTAAGGGGAGGGGATTAATAATACATTTAAAACATTATTAACCACACCTCACACTCATTTGAAACCACTACAGAGAAATAAACCTTTTATAAGTGTTGAAAACTGACTGTAAGTCCACTAGCATACATTAACCTACAACTTGAACTATTTGATCCATAAAATCTCTTCCAATAATTAAAATAAACGTGGAAAAAATGAGAGAAGGAAGTAAACATCCTTTTGTATCAAATTCATTAGTGGAGTTATATAGACTAGCTCAAATAAGAATAAAACATGTAGGGTGTAGGGATTCGCAAGCAAAACTAGACAATCAACTTATTAGGAATGGTTAATAGAGTATAGGAAACCATTAATCCAAATTAAAACATGAATATAAAGCTACCTAAGTTTAATACCACCACTAAGATCATTTTAATTGGAAGTCTTCCTACTGGTCGTACCAAGAAGAAACCTACTGATTAGTTATGCCTACTTGGTGGAGTGATGGAGAGATAGAATAGTTTTAGTCCATTTTGGCACTTCCAAAGTATATAAAGAATTTAAATGTATTTAGGGAAGATTAAGGGTCACTGAATAATCCTCTCCCATGTGCCACTCTCTCCCATAGGCCAGACAACCTTCAAAAAACCTTTTTATTTATTTTCTTGATTTTTAATTAGTAAGCTACAAGTTTCAATTAATCTTAACATTCTTGAAAATTAATTTGAAACATTGGATGTTGGAAGAGATATTATAAAACTTGGGCATCCTTGAAAACCATATCAATTCATTTATGACCAATTTATTCCCCTTAAATGATATAAAATGACATGAGGACTAATATGGATTATGACCAAGGCTAGAAGCACATTAAATCACATAAAATGAACCATGACACTCCCTATGACATTATAATAGACCCCTATATCAAGTTTTAGACTATAGGTGGTTGACTCATTTTGAATTGTGGTGAAAATGATCAACATTCTTGGTGATTTCCCAAGGGTGGTATACTTTCTATGCTAAGACCAGTAGCCTAATATTGTCCATTTGGATATGGAGTCCCTATATACCAATTTGACATAAAATTTTCCTTTAACAACACATTAAACACAAGGAAAATACACACAAAATAAGACACACCCAAAGAAACACACGTGTGTTCAACTAGAACAATTATGGAACACAACACACAACTGAAACAAAACTCACATGTTACCTAATATTTACAAGACTAACCTTAGTTTACTCAATATAAAGGCTTTAAATGTATCCCATTCATATGGATAGGTATATCCTCTCCATTCATATTTTTTAATTGGAAAGAGTTTATTTATTTTCACTTGATGATGACATATGGTCCACTCCATAAAGCGGAAAATTGTATATGTCTCCCTAGTTTTACTTTCTCTTCATCCCATTTAAATACTATGTCACCTTCTTGGAATGTTCTTAGAGTTTCCTTATTATCAAAATACATATTCATTAGTATTTGGTGATGTTCCCTATCTTAATGATCCTTTTCTCTAGTCCCTTTTAATTCCATTAATTCTATTAACCTCAGATCCATTAGAGTGTTATCAAGCAACTCTAGTTGATGTGCTAACTCCAAGACAGGTAGCTCTTTGGATATAGATAGCCTAGCCTCCCTTCCATAGATAATAACAAAAAGAGAATTCCCTATTTACCTCTTGGGAGTTAATTTAGTGTGTCAATCCCTTTGATTATCCTTCAAAATTTTCAAGATGATTTTGATTAGATTATTGTTAGTGTATTCAACCAACCCATCACCTTAAGGGTAATAGTTGGATGAAGTAATATATTATATGTCATTACTATTTGCCCAATCAACTATCCTAATACCCATGAAATCAAGTGCATTATATGAAATGATATTTTAAGGAGTGCTAAACCTTATTATGATACTTTCATAGAACTCTAAGATAGAATTTACATGATCTTCTTTCAATGCCACTACCTCAACCCAACTTGTGAAGTATTCAGTTGTTATGAGTATCCATTTATGACCAGCCCTTGATGGGGGTTTTATCATGCCAATGCAATCAATAATCCATTGCATGAAAGCTTGATCTACTTGGATAGGCCTCAAAGGGAGAGTTACAAGTTTCTATTTTCCTAAAAACAATCACATTGTACACACCTTCTTACCCAAGCATAACAGTCCTTGAAGAAACTAGGCCATTAATATCTTACCCTCATGATCTTGGTAGCTATTGCTCTTAAGGAGAAATGACCTATTACTATTCCATCATGGAAGTTCTCAAGTAACATTCCAAACTAATCATTATTAATGCATCTCAATAACACACCATTAGTGTCTCTTCTAAAAATCACACCATCTACAAGGTAAAAAGGAATATCTTTCAATCTAAAATATCTCATTTGTGATATATTCATATTATTATGATACTCATGAATTTAAAGAAATCTAATAACATCTTGTATCCAATTTTATAGAGGTAAGGAACTAGCTGGTTGGGAGCAATCATAATTGACTAAAAATTCTTCTTTTGACTCATGGAGACTTGAATCTAGATGTTCACAAAGGCCTTTACCCCTTATCAACTTTGTCATTTTGATATCAACATCATATTACATTACCTTAGTAATCCACCCTGCCCTTTTTTCACTAAGGTCTTTACTCAAGAGAAACTCTTTGGTACTAGGATGAGAGAACATAACATGAATCCTATTATTTGAAACCATATTCCTAAACTTTATTAGTATTCTTACAATATCAAGGACTTGCTTCTCCATAAAAGTGTACTTGACTTCATAACACCTTCATCATTCTTTTGTATTTACATAGTTGAGATAGTATCAAGGTTAAAAAATGAATACAACATGAAGTCTTTGGCAAAATTGGAGTTTAAAAGAGTAGAAGCTTGTGCAATTTATTTCTTAATGGCCTCAAAACTAATATTACCTTCTTTAGTCTAGGAAAATACTTGGTTTTTCTTGAGCATGGCTATGATAGGTTTCACCAAAGATGCAAAACTAGGTATGAACCTCCTTAAAAAAATTATCTTACCTAAGAAAATTTGAAGACCTTTCTTATTCAAGGGAAATGATAGGATTATAATAGCCTCTATCCTTTTAGGATCAATAGTCAAACCATATTTATAAATAATATATCCTAATATTTTATCTTCATGGACAACAAAGTGAATTTTTTGGGGTTGAGGGATAGTCCATACTACCTACATATTTAAAATAGTTACCTTAAGTGTTTCATATGTTCATTAGAATCTTTAGAGAACACTATTATATCATATAGATAAACCAACAACATTTCATTGATTAAACCTTTGAAGGCCATGTCCATTGCTATTTTAAAGGTGGCACCCACATTTGACCAAAAAAGGGGAATATTCTTATAAGAAAAAGTACCCAATTTTGTAGTGAATTACATCTTAAACTAATCATCCTCATTCACTAGAATTTAATCATAACCAGAATATCCATCTAAGAGAGAAAAACATTAAGAACCTAAAATAATTTTCAAAATCTATTCCATTGAGGGTAAAGGATAGTGATCTTTGAGTGACACCCTATTAAGATCTCTAAATTCCACACAAACTATTATCTCCCCATTATTATTTCTATCAGGAAAATTTTTAGCTCCCCATGTTGAATGCTTGATAGGAAAGATTATTTTAGATTCAATGAGTTTGGTAAGCTCTAACCTCATGAGTTATTCAACTTTGGGGTTGATGGGCCTTTATTTTTGCCTAACTAGTTTACATCTAGGTTTTAATTTAGTGTTATGGTGTGCTAGAATATGATCAAATAATTTTAGGTCCTTATACTCCCAAGCAAAGATGTCATGAAACTCTCTACACAGATCAATGAATGCTTGTTTCTCTAATGTAGAACATAACTTGCATAGTTTAAGGAGTTTATCTTTGAAGATCAAGAATATTTCATAGTATTCATATTTTGTATACATAATCACCTTTTACTTCTTCCTTTGATCATCATAATTAAAGATAAATTTTAAGGTCACCAAGCCCTTAGGTATCTTGTTTATTCTTAGCTACACAATCTGATCATCAAATTGTTCTTAGAGTCTCTTTTTATTTCTCGAGGAAAACTCAACCTCATTTTTCAATAAGTATGTAATGTGTTTATCACTATAAAAAACATTCCAAGACACCTAATTATCAGGTATGGAAGGTTTGACAATGATCTTAATGTGAGATTACTTTCCCCACTTTTTAATGGTAGTTGGTGTATCAAATTGTGCTCCTATGACAACTAGTCTGTCATCATGATTATTCTTCTCCCTTGGAATTGATTATATGTTGAATGAATTGAGTCTTCAATAAAAATCAATACCCTATGATTATATGAATTGATAAAGGGGTTATTTTAAGTAATCACATTCCTAAATTTATGCACAACCAATTCACTATCTCTATATACTTGTAAATTCTTGATTCCTTTTCTCCTTGCCCATTGAAGGCCATGAATCAAACCTTCCTACTCAACCACATTGCAAGTGTAACTAAAATGGAGCCTATATAAAACATATTAATATTGTTTAGATGGGGAGACCAACATTACACTCTCTCTTGCACCAATTTTATTTCTTGAACCATCAAAAAACATTTTCCATATCTCATCATCCTCACCTTCTTCCTTGGTAAGTAGAGGTGTTGGTATTCCTTCTTCATGTAGACAATATACTTCTAAATCAGTTTCATCCATGAAAGAATATGGATAATTATCATATGTGTTAGAACCATATTTATCAAGAAATAAATTAGAAATGCCTTGCTTGGAAGAAGTACCATCATCCACAATATAATCCTTTTCCTCATTGATTACATTATTCAAATTTGAACTTGTTTCAACATAAGGATCAATATGAAAATTTGTAAGTGGTTGAGTTATTATTATTACATTTGATCCATATATTATCTTAAAGGATAAAAAGGAACAATAAACTAAGAGATATCCCCTTATCTTACTTGTAAAATCTCTTGAAAGTAAGATTGTAAAATGAGCAAGAAGGTCTACAACAACATCTTGAAGAATAGGAAAACTAGGACAATCATGTAGGAAAACCTTCAATTTATTGATAAACCCTATTGTCTTAGAAGGTATACCATATAATTGAATCACTCCTTTGATACGGGGTTCATATTTTAGGCCCAAATTATCAGTTACAACCTTGGGATTGACTAATGTAGAAGCACCACTATTAATTATGCAATTATAGACTAGTTTATCACCCACTATGAGAGTGAGGAAGAAAGGTGGAGGATTATCAGCTTTGGTAGATGGTTTAATAATGGTGTTAGGGGAATTTTTAAGAGAAAGATGAACATGAACTTGAATTTAAGGGGAAAGACTATTAGGGATAGTGGATAGCTATTTTTGGAGGATCTCTTTATAGCCAGGCATATGAAGGACATCCCAAAGGGAAATGGATGTCTTGGTATTATTTAATGAGTCTATAATATTTTAAGTATAATTACCTAATTTTTATTGGGCCCTTGAAGTAAATGAAGTTATTTAAACTTGAGGAGTTGAAGTGCTTTGAATATTCCTTCCAACATTCTAATTTGGAGGATGTGTATGATTATTTGGGACTGCCATGCTTATATCCATGCCTTGTTACCTTGTAGGAGGATTGGATGAACTTGTAGGAACATTATCATCACAAAATAAAGCATTTATCTTGGACCTAGTGTTGTTTGTAATAGAATTTACTTGATTGAGCACAAAATTATCCTTAACTAGGAAGTTTGTGAAGATCTCTCCTTGAGGCTATCCACCTTCACTTATTTGTATCATGACTTCATCTTCAGCTAATATAAGCAGAGTGACTCCTCCTTGATCCACTAGAGATTTCTCTCGACCCTCATTGACATCCATGGATTGGAATTATTGTAAAATTTCACCTTAAACCAAGTTACTATGCATCGGTACTATTACTCTTGTATTGGAGGTTGAAGTAGGATTATATGCATTAACAGGCCTATTGAAATTAGGTTTCCCTTGACCTCTCCCTTGCCCATATTGCTAACATTATTATTTTTTGTATGGATAATGATTTTGATAGGGACATTTTTGCTTATTGGCTTGCCTAGTTTGAGCCTCTAAGGATAGGAATCTTTCTTTCCAATCAACATCATCTTCTACCTTCTTAGGAGCAATCTTAGGCTTGGTGTTAGCATTAGGAACTTGGGACACATTTGGAGTATTATAAGGAGTATTGGGAATTAGAGGCATAGACACCTTAGGATGAAATTTTATTACTTGAATGAGACCATTCTCATCTTTAATGGTAAGTTCATATGCTTTGGGAAGAGTGAAACTAGCCATGGATTAAAGCATAATAGCAATATTAGAACCAATGCCTCTCAAGTATGTAGCGAATACAAAACTAGTAAGTGGTCTCATGGGAGGAGGTAATCTATACCAATTATTTTGAAACCTCTCATTTAATTCATGCATTATTTCCTTAGGATCTCTCTTGGTCACATTGAGCTAATGTATGAGAGAATCATGGTCACTTTCATCCTCTAACCTTGAAGTCAATAATACTCCAAAGTCATCCCATAATGTGATGCATCCAATAGGAAAAGTGGAGATATCTCTGATGTGTTCACTATGTGTAACATGAATCTCACCATTGTGGGCACATTATTTGTGTAATTAGGAAGAATGTCATCATAGGCCTAAAGGTGAAATGGATTTTTAGTATTAAAAGGAAGAAATAAATGTTGCCTAGCCATGTTTTCTTCAAGATATTTAATGTCTTCGCTTTATTAGCTAGAAAATTATTTTTGCTCTTTAAAAGGTAGATTAGGATGAGGGTATTAAACTTCAAGAGGAAGTTTAGGATGAATAGGTGGATTGATAGGATTGATAACTCTACTAGATGATGACCTAGTAAGTACCTTGAAGTATGAGAGTAAATTTATGATAAAATAATGGAATTGAACTATATTTTTCCTTAAATGGAATTTTTAAATGTTATTGTAGCACACTAATTTGTAGCTGATGTTGTCAAGACCAACATTCACCTTGACAAGTTATCTTGAGGAAAATGAGTCCCACTGGGCATGCCAAACCCAATATCACCAAATATTACATCATATAAGAGGTTTTTCAACTCTACGCTAAGATTTGGAAAACATTGGACTACTTCTAGGTATGTGGGTTTACCTATAGGATAAGTAAACCTATAGGTTTATGGGCTAGCTCCTTGAATTTGTCTTAAAGTGCTTGTCACTTATACTATTGATTGCTTGTGGGAAAATAAATATAAGTATGAATAAAATAAGTCCAATCTAAGGGGGTGATACATCATGAAGATATCAACTATGCTATTATACTTCTCTGACTAATAACAAGAGCTACAAACTAGTATCAAATTCCTAAGTGTTCTAACATAAATGTTTTAGTATAGAGGTGATATGCATGAAACCACTCAAGGTAAGTAGACCAGAGATCATATTGTTGAATATAATGACACTTTCACACTTTAAGGGAGTCTAACATACTAGATATACTCTATATGACCTATTAAAATGAGAACTTCTTGCATAAGACATGGAAGGATAAGGAAAAGGAAGCACATAATCACAAGACTCAACTATTCATAACTTTGTAGGCTATTTAAAGGCAAAATATGACATCAAAATAGCAGGATTTTAACATACCAGGTGTGGTATTAGTCTACAAGAGCCAAAATGGCTACTACTTATAGAATTGGAGAGAGTGGTGAGAAGAAAGAAGTCCAAGAGTAACTAGAACATTTGTCATGTTGAGATAAAGAGTTACACATGTTGGAGAGAGGAATATGAAATATACCATGAAATGTATATTTGGAAAAATTTCCCACAAAATATGAAACTTTTTAAATGTGGCATAGAACTCTTTAATTGCTTGTTCAAAAAATTTCCTTCATCATGTGGCCTTTTTGGAACGTCCCAAAGTATATTAGGGATAGTTGTGATGATTTCACTAAGAGGGAAGGGTTTTATAAATTATCCAACATGAAATGGTTCAATCCATAATCATCATTATTATTTTGGAGATGATTTATCACTACGTGTAGTTAAAATAACTCTTCTTTCACTCATGCTTCACACTTGGTACCAAAATTAGACTTTAGTTTTCCATTATGATCCATAAAAAGGAGTGTATGACATTTTTTAGGACCCCTCATGGCCTTATATTCCTTAGGCAAACCTTAAAATTCATTCCAATTAGAAATTTAATCGTATCACTTATTTGTTCACTATGCCATTTTTGATTGGCTGAGATGAAGGCACTTATAGAGGCACTTTTGAGATTAGATAAAGCATGAAATGAACATGGTGAGTTAGTTTAAGTCCAAATATCCCTCCCAAAGTTGATTTTATCCTTTGAAACCCCTCCATACCTACATAATACCAAAAATAGGTCAATAAAAGACATTTTTTACCATGTTCATACAAATAGGGTATAACTCAAGTTGAGGGGGAGGAGCCCTAGAGAGTCCTCTACACCCTCAAAACATCTTCGATTCTATTTTATTTCATCTAGATTCCCCTTCTCCTTCATTTTCCAAATCATGTCTCTACCAAGGATTTTAGAGGGTTTAGAGTAATTTTGACCTCTAAAGATTGTTCATAAAGATATAACATTGGATTTGAAAAAAAAAATATCAAAAAAAATGTTTAGGGCCTCTTTCATCATTCCCTAACTCCTCAGACTCCCATTCAAAATGTCCAAGTAAGTGTGAGCTCTTAAAGTTTCCCTCTCAACCTTTCTTCTTCATTTTGTGTAGGTTGTGATGGTTTTATGCCAAAACATGGCTTCTTTATGGTTTATTTTTCATGCCAATAGTTATATCACACCTTATATCTATCTACCAATATGTTCTAATGCTTTGGAATGTCTATCTAGTGCTATAAATGAAATTGACCCCTTCTTGGGCTTTAGATCTAGTTGAGACCTAATAGGTTTATCTCCTCCCATGTGGGTTTGGACCACATTGACATGTTTTAGTCATATCTGAATGGTTTTTCATGTTGGTTTAGGTCTATCATATCTCATGAAATCTTTTTTAAGGTTTCCATATCTTCTATCTCACCTTGACATCTCCTTTCCTCAAAACCTATAGGTTTACACTCTTAGGGAGTGCCCTCTGTTTGAGACAAAATAGAGGGAATATCCCCTATATCCTTAGAAAAAATGAAAATATTAGGGGTTTAAACAAGTTATGAGGATGTTATATACAATTTTTCATGGATTGATCATGTCTCTAACACCTCTAAATGTTTAAAAACCCAAGGTAGACTTTTGAGAAATATGACTACGTGTAGGCTTTACCCATGGACTATAGGTTGTTTGTATGAGAACCCTTACATAACTTATTTAATTGATATGATGAACCTAATAATTCCATTAAAACCATTATTAATTTATTCTATACCTATTTACCACCCAAACCTTGCCAAACACTTCACATACACCTTACTCTTGACTGATTACAAGTGTTGACTGTGTGTGGTTGTGTTTTCTTGATCAAAAGGTGACACCTTTAGGATATAAGTTTAAAGTAGGCCTTGTATCATTGATACAAGACATTTTTGAGTTTATAGATGCTCATATGATAATTATTCTTATTCTTACCATGCTTTGGGTGAGGCCAACTTCAAGAATGGTCATAGGTGCTGATTGTGTTTCTATGTTTCTTGCTTAGAAGTTGACCCCTATAGGTGCCCACTTTATGACTAAACCTTTAACACAATGTCTAAGATCTTACTATATCATTATAATTCCTTATAAAAATTCATTTATAATTTTTTTAATTATGTGCATGCTAGGATATACCCCAAACCACTTGTTTTAGCTTGTTGTCATGCCACAATCAGCTATAATTGACTATTTTGGAGTAAAATGGGGTTCTATAGGTGTGTCTAAACCTATAAAACCTATGATTAATACCTTTAGGTGAATTTTAAAGTATTTATAATAATTTCCTAATGGTAAGGTATACGTTTTTAGGTCTAGTGTCTATAGGTTCACAACATGGGATTTGTGAACACCTATAGTCAGGATGTAGGTAAGCTTTGCTAGGGTAATATACACCTGTAGATGAATATATAGCCATTACCTTAAAATTAAACTCTTTTATAAGTCATTAGGGTGAAATTTCACACTTTTATAATAATTAACCATGGTCAGGTACTCTTACATAACTATCTCAAGGGTGTAGAGTCATTTGAAGTTTCACTCCTATAGAATACATTAAAAATATGGTGAACAAATACCAAAAAAGGAGGCCTTCAAACACTATGTTCCTTTAATCAAACACCTAGTCTATTTTGTATGATTATTACCATATTTTAATGCTACAATACAAATGCCTTAAAATTCACTTATACTCCATGCTATAGTGTTATATGGCATCAACAAAAGTGGTTAGGCCTCTATTTTGGTGTTTATGGGAAACTTGTCCCTAAATTCAAATTCCTTCACTTGGGGTGACCTTTCAAGACTACCTACTAGTATAATTCTTCAAAAATGATTGATATCATGTCATCTAGCTCCATAATCCTCATGAAGGTTTCAAATCATGTCAAATATCCTCTATGAAGCATCTCAAATATCTGTGGTAGCTTGTAAATGCACACCCAATAGTACATAAGGTAGTGAAGGTGGAATGTAGACTGTGCATATGATGTATTCTTAATTAACTAGCTCCAAACATTCATATAAATCCTCAATATAATCTTTAAAATATTAAGGGACATTCTATCAAGTCACATGCCCTATCTCAACTTGGTTATCTCTATCAGTGCCACTTATAGGTGGACTTTTCAATGTATAGGGTAATGGGGTTGAGATAATCAATTTTCATGGTATAAAAGACTAAAATTAGTTACAAACCTTATACAATATTTTAAAATAAATTCTTAAAAACTCAACATTATTTAAACAAGTTTCAACACCCATCTCAATGTTATATCCTTCTACCAGCACCTATAGGTGCACACTAATGGTGTTTGACTATGTTGGAGGTTTGCATTGACTATCACAATTTTTTTTGTTTAACTTGAGAGTTGGTATTTATGGATTATGTTATAATAAGGTGTCCCATGAATTTAAACTCTTTACAACATCTCTATAACCATGCTCATATCTCAAAACACCATGACTATAGATTGAAAGTTGTAGAAAACTGACCGTGTATCACATTTCAATTACAAACTTAATTATGTTTACTTATGAGATTATAATTAGGAGAGGGGATAAAGAGGAAATTTAAAAAATTATAAACCACACCTCACACTCATTTGAAACCACTACAAATAAATAACCTACAAATTGAACTATTTGATCCATTAAATCTCTTCCAATAATGAAACAAAACATAGGCAAAATTATATAAGTAATTCAACATCATATGGAATAAAATTCATCAATTTATTTGTACAAACTAGTTCAAATAGGAGAAAAACTTGTAGGGTGTGGGGATTGGCAAGCAAAACCAGATAGCCAACTTATTAGGAATTGTTCATAAAATATATGCCACCATTCATCCAAATGTTAACATGAAAATTAATATATCCAAGTATATTATCCACCACTAAGATAATTTGACATGTAAGTCTTCTTACTAGCTATACCAAGAAGAAACATGCTGACTAGTTCTACTTGCCTAGTGGAGTGATGGAGAGATAGAATGGTTTTAGCCCATTTTTGGTAGTTTCAAAGTAGATAAAACATATAAATGGAGTCAAGGAATCTAAAGGGTAACTAAATAAGCCTCTCCCATGTGCCACTCTCTCCCATAGGTGGTATAAACTTTAAAACTCCTTATTTTTACTTATTTTCTTGATTTTCAATTAGGAACCTACAAGTTTTAGTTAATCTTGACATTCCTAAAAATTAATATGACACACTAAATGTTGGAATATATATTAGAACACTTGAAAATCCTTTAAAACTATACCACTTCATTTATGACCCCTAAATGACGTAAGGACTAATATGGACTATGGCCAAGGATAGAAGCACATTAAATCACATAAAATGAACAATGAAACACCCTATGACATTATACTAGACCCCTATATGAAGTTCATAATTATATGGGGTTGACTCATTTTGACTTGTGGTAAAAATGATCAACATTTCCATTTAAGATTAACCCATTAATAGGGGTTCAATACTTCTTATTTGTATATATATTTTTAATTTATTTTTATAAAGGATCTTTTTGCCTTAAAATTTTCAAATTATTTTTGAAATATTTTACTATGAATTAATTACTATAAATTTTATTTTCTATGTTTAATATTAGTTTACCTCAAAACTATGTGTAATTATGTATATTATAAGTACCTAATAAAATTTCTCATGACTATTTATTTGTCCTTAGTCAATAATGATTTTTCAATGTTCATCTTATTTTTCCTTCAAGGTATCTCTTAGGAGTTACCTTTTAAACATGGACAAGAGTGTATTTTTTCTTCAAGGTATCTCCTATAAGATACCTTCAAGTTACCTATAAAGGTATTTCAAGGCCATTGAATTCATATCATAAGAGATACCTTGAAGGGAATTGTCATACATTCAAGGGGATGTTGAAGGTATCTCATAGGAGATACTTTTTAAACATTGATAAGGGTACCCTTGAAGTTATTGCAAGGGCCTTCAAAGTATGTTTTAAGGCACTATTGGGTGATACCTTTAAGTGACTTGTAATACCTTCAAGGGTACCACCAAACATTCCTAGGAGATACCTTGAAGGTAACATTGAGGTTATTACAATTTACTTCAAGGCATCTTTTAAGAGATACTTTAAAGGGTCTTATAGTACTTTCAAAGGTTATCCTAGTAGATACCTTGAACATGTGCATGATTGAAATTTATTTCAATGAATTTCCTATGAGATACCTTGAAGGGACTTGTAATACATTCAAGGATATCCTTATGCATGTTTGAAAAGTATCTCCTTGAAGGCACTATTGGATTATCCTTTTTGTCCATTTTTTGGTCACCATTATCCTCTAATTTAAACCATTTTAAACCAACGTCTATTATGGGATCAAGGTATAATCTGAGTTGAGTTCCCAATCTACTCTAATTTAAGCCATTTTCAACCTGAGTCTTTTAGGTTTATTTGAGCTAATTTGAAGTGATCTTGAGTCATTTTAATCTGAATTAGTCAAGCCAAGCTAAGATGTTTCCCAAGATAATTTGAGTCTAGATCTTAAGTCAAATTGCTTGAGTTGATAACATTTTGTTATTATCCATTTTTGTAGTATCATTCAAGATGTGGTGATCTCTAGTCCCTTATTAATCTAGATAACTGAATAAGGCTTAGCCAATTTTTTCATCTCCTTGAATCCATTTATCAAAATTTCATAGCCTTACGTCATGTTTAAAGGTCACTTAACATTTAATTGTTCCCTTTAGAGTTTCCTTAGTGATCCCCATGTTAGCAAGTTTAGATAGAGTATTAGGTTAGTGGGATGCTTCCACATGGTTTAATCCCAATGACTTGGATCCCCAGATCCATCTGTGCAAAGCTATAAATCCCTGGGTGAGTGATGATGCCACTTATCTCTATCATATAGTCCTGGTAGTTTTGGCATGATTAATACATACAAAATAATTTAATAGCCCTTTGTTGAGTGAGATTAATCTAGGTGTCATGATCTCACTTCATTAAAGATAGAGAGGTCATTGGAGATAGTCAAAGCTACAAAAAGGATCATAAAGTGTGAGGATGGAACACATGATAGAGACCACATAAAAGGAGACATGATGTCAACATAATAATTAATGCACAAGCAAAAATTTGATAGGCTATTTGTCTATAGTCCACCAAAAATATCTCACTCAGCACATGAAGCTTTAAATCTATAAGGTACCATTAAGGGTAGTAGAATCATGATCAGATCATTAATTCTATCCATGGTTTCAAGGTTTGTATCAAGGCAACATTAACTATAGGCATAGTTTTGCACATGAAATGTTCAATTGAAATGTGGGATCATCAAATATTAAATATTATTTGTTCTCAAACCAATGAGAGAATCATCTAATTTAATAGTTTAAATTTCAAGATGATTATCACCATGATTTGAGGACAAATGAATATATCTCATTTAATTTTTTCCATATGTATTTGCTTACATGGAAAAGCTATAGTTCCCAAGTGTCTATGATCACACTTAATTTTGGTAGTCACACTCTATTTTGTATTAAAAGGCCCAAGGGCTTCTTGCTACCTATATATGTCAGGGTCTTTCATTTTAAAATCATATTTTAAGTATGTAAGGTGAAGACCTACCAAAATTGATACTTGTTGTTTCCTTTGGAATAGAATTCAAGTTAGATTATGTCTACTTAATTTTAAATTTTAGTGAATTTGATATGTTCTATTGATGAATGTTAATGATATTTTATTACTTACTTACATTTGTCTTTTTCATTCATGATTTTATGTGAATTAGATGCCTTTCATAGGTCATTAAAAGTGCATCATATGGTTTATTATATTTAAGTTTTGGAGTATCATTAGAACTTATTCTTAGACACCTTGACTAATCACCTTGACTATTGTATATATGTATCCTTCATATTGAATTATTTATGTGGAAGAAGTTGTCATTAAGTAGTTTAATTAGATTATAATTTGTCATTAAAATAGTGAAAACATTGATAAGTAGAAGAGATACATTTTATGCATTACCTATAGTTTTCTTTCCTTGGAAAGTAGTACTTTAGTATTAATTTTAAGGTGAAGTATAAAGGGATATATCCATATCTAAAGGATCACCTCACTCATTAGGCAACCTAAATCCTATAAGTGATTCCATGCTATCACCTGAATGGAGAGGTATGAACAAATTTATCAAGGGTGTAATTTAGAGTGATAATAATACACTGAATGGCCTTATAATACCTTCAAGGTATCTCATATAAGATACCTTTTAAACATGAACAAGATTGGATTTTTCATTTAAGGTAGCTCCAAGGAGATACCTAAAATTTACCTATGGAGGTATTACAAGGCCCTTAATGGCATCTCATAATAAATACCTCAAAGGGCATCATCATACATGTAAGGGGACATTAAAGATATCTCATATGAGATAAATTTCAAACATGTGTTAGGGTAATCTTTAAGGTATTATAAGTGATTTAAAATTATGTTTGAAAGAACTACTATGTGATACCTTGAAGGGCCTTGTAATACCTTCAAGTGTATCCTTATGCATGTTCAAAAGGTGTCTCCTTGAAGTCACTAATGGGTGATACCTTAAAGTGGCTTCTAATACCTTCAAGGGTACCCTTATGCATGTTGCAAAAGGTTTCTACTTGAAGTCACTGTTGGGTGATACCTTGAAGGGTCTTCTTACACATTTAAAGGTACCCTCAAGGTATCTCCTAGGAGATGCCATTCAAACATGCACATAAGTGATTTTTTACTTCAAGATTGCTTTGAGGAGATATATTTAAGTTAATGTTATCATCAAATTATGCACCCTAGGATACTCTATGAAACTCTTATAATTTGATGCAACATCGAATCATCTCTAAAGTTGTGGGTGAACTTGTAGGAGAGATGAATCTCTAGATTATGAGGACTAACTCCCTAGTTATGACTTGATGTGCTTATGATACTAAAAATACCTAACATGGGTGAAAATGGATAGAAAGATACATAAAACAAACCTAAAATAGGAGGTGATACACCAAGGGTTACTTCCATTCATACACTTGGGATTTTTATAATGAACTAAGATAATCAAACTAGCCTCACACCATTAATGGAGCTCCCTAGAATGAATGTTTATCATGAAGGCAAATAATAACTCAAAAAATTAAGGAAAGTGAAGGGAAGGTCATATATGACACTACCAAACTTGTACAAACTTAAAAATTCTATTTCAGCAACATACACTTCATGAAACATGTTAGGAGAGAAGTCATTTGTAGTAACACATTCAAGGATTGCATGAAAATAAGATGAACTCAATCTATGCTTGATATTCAAGATGGATCACTTCAACACATAGTGAAAATGGACTTAGAGTATAACCAATTTACTTCTCATTAGCTTAGGTACAAATCAAGGTACAATTTTGGTAGGGCCTAACCATACCAAGAGTTGGAATCCCTTTGCAAAGCCAAAATGGCTTGCATTTATAGAATTTGGAAGACGAGAGAGAGGAGAGAAGTTGAAGAGGCACAAAGACAAGTGTCCAAAGGTGGAAATTAGATAAAATTAATGTTAATGAGGTGGAAAATGAGTTATGAAAATGATGTGAACATGTGTCCATCCTAAACTGAGCTCCTTTTTCACATGTGGCATTGAAACTCCTCAATCATTCTCTTTTGGAGAACTACCTTCATCATGGGCTACTCTTGAGAATTACAAGGAATATTAGGGACAAGTGTAACATGTATTATGAGGAGAGGGAGTTACAAAGATGATTCTACCTAAATTTGGGGTTTTATTCATCATGATATTCTCTTACACAAACTCTATCATCACCTATCATCAAGATCACTCTCCAATAGGCATTTTTGACACTTGGCACAAAAATATTTGCATCCTTCCTAATTGATCCATACAATAGGTTTTATGACACATTTATAGGTGATTAATATGCTTGGATTCATCAGAAACATCATAAAAAGCCATGAAACTTGAGTTTCCATTTTGTCCACTATGTCATTCTAGATGCCAGTTTAGATAGGCTAAAAAGAGAGAACCAGTAGAGGCACCTAGGAATTTTTTTGAGTTTTTTAAATGAATTGAGGAGTTGACTCAGGTATCAAGATTTATATCAAAGTGATTTTCATCACTTAACTCATTCAATAACTATAGGAAACACCAATTCTATGCTAAAACTACCTCTATAACCTATCCATAGGGAATCCATACAATAAAATCACAATTTCAGAATATTGATAATGTCTTCTAGAACTTTCCTTTTATATCCCTATCCTCATTCTTTCATCTTGGTGCCTTACCAACTCAATTTATCCAAATAGGTTACTATAGGCTTCTTAAGAGGGTTTGAAGGGTTTTAGCCCTCTTAAGGATGGTTCTTGAGGTTGTGATGTTGAACCTAAAAAATAATCTCAAAAATTAATTGTATGAGACCCTCCTAAACTTATTCAAACACCTTTAACACCCATGAAAATATTGGTGAAAGTTGTAAACACTTGAAGTTGACATTAAAGCTCATTTTTTGCTTCTTGGTGGGGTTTGAATGCTTCTTAAGGCCAAAATGGATTATTGAATATTTTATTTACAAAATAAGGATTGAAAAAACTTTTTATATACCCTAAAAATTTCCTCCAACCATTATAATGGATTGATAAAAGCTTGAAATGGAAATTGATCCCTATTTTGTTTTGGGCTTAAACCTTACCAATATGTCTGCCTTCCTTTTTAAGATCTTCTTGACCCTCCAATGGTTATATTTACAATGTGATGGATTTATCACACCAAAAATACCTTTTTAAACATGTATTTATCACATGGAAATCATATATTAGATTTAAAATGCATATGACCTCCAAATTGGCTTCTAACCATAATGATTTCATTCACACATGACTATAACCATTGTTGTGTAGGGTGTCCTATTTGTATTAAAGACTTATATCAAGTATTATTATGTTCTTCCATGTTTCTCCTAGATATTGAAATATTATGGACTAATCCAATTGATCTTTGGTTCACCATCCTTCACTTTTCCCTAAAACAGTCAATCTTGTGCATGAAGAGACTACCCCTGCTCTGAGATAAAACAAAGAGAATTAGACCTATTTTTATGGGAAAAGTTATTATTTTAATATATTTAAAATTTCATAATTACAAACATCACCAAATATTTTTGTTCAATTCCATATTTAAGGGATCTAACCATCCTAATTTATTCAAAAAAGGGGTTTAAAAAACATGTTTTTGCATGTTCTTGTCCAAACCTCCTCATAGATACTCCTTATTCACTTACTTTGATGCATAAAAAATGTTAATTAATGTTAATAACCATTATTTAATGATTTTTGGGCCTATTTATCCACTCAAAACCTCTCTCCTAAGTGGAATACCTAAACTCACCTCTTGAAACAAGGCTTTTCCAACACTGCCTGTACGGATTGAGTCCATTTTGCTATGAGAAAATGGGATTGGGTGGATTTAGGATGTCTTGGAGATATAATTTACTTAATTTTATCATTATTAATCCACCTTATACTTTTTTTAATTATCCTTTGCTTTCCAAGGCACCAAACTCTCACATGTTCCTTTCTTGTTTATGACCCTGTCTAACTATGATAGTGAACAGGGTACTCTTTCTTTGTTGCCTTTATTATAGATTTTTACCAAGGTTTATAAAAATTATATAGTACATTTTTGACTCAATATAATATTAAAATTTTATCCATTATTCTAAACCTAACATCTTGGCCTGTTTAGGCCTTCTAATTACTCACTATCCTCTTAGATTGAAATAGTCCCAAGACCCTGGCTATAGGTGAATTTAGGGTGAGAGTAGCACGAATTGTATATTTATTTGTGCTTTTAAAACCTCATATATATTCCTTGAGTCATTATATTTTACATTATAACTTTATCAACCCTAAGAGTGCCTTAAGACTCCTCCAAAGTCTATCATTCTCACGTCACTATTTATTAGTTGTAGGTGGCTATTTTTCATTCATTTTGGGCCTATAGGTGTTTTATATGGAAATATGGAATTTATCATGGTGATTTATTATGATTTATAGGTAGTTTTTTGTTCATAAACTATCAAATTTATTCACCTTTACTTTATGCTATACCTATTTCACCAACTTTGACCTTTCTACCTTTAGGTGACTATCATAGTCCTATGTACCAAAATAGAAGTATGCATTAGGTTTTAAAGACATTGGATTTATCCTTTTCTCATGGAATTTTGAACTTTAAAGAATCATTTTAACTATTTGTATCATTATAATTTGATATCATAGCCTAGGACACCAAAATAGGATGTAAGGTTAACTTTTTTATCAATGCCCTGTAGACAATATTGCTATGTTTTAATGGTTTTTAGCCATCTTTATGCTTTGCGACATCCAATCTACATTCACTCTCTACTTATAAAAATTATATAAATTTTTATAGGTGAATATGGATACCAATTTGTCTAATTTTAAAGCTTGGATCACCTAGAAAGTGAATTTTATGAGGTCCTAAAAATCCTTCAAGGCCTCTATTTGACATTTTTAGGGTAAAAGGGCCTAAGTACAGTCCAAAGTTCCAATTAATGCTTTGGAACTTCCCTTTCCAAACTATGATGATCAATAGGCATGCCTAGGCCTTCTTATATCAAGGAATCCCAAATTGGATTGATCGATCTATTGGAACACCTCTAGAAGGTTTATTTATGCCCTTAGCTATAGATGGTCATCTCTATCTATACAGGGAGAAATGAGCTCATTCTATAAATATGAAAACTTATATCACCTACATGCCTTCATTAACTCTTCAATGCACATTAGTGGTCCTAAAAGGTTAAGGACCATGTCAAACCCTCCAAATTGCACTTGTGATGTCAGCATGCTTTTGTAGGTGGAGTTTTTAATTTTGATATGCAAGGAAGTCATGAGATGACAAGAATCATACAAGGAATGCTATCAAAACTTCTCAAGATAAATTTTCAACACTTTAATTCCCAACATACACTAGGATAATTTTGAAAACAACATCAAAACATGATATCCAATGTGAGGGAAACTTTTTCCAAGCAATGAGATGACTATGAATGCAAAATAGCCATTTTGCAAGCCTAAAAGAGGATTTATCATAAAATTTAACTCTAAAAAACAATAATAAAAATTTAAACATCTTTAAAATCATGTGGAGACACCTAAAACACACAAATCCATCAATTCAAAACAACCAATTTTGAGACAAGCTCAAACAGTGACCCCTTCATGGTTGAACATGCATAAAAAGCTTCTTGGGATCAAATTGATTGTCAATAAATGAGGATGAACAAAAAATCAAGTTATTATCATGAAAATTAATTAAACTTATATTAATATCCACCCATAAAATTACTCCTCCCAATTCCACCTGTATGGCCCATACCAAGTGCATAAAGATGCTCCTTCTTTGCTTGCTAAATGAAAATGGAGGAAAACAAGTTGTAGATGAATTTTTTCTCATTATTATTAACAAAGAGGAATTTAAATTGATGATGGTAGGTGAAGAGTTACTCTTCCCACATTTTTAAACTGATGATGGACTTGGGAAGTTTGTACAAGTGCCCAAAAGCTCCTATTTTTGAGGGAAAACTACCATTTCTAAATATAAATAATTATTATATTAAAAATAACTATTATTTACATTATAATAACATTATAAACTTTTAATTTAACCTTGGTTTCATTTTTTATTGCATGAAAATATGTACAAGTCATTAAATGGGCTAAAATATGACCAAAATGCCCCTTCTTCCACATGAGATATAACCTATAACCAATTTATGACTTTTAAAAATATTAAAACATATTTAGGACCCCATTAATACATTTTAAACATAATTTTACCATTTTAATACATTTTAACAAGGTTGACCAACCTTTGACTTTAGTTGACTAGCTTAGTACATAGAGAATAAGTTTCAACAGGGAATAGGGAAGGCAAAGTGGACATATAGGACAATAGGAGACCCAATAATACACATTAAAATTTATATAAAAGTTAAAAATAGTATGTATTGACCCTAATTTTACTTGGGGTTGAATTTGGTTAACATTCTTGGTGATTCCCAGAGGTGGCATGATTTCTATGTTTAGGACCAGTTGCCTTACACCTCCATTGGGTATGAAGTCACGCATATGGAAATTCTAACTAACTTTAATATAATTTTGATTAAATGGGAATAATATAGTTGAACCAAAAACAAAAAAAACAAAGTCAAAAACCAACAAAGGGAAGGAAACACACAAATTGTGCTTCAAGAGCACTTAGGGGACACAACAACAAACTGAAACAAAACCAAACTAAACACACACTATATTGAAAGAATATCTCCCTCTAGGATAAAAGGGAAATTATGAAAATATTATTACCTCATACAATTAAGGGATACATGAGACATTTTTCCATTTTAACACTGGCATAGAAGCCTTCATCTTTCTCATGGTGTTAGCCAATCTTCTTGGCATGGATTTCAATGCAACTGAGACAATTTCAACAAAAATCACCTATAAAGATGAATTATTATTGCACTTCAACTACCTCAATTTTTTTAGAAGACTCCTTAGTTACCACATAATATAATGAGGCCTCATCAAAGCATGTTTCTTGGTTCCCCATGATGTCTTAAGAATGGGCAAGTGGTTTGTCAGCTAAAAGTCCTTTAAGATCATCAAGGAGCTTAGTGTAATCTTCCCAATATTGATCATTATATCTCATGGAGACTTATTTATCTATCTTATCATATAATTTTCCTTCAACCTTAAAAATTTATTTTGGATCTTGTAGAAACTCAATCTACTATAGCCATTCTTCTTTATCATCTCTCACCTCAAGGATCACCTCTTCCTCATGAACTTCTTCTTAAAACACCTCATCTTGATCCTTGGTCATATGGTCCACTCGAAGTCTATCCCCATCCTTCCTATGAGGATATATAACTTAATTTTAATCTTCTTTCTCTTGGTTCAACAAGGGTGAGGTAGGCTTGATAGCCCCAAATAGATTTCTAATGATAAATTCTTTTTCATCATCACTTGTGTCATCCTCTTGCTCTACTGCAAAATAAATTTGTTCCTCCTTTGATGCTTCTCTTAAAAGAAGTTATTTTTCAAGAAGATATGGGGTGATAGGTTGGAAAATGGATGAATTGGTTAAATAAAGAATGTAAGGTGTAGTGAGAGGATCATGAATGGATATTGAAGAAAGAGAAATATCTTGAAATGACTCTTGGATAGCAACAAAGCTTTGTTGGGTTGAGGGTACATCATTTCCTTCCACAACCACCTCATGATTTTCATCATCTTCTTGGACTTCTCCTTTAACCTCTTTCTTTCCCCTAAACTTCATAGTTTGGTTCCAAGTTGGAAGCTTGGAACTAGTAGGCTCTTTTGAGGATTCAACAGGTTCTTCTTCAAGGAGAGGAATGGTGGGAGAAAGATACATAGGTCTATGGGTTGGGGATGGAGTGTGATGTTCATGGATGGGAATTGAGATGGGTGAAACTTATTGAATGGGATATTGAGGGGGAGGTAAGATAGGATGAGAAATATGAAGGAGATATATTCATTTAAGATTTCATCATCCTCATCTTCTTGAGGCTCTTCATAGCTTTTTGGAGATTATTTTACAGTTACAACTTGTTTCATTACCTCTTGAGTTTCCCAATCTCTAACCTATCAATCCACCATTGAAAATCCTTTATTTCCATAGATAATCCTTCACTAATGACATATTGATTTTCTTCCTTAGCATACCCCCACATGTTTCATTAACAATCCCACTAAAACTCTTTACCAATCCACAAGACCACCAAGAGTTTCATCATAACACTTATCTATTATACTCATATGATTTTCCAATTATAAAAACATTGTCATAACTACCCACACATTTTGAAAATGAGAGGTGTAGTAAGCTTGGACAAAGTGATTGGGCTATATAATTTCTTCAAGCAAGGTTTTCAAAGCTTCATATTTTGCCTTCCAACTAATGGTGTTTCTTGAATCCTCATGACAAGGCTAAGGTGAATATGGGTCATATGGATGGTTAACAATGGAATACTCATTTGGAAATGGACTAGGTTGACCATATGACTTCCACGACTCAAAATGATGGTATTCTTGATAGGACTATTGAGAAGGGTAGAAAGGGTCATGAAAAGGTTGATAGGGAGGTGTATGGTAAATATTATGCTCATAGCCATCCATATCAGCTTCATAAGTCACATGAAAAGATAATAATTGATAAAAATATTCATCAATAGATACCTAGGCTGTTTACAATAAGAAATTCATTTGGAGTCGCCATTGGTGCTTGCTTGGATGCTTCCAAAAGATGATAAAAGAGAAGACACACCAAAAATCTTCCCACTATTTAGACTTTGTCCCATTAAGCATGACAGAACTATTGTCATCAAATTGTGCACCCTATGATACTCTATGAAACTCCTACAATTTGATGTAACATTGCATTGTCTCTCAAGTTGTGGGTGAACTTGTAGGAGAGATGGATCGATAGACTATAAAGGATAGCTCCCTAGATATTATTTGATGTGCTTATGCTACTAAAACTACCTAACATGGGTGAAAAGGGAGAGAAAGATACATAAATAAATCCTAAACTAGGATGTGATACACCAATATTTTCTTCCATTCATACACTTTGGATTTTTATAATGAAATACAACAATCAAACCAGCCACACACCATTAATGGAGCTCCCTAGCATGAGTGTTTCTCATGAAGGCAAATAACAACTCAAAAAATGAAAGAAAGTGAAGGTAAGGTCATATATGACATTACCAAACTCATACACACTTCAAATTATATTTTAGTAGCATACACTTCATGAAACCTATTAGGAGAGAAGTCATTTATAGCAACACATTCAAGGATTGCATGAAGATAAGATGAAATCAATCTTTGATTGAAATTCAAGATGGATCACATCAACACATAGTGAAAATGGACTTAGAGTATAACCAAATTAATTATCATTATCTTAATTACAAATTAAGGTAAAATTTTGGTAAGGCTTGATCATACCAAGAGTTGGAATCCCTTTGCAAAGCCAAAATGGCTTACATATATAGAGTTTGGAAGAAGAGAGAGAATAGAAGTTGAAGAGGCACAAAGACAAGTGTCAAAAGGTGGAAATCAGATAAAATTCATGTGAATGAGGTATAAAAGTATTTATGAAACTGATTTTAACATGTGTCCATCCAAAATTGAGCCCTTCCTCACATGTGGCATTGAAACTCCTCAATCATTCTCCTTTGGAAAACTGTCTTCATCATGGGCTCCTCTTGAGCATTCCAAGGAATACTAGGGACACATGTAATATGTATGATGAGGATAGGGAGTTAAAAATATGATTCCACCTGAATTTTTAGTTTTCTTCATCATGATATTCTCTAACACAAACTCTATCATCACCTATCATCAAGATCACTCTCCAATAGGCATTATTGACACTTAGCACAAGAATATTTACATCCTTCCTATCTAATCCATAAAATAGGTGTTATGACACATGTATAGACACTTAATATGATTTGATTCATCAAAAAAATCATAAAAAGCCACCAAAATTGAGTTTCCACTTTGTCCACTATGTCATTCTAGATGCTAGTTTAGATACGATAAAAAGAGAGAACTAGTGGAGGCACTTAAGACAATTTATAAGTTTTGAAAATTATTTTCAGAGTTTATTTATGTCTCAATATTTATATCAAATTTATTTTCATCACTTAACTCCTTCAATAACCTATAGGAAACATGAATTCTATGCTAAAAACTCCATTTGTACCCTATCCATATGGAATATATACAATCAAAGAACATTTTCAAAATCTTGAGAATGTATTATATAACTTTCCCTTTATACCCCTAGCTTCATTTTTTCATCTTATTGCCTTACCAACTCAATTAATCCTAATAGGTTACTATAGGCTTTTTAAGAGGGTTTAAATGTTTCTAACCCTCTTAAAGATAGTTCATGAATTTGTGACATTGAATCTGAAAAAATAATATCACAAATTGATTGTATGATACCTTCCTCAACTTATCCAAACACCTCCAACACCCATGCAAATCTTGGTGGATGTTCTAAGCACTTGAATTTGACATTCGAGCTCATTTTTTGCTCCTTGGTGGGGTTTGAATGCTTCCTAAGACATAAATGGCTTCTTGAATATTTTATTTGAAAAATAATGGTTTAAAAACCTATTTATATACCATATAAACTCCCTCCAACCATTATAATGGATTCAAAAAACTTGAAATGGAAATTGATCCATGTTTGGTTTTGGGCTTAGACCTTGCCAATAGGTTTGCCTACCTCTTTAAGAACTTATTGACCCTCTAATGGTTAAATTTTAAATTTTATGGATTTAAAACACCCAAAATACCTATTTAAACATGGATTGATTACATGGAAATCATATATTACGTTGAAAATGCATATGACCTCCAAATTAGCTTCTAGCCCTTAGGCTTTCATTCACACTTGACTGTAACCCTTATTGTGTAGGGTGTACTATTTGTATTCAAGACTATATAAATGTTTATTATGTTAATCCATGTTTAACCCATATATTCAAACCTTATTTACTAATTTAATTGATCTCCAGTTCACCATCCTTCATTTTTTCATAAAATAGTCATTTTTATGCATGAAGGGACTGCCCCTACTCTGAGAGAAAACAAAGAGCATTGAACCTATTTTTTAGAGAAAATTTATTATTTTAATATATTAAAAATTTCATAATTATCAATTTTACAGAAAATATTGTTCAATTTCATGTTTAAGGGACCTAACCATCCTAATTTCTTCAAAAAAGGGGTTTAAAAAATTGGTTTTGCATGTTATTGTCCCAACCTCCTCATGGATACCCCTTATTCACTTCCTTTGATGCATCCATGTTGTTAATTAATGTTAATAACCATTATTTAATACTTTTTGAGCCTAATTATCCACTCAAAACCTCTCTCCTAAGTGGAATCCCTAAACTCACCTCTTGAAATAAGGCTTTTCTAACCCTGCTTGTACGGACTAAGTCCATTTTGCTATGATAAAAAGGGATTAGGTGTCTTGAGGATTTATTTGACATATAATTTACTTAATTTTATCATGATGAATAAACCTTATACTATTTTAAATTCTCATTTTCTTTCCAAGGCACCAAACTCTCACGTGTTCCTTTCTTGTTTATGACCCTGTCTAACTATGACAATGAACAAGGTACTCTTTCTTTGTTGCATTTATTGTAGATTTTGACCAAGGTTTATATAAATTATATAGTAAATTTTTGAATCAATATCATATTAAAATGTGATCCATTCTTATAAAATTATCATCTTGGCCTGTTAGGCCTTCCAATTGCTCATTGTCCTCTTGGATTGAGATAGTCCCAGGACCCTGCCTATAGGTGAGTTTAGGGTGAGAGTAGCATGAAATGGATATTTATTTATGATTTTAAAACCTATTATATATTCCTTGAGTCATTATATTTTACATTTTAACCTTCTCAACTGTAAGAGTGCCTTAAGACTCCTCCAAAGTCCATCATTCTCACTTCATTGTTGCTCAGTTGTAAGTGGTTAGTTTTCATTCATTTTGGGCCTGTAGGTGTCTTTTAGGGAAATATGGACTTGATAATGGTGATTTATTATGATTTTTAGGTATTTTTTGTTCAAAAACTACCAAATTTATTCACCTTTACTTCATGTTATACGTATTTCACTTTGATCTTTCTACCTATAGGTGAATATCACTGTCCTGTGTATGGATAGATAAGTATGCATTAGGGTTTCAAGACATTATATTTATCATTTTATCATGGCCTTTGGAATTTTAAATCATAATTTTAACTATTTGTATCATTATAATTTGATATAATAGCTTAGGACACCAAAATATGATGCAAGGTTAACTTTTTGATCAATGCCTTGTAGACAATACTGCTCTATTTTAGTGGGTTTAAGCCATCTTTATACTTTTCAACATCCAATATAAATTAAATTTATGATTATAAAAATTATCAAAATTGTTTAAGGTGAATATGGCTACCAATTTTTCCAATTTTAAAGCTTGGATCACCTAGCAAGTGAATTGTATGAGGTCCTAAAAAACCTTTAAGGCCTCTATTTGACATTTTAAGGGTAAAAGGGCATGAGTACAAACCAAGGTTCCAATTGATGATTTGACACTTCCATTGATAAACTAGGATTATAAATAGGCATAAATAGGCATTAATATAACAAGGATTCAAAAATTGGATTGATCAATCTATTGGAACACCTTCAGAAGGTTTGTCTATGCTGTCAACTATAGATGGTCATCTCCTTCCATACAGGTAGAAATGAGCTCATTCTCCAAATATGCAAAAATATATCACATACATGCCTAAATTAACTATTCAATGCACATTAGTGGTCCCAATAGGTTAATGTCCATGTCAAACCCTCCAAATTGCACTTGTGATGTTAGCATGCTTCTGTAGGTGGAGTTTTTGATTGTGATATTCAAGAATATCATGAGATGACAAGAATCATACAAGGAATGCTCTCAAAAATCATTAAGATAAATTTTCAACACTTTAATTCCAAAAATACATTGTGATAATTTCCAAAACAAAATAAAAACATCAAATCCAACACGAGGGAAACATTTTCAAAGTAATGAGATGACTGTGAATGTAAACTAGCCATTTTGCAAGCCTAGAAGAGGAATTCTCACAAAATTGAACTAAAAAAAATATGAATAATGGAAAAATATTTAAAATAATGTGGAGACACCTATAACACACAAATCTATCAATTTAAAACAATAAATTTTGATCCAAGCTCAAACAGTGACCCTTTCATGATTGAACATGCATAAAAAACTGCCTAGGATCAAATTGATTGTTAATAAAGGAGGATGTACCAAATCTCAATTTATTATTATAAAAATTAATTTAAATCAGATTAATATACATCCCAAAAATAAATCCTCCCAATTCTACCTTTATGGCCCATGACAAGTGCATAAAGTTGCTCCTTTACTTATCAAGTGAAAATAGAAGAAAATAAGTTGCAGATGAAACTTTTTGCATTATTATTGAAAACCAGGGATTGAAATGGATGGTGGGAGGTGAAGAGTTACTCTTCCCACGTTTTTATCTGATGATGGACTTGGGAAGTCCGTACAAGTGCCCAAAATCTCATATTTTAAAGGGAAAACTACCATTTCTAAACATAACTATTCCTAACATGATCTTAACATTATCCACATCGAAATTCACCTTGGTGTCAATTTTGATTGAATGAAAATCCATAAAATTCATTAAATAGGCTAAAATATAACCAAAAGGCCCCTTTTTTGACATGAGATATAACCTATAACTAATTTATGGCTTGTAAACATATTAAAACATATTGAGGACCACCTTAAGACATTTTCAACATAAGTTGACCCTTTGACTACCTTTGAATTTAGTTGACTAGCCTAGTACATAGAGAATAAGCTTCAACAGGGAATAGGGAAGGTCAAGTGGACATATAGGACAATAGGAGATCCCACAGGACATGTGAAACTTTCTCTAAAAGTTCAAAATAGTAGGGGTTGACCCAAATTTAACTTGGGGTCAAATTTGGTCAATAGTTACCTATGAAGATATTAAAAGGACCTTGAAGACTTTCCCTAATAGATATCTTGAATGAAATTATCATACATTTAAGGGGATGTTGAAAATATTTCTTAGGATATACTTATTAAATATGCATAAGGATACCCTTGAAGGTTTTACAAGGCCCTTAAAATTATATTTGAAGGAACTATTGGGTGATACCTTGAAGTACCTTATAGTACCTTCAAGGGTACCATTATGCATATTTTAAAGGTATCTACTTAAAATCACTATTGGATGATACCTTGAAGGGCTTTATAATACTTTCAAAGGTACCTTCTAGGTATCTCTTAGGAGATACCTTTTAAACATGAATAAGAGTTGGATTTTATTTCAAGGTAACTACTAAGAGATACCTTTAAGTTATCCATAAAGGTATTACAAATCCATTGAATACATATTCTAAGAGATACCTCGAAGGGTGTTGTTATACATTCAAGGGGACATTGAAGGTATCTCCTATGAGATACCATAAGGGTAACCTTGAAGGTATTACAAGGCCATTCAAAGTTTTTTTGAAGTCACTACTATGTGATACCTTTAAGGGGACTTATAATACCTTCAAGGGTACCCTTATTCATGTTTGAAAGGTATCTCCTAGGAGATACCTTCAAATTACTCTTTAAGGTACTACAATGCCCATCAAGGTATCTTCTAGGAGATACATTGAAGGATCTTGTAGTATCTTTAAGGGTTATCATAGTAGATACCTTAAAAATACACATGATTGGAATTTTATTTCAAGGTATCTCATAAGGGATACCTTGAAGGGCCTTATAGTACCTTCAAGGTTTATTTTAGTAGATACCTTGACATGCAAATGATTGGAATTTTCTTTTAAGGTATCTCGTCAGAGATACCTTGAAGGTCCTTCTAAGTTGTAATACCTTCAAGGTTACCCTTATACATGTTTTAAAGTTATCTCATAAGAGATAACTTAAAATTACCCTTAAAGGTACTACAATTCCATTAAAGGTATCTTTTAGGAGATACCTTAAAGGGTCTTGTAGTAATTTCAAGGGTTCTCCTAGGAGATACCTTGAACATGTACACAATTAAAATTTTATTTCCCTAGGGATTTATAATTCATTTAATATTTATTTCAATGGTAATTTTAAGGGTTTTTATATAACCATAGAACTATGGGATAGTCAATTTATTGCTATACAAAGTGAACATGCAAAGATATTCAGAAACAATAAATAAAAACACCTTTGATAGAGCACAATACTATTTGTAGGAAATGTAATTTCTATTCATTAAGGGTGAATTGATTATTTTAATATTTTTTCAAACACTAATTCTCTATTTTGTTTATGATTTGATCTTATCTCTATATATCAATTTCACACACTGAGTCTATACAAATCATGAATGCATAATTTAGTGACATTTGTCACATGAACATCTCATTGGGTCCAAATTCGATGTGTACCAGATCATGGTTCTTATGATGTTCAAATTCCTATCATATTTTATCCCATATGTAAAGAAAGCATGTGTAACACCATGATTTATCCATTGTGTACATTATGAATTAGAGTCAACCCATCCACATATCTTTATTTTATGCCCTATCTACCCCTTCACGTCCTTATCAACACATGTATTCGCATGTCCATTAACACAAAAGCTATACTATATGGAACACTCCTATGTTTTAAGCATACTTATATGCCAATAATTTCTCAAATGTTACATTGTTCATAATATATAATTATATAACATCTTTGAAAAATATGGAATACTTCTATGAAATAACTATGCTTCAACCATAGGGATAAAAAGATATAAATAGAAATCAAGACATTTTAACCAATGCAAGAGTCGATCAGATCTATAATATTATTTTATGTAATTTTTTTGACAACATTGCATAAATTAGAAATAGCACCTATAATTTTTATTTTTTAATAGTCAAATTTCTAATTTGTGAAATCAATATGAAAAAACACTAAATTAGAGCCAAATTATGGTTAATGACTAGCTCAAGATTTTAATTGGATTTCAAGGCTTGTATGATAATAAAACCTAAATTTCAAAATATAATTTGAATATGGATTAACTAAATGATTAAAAATTTGTTGAAGTCAATACAATGTGGAGCTAGGGTCACTTGATAGATAAAACTATATTATATTCAAAATTAAGGGAGCTACATAATTATAATATAATATTTAACTATATTACAAAATAATTTAGAGCCAAAATTTACACAATATTAACTTTTATTTAACACATCTTCAGACCATATCATCTTAGGCTTCAAATTTTCCATGTCGGGTTTCAAATTTCCCATACATGGCTTTAAAATCCGATTTTCAGCGTCAAAATTTTTAGCATCCAATTATGGAATAGTGGAATATCTCACTCCACCCTAAAATCATGACTATTATTATAATTTACTTAAAATTTAGACTCTTTTTTATCTGAGAAAGTAAACTTCCTAAAAGAATAATTACTAAATATTAAATAAAATCACTCGGAAGAATAAACTCACCATTAATCCTGTGGAGTGGAGATTTTTTGCATCCAAAAGAACCCTAACATTATGGTAAGGTTATATGCATGAGTAGTTTGATATAAATCCTCCAATACAAAAAATTTAACTAAAAATCAATTGTCATTTTATTTTATGTTTTAGCCTTTACAATTAGATAATAGAACTAATGTCGAGACACAAATAGTCGACAAACTATTTATATGTAAAAAAATAGGTAACATTGTCGCTCCTCAATGATGACATGTCTATCCATAAATGAAATATTTATTAAATTCTAAATAATACCATCATTGACACCTTAGCACAATATTAATCTCTTAAATATCACTATTTTAATCTCACATAAATTTAACATGATCTTGATATTTGACATTGACACCTTAGCACAAGATTAATCATTTGGATATCACCATATTAATCTCAAATTAATTTAATGCAATTTAAATCAATTATTATGAATGCTAAAGAGTACTTAAATAAAGATTTATTTTTTATGATGTGACTAGTAGGGATTTTTTCCACCAATGAGGCTACTCGAATAGGATTTTGACATCTGATGAGAATATAAACTATATTAATTATCCAAAAGTATTAATTTTTATGAACATATAAATAATGTCAAGTGAATCTCACCATATCCAATTTAATCTCATACATTAAACATATATATCTAATTATGAATCAATGTTATAATTACTCTATTTAAATTATCTATTCATTAATCTCACCATATTCTAAGAAAAAAGAGCATTAGACATCAATGGATCCTTAAGAGGTTATAAGCTGGTCTTTTTTGTTGGTATGGGTGATTATTTATAATTTTTTTGATTTGAAACTATTGCATAGATTGGTTACTAAGATTATTTGATTATAGTTAGTAAAAAATTGTTAACTTTAACCTAACATTAGCCATTTGTGTCCTTATTGATTTTCCACAGATAAGGAAATAAATAATAATCAATATCAGTAATTGATAAAAAACCCTAATCTACACCATTTCATTATCTAAACCATTTCATAACAAAAATCTATATAGACTATCTGAATCTTAGTGATTTCATAACATAAAGTGCTCAATGAATAAAAGGCCCAAGTCAACACAAATAAATCACACATTTTAGATAGAATAAAAAATATATTAAATACTATTAATATTAAATAATTGAAAATAAGGATCTACATAAATGATAGTAACAAATATGGTCAATGCTTTAACCACTTTACAACCGACTCTATTCAGATCTGTCAACACTCTACAATGTTTGTTAAAAAAAAATTCAAAATATGTATCTGCTCATACATGTTGGGCAGTTTTTGTTTCTACTAAAATGTGTTGAAATTATACAGACACCATTTTGTAATGTAATTTTGAATTTCAAATATTTTGTGGACTCTCGCCTATTTCAATTGAATGCAAATACACCTTAAGAGTAATCAAGTTGAATTGAAGTCAAACGATATATTTAATATTAAATGATATTTATATATATTATTTTAAAACATATAATATTTATTTAAAATATATACTAAAAATATATATTAAATAATGTAATATATTATTATATTACATTATTTAATATATATTTTTAGTATAAATTTTAAACAAATATTATATGTTTAATATATATTATATAATATAAATTTAAATATATTATACTAAAATATATACTATATAATATTGATTTATAAACTATATCAACACACACACACAAAACACACACACACACACACACACACACACACACACACACACACACACACACACACACACACACACACACACACATTTAATGTTTAATATATAAAAATATTATGATATATACTATTTAATATTTATATAATAACTAATATCATACACACATAACACATAGTGAAAGATATGTTTGTATGTATTTATATATTGGTAAGAGGGGTTATGTAAAGTGAAAGAATGTAAATCGGTAGCTAAACCTAGTTATTCCAAACCCAGACAATGTCAAAATAAGTTTATATAAAGTAATTATGGGCACAAATCTATAAGAATTTGAATCACCATGCAATGCTTTATTCTATGATAGCTTGCATTCTTGGTATAAAGATATATTCTCTTATCACAATATTTATTCCAAAACTATAACTACCTTGGTTTTGACTAGGGAACATCTATATTGACTACATAAGGAGCTCAACTATGGCTAATTAGGGTTTATCATGGTGGTTGCAATGGAGAAATTACTTTTGTTACAATGTTACTAAAAAAATTAGAAGCAACCAAGAGGAATTTAGGGTTTATAAATTAGATATAAATTTGAAGTGGACATATATGTTGCAAAGACACCATTTATTCTATGTATACCTACTATGCCTAGTGATGATGCATTCTCAAGTATACCACCACCACTTATTCTCCTAAAGATACTATTAAAGTTACATCTCCAAAAAATATGGATGAAAATCTACTTATTATATAAGATCCTATTATTTTTAAATCATTACCATCAATTCCAAAGTTCTACGATGATAATTTTAGTTCTATTTCTATATTTAACCTTCTGTAATTTTCATTGTATGGTTTTTGTAGTAGAATATTGAACATTTTATAATTATAATTATTTCTTGGATGTGAACCAAAACCTAGGGTATGAAACCCATCATGTGTAATTTGTTAGGACTCGTATAAGTCCTCAAGCTTATATCTCAAGGAAAAACATTTGTTAGTGGAATGCCTATGACCATGTTGTAAATCACAATATGCATTCTCATCATATCCCCATGGAAGAGGTTTACTCATATCAACCTCTATAGGTTTATGGAATATATATTTAATAATTTAATATAATAATATAATATTATATATTATATAATATATAGTTTAAATATATTATACGAAAACATATAATATTAATTTATAAACTATATTAGCATATATGTTTCATCTAAAGTAATTATGGGCACAAACCTATTAGGATATGAATCACCATGTAATGATTTAGTCTATGATGGTTTTCATTCTTCATGTAAAGAGATAGCCTCTTAGCACAATCTTTATGTCATCACTGCAACGCCATTGGTTTTGATCAGGGGGCATCTATAGTCACTAGATAAGGAGCTCAACTGTGGCTGACCAAGGGTTGTCTTGATGAACACAATGGATAAATTGATTTTTTTAGAATGGTGCTAAAAAAATTAGAAGCAACCGAGAGGCATTTCAAGTTTAAAAATTGGATATAAATTTGAAGTAGACATATATGTTGCAAAGATACCGTCTATTCCATGTATGCCTACTATGCCTAGTAATGATGCATTCTCAAGTGTAACACCACCACTTGTTTCTCCTAAAGATATTATTAATGTTACATAGCCAAAAAATGTGGATGAAACTCCACTTATTATGTAAGAACCTATTATTTCTAAATAATTGCCATCCATTCCAAAGATCTAAGATGAAAATTTTAATTTTATATCTATATTTAAACTTTTATAATTTTTCATATGTTAGTTGAATGCCTATGGCCATGTTACAAACCACAATAGGCATTCTCATCATATCCCCATGGAAGAAGTTTACTCATATCAAACTCTATAAGTGTATGGAATGTAATGAATAATTTAATATAATATTATATATTATATAATATAAATTTAAATATATTATACTAAAATATATAATATATAATATTAATTTGTAATCTATATTAACATATATAGTTCATCTAAATTAATTGTGGATGCAAGCTTATCAACATCTAACTCACCATGCAATGCTTTATTCTATGATATCTTGAATTCTTTGTATAAAGATATAGACTATTAGCACAATCTCTATGTCAAAATTGCAACTCCCTTGATTTCGATTAGAGACATCCATATTTGTAGGATAAGGAGCTCAACTATGGTTGATCAGGGTTTATCTTGGTAATTGCAATGGAGAAATTTCTTTTGTTACAATGGTACTAAAAAAATTAAAAGTGACCAAGAAGAATTTTAGGTTTAGAAATGGGATATAAATTTTAAGTGGACAAATATGTTGCAAAGACACCATCTATTCCATGTATGCATATTATGCGTAGTGATGATGCATTATTAAGTATACCACCACCACTTATTTCTCCTAAATATATCATTAATGTTACATATCTAAAAAATGTGGATGAAACTCCACTTATTATGCAAGAACATATTATTTATAAATATTTACCATCAGTTCCAAAGTTTCACGATGAAAATTTTACTTCTATTTCTATATTTGAACATATGTAATTTTTCATATGCTAATGGAATGCTTATGGAGATGTTACAAATCCCAATATACATTCTCATCATATCGCTATGGAAGAGGTTTACTCTTATCAAACTCTATAAGTGTAAGGAAAATATATTAAATAATATAATATAAATATAAATATATTATACTAAAATATATAATAAATAATATTTATTTGTAAACTGTAAAAACATATATATTTTATCTAAAGTAATTATGGGAGAAACCCTATCAGGATCTTAATCACCATGCAATGCTTTAGTCTATGACAACTTGCATTCTTTATTTAAAGAGATAGTCTCTTAGCACTTTCTCTACATCAAAATTTAAACTCCCTTGGTTTCGATTGGGGGGCATATAGATTCATTGGATAATGAGCTCAACTATGGCTAATTAGGGTTTATCTTGGTGATTGCAATGGATAAAATACTTTTTTACAATGACACTAAAAAAATAGAAGTGACTAAGAGGAATTTTGGGTTTAGAAATTTGATATAAATTTAAAGTGGATATATATGTTGTAAATAGACCATTTAATCCATGTATAACTATTATGCCTAGTGATGATGCATTATTAAGTATACCACCACCACTTATTTCTCCTAAAGATACTATTAATGTTACATCTCCAAAAAATTTGGATGAAACTCCACTTATTATCTAAGAGGCTATTATTTATAAATCATTACCATCGGTTCCAAAGTTATATGATGAAAATTTTACTTCTATTTCTATATTTGAAATTTTATAATTTTGCATTTTTTAGTTGAATGCTTATGGCCATCTCACAAATCACAATATGTATTCTCACCATATACCCTTGGAAGAGGTTTACTCATATCAACCTTTATAGGTGTAGGGAATATATATTAAATAATGTAATATAATTTTATAATATTATATGGGGAAATTAAAAATAAGTATCTTTACTGATGAAGATTAAAATACATTGATCAAGACCCATTTTTGTAATGAAATCTATGAATTTTTTTGATGCTAGGGCTCTCTACTTCCAGGGCTCAACTATGTAGCCATGGTGATCTGACAGGTAAAGACAAGGAGTTTTGTTTACCTTCTATGGCTATTAATTCATTGAGTAACTAGAGTGAATGGGATTTAGAAGGGAGCTTAGCATAATCTAGGGTTAGTTCAACCCTCCTAGATGGAATTACCTCTCACATAACTAGCTCTTTTTCTAATGTAATAACATCACAAGTGGTTAAGTTAGAGAAGAAAATGGGTTTAAATTTGGACATTGCTAAGGTTACACTAGTTGTCTCTTTTGAAAAAGAGGTGCTTCGAAACAAAGAATGGTTTGTAGTTAGGGGTTTAGTCTATAGATTTGATAGGTTTTGGCCTTCACTTCTATCCCTCCATTAGTGGATTTTTGATTCATGACAACCTATTTTAGAGGATAGTTTGTAACTCTATCTATGTGCTAGAGTTTTCTTCATTGCGATTTTTTTAATAGTATTGTTATTCGAGATAAAATTATTTAGGCAAAATATTGGAGTTGGGATTAGCACCTCCTCCTTTTTAGACCTTAGTTTCCTAATTTTAATCCTCTATTTGAATATTTCTCCCTTAGACCCATCTGGGTTTAGTTATCATTTCTTCCTCTTCATTTTTTGGTGGAAACTTGTTTGTCAGCTATTGGTAGAACTCTTGGCCATATTTTGCATACATACTAAAATTTGTATAATCTAGAATAAGAATCTAAGAAGGGCCCTAATTTTAGAGTGATCCAACATGATAAATAGCATATAGACTTTAAAATGAGATCACATAGGATTTTTAAGCTTTTTGACACACTTTAATCAAGCTTAAAGTGTGAATTTGATGATATTTAGGAGCTAGACCATTATGGCAAGCCTTATAGAAATAAACAGGTTAGTCTAGTTGTGTATCTCATAAAGGTGATTTGGAGATAAACCAAGGTCAAAGAATGACATGGGCATGATTTTTTTCATGACTAGATCATTCCCTAAAAATTTAGTGTCTTGATTATTTTTCTATCTCAAGATATAAACATTTAATGTTGAACAAGCAGATTGAGACATTCACAGGGATGTAAAATAAAAGTCACAATGAATAGCTATTTGATTTTAAAAAAAACCCCAAGGATCCTAAAGATAAATACAAATTTGAAAAGTATAAAATCTCACTTGATCGGATTATAAATCAATGGCACATGGTTAGTCAATAGGTCAAAGGGTCCTTAGATCAAGATCAATGATCTACATTCAATCAGATCAAAATATATAATGGAGAATGAGTGAAGATGACATCAGTGGGTCCTGAAGATCTAATAGAGCATGTTTAATCATGCTTTTAAAGACCAATGGTGAACATTAAGTCAAATAGTTAGAGGATCCTAAGAAATTATAAGTTGCATGATCATTGTGACTTACCATATCAATAGTACATGTTTGACTAAGTAGAACAAAAATTAATGACATGTATTCACTGAGTAGACAAGATTGGTGTGAGTGAGATCAAAAAGTCAAGGAAATTAGATTAAACATGAGGACACCATGTGGTATAAGCATGAAGTTAGACTGAATGATAACATGATCCTGATAAGGGATGCATCACTAATAAATGGCATGATCAAGGTGTTCAGATCAAGATTGGTGGTTGATATTAAAGTCAAAGACATGAGACTTTGAGTAGAGGTCAAATATGGTTAAGGTTGAACCAAGAACAAATGTTTCTAAGAGATGCATCTACATTAAAATTTTAGGAGAATAATATGTCTATTTATACCTAATAAAGTTGAAGAATGAGGTTATACAACTTGTACGATTTTTATTGACATGATAGCTATAGGAAAACTAACAAATGAGATTGGTTTTAAATCTATAATAAATCTTTATTTAAGATGGAGTAGGTACAAATATAAAAAATATATGGAAGAATGTCTTATGTTCCAAAATGGTTATTTACTTAAAAAATAGGTACTTACATCCACTTAAAGTAGACTTAGTCATGGCCCTATTAGTTCCAAGATATGAGGATTTTATCCTCATGATAAGATCAAGTAGAAAGTTGTGTAGAGTCCCAAGAAGGAAACTTGGTGGTTGGATAAAGATAGTGAATCATTCAATTCTTTTACAGAGCCTTTAAATTTTTTTCCTTCTTGATAAGATCATGAATCAACATCCTCAGATTAATGTTATTCCATTGAAAGTAGTTGGACTTCATTCAATGTTTTTTTCTTGCACATCTCCCTCTCTCCTCCCTTTTTTTATTTATGTCCCATCTTCTTTGACATTATAGCTCTCACTAATTTTTTTTTATGAAATAACTCTAATATTGTTTTAGGTAAAAATACTCTTATGCCTTTAGCTTGCCCAGGTTATGCCAACAGTTGTACTATAACAACTATTTGATGCAATAAAAGACTAAATTCTTCCATTTTACAACTAAATTAAAGTGTCTTATAAACTCATTTGATATGGTTAAGTGAATGTATACTTTCCTTACCTCTGTCTAAATTTTATCACCTTTATTAATTGTTTTTTTAGTTCTCAAAGGTCATTCTAAGTGCAATATATAGTTTTTTTAATTAGTTTGAAAGTGGAAAACTACCATCCCATGCTAGGTTGACAGCTAGTTAATGCCTTTTTATGAAATACCTATGTGAAGGATGATAGAAAATGAGTTAAGTGATATTTTTTAATCTTGAATGTGTCTTATAGTGTGTCTCATGCAAGTATAAGTGTTTAAATTGTTGGTACATCACCTAATTTTACATGTTTTCATAAATTATTGTTAATCTCTCTCACTTTTCCAAGAAAAAGTTAATTCAGGTTTGGTTTAGGTGATAGATCCAGAAGGAAGTTGGCCTTCTATAGAGGTCTAACCAAATTTTAGGTGACCCACTAGCTAGGGTCATTCCCATATTGGACTAATTTTGAGTAAGAGGACCTGAACAATCCCCTTCTCAACTAAGGGTGAAATCTAGGACACTAATAGTTCTAGCACACCCAGTGGGATTCATTAGAGCTAGTCTTGGTGAAATTACAGTTATAAAAATGTTCTTCATGAAGTATTTGGTAAATCCAAGATCAAGTAATTACTTCTAATAGTCTTGGCATAGTTTCTAAGAAATTCAATTTTCATTACAATATATTTATGTTTTTTTCATGGCTATGTATGAGGAAAACTATGTTATACTTCCTTATCATCCCTATGATGGATCATACTAGTCATATCATGATCCATATGATCTTGACTATGAGCCTAATTATCCTTACCAAGAGTTTTATGAAATTTATGATGAGCCTTAACAAGTTTCCCATGATCCTTATTACCAAGAGCATGACTCTTACCTTGTGAATGATATCAATATTAAGACTAGATTTCACTTTCCCACATGGCTATGATGTTGCATATGAGAAGCCTTATCTCCAATAAAGAATGGATGAGATAGAGATCAAAATACTAGAATATGCAAGGAAAGTTTATTCAAACTCTTAGTATGAGGAAGTGAATGGTATATTTCAAAATGTGTCCAATGACCTAGAGGAAAGGAATGCGTTGTGTAATCTTGGATTGGAGAAGATGGAGGTTTGGGAGAGGCAAAAAAGTTCATTAAAATAGTTGTCTCAAGAACCCTCTTATAATCCTTACCAGACTTCTTATGTTCATTACTCTCATGAAGTGCTTAACCATACTTTATTTTAGCCTATGATCTAATAATTTTACTTAAGAGAGGATGGTTAGTATGGTGTTAGTTTTAAAATAAAAACAAAATGAAAGAAACACACAAACGAGAATAACATCTCTAGGCCTAGACACTAGGGAGAGCCTAGTTAACAACCATGAATAAAATACACAACTAAAATGCAAAATATACCCTCTTTTACCTTCCTTGGATGCTTTAAAATGCTTGCTTTAGTGGCTTGCTCTGCTTGTGCTCATGAAGTCTTCATCAAAGGAGGGTTGGCTATCTCCTCTTCTCTTTGGCACCTTGTGGATTTGGCTTGGCTTGGAATTAATTTGGCATGGTAACACTAGTTTAAATGGATTATTGAAGATATTTTTGAATTATAACTTTTCACCAAAATAGCTTAGAAATGATGTTCTTAGCCTCTCTATTTATATATTTTTAAGAATGTCTAGAATCAAGTTGACCATCCATCTTGAGATAAAGGTGTGTGGTTGAGGATTAATTCAATTTTTGGAATTAATTTTGTAATTATCCTCATCATTATATTGGAAAAAGGGGAAATTAAGAGGCATGGAGGGAATCATGGAAGGCATTGATGAGGCATGGAGGGCATGAATCCTAATATTTATGGCATTTATGGCCTAGGGATGTCTTCCCAAAAAATGAGCTCACCTAATGATACATATATTAAATATTCATTTTTAAAAATAAGTATTCAACAAGTTTCCATGGAATTATTAATTAGGCCTTTATTTGGGTTGATTAGTTTTTAGCATGTTTAAGCACTTTGTGCACAAATTACTCAAATTGATCATAATGTCTTGTTATTGGTCTAAAATTTGACCGGATTGGAATTAGAAGTCAATGTTAGATGCATTAGAACTGTATTCCCAGTTAGGATTTTATAAATAGAAAATAAAAAAGGCACATGTCTTGTGTAATAGATTTGATAGAAAAGAGTAATCTAGAGCACCCATGTATAAAATTGGCATTTTGACTTGAAATGATTTGATCAAAGTTAGCTGGTCCAAAAATTGCATTTCCCCATTTAAGGACACCCTAGCTAAAATCAGTGTTTGAATATGTTAATTTCAACTCATTTAATAAGCTTTAGTGTTTTTAGGCTAATGTGTGTTTTGGGTGGGAATTGGTCCAAAGCATGATTAGGGGTTATCAATGGCCAGTTTTAGGTGTCTATAATTTGCCCCTATTTGGGAAGGTGTTACAAGATATAAGCATAGTAACATCTTCTCAAAGAATGAAAAGGTCTTACATGCCTATAACTTCAATAATGATAAACTAACTATATGATGCCCCCCTCGAGGGAATGATTGGCACAAGTAGGTCAACAAATGGTCCCTTGAAAAGAAAGAAGTGAAACAAGGGGACCAAAGAAAGGAAATATGATGGAGTGAAAACATAATGATACTAAAAAAGTAGTCAAAATCATTGAGAATGTAAGTGGGATGGTGAAAAATGGTTTGCCCAAAGGTGGTTATAAACATTGTACCTTGATAGTGGCAATGTGGTATGATAACATAATGATTTGCCCAAATCCAATTATATTAATTGAGAAGATGGAGCTACCCTAGTTAGGATAGAAAAACAAGATAATAGCATGACCCTATATAGGTAGAAAAAGTAAAGTGGTGAAAACATAATGATTTGCCTAAAGGCAGTTAAAATCATTGAGAAATGTAGGTGGGATGGTGTGTAATGATTTGCCCATAAATGGTTATAGTCATTAGACCCTGATTATGGGAAAAATGATAAACTTGGTTAAGGAGGATGATAACTTAACACAGAGGGTAATGATGAATTGGAACAACCTACTAGTAGGGAGATGCTCATCCAAACTAATAAAGGTTGAAATTATTTCATGGTTAATTACTATATTTGGGATATTATTTGGAGTGAATCAGGATGTTGGTGCCAAGGAGATGCCACCATTGCTGAATAGACTTCTTGAAGCTAAGGTTCATTGTAGCACGTGTCGATAGGCATCATGGTATAACATCATGATGACTTGGTTGAAATATGCATAAGGACTAACTCCCATAATCCAATACTTAATATAAAACACTGCACTAATGATAAAAACCATTATGAAAATGTAAAAATATGAATATGGATGGATTCAAGTGTAAGTGTGGGCAAGGAATCACCCAATGAACACACATAAACTAAATCAAGGCAACAGTGCTAAAAGCAAACAAACAAGCACACAAACAAAACAACAAAGAAATAAACACTCAAAAGAAATCATATGAATAGTACCCATATAAAATAGCTGACAACTTTAAAAAACAAAAAAAAATGGGGAAAATAAAAGGAAAGGAAGGAGGTAGTCAAGTTATCTCTATATGCACTAGGCAAGTGGACGTTGCCTAAATAGTTCTATAGATGTAATATCTAATAAAAAACTTTAGGCTAAATGTAGTTCTCCAAAGGAATGGGAAGAATGTGATAACTGATAAAAACAAATAGAATGGATGTGATAGAAGAAGAGGAATGGTCTTGTAAAATGGTAAGTGTGTGAGAGAAAAAGGCCAAAAAGGATGGGAAAACTAAATGACAAGTGATTTGCTTATAACTTAATAAGGGTTCCTAGAATCCTTAAGGCAAAGAAGTGGTCAATGTTTTTATTCTTTTTAATGATTTTATATTATTTTTGGAATTGTTTTGAAGTATCTCAACTCCATAAAGAATGATGAGACACTAAATGGTTGAATCTCACAAAATGATGAGAGCATGGATTACGTTAGTCATAAAATGGTGGGAGTGTGGCGTTGGGTGACTGAGATAACCTCAACAAGTATCGATCACTACCTACATAGTCCCAGAGTAGGACCTCAAGTCACTATATTTCTACCCTATAGTGGAGAAATTTGACTAGTGTAGCAGTCAATTCAAACAAAATAGGCACAGTTGGTAAAAAGGCATAGTATGACATAAGAAGTGGCAAGTCAATACATCAAGGTTAAATGACATAGGTAAATGGTACTAATTTACCCAAAGGTAGTTATAATTAGTAGCAAGACTGATGGTAAGAAAGGAATAACAAATGAAGGATGCAATTGCTAAAACTTCTATCACACTATCACAAAATATGATCTTTATCTAAAGTACTTGAACCAACTGATGAAAATGATCAGATACCTTAATGATAAGACTATGTAATCAATGGAAAAAACTAATGTCAAATAGAATAAGCTTTAGAACACACTAGGTTGATAGATCAAAAGTAGAAAGTGGATACGATGAAGAGGTCAGATAAGGATGGTATTTGTATAAAGAAGAATAGGAATAAAACAACATAACTAAAATGGTCCTTATAGAAAATACACCTTAGAATTCAAACATAGTACCTCTTGATATTAATAATATTCATCAGCTCAGGAAGTTCATCTCTATCTAGTCTAACAAGCTTGTATGCCCCTGATCCATAATCTATAGTAATGATGAAAGGTCCTATCTAGTTTGGTTTGAATTTTCCTTTATGATTCTTCTCAACCATGGTATTTTTTTGGTTTTATTTAAGAACAATATCACCAAGTTCAAATTTTTTATACTTAACACATCCATTATAGTGGCCTTTGAGTTAGTTTTGATATGCTTAAATATTGTTGAGTGTAGTTGTGCATTTTTCATCAAGTAGGTCTAGCTCTTATAGGTGAACTACTCAATAGTCATGATCATCTAAGATATGATTGAAAGAGATACACAGTGAAGGAAATTTTATCTCAATGGGAAGGATGGATTTAGTACCATAAACAAGTGAGTATGGAGTGGTTCTTATGGGGGTACGATCATTGGTACAGTATGCCCAAAGGGTAGGGAATATCTGCAAGTGCTAATCATGACTGACATCATTAACAATCTTTTTGAGAATATTGATAATGTTTTTTTTGGATGCCTCAACTTGGCCATTACCTTAAGGGTAATATTCTGTATAAAAATGTTGTGTGATGTTATATTTAGTACATAGCTAATCTACATCCATATTCTTGAATGATCCTCCATTATTAGATATAATGTTAGAGGGGATACTATAGTAACAAATTAGATTTTTGAAGATGAATTTGGAAATTTGCTTTCCAATCATGTGAGGGGTATAACTTCAACCCACTTAGTGAAATAATTTATGGTGGTAAGGATATTTTTATGGCCATTAGATGAAGTGAGGTTGATCTTCTCCATGAGGTCAAGTTGCCATGTAGAAGATGGCCATGGTATCAACATCAGTTCCAAAGTTTTTGTTGGGGTATGAATTAGATTAGCATGCCATTGACATTTGTCACACTTTTTTACATATTCAACAACATCTACATCCATTGTGGACCAATAATAACCAGTACACAAGAGACTTTTGGACAAGACTACCCTGCTAGAATGAGTGCCACATACTCCTTTGTGAACTTATCTTAATACTAGTATAGACTCTTCTGAAGTTAAACAATGAAGTAGAGTTCCATAAAAAATATGATGGTAAAGGGTGGATCCAAGTAGATTATAATGAGTGTAATGATGAGTGAAGGCTTTGCTTTATTTTTGGGATAGGCTAGGTGGAAGTACTTGGTCATGAAGGTAGTTATAAAGGTCTGAGTATCAGATAGAATTAGGACCAATAATATCACAAATCATTAAAATGGTGGTGATGAAATATTATTGGTGAGGAATTGATACTCTTTAGCTTTATCTATTTGTCAAATAAAATAGCCAATAATAGCCATGACATCTGTAGTTCTATTACTAGCCCTTGATATGTGCTCAAACTAAATGTTGGTAATTTATTTTTTAAGAGTGTCGACCATGGCTTTATATGGAACCATCTTGTCATCTTTGGTATAAAAATGATCTATGACCTAATTGATGATTAACTAAGAATCACTGTAAACTTGGAGATGCAATATATTTAAATGCACTACTTTTTGAAGTCCTATAACAAGTGCTTCATACTCAGCCATTTTATTTGTACAAGGAAAGATGATTATGAATGATTTAGGGATTAGATCCCCTTATGGTGTAATAAAAAATAGGCCTACCCATGATCCATGTGAAATAAATGAACAAAATATAGCTTTTAGGGCTACTCCTCAAGGAGTGTGTCAATGGTGATCATTATGGATTCATCAAGAAAATGAGACATGACTGGTAGAGTGTCTGTGAGAGGTGCTTCAACAAGTTGATCTACAATAACTTATCCCTTGATTTCCTTTTGATTAACATACTCTATGCAAAACTCACTAATAATCATGATCCATTTAGCCATTCTACCTTGCAAATTTATTTTAGATAGTAGATTTTTGAGTGGATCTACTTTTGAAATGACCATGGTTTTATTATTCAAAATATAATGACATAGTTTCTGAGCTACAAAGACCATGGATAGACAAGATTTTTAAATAGGTACATATTTAGGTTCGTATGTAACCAAGGTACAACTTAGGTAGTACACATCATGATATTTTTCATTATCATCATGTTGAGCCAAGAATTCCCCCAGAGCATGGTAAGTAGTTGATAGATATAATAAGAATGGCTTTCCCAGCATAGGATGTAATAAAATAGGTGTATTAACAAGATATTCTTTGAGTTGTTAAATTTTTTTTGGCAGTGATCATCCAAGTGAAATGTAACTCCCTTCTTCAAAAAGGTGTGTAAATAGATGGGACTTATCTGCTAACTGATAGATGAAACGTTGGATTAATTAGATCTTACCTTGAAAATTATGAAGTTTCTTTAAATTAGTTGGTGGTGGCATCTCAGTTATGGCATGGAATTTAGCTATATCAACTTCAATACCTATACAAGACATAATGAAGCCAAGTAATTTGCCTGAAGTTACACCAAACATACATTTATTTGGATTGAGTCTGACTTTATACTCCCATAATATTTCAAATATCTTACACAACACTATTGGATGGTTAGTCCTAGTTTTGGATTTTCCTAATATGTCATCGACATAGTCGTCAATAGTATCATGCATCATATCATGGAATATGATAGTCATGGCCCTTTGATATGTAGCTCCAACATTCTTAAGGCCAAATGACATTACCTGATAACAAAATGTTCACCATGGAGTGGTGAACATTGTTTTATGTTGGTCTTTTGGTGTTATTCTGATCTAGTTGTATCCTGAAAAGCCATGCATGAGTGAAAGCATTTATTAACCTACCATGGAGTTGATGATCATGTAAACATTAGGTAAGGGAAAATCATCTTTAAGATAAGCTTTCTTGATGTCTCAAAAATTAGTACAAATTTTGATCCCTTCAGTCTTTTTACTAATAGGTACCACATTAGAGATTCATTATGAGTAGTTAATGGATCATATACATCTTGCTTCTAAGAGTTTTTCTAACTCTTTCTTTACCAATACAACAATGCAAGGATGTATCTTATGTAAATTTTGTTTTACCAATTTGGCATCAAGATTAACCACAAGGTGGTGTAAAACCAAGGCGAGGTCTAAACCTGGCATGTCAGAATAGACCCATGCAAAGATATCTACAAATTCTATTAATAGAGCTATAAAGACTTCATGTTCCTCCTTAGTGAGGGATGCACCTAATTTTATCCATTTTAAGATTGATGGAGTCATAATATTTACCTCTATTATATCTTTGACTAGAAGGGTCAAACTATCTCTTAGGATAGTAGACAATGACTTGAACTATTGAATTATGTCAGGGTCCTCCATTAGGACTTGCTCTTCATATTCTCCTATGCATGATTAATCTAAGTCCCCTAATGGGAGATCTATCCATGTGATAAAAATAGTTAGAAATTCTTAAAGAATTTGATAAAATACTTGTTATTACTCAAATCTAAACTCGGATCCATAGGCAAGTTCATCATTAGTGGTCTCCTAGTCTAAATTCAATGAAGAATTAACATCCCCATCTAATGATGCCTAAAATAGGATTTCACCACTAGAATGACCTTTATCTTTACTTTTTCCCTAGTTATAAAGTGCCTCAAAGAGGTTTTCACTTTGGGACCTCAATGTTTTACTTATTTATTTTTGGAAAAGGGTGTTCACTCGCTCTCCAAAATAGGCTTCAAGATCCAATGTGATTGAGAATCTTGATTTGTGATCTCCCAATGAAATGTTGTCTCTAATGCCTAAAAAGTCAAAAAATACCTCATCATTTTAAAACTCATCAATTGATAGACTAGATTCTTGTTGGTCCCAATCTATTAGTTGGGGATAATATAATGGCAAAGGGTTGTGATGAATGGCTAGGGTAAGGGTATAAATGGCATTATTATCAAATAGGTTGGCTTTTTCTAGGTTATCAAAGGTGAGGCAATGATAAGACTCTGCTTCACTATTGGCATCATCATCACTAGTCAGTGGTGATGGAGTTTGAATAAGATATATGGGGTCACCCCTAGGTGGTTTAAATCCAAGTCCATAAGGTCTTTCATACTTAGTCATGGAAATTAGCTCGATAGTTCCTTACTGATTTAGTCTAGGGCCTCCTCCTTCATAATTTGATGCTCCATGATATTATTAGGAATAGGATACTTTGAATTCTTATAAAAATCAGCTTGGTTGTCATTGTATAACCATGATTCATCCCCTTCAAAAGGGTCAGGGTCTAGGCCAGATGTTGGTACAAATGTGATAGGTCCTTTATCTTTAATATTTTATTTCCAATGCATATGTGGGGTGACTTTAGGTTGCCCAACGGTTTTCAGATTATGAAGAAGATTGGTAATATAAAATGTATCATGGGTCACATACTCTCCTAGTCCATTATCTAAAATGGTGAAATGATTAGAAGCTTTAGAAGGTGGCATATGGGAAAGAGAATCCAAGGTATTAGGATCTATGTAATTATCTAGTGATAGATCAATAATTATAGATTTGAAATTCAACCTCAAGATGTTTGCAATGTTCATATGGGTGTAAATTTCTCAAAATATTCACTTCCATCCTTGAGTGGGAAAACTTGATACGTTAGTGTAGTGTTGATGGGACTACATGAATCTCATGTAACTAAGGCCTACCTAGAAGCATATTATATGATAACTGAAGATCCATCACATGGCAAAGTGTGTCATGGGTCAAAGGCCCAATGATAACTGGAAAACTAATGGTGCCTTGTGATTCTCTTTTCTGATTATCATAGGCTTTGATGGTTATTATTTATGGCTAAAGATCTACCTTTGTGTATCCAAGAAGCTTGATGAGCTTTAGAGACAATATGTTGAGGCCAGATCCATTATCTATAAGGAAATATTTAACTTTATTCCATATTATATAAACTTATTTGTATAATGGATTATTATGGAATAGGCCAAGGGATGATATATCACTTTAGTTAAATATGACTTGTTGGGCTGGAGCTAGGTGTTTGACCAAAGATTGAAATTTATCAAGGGATATGTTACTAGCAATAGTGGATTGGGTTAAAAAATCATTCAAGATTTTATTTTGGATCATTGATGTTCAAAACAAATCTAAAATAGAAATTTGTGCTAGTGTCTTTTATAATTGTTCCATAATATCAAACTTCTTGTCTTGGTCAGTAGTGAATGGTTTATTCTGAGGATGAACGGTTGGTTGGATGATAGGCAAAGTGGTAGATGGTAATGGGCTTGGGATAGTAATTTTCAACCTCTAATTTGTGATTACATAATTAAGATTAAATAATACACCATTATTACTAATAAATTTTGGGAATGGTATGGGACTAGACAAAACAAGTCTCAGTTGCCGATGCATTTGCATGTGGTCACATGGAAAGGATGAGTTGTTGATATAAGGCCTAAAAGGGGAAGTCTTAGTTTTTTGGTTTTCCTATATGTATTCCAAGGTCAAAAAAGGATTATCCATGCAATCTATTTGAATGGTCTTATTTAACAATAGTCTAGGCTGATCAGTGCTTGGTCTAGGATTAATGGAGATGATATTAATGCTACCCCCTGTAATATGACCTACAACCCTATTTTAGTCATGTAAAAATACATGGTAGGTTTGTTGGTTGTTACTATTTTGACCTTAGTTTTCTTTATTATTCTATCATTATGGGTTCTACTTTTAATTTTGTTGATTCTACTGGTTCAGCCTTTGATTTTGATACTGTTGATTTTGCTACTACACTGGCCATTATTATTGTTGCTGATTATTTTATTGTTGTTAATTGTTATGTTAGGGAAAGGGGTTTTGATAAATCCCAAGAGTTTTATTGGAAGTGAAATCACCATTATCTAATGTTATCTCCCCATTCTCTAACATATTCTCAAATAAATGCTTGATTTGGACACATCTTCATAGATTATCCCTGTTGAAATGATGATAGTCATAAAATTCATTTTCATAGTACCAACTAGGATAAGGAAAGCCTTACAGATAATGCTTTGGTATAGGCCAACTAATAAAATTAGTGGTATCAAGCTTACTAAATATATACTCAACAAGTTCTCTTAGGTCACTAAAGACATGACATGTAGGCACGGTTCTCTTAGGAGGATGGGTTTGTAATGGTAACAGATGTATTTATTGTGTAGGTCTTGGTTATTGCACTTGTGATATTGGTTGGAGAGGTTGATGGGTAGGAGTAAGATAAAAAGGTGGTTTAAATGATGTTTTTACTATTTATACATGATGATTACTCCATTTCCCACAACATTCCTATTACGGTTAAATTACTTCGATCTTTCTTGGTTATTGCCCTGTGCTAGTTATGATGCTGATGCTTGAATAGGATGTTGATATTGTTCATTTCCCTAATTGGTACCTTTATTTTGATTATTTAAATTAAGCATGATGATTCCTTTATTTATGAGTTCCTACTCGATCAAGAAACATGTATCAATGATTTCCTTGAAAGTATGTGCACATTGTAGTTCCAAATGATAAACTATCTCACTGTGAAAAATTTTCTTAAACTTAGTGGCTAATTGTTTATCTAGTAAACTATGGGTGAAATGGATTTCAAGGGCTCTCCATCATTGTAAATAACTTACAAAACTCTCACCAACTTTTTTCTTTGCTTGTGTTAAGTTTACTAATGAAATCTCATGCATAAGATTATAGGAAGAGTACTACACAAACTTATCAGAAAGATCAATCAAAATATGTTACTAAATTGTTGGGTAACTTTAAAAACCACTTCAAGGATTGTCCAATGAAGCTCCTTGGGAATAATATTAAAATGTATATGTCACTATATGCCACTGGTTGACATGCGACAAATAATTTGGTCAAATGAGCCTTAGGGTCACCTTTCCCTTTGTATTTGTTGAATTTTGGTGGTTCATATTCTAGAGGAAATGGTATTTAAAAATACTCCATGTTGAAGTGGTAGGAACACATGTCATCTAATTTTAAATTTGTAGTCTATTTACTAGCTTGAATGGTAGCAATTGCATCCTTCATCTGTTATAATTCTTGGGATAAGAAACTAGAAGGAACATTGGTTTGAGGGAGAATATTGGTTTGAGTAGATGGTTGGGAAGTCACAAGTGGGATACTTTGACCAGGGCATGATGTATATTCCTATTGGGGTACATTGGTTTGGTTGGGTAATAGACTAGGAATATGCATACATGGATTAGGATGTACTTGAAATTGCATAATTGGTTACATAATATTCTAGTTTGGGTTGGTGATAAAGGTTTAAAATTGAGGATTTTGTGATTGGGATAGAGGGATATAAATATATTATTCTTGTTGTGGTTGAAAAGGGACATGATACCGACTAATCAAACCTTGTTATTGAGTGGGAACTTGTGAACCAGGACCCTGTCTCTAAATTTGTGGCATATTTTGAACCAATGGTTGTCTAGTAAGTACTTGAGAAATGTGGGGACCTCTTTATTTCATTAATCCCTCTAAGGAAGTGAAAATAGGTTAAAAATTTGACATCTTTCATTGACTAATATTTGCACATTATTGACTATTCATTTATTGGTTTTGAATTGGCATATTAGTCTATAACTGAAGAGGTATGTTCATCATTACTTGGAGAGGTGTAACATTTGTTGTCCTTTTTTGAGGTGGCAATGTATGTGTCCTTTGTTGCATTGATAAACTAGATTGTGTCTACTATTATGGAATACTACTCACTACTTATTGAGGAGGAGTAGGGTTCATTACATTCTATCATTGAGGCATGACATTAGCCGTTGTTTGATTACCTAATCCTATAGGTTGTACACTTGAGGAAGTAACAAGTTGAGTTTGGGGTGTAGAAAGTCCTATTCATGGGTATGATGATCTACCCATGGGATTAACTATTTTCACATGTTTTTTACTAGTTTTTTATGCATTAGTACCACTTTGATCAAGATTGGATGTTGTTTGCATATTGTCCACTAGTTTGGCTCACTATTCTGTGTAGAGGCCAAAGACACTTCTTAAATAATGGGCATATGCATCAAGTTATCTATCAAATTAGTTTGTATAAATGGGTTGAAACTTAAATTATCTTATATAGTTAAATCTATCAACACTCATATTAAAGGAAATAGGTCAAAAAGAGGCTTACTCACCATGTTCATTTGATTGAAATAATGTGCTAGATTTAGGTACGTTTGATATGCTATCTGCATTTGGTTAAAGTGATCTTCCATGATGTTTTTTCCTTGATTGTATATATTAGGGTCTTGATACATTGTTTGGACTAGAGCCATAAGATTTCTAGAATAAGCCTATTGATCATAAAATATATTATGGGGAACTCTTACTAGACTTGGTAAATTTACATGGGGAAAGTTTGTTAGAAACTTGGCCCCTAACTCTATGGATTTAACCAAAATATCATCTTTGTTCTCTAACAAATTCACTCAAAAAAATGGATCATATGTGGAAGTCATATTATTAGAATATGACTATTAAAGAATTGGCTCATCCACTATGGGTATTGTAGCTAGGTATTGTGTAGTTTATTCTTGGTCTTGTTCTGAATAAGGTGGTGTGTTAACCAGATAGTTAGCCAATGGATTTTGGATTTGTGCCCTTGATTTAGTATTATAAGAGGGATAAGAATCCATATCATAATCAATATTATCCACATAGGGGTCTTGCACCATTTCTCTTTGTGCAAATACATTACTAATGCCTAGATTGTACATGAGTCCATTACGAGTGTAGGAATACATGTTGGGATCCATAGTCAATGCTTTAAGATAAATGTTCAAAGAGTTATACAAAATCTAAAAAGAATAGAATCTAAAATAGATGATGATCCAACTTGGTCTAGATTCATCAAAAGGATAAAAAGGTTTATGTAAACATTTGTGAGAAAAAAAGCTAGTGTGAAGTGTCTAACATTTCACTATTCACATAAAGATAAGTAAGTAGATGGATCAAAAATAAAAATGCCAAAATGTAAGGTAAAAGTGTTTCAAATAAATCTAATCTAGGAATTTTAAAAGTTTTTAGGTCTTTTAGCCAAACTGCAGTGTCAAAATCTAGGCTCAAACAAGGCATGTGCTAGGACTCTTAGCTAAATGGCATCAAAAGCTAGACTTTGAAAATAGATGAAAGCTATAATCTAAAAAAATTTGAAAAACTTCTAACAAACACTAGGCATTGTATTCTTGGACATGAATTTGATCAACTAGGTATAAGGTATGAAATAAAAGGCACTTTTAGAGATAGTTTATTTTCTCATAAATAATATTATAAAACTTTGTTATTTTGACAAATAAGCTAGACAAAAGTGAATGGTATAATTTTGCTAGACAAAAGATCACAAAAGTACACTCAGATTGGTCTAAGAATGTAAGAACAAATTTGAATTCTATTTAATAGGGTCTATGAAACAATATTTGAAATGTTTTGGGCAGTGCTACACTATCCAAAAGGTGTGACAAAAAAGTTTGTTTCAAAAAATATCTAAGGCAAAGACATTTTCCCATAATTTTGGTAGCATAACACTACTTTTCTTGACTCAAAATGTTGTGGTGCATAGACTCAAAGTGTAAGTGTTTGGCACAAAAAGGAGTAATTCTATCAAGTGATGACAATGATTATGAGTCTTAAATGACCTTCAACCCAAATTGGAAATTAAACCTAAGTTACCTCAAGTTTAGTGAAAATGTCAAACCCACTTAACACATCAACCTTATGAACTTATAAAAGTGTAATTTAAAATTTAGATTATAAGTGAAGGACTTAAATAACTTTGGTAAAGTTCTAGACTTAATTGGGTATCATAACTGCACCAAAGTGGATGATATGACTCTCAAGATTTTGATGAAATTTAAAAAAGGAAAATTGATGATCTCACATGGGAAGCATAATGCCTCTTTATTCAAAGGAAAATTAGGGCTATGTGTTTGGTTTGAATTATTTGTTTACACCAAGTTTTGAATTCAAACAAGACTTTAATCTAGGACAAGACTAACTAATTAATCATTCATAGATCCTAAACTGACAAAGTTGCTTGGTATTGTTAGAATATATCAATATACATCATTTGAAAGGTTTTTAATTATTCATCCAAAAGTAAATGCACATTATATAGTAGGGTTTTTACACCCCCCTTCTCTCAAATGGCAGTACTATGACATCGACCTTACGACACACCTTACATCAATAATACTTCCATGGAAAGTGGAGATTTGTCTAAGATCTAATAATTTTCCAAACATTCAAGGGGAATAAATTACACAATGACTTTCATGCCAAATAATGCAAAATAATAGCATGGATTTTGTGTCCATATCACTTGGCTTGTTACAAAAAGGTCTAGTCCTTTTTTCAACCACTACATCCTATTGTTCACTTAGTGTAGTGCAATGTCCAAAGTGCCACTACATCCCATGTGCAACTACAATTAGGATCTAAATTAAGTTAATGTAAGGAAGTGAAACCCTAGGTCAAAGCTTCCCTAAGTAACTCATGAGAGGTGATGAAGTCCCCTCATAAGCCAAGTTTACATAAAATTAAAGAAAGCATGAAATACTTTAGGGTCATGTTTAAGGTCACCCAAAGTTTGATGAGTTTTTGGGGAGTGATTTAGATGACTTTATTTCTAAGCCTTAGACTATGATACTTGAAATAGAAGTGGTGCTTTTGATTATAAGGGTTCCCTAAAGGTGACAAATGAAAGAGCATACACACAACACCCCTCTTTTTGCCAAACAAAATCTAATTAAACAACTATTGAAAACAAAAATTGAAAAGTGTGTTCAATTTTAAGCCAAAATGAAAGATTTGGTGGTGTTTATTTGACCCCTTGGTCTTAATATTGTGAACTTTGAAAACTAATGCTAAAAACTCACTTAAGTACCTAAATATTGCTTTAAGTGCCCAAAATAATGTTCCTAATTATTTTAAGCATGAAAAAGGTGATCTAAACATATTTTTAGCAAATGTCAAGCTTGGTCCTACAACAAAAATGTTAGCATGTCCTTTAACCTTGAAGATCTTTTAGGTTTGAAATAATTAACTTTAAAAAAAGGGATCTCAGGTTTATGTTTTAAGAAAAACATAGTGACCGATGTCGGTTCATATAATCGATGACAGTTACATTTTCTAACCAATGAAAATTATCTAACCAACATCATTAATACCAATGTGAATAATGAAAGGTATTCAACTGATGTTGGTTTTACTAACTAACATCAATTAAGCTATTCAATTGATGTTGGTTTTACAAGTCAATGCCATTTACTGTGTAAACTTGTGACAAACAAAAATGGTAAAATAAAGTTAAAAAATTAATTTATAAGAGTTTTAAGGGTCCAAATGTAGATTTTAAAGATGCAAAATGATCTTCTTCATGTGTGGGATGCGTTTAGTCCTACCGGTCATGCCATATGTGATATAAGAATTTGACTCAAGAGAGGATGGTTAGTATGGTGTTAGTTTCAAAATGAAAACAAAATGAAAGAAACACACTAACTAGAATAACATCTCTAGGCCTAAACACTAGGGAGAGCTTAGTTAACAACCATGAATAAAACACACAACTAAAATGCAAAATAACCCCTATTTTACCTTCCTTGGATTCTCTAAAATTCTTTTTGTAGTGGATTACTCAGCTTATGCTCATGAAGTCTTCATCAAAAGAGGGTTGGCTATCTCCTCTTCTCCTTGGCACCTTTTGGCTTTGGCTTGGGTTAACTTGGAATCAATTTGGCATGGTAACACTAGTTGTAATGTATTCTTGAATATATTTGTGAATTATAGCTTTTTACCAAAATAGCTTAGAAATGATTTTCTTGACCTCTCTATTTATAGATTTTTGAGAATGTCTAGAATCAACTTGAACTATCCATCCTGATATGAAGATGTGTGATGTAGGATTAATTCAATTTTTGGAGTTAATTTTTTAATTATCCTCATCATGATATTGTAAAAAGGGGAAATTAATAGGCATGGAGGGAATCATGGAAGGCATTGATGAGGCATGGAGGGCATGAATCTTGATATTTGTGGCATTTATGGCCTGGGAATGTCTTCCCAAGAAATGGGGTCACCTGATGATGTAGATATTCAATACCATTTCTAAAAATTATTATTTATCAAGTTTCCATGTAATTATTAGTTAGGCCTTGATTTGGGTTAATTAGCTCTTAAGCATGTTTAAGCACTTTGTGTACAAATTACTCAAATTGATCAGAATGTCTTATTATTGGTCTAAAATTTGACTGGATTGGAATTGGATGTCAATTTTAGATGCATTGGAACCATATTACCATTTAGGATCTTACAAATATAAAATAACAAATTCACATGTCTTTTGAAAGATATTTGATAAGAAAGAGCAATCTAGAGCACCTAAGTGCAAAATTAGCATTTTGACTCGAAATGATTTGATCAAAGTTTTCTAGTCCATAAATTGCATTACCCCATTTAAGGATACCCTAGCCAAAATTGACACTTGAATATATCAATTTCAACTCATTTAATAAGATTTAGTGTTTTTAGGCCAAATTGTGCATTTTGGGTGGAAATTGGTCAAAAGCATAATTGGGGGTTATCAGTGGCCAGTTTTAGGTGTCTAAAAGCCAAGGGATTTGCCTATTTATATTCAATAGTATACTCATATGCATATTCAAGATCCTATTTAAGAAAATAAAACTTCTTTTAGTTCCACTTCTTCACTAATCATCCCTCAAGCTCAAGTTGTCCATGAGGATAAAGAGGTTTCAAATTTTGATGAGGTAATGGTCAAGTGGAAGGAGAAAAATGTAGAGGTCTTCAAAATTTTGTCTTTCTCCCCTCTTCAAGGTTCCATAAATTATTCCATTTCCCTCAAGATCACAAAATCTAATCAATATAAACCTTCCATGTCTCATACTACCTATCAAACAAATGAATTTCATCACCCTCCCACCATCTCCCTTCTTCATGAGGAGCCTGTTCTATGGAGGATAGAGAAAGATGTTATAGATTCAAGCCAAGTTCTTGGAGAGTGTGAAGATAATGATTTAAGTGTGTATGAAGAATATTTTCTCATTGATACTTCACTTGAGGTTATAATTTGGAATGAGATTGTAGTTGAGAACGAGAAGGTTAGTCTTGATGTGGAAGAAATCCATGAGGAATTGATATAAATTTAAGTCATAAATGAATTTGAGATATCTCCACTTGAGAAATATGAAGGTATCATTCAAGTTAATTCTATTTAAACTTATAAAAATGAGGAATAAGATAATGATTGGTATCTGTACCTTGAATATCTTTAAGGATTGAAGAGCTTTATATGGATATGTTGCCCATTGAAGAACATGTTTATGATAAATTTGATCAAGAGTCACTCACTTAAGATCATGATACATATTAGGTTGACTATTCAAAGATCCTTGAAGATCTGGATGAACTTGTATAAGTCGATAAGAAGGATGAGGTCGCTCAAGATGCCCAAAAGACTTAAAGACAAGGCATAGATGAGGCATCACTTGACAAGGTTGTAGTTGATAAGCAGTATGAGAAAGAGTTTCTCTTTGTTGGTGACTAGTTTTCTATTTATGAATCATTTGAGGAGATGTTAAGAGAGTTGGTCGATAAGAATAATGGCTCATCAAAGTTCATGCTCAATAAAAAAATTGCTTTTTAATTTGTACCATATCTTGGAGTGAGTGATTTTATGAATTTTCCTTTTGATCCAGGTGGGTCATGATTTTGCATGGTTAGTTATATTATTTTGTTTATGTTTTGTCCCAAATAAGTGCTTTGTTTGCACATTTGTTTTGTTAGGTTAGTTTCCTTGTTTTGTATGTTTCCTTCCCTATTTCGGTGGAGTTAATTTTATTTGTAATTCAAAAGGTTTTTTATAGTCATGGATAAGATTCATCATTATTGGTGAGTCCAATATTCATGTAAATGGTCTGAGTTCTCAGGCATAGTAGGCATGCTACCCAATTAAGTCACCAAAGATGTTAGCCAAATTTGCCCTACATACTAAAATTTATCTAATCTAAAATAAGAAGTTGAGAAAGGTCCTCATTGAAGAGTGATCCAATGTCACAAGGAGAATATGGACTTCAAGAGGAGATCACATAGCATTTTTAATATTTTTGACACACTTTAATCAAATTTAAAGTGTGAATTTGATGATCTTTAGGAGCTAGATCATCATGGCAAGCCTTGAAAAAATGAACAAGTTAGTCCAATTCTAAATCTCATAAAGGTACTTTGGAAATAAACCAGGGTCAAAGAATTGCATGGATATGATATTTTTCATGCCTATGTCATCCTATACAAATTTTGTGTCTTGATGCTTTTTTTGTCTTAAGATACAAGTGTTTAAAGTTGAACAAGTAGATTGAGAAGTTCACGGGGATGTCAAATAAAAGTCATGATGAATAGCCATTTGAATTCAAAAAACCCAAAGGATCCTAAAGATAAATGAAAAGTTGACAAGTGTCAAAAGCTCAATTTATTGGATCATATATCAATGAAACATGGGAAGTTAATAGGTTAAAAGGTCCATTAATTGAGATCAATAGTCTGTATTCAATCAGATTAAAAGATCTAATGATGAGTGGAAAAGGGTGATGTCAGTGGGTCCTAAATATATATTGGAGTGCATTTAATCATGTATTCAAAGATAAATGGTGATCATTAAGTCAAAAATTTAGAGGATCCTAAGATTGAATGCAACAATGATAAGTTTCATGATTATAGTGACTTACCAAATCAACAGTTCACATTTGATTAAGTAGGATAAATATCAACAACATGCTTTCATCAAGAAAATGATATCAATAGTGTGAATAAGGTCAAAAATTCAAGGAGCTCATAGTAAACATGAGGACACCATGTGTTGTAAGCACAAAATTAGATAAACTAATAGTAGGATCTTGAGAAGGGATGCATCATGGATAAATGGCATGATCGAGGATCCCAGATCAAGACCAATGGTTTATATTAAAGTTGAAGACATGAGATTTTGAGTAGAGGTCAAACATGGTTAAGGTCAAACCAAGAACCATTTTTTATAAGGGATACATCACCATTAAAATTTTATAATTTGAATATGTCTATTTATACCCTAAAAAGTTCAAGAATAAGGCTATGCAACTTGTAGTATTTTTATTGACATGATAGCTATAAGAAGACTAATAAATGGAATTGGTTTTCAATCTATAGTAAATCTATATTCAAGATGGAGTATGTGTAGATATAAAAAATATATGGAAGAATGTATTATATTATAAAATGGTCATTTCCTTAATAAAAATGTACTTATAACCATGTAAATTAGACTTAGTCATGGCCCTGTCAGTTCCAAGATCTGAGGATTTTGTCCTCATGAGCAGATCAAGTATAAAGTGGTGTAGAGTCCTAAAAGGAGACCTAGTGGTTGGATAAAGACAATAAATCATTCAATTATTTTATATAGACTTTAAAGATTTTTACTTCTTGATAAGATCATGACTCAACATCCTCAGATTAATTTTAATCCATCAAGAGAAGTTAGACCTCATTCAATGTTTTCTACTTGCACAACACCCTCTCTCTCCTCCCTTTTTTCTATATATGTTCCATCTTATTCCACATTGTAGCTCTCACTAAAAAAAGTTTTAGGAAAGAACTCTTTGATAATTTTTTATAGAAAAAGACTCTTATGCCTTTGGATTACCTAGTCTATGCCAAAATTTATACTATAACACTTATTTGATGGAATAAAAGATTGAATTCTTCCATTTTATGGCTAAATTAAAGTGTCTTATGAATTCATTTGATGTGGTTAAGTGAATGTGTGCTTTCCTTACCTCTATCTAAATTTTCTCACCTTTATGAAGTGTTTTTTTGGTTATTATAGTTCATTCTAAGTGCAATATATAGTTTATTGATTAGTTTAGAAGTGGATAATTGCCCTCCCATGTTAGGTTGATAGCTAGTCAATGCTTTTTTATGAAATACTTATGTGAGGGTTGATAAAAATGATTAAAGTGATATTGAATGTGTCTTATAGTGTGTCTTGTGTAAGTATAAGTGTTTAAATTATTGGTGTATCACCTCATTTTACATGCTTTCATATATTGTTTTTAATCTCTCTTCCTTTTCCAAGTAAGAGTTAATTTAGGTTTAATTTAGGTGATAGATCTGGAAAGAATCTAGCCTTCTTTGGAGGTCTAACCCAATCTTAGGTGACCCATAGCCTAGGGTCATTCCCTTGTTGGACTAGGTTTGAGTAAGAGGACCTGGACAATCCCCTTCTCAGCTAAGGGTGCGATCTAGGACACTAACAAGAACCTTGGATGAAATGTTATAATTGATGCTTCTACCTTAAATTTTTTCCACATAACATTTTATAGTATTATTATATGCCTTTATATCTCTTAGTATATTCCATCAATGATTGAGTTGAAATCAATGGAAAGTGCTAGTCTCAAACCCTAGACTATTGTAATTACTTCAAAACGTGCAATTTATCTACTTCTTATCAAATATCCAAGTGTAAAGTGGATTCCTCATAGTGGAAGGAGGTAAGTGATGATCTTCTTATTATTTTTCTAGAAAATAATCCTAATTTACCTTTAACTGTATCTTCAAAAATTAGTTGTGAAGAGGATCCTAAAGCTCATCTGTCTGATATTGTGCCCCCACTTTGATTTCTAAGGATGTGGAGTCAATTAGCATGAGTATTGTGAATTTAGATGGCATAAATAAGGATTTTAGAGGCTCCTATTTGGATAAGTTTATTTATTGTATTAATGATGCAAGTAATTTGTGTAAACAAGAATATTAGATTGTACTAAGAAGTAATAAAAATGGATGTCTTACTCCTAATACTCTTTCTAGGGTACTTTGCTCTCACAAAGCGAATAAGAGAGAGATGTAGTTGTGTCTAGTTAGTTTTTTCTTTTGTTTTAATATTTAGATTATTTTGCTTGTAGCATTATATATAGTGCCATGACCATACTTTCCCCAGGTATTTAAGACTATGGTTACTGGTTCACGTTCTTGGTTTTTTTTCTTTTCTATTGGTCAGATGCCTTGGTAATTTTTTTGTTAAGCCAAGCCTATGTATTTTTGAGTTTTTATTATTAGGGAGGGGCCTTGCAAACCCTAAAACCTATCTCTCTCTCTCTCTCTATATATATATATATATATTATAATATTATATATTATATAATATAAATTTAAATATATTATATGAAAATATATACTATATAATATTGATTTATAAACTATATTAACATATATAGTTTATCTAAAGTAATTATGGGCACAAACCTATCAAGATATGCATCACAATGAAATTATTTAGTTATGATGGCCTGCATTCTTCATGTAAAGAGAAATCCTATTGGCATAATCTCTACGTCAAAATTGCAACTCCTTTGGTTTCAATAAGGGGCATTTATATTCTCTAGATAAGGAGATCAATTTTGGCTGATCAAGGTTTATCTTGGTGATTGCAATAGAGAAATTGATTTTGTTATAATGGTGCTATAAAAATTAGAAGCAACCAAGAGAAATTTTGGGTTTATAAATTGGATATAAATTTGAAGTGGATATATATGTTTTAAATACACCATCTATCTATGTCTACCTACTATGCATAGTGATTATGCATTATAAAGTATACTAGCACCACTTATTTCTCCTAAAGATATTATTATTGTTACATATCCCAAAAATGTGTATGAAACTCCACTTATTATCCAATACCATATTATATATAAATCATTACCATCTATTTTAAAGTTCCATGATGATAATTTTTTATTCTATTTCTATATTTGAACTTTTGTAATTTTTCATCTGTTAGTGGAATGGTTATGGACATGTTGCAAATCTCAATATGCATTCTCATCATATCTTATGGAAGAGGTTTACTCATATCAAAATATATAGGTGTGGGGAATATATATTGAATAATTTAATATAATATTATAACATTATAAATTATATAATATAAATTTAAATATATTATACTAAAATATATAATATATAATAATGATTTATAAACTATATTAACATATATGGATCATCTAAAGTAATTGTGGACACAAACCTATCAGGATATAAATCACCATACAATTCTTTAGTATATGATGGCTTGCATTCTTCATTTAAAGAGATAGACTCTAAGAAAAATATTTATATCAAAATTAAAACTCCCTTAGTTTCGATCAAGGGGTATCTATATTCATTAGATAAGGAGCTCAATTATGGATGATCAATGTTTGTCTTGGTGATTGAAATGGATAAATTAATTTTGTTACAATGGTACCAAAAAATAATAAGTGACCAAGAGGAATTTTAGGTTTAAAAATTGGATATAAATTTGAAGTAGACATATATGTTGCAAAGAAACCATCTCTTTCATGCATGCCTACTATGCCTAGTGATGATGCATTCTCAAGTATACCACCACCACTTATTTCTCCTAAAGATACTATTAATGTTACATATCCAAAAAATATGGATCAAACTCCACTTATTATCCAAGATCCCATTATTTCTAAATCATTACCATCAGTTACAAATTTACACAATGATAATTTTACTTCTATTTCTATATTTAAACTTCATTAATATTACATCTATTAGTGGAATGCCCATGGTCATGTTACAAATCACAATATGCATTCTCATCATATCCCTATGGAAGAGGATTACTCATATCAACCTCTATAGGTGTAGGGAATATATATTAAATAATGTAATATAATTTTATAATATTATATATCATATAATATAAATTTAAATATATTATACTAAAATATATAATATATAATATTGATTTATAAACTATATTAACATATATATTATATAATTAATTTTTAATATATAAAAATATTATGATATATATTATAAAATATTTATATAATATATAATATTATATATATACATATATACACATGCATACATACATACATGATATATATAGACACACGCACACGCGTGCGCGCGCGCGCGCGCGCACACACATACACACACACACACACACACACACATGTGTATCATGTATGTATGCATATATTGGTAATAAGGGTTATGTAAAGCAAATTTATCATATCCCTATGGAAAAGGTTTACTCATATTAACCTCTATAGATGTAGGGAATATATATTAAATACTGTAATATACTATCATATATTATATAATTTAAATTTAAATATATTACAATTAAAAATTCTTGTGGATTTAAAAATTAGGATTAAGTTCAAATGTTTTCTCTTGCCATTATTTTCTCTTGCATTTATTTTATTTCCCATTATAAGGGTGAATTTTTTTTTATGGACTATCAGGTGTATTATGGCATTAGTGGTGGAAGCATTGACCCCATTTTTAATTTCATTTTTGTAAATTCTTCTTGTCAGGTATTTAATCTATTTAATGAATTTTTTAATGTATCTAAAATCTGTGATTTGTTTGTCTTTACATGGCCCTTATATTAATTTTCTACTACTTTATGTTATGAAATTGTTTAGATTTAGATAGACCTCAATTATTGTTATGAAATGGTTGAGATAATGAAATGGTAGAGATTAAGATTGTTTAGCACTTCTTATTATTGATTATTACTTATTTCCTTATATGTGGAAAATAAATAGGGACCCAAATATTAAATGCAAGTGTAAATCAAATAATTTTTAATAATTCTAAGCAAATAATCTTAGTAAACAAGTATTATGATGCTAGAGTGTTTCAATGGTGCCCCATTGACCATACCATACCATTTCATGCCACACCAATAATCCATATTTTATCATATGGGACAAAAATTTATAATCAACCCATAAAACCATTCCATATAATAATAATCATACCCTTCAATACTAGTAATATAATAGCCATGGGCCATGGTTCTTTTAGATGGTTTGTTATATGTAAAGAAGTTGAAACGAGGTTATTTTACTAATTTTTTGATGTAGGAACATCACTAAAAATATGTAAATTTGGTTGTGTCAATATTCTTAAAGTATTAGGATGTCATTTAAAATAATAAATGCCTTTTTGGAGGTCTTAGAGATTAGTTTATAGGTTAGTGTAGATCAGATATTGATGAATGTATACAAATTAGTCTATAGGTTTTAACAAAGAGGGTAAAAATTAGAAATTTGACTTTTATTTCCTTATTATTTTGGACCTTAAAACTTGTATAAATATTGAAACACCCTTTTCACCTTTGATTCATATTTTATTATAAGTGAAAAGTTTTTTTAATAATTTTGATAAAGGAGGAAGTCTAACAAGGTCTTGAGGTTGATTAGAGTCTTGGTTCCTTGAAGCATATTTGTTAACTAATAATTATTTAATAATATTCCATTCATAAAAAGGTGTTAAATATAACTTAATGATACCTTTTCATCAATCCCCCACACCAACAAATTCTTTTGAGTGAAGTCTTACATTTTTTTAGATCTTGCCCATAAAATATATTTAAAAAGTATACAAAAAGAAACAGTCAAATTAAAGATTTACAGAATACTTATCTAATATCCCAACTAGAACTAAGACAAAGCTAAAATTTTGGAAAGCCATAAAACAACTTACTATAAAAAACTTAGATACCAAAAAGATCAACAAGGCCATGAGCTATACTATTGAAGAAAATAGATAAACCAAAAAGTCAATCACAAGATACCATAACCTAGAAATCCACAGGATTAAAATACTACCTTCACTTGTCTATGATATAAAAAATGAGCCACTAAAATTTGAATATTCCTCACCACACAAACCTCTATCCACCACCCCTCAGATCTTCATTTTCATGACACTAATAGAGACCATGGCTCAATTTCTATCTAGCCTCCCCTGCATCACTAAATTCACCACCTATCAAGGAGTCATAACATGACAAGGAGGTGAAGTTCCCTTGCCTCAAACCAAAAAAATTAGCTTAAAAATAAATATCCTCCACTCAATCTCTACTATGCCTGACACCCTTTCTCAAATCTAGCTTGTGAATTAGGCTCTTGATCAGAGCCATGGGAAGGAGAGACATAAAATTCCCTTTTAAAGATGTATAATCACAAATCTTGTTATGAATTTTTTCCACAAACCCTGTGAGAGAAAAAAACCTTGATTTAAGATATTTAAACATTGATAAAAACACCAACCCAAATCCATTTGAACCAAAAAATAACAAATGAGGAAAGGGACTAGAGTCCAACATGTTGATATCCTCTAACAAGCTCTGAAGATGGTTTGAAGATATGAAGAACTAAACCATTTTAACTACCAATTCCTTATCAAGAAAAATAACTAGAATTTCATTATAAAACATTACTACCACCACTAAATTTACCCTATTATAGGGGATCTTATGTAGATAATCTTTCCCCAAGTTACCTAGAATAACCTACAATATATCCTCCATCAAGGTCCAAAAGATATTTTGTATCCTTTCCTTATAAATACACCCTAGCCAAATGACCACCTAAAACCACCAGGAACTATAATGCAAGATAAGTGTTGTGATCCATCCTAATTCATCACTAGTAAGGATCAGGAAAACACACATGCTAAACTAGCCCAGATTAGAATGTGTGTTTAGAGTTGTGTTGAGCTAACACCAAGAAATGCCTTATTAAATAAGTCTAATTACCAACTCAATATACATGATCAAGAACATGATTTTATAAATCCCCTTCCCATGATCCAATTAGATAAATATAAAACTAATTAATTCCATAATTGATAATCATATGGGGAATAATGATGTAGATTAATGACCAAAGTTTATGGATGAGATCCCATAAAAATATTCCCATGATGTTGATTATCCATTTGAGTTTCCTCCCTTTGATATATACCAAATTTCCACTAAGAAGTCTACAACTAAATTAACTTCCCTAATTCAATGTTTGCAATCCCAAAACAAAAGTCTATTCAGGGTTTCCCAAGCGTTAACTAAAATGTTCTCCAATTTTTAAGAGATTAATGACTTCTTTTTTAGAGCAAAAATCAAGATTTAAGAATCTCCTTTAATCAAAAGAATCTCAATTTTGCACTACATTGCCAAATCAATCCCTATCACAAGAGCCTATGCTTCAACTTCATTATCTATTTCATTCAAGAGATTCCTAAAGATAGCTCTAATGAGAAAGAAACTATAATCCCTTGTCATACAGCCTATTCTAGAAGCACCCATATTACCTCTTGAGGCTCCATTAACATTCATTTTAAACTACCCTAGAGGAGGCGGAGCTAAGAAGTTTTATCATTTATTATACTTTTATTTGAATTTACTATTAACCCATTAATGAGTGGCTAAATAATGAGACTTTATTTGGCACACATTCTCATATCCCATGCCAAAAGATAAACATTTATACATTTAATATAAGAAGAAATGACCTCTGAGATAACAACCTCTATCTATTTTAAAATTTAAGCAAGAAATCTCTCCTTACCTTCAAAAATACATTGATTTCTCCCCTTCTAAATTGTCTACAACAAATAGCTAGACTGACTCTCCAAAGTTTTAAAAGTGAATTTATACAATCCATAACTATCCAAGAGGAAGATGTTATCTCTCCATCCTACACCCTAGAAAGAGGTTTTTCAGGCCTACCTTCAAGGCTAAACTAACATGAAATTGGCCTAATGTTGTGGGTAACCTATAGTAAGACTAAACCTATAGTTTATGGGGATATCTCCCTTATTGCATCTACTTGTCTTAGTCCACTAGGACATACTAATTTTGGGGTGAAAATGGATAGGTATTAAAAAAAAAAAACCTAATCTAAGGATGATAATGCACCAATATAATTTATCGACTCTATTTAACTTCAACAACACTAATGGACAATGGCATGAATCTAAATCACCATCTCCAATGGCCTCTAGGAAAAAAATGTTTCATATAGAGGTTGATTTGGATGACTATAGAATAGTTTCAATGAGAATAAGGCCTATTTCAAGGCACTTAATGTTATATTTCCACTCTAAACTTAGCCATTGACACCATAACACTTTCGATGCCTATATAGAAAACCTGTTAGTACCTAGATGAGGCTTGGACATGAAAGGGAGAAATTTCACAAATTGTGCATCTAAAAAAAACATTTACAGACTAGATAATAATAATGAATAATATACAACATTATTTTAATAGTCCAATAGGTTTACACATACAATTATATGTAGAGTCTCCTCATACCTAGGTGAGGGATACAAATCAAGGCCTTATGGGCCTAAATATATATAATGATCAGAAGAATGATATGTGGAAAATGGAATGTATTTTAAAATAAAATATCATAATTGACCATAGTCCACTCCATCATCAACTATAAGGAGTTACAATAGCCTCTCATACACCCTTTTTGCATTGGTCTCTTGATTCATAGACTTCAATGGGCCCTTAGGCATTGAGGTGGAATGGTGAAGGATATAATTAAATTATTAAAGGAATTAACATGCAAAAAATGGTCAATAAATCCTATTATGGAAGTTACGTAGTGTAACTGGTGTGTAATTAGCCTCCATGAGGTGTTGAGTAGCCCACCATCTCTTATGCATGTTGACTAGATTTGAAACTACCTCCTCCTTTATTATGACCATGGAATGTGTGTTTATTTCCTTTAATATATTATTTATATGGTTTATTAACTATGTATGACCCACTTTAGTATACTTCCTACACCATCCATCTTCTTCTTACTGAATGAAGTAGGTCTACTAGGCCAAATTGGCCAAATTACTTGACTATTAGGTGTTTGGTGTCCATGAAAACTTGTAAGAGGATTTAAGAATAAGTTAATAGGTGATATTTATGTCTGAATCAATGTTTTACATCATGACATATTCCCTTCTAACTAATAGACACCTATAAATTTGCCTTTCCTGGTTGACTAGGCTACTTATTCTTAGCATCTGTAGATTGGCTATTTGGTGAAGAGTTATAATGGTATTTACAGGTATATTTTTGGACATATTATGATTTTATAATATTAAATTAGTCTCAAATCACCCTCTCTAATTATTTTTAACTTCTCAAATAGATATGTACCCTGATCTCTCTTCAAAATCTTGAAAAAGTATCATATTCTGACCAATGCATATAGTGTCCATACAGACCAATACCATAGATATGGTACCTTATGGGTGGAATAGGTGATAAAAGTGTTGATAAATTTAATTAAAAGTTTTTGGTTGACAAAATCTCATGTTTTCCCAAGCCAAGTCTAAATTAGGGTTTAAGAAGGGTTTTAGAGGTCTACCATCTTAATGATGGTTCACAAATATCAGACCTCCAATCCCAAACTTATGGTCATGTATTTTTATTATATATACCCCCATAAAACTATTTAAAATACTTGTGTCTCATGCAAATTTTGTGTGGAGATATGAATTCAAGTTGGTGAGCCTTGAGTTCTCTATAGGTCTTATGGAAATGGTTACAATATTAAAATTCATTCATAAAGATGGGATCTTGAACCACATTTTATCCTCCATGGATTTAAAGTGAATTAAATTATTAAAGTATCACCAATAAAATTGGCCTTAAGTCCTTTTGTGATGAAATATTTGAGCACTTAAAGTGATGGCTTGAGTTAACTACTTGGGATAGCATGGCTCAGGTTACATCTTGAGACTAAATTGTCCCTTCCTTTGAATTATATTACTTAATATACTCATTTAAAATTATTGTAACATCTTATAAAACCTATTAATTATGTCAAATATTATTAGGAGGATTTGAGTATGATTCAAATTAGTGGTGGAGTTTCAGGCTTAATCAAGTTTTTTATGTCTAATGGCCTAGACTAAGTTTTAGGGGTCTAGGGAACTTGAATGTGGTTAGGGGTATTTAATATAATAATAAAAATCTTATCCCACCTATTATAAACCTTTTATCTTACCTTTATCTTCTCAAACTCAAACCCTATTTTCACTTTCTCATGTGGATACCTGTAGGTCTCACTATTCATTGTCAAAACTGAGTGTTTGAGAGTAAGTGCTATGTGCCCAAGTGATTTCCTCCTCTATTGTAGTGATTGGGTTTTTTATATCCATGAAAAATAATCTAAGGGACCAAAAACATACTTAGGTTCATGTTTTCATTAACTCAATCCTATACACACTCTCATACAATAGTCTTAGGGTTTGTAGGAAATCACACCTATGTAGCCCTAGGGGCTTGATTGAGTACTCCTTTTGCCTCAATTTATAATATTAAAATTTAGGGACCTTGGTTATGTTTATATTACTTCCATCTTAGTATTTTTATATTCCTTAACTAGTCTTTAAACAACCAAAAGTTCCTAGCTCAGACACAAGCCTATTTTCATTAGTTTTAGGCCTAATTAGGTCTAGTTAGGTCATTAACCCTTTTCTAGATGAGTCTAAGACTATTATAAATTTTTAAAACCTTAATAAATATTATATAATTTATAATTAGGTTTCCTAAATATTTCATAAATCTCAAATTAATCAAATGCCTTCAATTGTGTGTACAGGCCTATTTAGGGTATTAGCTCTAATAGGCATGCATAGACCTAATGTTCAATTGAGTGATTTCTTGATAAATTTGAGGTTATGATGATTATTAAACCCTTGTTTACCCTCCCTAACTTCCATTTTAGGTATATTAATACCCAAAAACCACCAAAATATGCAAGTGTATTGAACTTCAAAGCATAGGTTTGCTTATATGTGTCTTTAGGCCTAATAAGCCTAATAGGTTCTCAAGATATTTTTACCATTATGAGCCTCATATTACTTTTAAAAATTTTATACATCTTATTTATTACCAAATCAGGTGTTTCCAACCCTTTTAACACTCTAATACCTATATAGTCCCTTCACTTCCATAGTTAGGTCTGTAGCTACCTAGTTCAGGCTTAAAAGGGCTAAATTATCAAGATCTTTATTTCATTCAACAAGTCAAGAACTAAATGGAGTCTAGGTAATTTTATAGATAATTAAAAACCATACTTACCTCTATTCACTCTCTTCACCAAACATGCTCCATCATATTTCATACTAAAACCCAAGACCCTGCTTGTAGGTGGTAATCTTGGACCATGATTGTGTGTAGGTGTGACTAGATAGGTTTTGATTTCATGATGATCTTCATAGTATTATTTTTTAAATTATACTTATGAATTTTTTCATGTTTTTATCATCACATATTTTTAATCACCTTAAAAATATCTATGTTATCTAACTGCTCTACTCCTATAGTCAACATTATAGGTGTTGTTTATAGGCCTCTTGATTGTGTATATCTCACTTTGAGGGATGATTTGATGCCTATTTGAATGATATACATGTGATAATGGATTTTTTTTCTCTTTTAACCTATTTAATATTCCTCCAAACCTCATAATTATACTAGATATCTTCTTACCCTATAGTTACAACATTGTTTCGATTGGAGTATTGGCTGAGTTGTCAACCTAGGTGGTTGAGAGTGTTGATCTTGAATTAACCATATTTTCCCATTTAAATTATTATTAATAGGAAAATATGACTCCTAAATAATTCATAAATATATCTAAGGCTTTAATTCAATTTAGAATCTCATATTCTTATCCTACACAATAGGCCTGATGTGACTATAGGTGGTTGTCTCTGCAAAATAGGTTATGGTGTACGGTTGATACATGTTGATCCTTGCCTCCCATATATATAAATATATACCATGTATTTATAATGGTATATTATGAATTTTTATGGTTACATGATGTATTAAACACCTCTATCATGTGTATTCTTTAGTTAATACTCCACCTTTTAGCTTACACAAAGGCCTATAGGTGCCTATATAAGAGTGATCTGGACTATGTAAGTGTATTTTATAATAGTTGAGGGTGAGGATAATATTTGAGATTTATTAAAATCATGAATTAAGGGTGAGGTACACATGTGTGTTTGAAACAATCTAATGACATATCTACACCTACCCCATTTCCACTTTGCAAAATGAGATAATAACACACACATGATAGTCACATTGAAAATAGGACTTGAAGGGGACTTAAAACTGATGGTGTATCAGTTGAGTGATTATTATTCCAATTAATTATTACATAACCCATTACCACCATTCACATACACTATCAAGCTTTGAATACCCTACATATAGGGAAACATGCCTGTAGTTTGAAAATAGAAAGAACATGAAGGTTTTCTTGCTCTCACACCCAAACATATGTGAATTAGGGGTGAAGGGTGATGTATATGGTCTATTATTACCTTAATAACATACAACAATTATTTATTTATAAAAATTACTCAAGAAATGCACCAAAACCAGTGTACTTATAACCTCTTGCACAAATGAAAGAGATCATTTGAGTACCTAGATTGTTAGCATTTGTTCTTAAATCATAGGCCATGAAACTATAGAAAAATTTCATGAATAATAATTTAAATATACCAATTTAATTTACCAAAATTATCAAATATTTATCTTCTCTTTCCTATATGAAATGAGTGAAAACATGAAAGCTTGTCTAGATTGCCAAGGAGCTCGGTGGAGAGAGGAGAAATGGTTTTGGGCAGTTTTTACATATTTTGAACATGAAAATCCTATGAGACACATATAATTATATATTATGCAACATTATAACCTCACTTATATGGAAATTATCATACAAGTCTATACAATGTGCTAAAAACACTTGAAAATGCTCCTTTTTTTGCATTTCTGATGTTTCTGAACTTAGGATGCCATTGAATGGTAGAGGGAGGGAAAACACAATTCAAGCCATATTTTAAAACTATTGTTATGAAAAGGTAAGTTTAATAGTCACAATTTTCCTACATGTAGGACCCACTTTTTGAGTGAGGAGTGAATATGAGTCTTAAAATGGACCTTTTTATGACATAAAATTCCTAGTCATGACCATATGATGAGAATGGGACCTTTTCAAGACATCTATAATGCAATTTTTTATCAAAACACTTTCTAATTTCTAAATATTTATAATTAATGTAAACTCATGTAGCATGTTTGAGGATCATTTGGTACTTTGAAAGGGGTTGATCAAGGTTTGAGATAACTTAAGCAAATATACCATGGAGAATGACCTTGATGCACAAAAATAGGCTTCCATTAGGACCCAAACATAGTTTATACAAATTTCACATTGCTTATAATTCCTCTCTCACAATGAATGGCTTGAAACAAGACCATATACCATAATAACTAATAACCTCAAAATGTCCAAATTACCTCAACTTTGTGGAAAGATCTTTGATCTTATTAAACAATGTTTAAACCACCATCAAGGATTGATAAGGATAATGAAATTTTTTATACTCACTCCATGATCACTGTGAATAGTGTCACATCACCAAATAGACCTCAAAACAACTATGATATGATGGGTTCACAAACAAGCTCTAGCACACACCATGACACCTCTAATAGTGCTAACAAGGTTCAAAAATGAGATCAATGAGGACATCACCAGCAAGGAGATCATCATGTGTAGGCTTAGGTGGGTGTCATGGAATTTTTTTGGTTATAAGGGTTGGAACTTGGCCTAAGAGGAAAAATTACCAATAGTTTTGGAGACTCACTGTGGTTGACCACCCTGCTAGTCAAGAGAACCCACTCACTCTTCATGATAATGATAAGACTTCAACATGACATCATGGTCTGGATGACTAACTTGGAATTCCAAAGAGATATAAAAATTTATGACACTTCTTAGGACTAAAACCACTCACAAGAAACACAAGGGAAACCAAATAAATAACACTTCAACTTAATAATAACCAACAAAGACACCAAAATAATTAAGGCAACTAACTACAGACTTGTGTATGACACAAGTATTAAAAAAGACAACAAACACTATAAAATACTAATTTAGATACAAATATTTTGTCTAAGATAAAATGGAAAACTTAATTTATCACTATGGGTCCATGAGGTTTGATTTCCATGTATCGATTTGAGTCCAATCATGCATTGTTCACTATATGAGGACCCCCACTTGCAGATGGATTGGCATGCTCATGGCCTCTTCGCAGAGAAGTTAGATCTTCAGGTTATACCCTCATGTGAATGAGTTGATAATGTGAGTCTAACACCCAATTAGAATCATCTTAGATTTTCCTTCCTTACATCAACAATCTAATTTCTACCTCAGTCATGGATTTCTCTTGATTTTGTTTATGAGACTCAAAATGATCAACTGCCATAGTGTTCTTTTTAAGACCTTTATCAAGCTTAAAATGGGGTAGAGGTGGACTATCTAAACTTGAACAAAAGTTTTCAAATTATTCCAAAAAATCCATATATTCATGATCAATTGCAAATACATGGAGTTTCTTATCATTCTTACCATTCACTTATGAAAGACTACACTGATCAAATATCTCTGTCTCTTCAATAGAGTCATAAAAAAGACTTATGTTTTGATGTAACTTGGTCATCCTCATCTTATATGGAGAATGGGAGCTCATCAATACATTAAATCTCATTCTCATCTTGTATTAATGTTTCTAAACCTAAATTTCCTTATTGACTTGACACCTCAACTTACTATTACATCCCACCATTGAAAGCTATCATGTTGAGTTGTTCAATTTCACCTAAGAATTCAAGGTAAAACTATTGCAAAATATCATCTAAATAACTTGAAATGTTTTAAACTTAAAAATTGTCTTATGCAGGTTATTTTCATGACTATTTATTATAAGATAAGCTACTTGTGATTCATCTTATTTAACTTCACCATCATGCCATTATGACTGCTCTAGATCATCCAACTTCCCCTCATGCTGAAAGTTTGATCTGCTAGGATGAATGGGGGTACCAATAGGGATATCCTCATCATAGTTACTTGAAGTGTCCTCTTAAAATTGTTTTTTAAAATTATCTACAACTACAACATGATCAAGCTCTTGAAGGATTTCCACCCCATAATTAACCTTGGCAAATTATTCCTTATACTTGGATACTCAAATTTTGACCTGAATACATTTCATTCCTTTCCACAAGAGGAGAGGGTGGGAGGGAAATGTACTTAATTATATTTATTGACATATGATATTGTGCTATTCCATCTTAGATCCTTAGGAGTATCAAATTTGGACACTACATTCTTATTCTTCCATTCTTTATTTACCTTGTCAAATTGAGACATCTCGTAAACTACACTCCATACATTTATCCTCTTCTTGACTCTGAATATGCATAAAGAAGGTTCTATTTTAAGGATATGAATAACATAATATAGGGATTTATTCCATGAAGTCTTCCAAGATAAAGTTTTTATATGATCTTTAGAAGGCATGGGTGGATCTTTAAGGGGATCTAGAACACAAAGAGGTTGATTAGGGATAGGAGGTATATTATAATCTACAATTGATGTATTTGGTGTATAAGGCTCAAGATGAAACTTAGAGAGTAGTATAGACCTAATTTTGACTCATATATAATACCAAAAATTACATACCATGTGATACAAATCAAAGGATAAGTTCTCCCTAACCTTGGCCATAAAGTCACTAGACAAACATAGAGTAAAATATGGTGGTAAATCTTCAACAATAATGTCTTGTGCAATTAAAAGCTTGGGGTAAGAATGAAGGGTAAGTTATAGGGTTTTTATGAGGCCAAATTTAATTTAATTTTATCCATTACATTTAAATTCAAATTTATAAGTAGGTTCATACATAAAATTTAAGTTATCAGCCACTATCTTAAGGATAAATGAATTGCTTGTTTGATCATCAAACAAGCAATTATGAATTAAGAAATCTCAAATGATCACAAAGGTAAGAAAATGATATGGATTGATTACCTTGGATAAATTATCTTGGTTTAGAAGGATGTTTTTTTTATGGACAAAGGCTTGGTATTCAAATTCCTTTTTCTAACTTAGACATTCCTTTAATCTATCTCTTTCATCTTTTAGTTTCTCAATTTCTAATCTCAAATCATCATTACTTTTCTTAGGCTGAATATAAATGAAATCATGATACTAAAATAATTGATTATGAGGATAAAAGGTATACTAAAGAGGTGAATAAGACTCATAAGGGGGGTGAGGGTCAAAAGGTTGTTGATGATAAGCATCATAAGGCTAGTATGGGTGATAGGGATATAGATAAGGATATGTATGATAGAAATCTGCCCCTTATGCATCCATAAATCATCATGAGACACATGAAAACAAGGTAAAATAACCACCAAAAATATTCTCTTACCATGATATGATGACCCTTATCACAAACTTCTAATGGCAAACCAAGCATGTGAGTGCTTGAAGCTGCTTGAGATGACCAAGATGCTACTAGTGAATGCTCGAATGATCTAATCTAGTCCCACCAAGCATGAAATTTTTTTTATCTCTATAACATAAACCCTAGAAGGAGGTTTTTTAGGATTACCTTCAAGTTAGGACTAATATGGGATTGACCTAAGGTTGTGGGTGACCTATAATAAGACCAAACCTCTAGTTTATGGGGCTATCTCCCTTGTTGTATCTAATTGGCTCACTTCACTAGGACCTACTAGTTTTGGGGTGAAAAGGGATAAAGAGTGTATAATATAAAATACTATAAGGATGGTGATTCACTAATATAGGTTATCCACTCTATTAAACTTCAAAAACACTAATAGACAATGGCATGAATTTAAATCACTATCTCCAATGGCCACTAGGAAATAATGTTTCATATAGAGGTTGATTTGGATGACTAGATTATGAGGAAAATGAGAGGAATTCATGGTTCAAGGCACTTATAGCTATACTTCTAATCTAAACTCTGCCATCAACACCATAACACTCTAGATGACATGCATGTAAAACTTGTTAGTATCTATATGAAGCTTGAACTTGAAAAGGGAGAAATTTCACCACTTGTGCATATCAAAAAAATCATATACACACTAGATATTGTCATGAAGAACATATAAAATTATATTAATATTCCAAGAGGTTGAAAAGTATAATTCTAGGTAGAGTCTCCTCATACCCAGGGGATAGATACAAATCAAGGCCTTGAAGCCTAAATATATAGAATGATCAGAAGAGAGAGGGGGGGGGGGAAATGGAAAGGAGTTATAGATAAAAGGTCATAATTAACCATATTACACTCTATGAACTAGTAATTTGACATAGAGGGAAGGTTAGTATTGTGTTAGTCAAATAAAACCAATGAAATTAACACACTAAGATCCTAACACCTCTAGCCTAGACACTAGTGAGAACTTAGGTAATAAAAACTAAATGAAATCACAACAAAAACATAAAAGATATAACTCTTTTACCTTCCTTATGAGCTTCAAATGGATTTTTTGAATGGATTTCTCATATTGTGCATCAAGAAGTCTTTGATAATGGAAGTTGCTTGGATCCTTCTCTCCTTGGAACCTTGGATTTTGATTTCTTGGATTAAGAATTTGACATGATAACCTTAATTTCAAATCTTGTCTCTCTCCAAATTATAATTATAAATTTGTATTATGAGATCTTAGAAATGAATAGGCATGACCTTGTATTTATAGCCTTAAGAATTAACTATCACCCAATGTGAGTCAAGGTTGAGTTTAGGATTAAAATGGGTTCAAACTAACCCTTGATGAGTTAAAATTAACTCCAATTGAGTTAATTGTTGTCAAGTAATTATGATTTGAAATTAATAGGCATGAATATCAAATTATATATTTTATGATATTTTCAAAAAGCTTGACAACTCGTAAAGACAAATATGAAAGGCTTTGATGTTTTGAATTTTGGAATTTCCATTTTTAGATATTCATTAATTTAAAATGGATAATTAAATTATGTATTTAATATTATTTAATTATTTAATTGATTTTTATTAGCATTGTATCTCTTTAAATATTTTATTAGGTGTGTAAGTGACCCACTTAATAGGTCTATAAGCCAAATTGATAGTTGTGATGCAACAAGGTAATTAGGGATGAATTTGTGAGAGGTTATTGTTACATACAATAGGACACCACAATTAGGTATGTATTAACATGATTTTTATATTTTATAAATGATGCACAATAAAATTTTGGATGTTTAGTGATTCTTAGGCTTAATTTGTAATGGTTGGGAGGAATCAGTCTGAAGTCTGATAAGAAGCTAGTTGTGGCCAATTTCAAGTGTCTATATTTTTCCCCTATTCAGGAAGGAGTTTCAAGATATAGTCATAGTAAATCATTCTCAAATATTGAAAAGGTCATGTATGCCTACTGTATGCAATGGTAAATGCAACATATCTACAAATCAATCTTAACTCAGAGAAGATAGATCCTACTTACACTTTTGATTGGGGATACATTAGATAATCAGAGTCATGGCCAATGAGATCCAATAGACCTATCCAAGGGATATATTATCATGATAATATCACTAGGGAGGTTTTCAAAGCCTCCAGTCAAGCACAAATCTATAATAACCCTAACTAGGTCTTATGTTTTTATATTCACTAAACTACTAACAAGTAAAGTAAAAATCTAATCTAGTGCTCACCAAAGATTTTAGTATAAAGTGGTGGTTATTAAACATTATTAAGAGAATCATAATTAATATATGTATAGGTAAAACCCTAATTTATGGAGAGAGAGAATATTATTCAAAATCCATTACTTATGCTACTTCTATCTACTATAGAAAGGAGAGAAGTTAGAGATACTTACCTAGAAGATGAACCTGTCAAGACTCAATCTCTTCATTGGCTAAAAGTGATTAACAAGAGGTTGTTGTGATTTTTAGGATAACTAAGAAAGTTTTAATCATCTAAAACTTCTCCACAAAATTATATTCTTATCTAATTAGAAACCCTAAACTATGACTCCTGAAGTATAATGGTGGAAGAGAAGATTGTGAAAAAGCACAAATGAATAATAAATCTTTACTAACTCTCTAAGAATGGTGAAATGGATGTGATTATATAGGAAAATATAACCCTAAACCTTTCTTAAATTATTGGATGATAAGGGGTACCTGGTCAACCTAGTATTGTAATTGACAAAAACTAACTAGGTCATAGAATAGGTTAGCTAGGGGCCAACCTAGTCCCTAATAATACAAGGTCAATGTGGCCGACATAGACTTGTAAACTATCAAAAGGGGGTTTAAGTTAGGTAAAGGGTTAATTAAGGTGATAAAAGACTTGAAGAGTGTGTAAAATAGGAGGCAAAGCTTAGGGTAATGGTTTTAAGAGTTGGTTAGATTGATAACAAGTGAAAATAAGGGATAAAAATCTTGTGAATCACTAATGGTCTACCCACCCCTTTCTTAGTGCACCCCTTAAGGCATGAACTTATAGAGATTATGACTTGATGGGTTCTTAAAAAATAGAAAGCATTAGTAATTGATAAAGTTTGAAAATATTATGTGTATACATATGATGCACTCAAATCTCATAATGTGTCACTTAGGTGCAATATGGGATGGTTCTTTGAGAAAGAATAAAATTACACACAGTGTTAAAGATTAAAAAAATTATAGTATTTTTAAATAAAAAATAACTAAAATTTTAATGACTAAAATGGAAATAACTGAAAATTAAATGTAATGCGTACCATGACTTATCTTTAATACTAGATTGTTATCTATTATGTTTGTAGTTTTGATTATGGATGACATAGAGACTCCTTTTGACAAACCCAAGAATACAAAACTAAAGAATAAAAATAAACAAACATAGGAAATTCAAGATAATTGGTATTATTTAGATGGGATATACTTAAAAATTTGGCAAGATTGGGTGACAATTGTTAAGTTAGACCAAATGACCAAGTCCAAATTTAATGTAAATCAGGTAACCAAAAATTCAAGGCTACTAAAGATCAAAAAACTCAAACAAGTAAACCTTGAGTAATAAAGGAAATATTACCAAGTTAAATGAAGGATACATGTCAAAAAGAGGGTAATCAAACATCAATGTAAAAGTAGTAACAATCCTTAATTAAACAAAGATGAGCAAGCAAAAATGGTAAAACAACATTGATGAGTGAGAAGTAGCAATCATTACTCAATCATCAATTAAAAAAGGTGCATAAAAGGGAAGACAACATTTATGAGTGAGAAGTAACAAGCCAATACCACTCAATAATGAAAAAATTACATGAAAGTAGAAATGGACTCAAGTGTCCAAAAAAAGGGTTGTACGACCATGAAAAATGGTAAAAGAATCAAGGCATATTTAAAAATGTTGATCCATGGTGTAAATAAACTATCCATAGTTACTCAAGCATATTATTTTATTCTAAAGATAGATAAAATTGAAATAAAGAAATGCTAGCATGTTTTTAAGATGTGAAGAATAAGGAAGTATAGAAGAAGGAAAACATATTTGGAATAACATTTTACTTGTCAAGGGGGTAAATGAAATGGATGGAGGGGAAAATGAAGGAAAAACCAAGGTAGAGGAACTCTTTATCAATGTTAAGACACTCAAATTAGATTTGCTAAAATAAGTAGACTTTTAAACCTAAGGACTCTGAATAACTTCTCTTAGCCACATAAGTCTTAGATCAACAAATAAATTATGTATGTCATCCCATGAAGGCTATATACATGAAAATTAAAATGGACCTACCTTCCCATAATCTGTTCCCCATTCCTTATGACCCCTTACAAAGTTGTTTGTCTAATATGAATATTAGGTACTTGTGTGATAAAGTAGGTACCACCATAGACGTTTTTGTATTCTCCTATTCTAATATACTTGCCTACATTAACCCAATGGACCTTGGCTCTATCATGAGGCCAATTATGGAGTTTGAGCTTCAATTGGATATAGAAGATGTGCTTATAATCATGTCTTTTGGTATGATATTAAATTTTGAGATTTATATGTTGCCTTTTGTATATCATTTACTTTTTTTTAAATGATTTGGATTTTAACATTCTTGATGGATTTTTTCTATTCCTATTCCATATGGATTTGGAAAACCAAACATAGGTGTTGAAGATAACTTTCATTTGAATACTTAAGACTTGGTTGCTAAGAGAGAGAACTTAGATAGCATGGTGTCTAAGAGTTTTGTAAAGTCATGTGAAATAAAAGTGATATATTAAATTCAACCTTGTTTTATCCTATGTGGAGTGAAAGGAAATAAAATCAAGAAAACTATAATGTAATAATGAAATAATTTGAATTACTTCAAATCATAAAAAATGTGAGAAAGGGGTGAAAAAATGGATATAATGATAGAGAATGTGATTCATTATCACAAGAATGAGGGAAATGGAGGATAACATGCTAACATATATTATTATTTAGATTTCATCTATTAAAATAAACAAAATCAAAAGTTGAAAACAAGAATAAAAAACTCATAACCATTGTAAAACACATTATATAAAAGGAATGAAAATATGGTGATTTTATGAGGAAGGTCAGGTCTTATCCATGGTCTTATACCACAAATCATCAAATATAAACCCATGAGGGTGTATAAAATATGTATGAAATAAATGAGGTAAGAAAAAAATGGTATTTATGAGGAAGGCCAAGTCTTATCCATGGTCTTACACTATAACTCATAAATGAGAAACCGAAGGGGTGATGAAAAGTGTGAATAAAGTATGAAAATAAAGAGAATGAAATCATGAGGAAGACTAGGTCATATCCATGGTTTTACAATGCAACTCATGAGAAAAAGGGAAACTAGAAGACCAAAAAGAATGACAAAGGTTTGTGAAAAGAGATAACTATTATGGAGGGTGAGACCCATGTAAGTATGCTATAAAAAGTGTTAGATAGATAGCATATAGAAATCATTAAAAGAAGGGAAGGATTAGTAAAATACTTCTTGAGGAATTATGCATTTTTGGATTCTTAAAAAATATGGCCTTCATTGATTTGAAGGTAATAGGTACTTGGACCAAGAAAATATTTGACTAAATAGGGGCCCCACTATTTTTGGGAACATTTATCTTCTTTGTCATGATTGTAGTCTAATTCAAAGACAATATCACCAACATTAAACATGAAAACTATAACTTGTTTATTATGTTATTTGGAAATACAAGCCTTGTATTAGTGATTATGTTGTAAATTAGAAAGGTGATGTTCATCAAGGAGATCGAGGGAATGAAGTTGAGCTTCACATAATTATTCATTGGGTATGATACCATGAAGAGATATACAGAGATAGGGAAGCTCATCTTCTAATGGAAGGAGTGATTTAGAACCATAGACTAGAGAGAACAACATTGACCTAGTGTAGTATGTATGTTAGTGAGATAGACCCAAACAAAAGGATATAGATGATGGTGCCAATCTGTGCATGTTTCATGAATTATCTTTTGGATAATTTTATTAATATTTTTTTTGGTGGCCTTAGCTTGGTCATTACATTTTGGATGATAGGGTGTAGAGAATTTGTGATGTATTTTAAATTTAATATAGATCTATTAGACATTTTTATTTTTGAATTACAACCATTATCTAAAATGATAGTATGAGGTACACCAAAGTAACAAATGATTTTATTAAGGATGAATTTGGAGATGGTGGTATCGATGAAAATAATAAGAGGCATAACTTTGACCCACTTGGTGAAATATTTAGTGGATTTTATTATAAAGGCATACCCATCTTGAAATCAAGGTAATTTACCTATGAGATCTAATTCCCACATTGATAATGGCTAGGGAGATTCTATGGTTTGAAGCTTAGATGGAGGTGAATAAATTAAATACTCATGAAACTGGCAAGAAATACACTTTTTATAAAATTTGAGGAAATCCTTTTCAAGAGTGGGATAAAATTATCCCATACATAAACATTTATGAGCTATAACATGTCTGCTACAATGGTCACCACAAATGCCCCATGTGCTTGTTCAAGAAGAGGAGGAACCTCATATTTCATAACACAACAGATCAAGGTACCTTCAACATTATAATAATATAGGATGTTATATCAAAATACATACTTAAAAGTTTGTTTGTGAATGCAAGTCTTTTCATGAGAATCAAAGTTGGGAAGATAAGTTTGGTGTTCCAAAAATTGAATGACATATTTATACCATAGGTTTTGTCCAATGGTGATTTCCTTAATGTGTTATATTAGCAAATCATGTGGTTGAGTATAATATGTAAGTTTTATTATTTGTATAAGAAGAGTGGGATCGGTAAGAACTTGGTGTATATGAAAAAAAGATGATGAATAAGCGAGGGAATAAATAATAGAATTTTGATCTCAAGGGATAGGATCGATGGTGAAAGAAATTAAATATTTGGAGAGAGTAATTGTAATTTGATGATAATAAATGAGATTTTTGATTTTGCATTAGTAATCTCTATTTATTTGGTATAAAATGAGATGGGAATCACCTAAGGAATGTAGGTATTGGATATCTAAATCAAGGGTATCTCTCATTCCTAAGATTAAAGATTCATACTCAAACACGTTATTAGCGATGTCAAATGTTAAGCAAAAAGCTAAAGGGATGATTTTTCCAATAGGGATCATAAGAGTACAGCCTACCCCACATCCTTGGAGGCATTTAACACCATCAAAGTTAAGGGTATAATTATCCTCATGTAAATCAACATCAATTTCAAGAAGTTCTTTGATAATTACTTTTAGTTGAGTAGTATCAAGGATGATAGTGAATTCATCAAGATTATTTCCTTCAAGATCAGTAGTGAAGTTATAAAAGTAATCTTTAAGGGATATGTCTTGGTTGAGACCTTCAATATAAATAATATTATCATCAAGAACACTCTCTTGAAGGTGGTCGGTAGTGGGCATAGGAATTGTGTCAAGTTGATCAATGATGATTTGTCCTTTGACAATTTTTTGAGTAATAATTTAGAGATCAAATTCCATGAGAAGGACCATCCAATTTCAAATTCTATATCTATGAATAAAGTCTTTAGAGAAGAAGTGATGAAGGGAATCAGAATGGATGATAACATAAGTGGTTTGATAAAGCATATACTATTGAAGTTTTTAGCTACAGAATATATGGCAAGACAATCATGTTCAACTTTTGTGTAATGTTTCTCAAATCAATGAGGCCTTGACTGATATTGTAGATGAAATAATCTCTTCTAGTATCACCTTGTTGGGAAAGCATTACCCTAATGGATATGGGTGTGGAAGAGGTATATAGAATCAAAGGTAGATCATTTGAAGGAGGATGAAGAGTAGGTGGGTGAAGCAATGATTCTTTCATATTATCAAATGTTTTTTGATAAGGATCTATCCATTATAAATCATTACCTATTTTAATAAGATAATTGATGGAGTAGATATGGAAAGCTATGATGAATCATCTAATTACCCAAAGTTTATCAAGATAATTATGAATATCAAAGATGGATTGAGGGATGGGCATATTGATGATAGCGTTAATCTTATCAGGGTCAACATTGATTCCATGGAGAGAAATTAATAATCCTAACATTTTTCCATATGTCACACTAAACACACATTTGTAAGGATAGAGTCTAACTATGTATTTAAGAAGGCAGATGAATATGATGAAAAGATTCAAAATATGAGTCTTGCAACATTAATATTTAGTAATGAGGTCATCCACATAGGTTTCTATAATTTTGTAGATAAGATCATGAAAGATGAGTCATTTCCTGTTGATAAGTAGCTCCAACATTTTTGATTCTGAAGGGAATTTTAACATAATAACATGTGCCCCATTATGTGGTGAAAATGGATTTGTGTTCATCTTTAGGGGTATTGTGAATTTGGTTATAGCCCAAAAAACCATCCATAAGAGATAACATTTCATAACTAGTTGTGGAATCGATAATGGAATCTATTAAAGGTAAAGGGAAATTATCCTTGGGATAAGCAAGATTAAGATTATGAAAATTAATGCAGATGTGAATGACCATGGTGACTTTTTTAAAAATAGGGACTATGTTAAAAATTAGTTTAGAATAGTCCACATGTTTGATAAACTTAGTATCAATAAGTTTTCTAATTTCTTTATGACATAAGGTGGAAACCTCAAGTGGAAATTTCCATTTATTTTGATGCATAAGTTTGGCTTTGAGATAAGTGATGATATTGTACACCATAATGCTAAGGTCAATACTAGGCATGTCCTCATAGGACCAAGTGAATATTTCATGATATTTATCAAAATAAGTCAAAGTTATCATGTTCAATGGGTGTGAAGTCTTGAAAAACTATAATAGGGTGAGGGAAAGATGGAGTACCATATTCAATGTGAGTAGTTTCTTTGATAATTATAGCATTTCCATCTTGGAAGTGGTATGGTGCAGTAGTTAAAGAATAAATTAGATTATATTTAGGATAGATGCTAGTGATCAAGTTGTTAAAATAAGAGGATTTGTTTTTATAATTCCCAAGTTTATGATGTTGTAGAGGAAGTTGAGCTTCTAGGGCATGAAGTAATTCAAGAATAGCTTCATTGCTAGGCAAAGTGGGAAGAGGGCCATAATACTCAATGTCTACTTTGAGATCAATAATTTAATTACAATGGCTATCATATTTAGAATGTATTTGATGAACATCTATGGCCTTGGAATCTAATGTAATCTCAAGAGTAGGATCAGATTAATTCGATGATATTGGCGTATCATTAGTTTCTTTCACGGGGGAAAAATTAGATGTAATAATGGGATCTATAGGTGGTAAAAAAGATGCAATAATTTCTAGAGGTTTAGAAGGTAGGATTTGTTCTACCACCCAAGGAGTATCAAGAAGTGGAAAATTAACAAGAGGTACATGACCTTCAATAGTTAATTAAAAATACATGGAAATGGTGTGAACATCCCAGTTAAAATCATGTATTTAAGGTAAATTTTTTTTATAATGTTGAACATCCAAGTCTCAAGATTGAGCTTGGGTCATGATGTAGTTATCATCATAAGTTGGAGAGATGGTACATGCTTGAGATTTAGGGGGAGTTTGAGAAGGTGAAATTATGAGGTCACTAAATTTTTGTTGAGACATGATTAGAGGATCTTGGAATAATTTGGCCACTCCATAATCATTACATGTGAAATCATTTTCTAGGTAAAAGGGTTCCTAATCATTGCATGGAGAAGGAAATCAACGATCTCATTAATGAGAGGAATAGTGAAATCATGAGGTAATAAAGAAAGAAAAAGTCACTCTAAGATATAAGGAGGTAACTTAGTAGTGTTGTAAGTATGTTTTAAATCATTAGGTTCATCATCATCTTAATCAACAAGAGTGACCTGTAAGTCTAGATTGATGTTAATGAATTTAGGTAAGGGAGCACTATTAATGGTAGGAATGGTAGGAATGCAATATTAAGATTTTAGATTAGGAATTTGAATAATCTAAGGGTTGGGATCAATCTCATGCTTATGCCATTTACTATTATGTAGGAATTTGATGCATTGGTTACCGAAAGAGGTGATGGCCTTCATTTTATGTGTCTAAGGGTGATCAAGGAGTATGTTATTAGTTAAGTGTAAATCAAGGACCATAAGTTTAATTTGAATGGTCTTAGGTCCAATTTTTAAACTAATCCAAATAAAACCAAGTGGATTTTGATTATTTTTATCAAATCCATGATAGGTAAGGAAGGTTTGATTGAGATGATACTTATTATACCCAAGTTGTTGGATGAGCCATAAAGATGTCACATTAATACTAGAGCCTTCATCAACTAAAAATTTATGAATAGGGATCATATTAATGGCTATTTTAATGAATAATGGTGGATCATCAGTGCAAACAAATATTTCATCATTAATCAGTTCCTCTTCAAGAAATTTAATAGATAGTTTGGAAGGACACATGAATTCAATAGTATGCACATTGGTAGGTTGAATCTCAATAGAGGGTGGTTCTTCATCTATATAAGATGGAATTTAAATTTCTTATAACTATTGCATAAAGAAATTACAATGATTAGGGGAAATATGAACTAACTCCATAAGTGGAATCTTGTAAGGCATGGAGTTAAGTTCTTAAAGAAAGTTCTAATGGGATTTAAAATAAGAACTAGTGTGAGGTTTAGAAGGAAAGGTAGATTTTGAAGGAATGGAAATTTTTGGAGATTTAAAATAATGAGGTGGTTCTTTATGGGCTTCTGAAGCTAAATTATTGGTTGCAGTATCTTTGATAAGTTATTCCTCAAAATATGGGTTCTTAGGTTTTGTGACAGGATCTTTGTGAGTTAGTTTGAGATGATAATTGACCTTAACTAAATTAATATATTAAGAATTATTATAATATTGGTCATATTCAGCATCAATAACAGTGACATGCTTGGTATGTTGTTGATTATTAGATGTGGGAAAATATTTTTGGTTACTATTAGAAGAAGCTTTGGGAGCTTATCATTTTTGAGAAGATGTGTTGTAGTCTTGATGATAGAGTTGGATCATGGCTTCATGATTGAAGGGATCACCAAGTGTGTAGGAGATAAAAAATTTAGTAAGCCTTCAAAAAAAATTATGAGAATGACCAATGTTGGCATGGAACCAACAAAACTGATTTGGAACATACCATTTAGGAGGATTATTAGGATAGTTAAAGGGTTTAGAGAGTAGTAAGAATTATTTAATTTGTTGCATAGTTAGTGGTATGTGAGAAGATGGGGGAGTGTCAGATTTAACCACTCCTTATTTGGTTTGAGGAGTATTGTTGGTGATGTAATTAGTAGAAGTTTGAAAATATCCTTTAAGGAATTTGGTATTAGGTTTGAATTTATTAATAAAGAAGTGTTGATGTTTGGCTTGGTCAAGAGCTTTGTTAAGCATTGAGGAGTAAAAGTTTGAACCTTATATTGAAGTGAAATATTTAAAGTAGTTATAATTTTTTTGAATAAAGTATCATTAATAATGTTATTTTTGGCCTTATGGGCTAGATATTTACATCATTTGATAAAATAATGAGGTAATTTGGTGGGAGATTACTTAGCATTGATGAAATGGCTAATAAATTTTTTGGGAAGGTCATTATGTTTATACTCTTTAACTATAGGGTTGACTAAATCCTTAAGTTGTCAGATGGAATGTTGGGGAATTTAGTTGTACCATTCCAATACATCACTAGTGAAGGTTTTAACTAAACGTTTAATTGTGGTGAAAGTATTAGTTTAGATCCACTCTTTATAGATATTTCCAAATGCTTTAAAAAAGGATGTCGAGTCTTTAGTCCCATCATAATTGATAGTTGGAGATATATTACCAATATCACTAGACATGATGAAAGGAGATAAATGCTCATTTTGGATAATTTGAATCATTTTTTAATTCATAATAGGTTGAGGAATAACATTTTTTGAGGCATCTCTAAGAGGTAGAGGGATAAAGTTGGAATTGGCTTAAGGATTGAGAACCAAAGGTTGATTAGCCATATTGATCAAAGGAAATTGTAATTTCATAATTTGAGAGTTGTTAGAAGTTTGCATTATGTTCATTTGTTGTAAGAATTATGAAAGAAGTTGAGTCATATCAATTGGTGGGTTAGTGTTTGTAGGAAAAATCCCCAAATTAATATTGGGGGGGTTATTGCAAGGTGGATTACTACTGAAATTATTGGATATAACTATGTCAATTGCTCCCACATTATGTTGAAAATATTGAAGATGAGAATTATATTTATAGTTTTAAAAAGGATTGGATCCACCTACTTCATCTTAAGGTGTGATTTGAACCATGATACATGCCATAAATGGAGGGGAAGAGGTGCTCAAAGAGTGAGGGTTTTATTGAGAGGAAAAGAGAGAGAGGATTAAATAACCCATATAGTGTCTAAATGGATTTAAGTTATCTAAGAAGATATTATATGGGACTTCATGATGTTTGGAGGAAATGAATATAATGTTAGGGAAAGAAAGACAGTGAACTAAGTCATCCAAATAGGAGAGGAAAGGCATTAGTAAGAGTAAAAAGTTAAACAATTTGATTGTGTATTGATGGAAAGGGAGATGATAAGATTATAGAGTTTACTAGGTTTAATTAATACTATTGGATAACAATCAAAAGAGCATAGAGTAGACTAGGTCAACTTAGTACTATAAATAGGGAAAAAGATAATCTACAAGAAATTATGTTAAATTACATGATAGTGTGCTAGAAATAAGAAAGATTTTATAATGTGATTAAAGAAATAATTGAAGGCAAACACACACATAATTGGATAAATGAGAATGATCTAATTATCACATAGCATAAAACCTTACACCAACACTGGCCAATGCAAGTTTTTGTAATACAACATACAATGAGCAAATAACAAGTAGTCAACTAAAAAATAAAAGATAAATACATGATCATCTTGAGTGTTTTTAGACTATAAAGTATTATTTTGAGTGTGATGGGGAAGTTGGCTAAAAATAGGTAACTATAAATCAATCTATGGATGGTTTCAAGATATTTAGGCTGAAAAGGATCTGTGTTGGCAATGGTACTATCTTAGTATTGGGGCCTACCCCCTCATTTCATAATCCCACAATGATAAGGGTGTCAAGTGATTTTCCAATATATACCATTAACTAGATGTTTATACTTAGCTATAAAACCAAGTTGGCTTCCCCCTTAGTGATGAAATACAAGTAGGTAGGCCTTGGGAAGACAAGTGTTAAATGCATTTTGAAATTTATGTGATTTGGTAGTGTGTGTAAAAAAATCAAAATAGTGCAACTAAATAGTATTTTTTAAAAACCAACTAATTAGACTATGTGAGCTACTCTAAGAATCAAAACAACTAAAAATGAAAGTGGGAATTAATTACTAGCATATAATTGTTAATTCCTAAATTAAGAATGGTACAGAGTTAGTTCAGATGACATTGTATATAAACATTATAGAGTAGAGTTGACTAAGTCACTATTATTCTATAAAAATAAGGGTCCTTAAGAACTAACTAGACCAGGTTGACTTTATATTTTAGATATAAGATAAGGTATATAATTAAGTTGACTTAGCTAACCTAGTTTACTATAGGTTTGTAGTTTTGAAGATTGCAATCTTACACAAAATAGAAATGTAATGAAGTACTAAATTGAAAGAGAGAGAAACAAAGGAACCTTGGTGGGTTGGAATATGTTAAGGATTGTAGAATTTTTTGTTGAAGTGCTTTAAATTTTGCTTACAATTTTTTCTAATTATGTAAATTGGGTTGACCTAATTATGTGAAACCCTATTTACTAAAGCCTATTAAGATGACTAAGTCAACCTCATCGACTTAGTTTGTTATCTAGATACTGACTGTAAGACTAAGTCAACTTATTCAACCTATTTTATTATCTAGAACTAAATAAGAATATTATGTCTACCTATTCAATCCAATAACCTATATCTAATGAAGACCTATGTGGAAAGAACAAAGTCATTTTGATGTGATTATGTGTTAAACATGCACATAGAAGTTAGAACTATACCATACTAGTTTACCTAGTATTGTAAATATATAAAAATAATAAAATGATGGAAATGAAAAGAGTTAAAAAAAACCTTGAAAGGGTTAGTTTCATGTTGGGTTGACCAGAATGAATGTAATTGGGAAATGCATCATATCTATAATTCAATCTTAGCTTAGAGAAGATAGATCCTACTTACACTTCTGATTAGGGATACATTAGATAATAAGGGTCATGTATGGATTTAATACACCTATTGAAGGGATATCTTACCAGAATAATATCACTAGGGAGGGTTCTAAATATTCCAATCAAATAAAACTACGTAATAACCCTAACTAGGTCCTATGTTTTCATATTCACTAAACTAATAACAAGTAAAGCATAAATCTATTCTAGTGATCACCAAAGATCGTGTCAAAAAGTGGGTTTAGTAAACATAAAATTAAACATGCATAAGAGTATCCTAATTAATCTATGTATAGGTAAAACCCTAATGCATGGAGAGAGAGATAGAGAATATTATTCAAAATCCATTACTTATGCTACTTCTATATACTAAAGATAAGAGTAAAGTTAGAGATACTTGCCTATAAGATAAACCCATCGAGACTCAATCTATCCCTTTCAAAAAAGTGATTCATAATAGGTTTTTGTGGTTTGTAAGGATAGTTAATAAAGGTCAAAGCATTCAAAACTTCTTCACAAGACTAGATTCTTCTCCAAGTACAAACCCTGAGCTAAGACTCCTAAAGTAGAATGGTGGAAGAGCAGATTGTAAAGAAGTGTAAATGAATAATAACTCTTGCCTACTCTCTAAGAATGGTGAAATGGATGTGTTTATATACTCAGATGTAACCCTAAACCCTTCATAATTTTTTTTTAGACAAGGTCAACCTAGTTAACCTAGTTTTATAATTGACAAAAACTAAGTCATGAAGTAGCTCAGCTAGGGGCTAACCTAGTCCCTAATACATTTTATCAATAAGAATACAAGGTCGATGTGGTTGACATAGTCATGTAAAATTTCAAAAAGGGGTTTAGGTTATGGAAAGGCTTAATGAAGGTGACAAAAGACTAGAGGAGTGTGTAAAATGGGAGGCAAAGCTTAGGGAAATGGTTTCAGGAGCTGGTTAGATTGATAAAAAGTGGAAATAAGCGACAAAAATTATAAAAAACACTAATGGTTTCCCCACGCTTTCCTAGTGTACCCCTTAAGGCATTCACTCATAGATATTGAGACTTGAAGGGTTCCTACAAGATAGAAAGCATAAGCAATTGATAAAGTTTGAAAATATTATGTGTATACACCTACTACTTCAATGGTAATGGATGACCTATAGATTCCCCCTTGAGGGAATAGTTAGAAAAGATGGGTAGTGATCGATCCTTCAAAAGAAGGAAAATGATGGGTCTAAAAGATAAAATGGTGTAGAAAAGACTGATTTTCTCATAGTCGATTATAATCAGTGGCATTGTGACCTACCCCAATTAGGCAGACAAATATGATGATTTTCACATAGAAAGTTATAATCATCAGCATAGGTGGGATGATAAAAAATAATGATTTACATAAATGTGGTTATAATTATTGAAAAAAGATAAGGGTAATAAGAGAATGATTTTCCTAAAGGTAGTTATAATCATTAAAAGGGAAAACAATGATTGGGCCACATGTGGTTATAATCATTGGCAAGATAAAGACATGCCCCAGTTGGGTAAATAAAGATAATGGTTTGCCCAAAGGTGGTTATAATAATTATCATAATAAAAATGTGCCCTATTTGGGTAGAATAATAAAATGATTTTCACAAATGCATTTATAATCATTAACTTTCAAATGCATGGAAACATAATGATTTGCTCATATGTAGTTATAATCATTTACTTTGCAAGTAGGACAATACACAATGATATGCCCAAAGGTAGTTATAATCATTTGCATAGTAAGTGGTATGATATGATGGGAAATTGGATAATAGGGCTTTATGAATTGCATCTACAGTCATGGAGAAAGAAGAAGCCATCATAGAGGAGAAAGATGAATTTAGGCTACTTGCTAGTATGGATATATGTGTCCTAACTAGAAATGATTAAAATTATTTTGTGATTTAATTAATCTATATGTGGGGTATGATTTGGGTAGATCAAGAATTTGTTAGGTGCTAATGAGTACCATGATCTCATTATTTATAAGATTCCCCAAGCTGATTTTTACTATAGCATGTGATGATAGGCATCATGATATAAAATACCATGAGAAGTTAGCCAAAATACACATAAGTACTAACACATGATCTAATAAATAATAAAAAACAATGCACCAATGATAAATAATAGGATGACTATGTTGATGTATGAATATGAAGGGATTCAAGAATAATGTGCAAGGAATCACTCAATGAATGCACATAGATTGAATCAAGGCACAATAATGAAATCAAATAAATAGGAAACAAAACAAATAAATAAAACACCAAGAAAATAAATAACAAAAAAAATAAAACAAAGATAATAAAATGAAACTAAAACAAATAATGGTTAATCATAAATTTAGCATAAATAGAGAATAAACAAGATAATGAACATTTCCCCTAAGTTATAGGAAACAACAAAACAAATAAACATAATGGGGGAATAGAAGAAAAGGAAGGGGTGGCCAAGCTAACTCCAAATGCACTAACCAAGTGGATAATGCCTACATTATTCCATGGATGCCAAGTCCAATATAAACATTAGGCCAAATGTAGTTCTCTCAAGATATGGGATAGAAGAAAAATGATGAGGAGGAAAATATTATTGATGTTGTAGAAGAAATATGGGAATGGGCTCGCAAAATGGTGAAAGCATGGGACACTAGGTGAATAATGGTTTCTTGTGATGTAGTGAGGGTTCCCATAATATTTAAGGTAAATGAGTGGTTGAATGGTGATTTTTTAGGATTTTCTAGATTGGTTCACATATTTTTGGAATTTTATAAGCATATAAACTCAATGGAGGATTGTAAGATACTAAATAGTCCAAGATCGTAAAATAGTGAGATCATACAAACTTGAAATTACTAATAAAACATCAAGATCATGGTAAAATGTGACTAAGATAACCTCAACCTAAATTGATCACTGCCTATATAGTCCCATTAGGACCTCAACTCACTTTAGTTCTACCTTATAGCGGGGAAAACTGACTAGTTTAATAGCTAGTTTGTAAAAATAGGCAAAGTAGAAAAATGACACAATACAAAATAGGAATGACAAGGTGGTAATTCAAGGTATGATAAATTATTGTTCCTACTTTTCCCATATGTGGTTATAATTAGGAAACAATGACATAGGTCAATGATACTCATTTTCCCATAGGTAGTTATAATTAGTAGCATGATGGTGGTACTCTAATTTGCATAAAGGTGGTTATAATCACTAGTACTAGAATGAAACAAAACAAGGATTGAATGATGCAACTACCAAACCACTATCATACTAATTTAAGATATGGACTCTACCTAGAATGTTGAATCAATTACTAAAACTTGGTATGAATCCCTTTGTTGAAGGTGCCCTAAGAACCAATGGAACAAAACCAAGATCAAAGGGGTTGGGTAGGGAGGGTAAAAATAATTCTAATCGATAGAAAATGTATAGTAAAATGGTATATGATAGAATGGTATGGTATAAATAATAATTTTGATATGGTATAATATAATGTGCCTCATAGATAATATTTCAAGTATCTCAAGTGAAATAACACTTAAGGTATATAATTTTCATTGGATCAACAAGTTCATCCCCATCTAGTGTTGCAATCTTGTATGCTTCAAAGCCATAGTTTATAATAATGATATAAGGCCTATCTAGTTGGGTTTGAACTTTCCCTTATGCTTCTTCTTAACCATGGTATTATGTTGATTTTATTTGAGAAAAATATCACCAAGCTTGAATTATTTGTGTTTGACCCATCAGTTGTATTGGCCATAAAGTCTATTTTGGTATGATTTAAGGTTGTTGATAGTCGCCATGTGTTTCTCATCAAGTAACTCTAGTTCTTACAAGTGAACTACTCAATAATATTCATAATCCAAGACATTGATTCAAAGAGATGTGTAAAGAAGGTAACTCGATCTCAATGGGAAGAATGGCCTCAATGCCATAAACTAGGGAATATGGAGTGGCTCTAATTGGGGTATGGTAATTAGTGTAGTATTCCCAGAGGGCACATAATATTTGGATGTGACAATCATGGCCAACATCATTGACAATATTTTTAAGGATGTTGATCATGGTTTTTGAGATTCTTTAGCCTAGATGTTACCTTATGGGTAATAGTTAATATAAAAATGTTGAGTAATGTTGTACTCAACACATAATGATTGGACATCCTTATTCTTGATTGATCCACCATTATCAAATATAATGTTAGATGAGATACCATAACAAGAAATGACATGGTTAAATATGAATTTGGAAGTTTGTTTTCCAATCACATAAGTGAGGGATATAGATTCAACCCACTTAGTGAAATATTCAATATTATTAAGGATGTGTTTATGGCCAATATAAGAGGTTGGGTTAATATTCCCAATGAGATCAAGTCCCCAAGTGGCAAATGTCCATGGAGTAGCATTGGTTTTAGAGTATTAGATGTGGCATGAATTAGATTGGAATGCCTTTGATATTTGTCACACCTCTTAACATACACAACTTCATCTACATCCATAGTTGGCCAATAATACCTATTACATAGAATATTTTTGGCTAGAATAGCCCTGCTTATATGGGCTGCACATACTCCATGAACTTCCTATAATGTTAGTGTTGATTCTATTGAAGTTAAATAATGAATCAGAGGTCTATCAAATTTGTGATGATATAAGGTTGGTAAAAGTAAGATATATCATGAAACATAGTGGATAGAGGCCTTGATTTGTTTATGAGATATTTTAGGTTGAATAATGTGGTCATGAAGGTATCTAAAAAGGACTAAATACCATATAGATTTGGGACCAATAATATCACAGAGCATTACGATAGTTGAAGGTTCATGAGTTGGTGCTAAAATAATTTTAATGAGGAATTGATATTATTTTTCTTTATTGGTATGACAAATGAAATAACCAATGGTTTCCATGGCATCCGATGTTTTGTTGTTGGGCCTTAGTATGTGTTCAAATTGTATATCATCAATCTACTACTTGAGAGTGTCAATCATGACCTTATATGGTACTAGATTATCATCTTTGGTCTAAAAGTGGTTTATAACTTGATTGATGATTAACAAAGAATCACCATAAACCTTGATATGTTGAATATTTCATTATACTACCTGGTGAATCTTTGAAATAAGTGCTTCATAGTCGACCATGTTTTTAGTAGAAGGAAAGATGATATAAAATGATTTAGGGATAATATAACCCTATGGTGTAATAAATAATAGGCCTACCCCCAATCCATGTGCTATGAATGATCTATTAAAATACAAATTTAGTGTTACTCCTTAAGAGGTGTTTCAATGATGGTAATAATGGGCTCATTTAGGAATTGAAAAGTCAGTAATGTTATATCTACAAGGGGATATTTAACAAGCTAATCTATAAATAATTGTCCTTTGATAGCCTTTTGGTTGACGTATTCAACCTCAAAATCATGATATATTTGGCCATACAACCTTGTAAATCTATTTTGGATAGTAGATACTTGAGTAGATCTACTTTAGAAATAACTATGGTCTTGTTGTTTAACATGTAATATCATAGTCTCTAAGCTATAAAGAACATATCTAAATAGACTTTTCTAATGGGTGTATAATTTTATTCATATGTGACTAGTGTATAGCTTAGATAGTACATGGCATGTTCCTTTCTATTATTATCATGTTGATCTAAAAGCTCCACTAAGGCTTCTTTGATTGTAATCAAGTATAATAGGAATGGATTTCCTAGCATAGGTGGTAATAAAATAGGTGGATTGACAAGATAGTCTTTGAGCTACTATAAGGATATTTGGAATTATTCATCCTAATGAAATGTGACACATTTCTTCAATAAGTGTGTAAATGGATGGAATTTTTTAACCAACTAAGAAATGAAGCATCTGATAGACTAGATCTTGCCCTGCAAACTATGGAACTGATTTAAATTAGAAGGTAGTGGCATCTCAATAATGGCTGATACTTTGGTAGGGTCAAATTCAATACCTCTATAAGATATAATGAAGCTTATTGATTTATTGGAAGTAACACCAAAGACACACTTCTTAGGATTGAGTCTAACTTTGTATTTATGTAGTCTCTCAAATATTCTTCATAGTACTACTAGATGATCAACCTTAGTCTTTGATTTACCCAATATGTCATTGACATAGTATGCAACAGTTTAATGCATAATATAATGAAATATGATGGTCATGGATCTTTGGTATGTGGCCCCAACATTCTTGAGACCAAATAACATAACTTGATAGTAAAATGTTCCTCATGGAGTGTTGAATGATATTTTATGTTGGTATTTTGGTACAATATGAATCTAGTTGTATCCTATAAATCCATCCATTAGTGAAAGCATTTAATACCCCACTATCAAGTCAAATATCATGTCAATGTTTAGTAGAGGAAAATCATCCTTGGGGTAACCCTTGTTTATATCTTTAAAATTAGTGAAGATTTTGATTCCTTCTAGCTTCTTATTGACTATCCCAACATTTGAGATCCACTTTTGGTAGTTAATGAATCAAATGCATCTCACTTCTAAGATTTTTTCTAATTCTTTATTTACTAATACAATAATGTGAGGATGTATCTTTTGAAATTTTTGCTTCAAAGGTTTGGCATCAGGATATACAATAAGATGGTAGAAAACCAAGTGGGGTCCAAACCCAACATGTCTAAATAGTCCCAAGAAAATATGTCAACAAATTCCCCCATAAGGGTTGTAAAAATTTCATGTTCATCCTTAGTGAGGGACATGCCTAATTTGATCCATTTTGGGTCATCTAGAGTGTTGATGTTCACTTCTATAGTGTCTTATACAAGGAGAGTTGAACCATTTTCTAGAATGGTTAACAATGATTTGAATTGATCTACAACTATTAAGTCCTTTATTTGGGATGGATCTTCAAGTTTTCCTAAACAAGATGAATTAAAATATCCCAATGGTAAGTATGGCCATATTATAAATACTGATGGAAACTCTTGAATGATTCAGTTGAAGGCATGTTGTTATTTGAAACTGAACTTCGACTCATAATTAAGTTCATCATTGGTGGTCTATTGACCTATGTTTGAGGAAAGGTGAACACCCCCATCTAATGGTTCCTAAAATAGGTTTTCACTAGAAGACTAGTTTTTCTCTTTACTTTTACCTTGTTCCAAAAGTGCCTCAGAAAGGTTTTCACTTTGGGACCTCAATGTTTTATTTATTTATTTGTGGCTAAGGGTGTTTACCCATTATCCAAAGTAGGTTTCAAGATCTAGTTTGATTGAGAAACTTTATTTGTGGTCTCCTAATGAAACATTGTCTCTTAGGCCTAGAAAATTGTAAAAGGCTTTATCATTCTCAAACTCATGTACAAACACTATGGATTCTTGTTGGTCCTAGGCTATAAGTTGAGGTTGATATAGAAAAAGTGGATTGTGTCAATTAATTGAGGTAAGAGTAAAAATGTCATGAGTGTCAAATAAATTGGTATTTTTCATGTCTTCATAAATTCTATGATTGGACTCTCCTTTGCTGCAATCATCATCATCACTAGTCATGTGTATTGTCCCATGAATAAAATATGTGGGGTCACCCCCATGTAGTTTATATTTAATACCATAAGTTATTTTGTACTAAGTGATGGAGATTGACTCAAGTGTACCTTAATGATTTGGCTCAAGTCCTCCTCCTTGATAGGAATGATTATCCATGATCTTATTAGAAATGGGGTATTTGGCATTTTTATATCAATCGGCCAGTTTGTCATTATATAATTAGGATTCATCATTTGTAAGTGGCTCCTATTCTTTACTAGTGGTTGACGTGAAAATGATAGGAGCTAGAATATGTAGTTTTCCCTTCCCTTTTCATTGCCATTCTAGTCAAGGTGGATTGGATTTAGGTATTTTATTAGACTTTAGGTTGTGTGGAAGCTTGGCAATTTAAAATGTATCATGAGTCAAATATTTTCTTGGCCCATTAGTTATGATGGTAAAGTGATTGGACATTTAAGGTGTCATATGAGAAGATGAATCAAGGGTATTTGGGATAATACAATTAGCCTCTGATAAATCAATAAGTATTTATTTCCTTTTTTCCTTCTTAGGAACTAGATCTAGGCCAAAGTGGTAGTTGTATCTCATACTCAGCCTCCAAATGATTACAATGTTTGTAGGCCTACAAATCTCTATGAATGGTGACATCTAAGCTAGAATGAGATAACTTTAGACACTAATGCAATGTTGAAGGTATTACACAAATTTCATGTATCCAAGGTGTACCTAAGAGAAAATTATGTGATATGTCTAGGTCTAGCACATGGAAAAATGTATCATGGGTCAAAGGCCCAATGATAACTAGCAAGCTCATAATGCTTTATGATTCCTTATATTAATTTTGATAGGCCTTGATAGTGATCCTTTATAGTTGAAGATCGACTGTTGTGTATCTGAGATGCTTAATGACCTTTAGATACATAATATTCAGACCCAATCCATTATTTATGAGGACATGTTTCAATTTTTTCCACATTATAACAACTTTGATGTACAATAGATTGTTATGGAGAGGACCTAGGTATGATATATCTCTTTTATGAAAGGTTAATTTTTGGGCTAGAGATAAATGTCTAACTAAAGCTTGGAATTTTTATAGGCTTACGTTGTTTGTAACTTTTCATTGGCCAAGGAACTATGTTAATATGTTCTTGTGGATGGTAGATGTACATAACAAATCTAAAATGGAAATTTACACAGGCATATTTTGAAATTGTTCCACAATATCAAACATCTTTTATTTTACAATAGTAAATGTCTTTTTCTTAGCCATAATAGTGGTTTAGATGGGTGAGGTGGTAGATGGTGGTGGGCCTATAATGATAATATTTGACCACCAAGTTGTGATTTCACACTCGAGATTAGATATAAGACTATTATTACTAGTAAATAATGGTGGAGGGGGGCTAGATATGATAAGTCTCAATTACTAGTGCCCTTTTATATGGTCATAGGGCAAAAACAAGTTATAAGGTCTAAAATTAGTAATCCCTACTTGTTGACATCCTTGTATGTGTTCCCAGGTCAAGGAAGGATTACTGGTATAGGTTGGTTGGTTAGAATTGTTTAGCAATGGTCTTGTTTGGTTAATACTTAATCTTGGATTGATGGAGATGGTATAAATGTGACCTCCCACAATATGACCTCCCGCAATATGAATTATGACTTTGTTATAGTCATGTGCAATTGTGTGGTAAGTTTGTTGGTTGTTGGCATCATTCTAGCCTTGTTTCTATCCATTGGGTTGATGTTGTTACTGATAGTATTATTATTGTCTTGGTTTTTGATATTATTACTAATATTATTCTAGCCTTTGTTGTTGCTAATTTTTATTATTGTTATGTTGTAAAAAAGGGTTCTGATAAAACCTAAGGTTTTGATTAGATGTACTTACTCTATTATCCAATATTATCTCCATATTTTATAACATATTTTGAATGAGATGTCTAATTTGAACACAATGATATATATTATGTCTATTAACCCAATGGTATTCATAGAACTCATTTTTTTGGTACAAGTTTGGATAAGGAATGCCCTCTAATAGTGTTTTGGGAAGGGCCAACTAATCTAATTAATGGAGGATAAATTTTAAAAATATGAATTCAATAGGTTCTTTGAGGTCACTTAAGACTCAAAGAGTAGGAACATTTTTCATTGGAGGTGTTTGTAAAGGTAAAGGTTGCTACATTTTTTGAGTTGGTCTAGGTTGTTGTAAAGGTTGTACTTGCTAAATTGGTTATAGTGAGGAGTAATTTTCATTTGTGGCATTGGTTGAGTAGATGGTGTTTTCATGATTTGGACATGTCATAACTTAGTTAATCTATTTCCAACAACATTCTTGTTGCAATTAAATTTCTTGGACTTTTCACAATTATTGGCTTAGGTTGGTGTCAATGCTTGCACTTGGACTTGGTTTTGGTTTTGATTTTGACCATTTTATTGGTTTCAATTCTAATTTTAGTTCAATGAGGTAAGATTGATGATCCCTTTTTTAATAAAGTCTTTTTCAATCAATAAGCCTTTTTTGATGATATTCTATAAAGTGTGTGCACACTAAAGCTCAAAATAGTAAGGTATCATGCTATGCAAATTTTTAGTAAACACATTATCTAGTTATTTATCTGGTAAGCTATGAGTGAAATGGCTAGTAATTACTCTCCATTGCTATAAATATATTGTGAAACTTTCATCAACTTTATTCTTAGCTTGAGTTAAATCCAACAATGAAATATCATGTTCAATATTGTATTATAAATGCTGCATAAACTTGTCTTAAAGGTCATCAAAATTAGATACTAAGTTTTTCAGTAATTTCAAGAACCACTCCAAATCCTATCCTACTAGACTCTGAGGAAAAAAAGTAGGAGGTATATGTCATAGTAAGCCCCTAACTAGAAAGTAATAAAGAACTATAGTAAGTAGGCCTTAGGGTTTCCTTTACCCTTGAATTTTTCAAACTTTAGTGGTTTGTACCCTAGAGGAAATGATATTTACAAATACTCCATGTTAAATAAGTAGGAACACATGACATCTAACTTAAACTTCTTGGTCTGGTTCTCAACTTGGATGGTAGTAATTGCATCCTTCATTTACTACAATTATTATACCAAGAAACTAGATGGAATAATGTCTTGAGTTGGAGGATAGGTGGTCAAAGGTGGATTACGTTAACCAGGGTATAATAGAGGCATAGTTTATTGTGGAATGTTGGCTTGGTTAGGGAACCAACCAAGAATATGCATACATAAATTAGGATGAATTTTTTGGAACTACACACATTGTGGTGTGATATTATGGTTTAGATTTGATATATATTCTTAGTTTTGGGGGAATTATGGCTGAGATGGAAGGATATGGTTGGGGATAAATTACTATGCCTATTGTAGTTGAATAGTGACTTGATGCTTACTATTCAAACCTGACTGAATGAGTAGGAACTTGGTGTGAAAAAGGGCCCTATTATTGGATTTATGGCATGTTTAGAATGAAAGGTAATTATTACCTAATTGGTACTTGTTGACCAATAGTACCTCTTATTTACATGAAAACCTATTATGAAGTAGATGTTTATTTGATATTTGACATTTCTTACTGACCAATAGACATATGTTATTGATTAAAATGTATGTTGGTCTATGACTATTAAGTTATACTCATCACTACTTGATAAGGTAGAACATTAGTTGCCCCTTATTGAGGTGGTAGAATGTTTAATCTCTATTGTATTGGTATACTAGACTGTGTCTACTGTTATGGAATATTAGTCATCACCTATTGAGGTAGAGTAACATTCATCATATTTTATTTAGGCAAGGCACTAGTTTGTGTTTGAATACTTAATCCTTGTAATTGCATGCTTGATGAAGTAGTTAATTAAGGATTAGAGGTAGCTTGTTGTAGTTGGGAGGTAGAAGTTCTTGCCCCCTATTGTTGTGAAACACTCATGGTTTTAATAAAAAGAACTTATTGTTTACTATTTTTTTGTCCATTTAAACTAATTTGGCCTAAATTGGATGACACTTGTGTGTGATCCACCATGTTTATCACATTTATCTACATATAAGTAGTATACACATCTTTGATAGATGGGGAATTGGACATGTCTTCAACTAAAGTGATTTGTATGAATGGGTATATACCTAAATTATATTAGCCTATCAATCCGATTAATATTCATGTTGAAAGAGCTAACTCGATAAAGAGAGCATTCGACATGGCCATGTTATTGAAGTTACATGATAAGTTCAAATAGGTTTGGTATGTTATCTACATTTATATAAAGTGGTCCTCCATAAGGCCTTTTCCTATGATAAGTATACATGGATCTTGATATGTCATCGACATGAGCACTTGAGGATTTTTAGAAGAGACTTGTTTGATGGTTAGATTGTAAGGTACATTTTAATTCACTCTAACTAAACTAGGCAAATTTTTATGGGGGAAGTCTACTAGAAACATGGCCCCTACCTCTACGAATTTGATTAAAACTTCATCCTTATTTATAAGTAAGTGACGATAAAAAAAATAGGGATCATATGTTGATGGCATCATAATATAGTATAATTTTTATTCAAATTGGTCTACAATCAAAGGTACACTAGCTAGGTACTACATATTTTTTTCTTAGTCTCACTTTGAATATGAAGGCATGCTAACCAAATAATGGGCTAAAGGATCTTGGATTTTCTCCTTAGATTTAGTTTTTTAAGGAGGATAAGGATCTATCTCAAAACTTAAATAATCACCATATGGGTCTTGAACAAAGTCATCTTGTGTGACCACATTATCATATCTTGGATTGTACATGGCTCCGTTACAAGTATAGTGAGACGTATTCAAATCAAATGATGAATGTTTCATGAAAAAGGACTAGATTTCTATAAACTCTAAAAAATAATGTCTAAAACACAAATGGTTCAAATTTGGTCTAACTTGGTCAAAGGATGTTGTTGTATATCCAAAAAATGGTTTATGTTAAAACTTGGTCTAAAATAGTCTAACAAAAAATGTCTTACATAAAAAGGTCAAGTGGATGAATACAAACTAAAATTCCAAACTCTATGGTCAAAGTGTTTTAAACAAGTCTACTCTAAATAAAAAAAGTTTCTAGGTCTTTTGGAGAAGGCACAAAATCTAGGCTCAAAACATGCATGTGCTAGGTCTTTTGAAAAAGGCACAAAAGCTAGAATTTTAAATAAAACAAGGTATGAGATTTAATCTAAAAAATCTGAAACAGTTTGGCATAGACTAAGAATTTGGATTTATACATGAACTTGGTCACTTAGAAAAAGATATGAAATAATAGGCATATAAAATACAAACTACTTCCCCTAAATCTATGCACAAACAATAGTTTTCAAAATGAATAAAGAATTAACCTAATTTACATAACCTAAATTATCGATGTCTAGGTCAAAATTACACAAGGCATAGGCATAAATCAATCAATTTTTGGATTTGAACTGGTCAAGGCTAATTACGAACTCAAATTAGAAAACTAGGATTCTTTAAAAAAAATAACAAGCTAGACAAGAATGAATGACATAAGGATATTAGGTAAAGATTCAAAAGGCACACATGTTTTTGGTTTTAAAAATGAAAATTTGGGACATAAGGAAACAAGTCTTTAAAGTGATTCAAGAAGCATAATGATGTTATCATTCTCTAAAAATGTAATCAGGGGTTTGGTTTCAAGACTCCAAGGCACAAAAATTGAAATGAATTGGGTAGCATAATAATACCCTTTTCAATCAAATGACACACACAAACAAGATTTGTCAAAAATACTAAGGTAAAGGTATGGTGTCAAACGGGTGACATAATTCCTCCTTAAATAAAGGAATGATGTATTAACAAGACTCATTTTAATATGGTCTGATAAATAAAAATAGATAAATTGACTCAAAACCATGAAAGAAAGGATAAAATGACACAAAAACCTAAGTGTAACCTCTTAAAATCCTAAAACTGACAAGTTTGCATAATATTATCAAATTCTATCAATATACTCGCTCTTGAGAGGAATTTAATTATTAGTCTAAAAAGTAAAAGTGCATGAAAAGTAAGGTTTTTAATTCCCCTCTTCTCTCAATATTTTGTACTATGACACAAAACTTTAGGCTACTCTCCCTGTATCAACAATATGTCTACAGTAAGTGGGGTTATTTTAAACTATCAATTTTTATGCATTTCTAGATGGTCCCAAGTGTGGCTAACACTAGATTTGCTCACATCAATTAGATCCATGTCAATTGGATTATTGCGAAAAGGTATTATCCTTTTCAAAACTATTACATTCATCATTTTCTCAGTGTAGTGTGATGACTGAGTTGATAATATGTTCTGAGGGTAGTAGTCACTAAACAAGGTAGTTTAACCACTCAAACTACCATCTTAGTGATTCAATAGCTCAATTTATATACCCTACCATGCAGTGGGGTTTAAAATATGCAATGAAATTAATTCTTGGGTCAACACTTCCCTAGAGAACCCATGAAGAGGTGATGAAATCCCACTCATAAGCCAAAATTCATGGAAACAAAGACAAGTAAAAGACTTTAGGGTCATTTTTGCACCCAAACCATATGGATTTGGGTAGGGCCTTAGCAAATTTATTTTCATGATTTTGGACTAAAGCAACCAAGGTAAATAATGAGCATTTTTGGTCATGTGAGTTCACTAAAGGGGATGGGGGGAGAGTATACACACATCACTTGATTTCATAGAAACAAACAATTTTCAAGAAATAAGCATAAAATGAATAACTCTTAGGAGTATGTAACTAAATGTGAAATTTTATTTTAGTGCACCAAAATAAAGTATGTTGTGAACTTTGAGCCCCTTGTTATTAGTTGTTTGAAAATTTTGAAAAAAACTTCAAAAACAACTTAGGCATGAAAAGAACTAAGTTTTTTTAAGCACCAAATAGAAATTTTGCAAGATTTAATCATGTTCAAACTTGGCTTTTTACACCTCAAGACCTCTAATTTGTTAGAGGGTTTTCCTGTTTAGAAGCCCAAAAGTGAGTGAGAAAATAATATTTTGAATGAGCTCTTGGGTTTCCTATCTTTTGTCCTAGAAATGGATCGATGTCTATCTATGTAGGGATCGATGTTAATCCACATAGGGATCGACATCAATTGATCCACACAAGGTTTCATTTTGATCCACATAGGGATCAATATCAGTTGATACACATAAGGATCAATATCAATCGATAATATCAATGCTATTTATTATAAAAAATATATAAAAACATAACTCTATTTTAATATAAAACAACTAATAACATGACCTCAAAACCAAAATATTCCACTAGATCCTAAAATAAAAAGGTTAGGCAAACAATATTTTGATCCTCAAACATAGAATGATAATAAGATAAAATAAGAAAAACCATTGTTACTTATGTTTTTGTTATGCTCTGCTTGTCACATAAAGACTATGGCCAATTCAATAAATTGACCTTCATATTATAAAATTGACATCAATCTCTTATCAATTGTGAAATAAAGTATTATCAATCCTTTGTAACTTGTGAGTTTCTAAAAAAAACCATAAATACATGAAAAATGAAATAAAACCTCAATTTTTGAATATTTTTAAGCATCCATTACAAAAACTATAAGTATTATATTAATATTCTTGGTTATATAGGATGCTTGGGAGTTCCACCGAGTGTGCAAACATGTGAACTAGGAATTTGACATAGAGGGGAGGTTAGTCTTGTGTTAGTTATTAGAGGTACAATCATTGAGAGGGGGGTGAATTAGTGATGTAAGATATTTCAAACTTCAATTGTAATCCTTGTAAACTCTTAATCAAAGACCACAAACATTCATAAATCATACAAGATGTTCATAAAAATGAATACAAAATATGATGAAAGATCACACACATAAACAAGATCTACATGGAAAACCATCTTGGGGAATAAAACTTGTATGTAATAATAAATTCATCATGTATATAAATTAATCCTAGCTTGGAGAAGATAAATCATACCTACACTTCCAATTTGGATACACTTGTTAAGAGGGAACATGACCAATATGGGGATATACTAGACCTGATTAGGGAATCACTTGTCACAACATATCATGTTAGGAAGGGTTCCAAATTCTACAATATAACACAATCACAAAATAACCCTAATAGAGTCCTAAGGTTTAAAACATTCACCTATTCTAATAACAATAAAATAAATCTAATCTAGTGCACACCAAAGCTTTTGGCATAAAGTGGGGGTTAGAAATAATATAACAAACATGTATAGGGAACCTCAATAAAAGTAATTATGAGTAAAACCCTAATACATGAAATATGAAAGATAGTGTTATTTGAGCCAACACTTATGCTACTTCTATCTACTAAAAGAGAGGAGAATAAAGTTAGAATATACTTACTTGAATGTGAACCCATTGAGACTTAATCTCTCCCTTAGCCAAAGGAGCTTTACAAGAGGTTGTTGTGGTTTTTAAAGATAAAAAAGAAAGGCCAAAGCATCCAAGACTTATCCACAAGACTAGATTTTCCAAATAAAAAACCTAAGCTAAGTCTCCTTAAGTATAATGGTGGAAGAAGCATGAGTGAATAATAACTCTTGATTGCACATAAAAAATAATGACGTAATGATCTTGTATTTATAAGTGGTTATTTCCCTAAATCCTCCCATAATCATTGGATATACAGGAATGACCTAGTGTGTTTTAGGGGACAATTCACTAGGTCTGAGCTAGGTTGGTTGATAGGCTAACAATCTAAGAAAGTGAAAAATACCCTAGACTGTACTGGGTTGACCCAGTCGACCTAGTACAACCGATTGACTAAAAGGGGTTTAAGATAAGAAAAGGAGGGATGGAAAGAGGATAATACTAAAGTAATATTCAAGGGAGGATAAATATATTATGGAATGGTTTTAAGAGTTGGTTGGATTGATAAAAAAGTGGAAATAAGGGACAATAATCCTATAAAGCACTAAAGGTCTACCCACCCATTTTTTGGTGCACCCCTTAGGGAATACATTCATAGAGATTGAGTTTCGATGGGTTAATTAAAGATGTAAAGCATTATTATTTGATAAAAGTTTGAAAATATTATGTGTATATATATTCCCCACTCAAATCTCATCACGTGTCACTAAGGTGTAATAGGGGATGTTGCTTTGAGAAAGAACATAAAGACACACATAATGTTGATGCTAATACAAATTACAGCATTTTAAATAAAAAATTATTGAAATCAAATGACTAAAAGGGAATCTAATTTAAAAAGTAAATGATTGAAAAGTAAATGTAATGCGTACCTTATATAGATAAAATTTGATCTCTATGAATTAAATCATGCAATTTAATCAACCCAAATGATAACTATTAGGTAAGATGATAAAGCCATTATAATCTAAATGCCATTATATGAATATAAGGATCATACATTTAAATATTAAATTATTCACATCATGATTAAACAAAATATAAAAAATAAGAGGATTGGGGTGGATTTTACCTTAACTCAGATTTGATAAAGTGATGTTGCTTTATGTTGGATTGTTGATGAAGATGCAAAGATTGATTTTGGCATGGCTACTTTTTAAGATTTCTAGATGATATTATATGGAGGAGGAGTGTTTTTTATATAGATTAAGGGAGGAAATATCCATTATCTAAATTCAAATTTGGGCCTTTGAAATCTAAGGCTAGGAAATTTCCATGGAATTTTTAATTCCATGGAAATATCTAAAATTAGAAAATTATAGAGAAGGGGGATAGATTGGGGAAGATTTAGAGAATCCTCCAATTCTGGAAATCTCCCATAGGTTTTAGGGATTTATAAGAGGCTAGTATAGGGAAGGGAGTGAGTAGGCAGATTATTTTTGAATTTTAAATTGGTTAGTAGATTTAAGAAATAGGTTAGTAGGTAATATGATCTATTAAGGGCTTAATAGGGAAATTAATTGGTTTTAGGATGGGGTAAAGGTATGTGGGATATAGAAATGGAATGGGTATTGTTGGGATATTATTTATTTTGGCTAGGGAGTATATAAATTGGGCCAAATTAGTAGGATAAAGGGGGATATTAGTGAGATAAATTAGACTAAGTAGAATTAGTATCGACTAATAGGAATATTAGTGACAGTAATAAAACAAGAAATTTTAGGTGAATAAACCTTGAATTACCTTTATTTTTGGATGATTGTCTACCATGTTGTTATTTTTGATTATGTATGGTGTAGAGACTACTTTTGACAAACCCAATAATACAAAACTAAAGAGAAAAAACAAATAAACCCATTAATACTAAGATAATTGGTGCTATGAGGATGGGATGTACTTGGTAAATTTGGAAAGATAGGGTGACAAGTGCTATGTTAGACCAAATTACCAAGTAAAAACCAAGATTAAATTAGGTAACCAAAAATCTAAGGCAACTAAAGACTGAATCAAACAAGTTATCCTAAAGTAAGAAAGACTAACTCACCAAGTAAAACCAAGAATACATGTCAAACATGATGGTAATCAAACAAATCAAATGGTAAAAGACTAAACAAAATGGTAAAAAAACATTGATGAGAGAGAAGTAACAATTCACATCTTACTCAATAATGGAAAAAGGTGCATAAAAGGGAAAACAACATTAATGAGTGAGAAGTAACAAGCCAACCACACTCAAGAATGGAAAAAGGGTATGAATTAGGTGTCCATAATAGCAGGACAGTAAAATACTGATAAATAGTAAGAGAAAAGTAAAGTAAGTGTATAAATGTAAAATTATGGTGAAAAATAAAAAAGTAATCCATGGTTTTTCAAACTTCTTGTTTTGTTCTAAGGATAGATAAAACTAAAACAAAGTAGTGCTAACATGTTTTTAAGAGCTGAAGAAAAAGGAATTAAAGAAGGAAAAATAGATTTAGAATCATAATTTATTTATCAAGGGGGGAAATGAAATGTGTAAAGGGGAGAATGAAGTAAAAATCAAGGTAGAATAACTCTTTATCGAAGTCAAGACACTCAAATTAGTTTTTTCAAAACAAGAGGACTTTCAACCTTAAGGACTATGAATAACTTCTCTTAGCCACACAAGTCTTAGGTCAACAAATGGAGTATATAGATCATCCCATGAAGGCTATATGCATGAAAATTAAAATGGACTTGCCTCTCCACGATGTGTTCCCCATTTTTTAGGACCCCTTATAGAGTCGTTGGTCTACTACGAAGATTGGGTACCTGTGTGAGAAAGTAGGTAGAACCATAGAGTTTTTTTTCGAAATCACCTATTCTAATCTACTAGCCTACTACATCCCAAATGACCTCATCTTTATGTGAGGCCAACTATGGAGTTTGAGACTTTATTAGAGATAGGATATGATCTTGGAATCATGTCTTTTGGTGTGATTTTGACTTTTGAGATTTATATGTTTCCTTTTAAATATCATTACCTTTTGTTTCAAATTATTTGTCTTTTAACTATGTTGATGGATTTGTCTATTCTTACTCCATATGGATTTGGAAAAACAAACATGGATGCTAAAGATGGCTTTCATTTAAATACTTAGGATAAGGTTTCTAAGAGAGAAAATTTCAAAGAGCATAGGGTCTACGAGTCTCATAAATCTAGGTGAAATAAAATTACTATCTTGACTTTGACCTTGTTTTATCCAACGTGGAGATGAAAGGAAGGGGAAATCAAGAGGAATGACACATGGAACAATTTTAATTACTTCAAATCACAAAAAATGTGACAAAATGCAAAGAGGGATACAATAATAGTAAAGTGTGATTCATTATCATGAAAAAGAGGTAAATGAAGGAAAATATGCTAACATATATTATTTGCACAAATTTCATCTAAAAAAAGAATTAAAATCTAAAGCTGAGAACAAGAATCAAGAACATGAAAAGGTGGTAAAATTATAAGGAGGGTGGGGTCCTATCCATAGTCTTACACTAAAACTACATAAAACATAAACCCAAGGGGTGTCAAAAATCAAGTTGAAAAAATAAAGTGAGATAAGAAAAAATATGGTAATTTTATGAGGGATGTTAGGTCCTATCCATGGTCTTATAAAACAACTCAAAAAATAAAAACCCAAGGGATGTTAAAACAACAATGGCAAGCAAAAATAAGTATGTGATAAAAAGAAGTAAAAGATGGTAGTTTTTAAAGGAATGTTTGGTCTTATCCATGGTCTTATAAAGAAACTCACAAAAGATAAACCCAAGGGGTGCAAAAAAAAAGATAAAACAAAATAATATAAAGAAGACTATGGTACATCAGGAAACCAAAAGACCAAAAAGGAGGACTAAAGGTATTTAAAAAAGAGGGAATGGTTGTAGAAGTAGAGACCTCTATGTTACCTATAAAAAGTGTTAGCCAAATGTAAATAGAAATCATGAAAACAAGGAAATGATCCTACATTAACATCTATATCAAGGATGAGCATGTGAAAGACAAGCCTAGGTGTCTCAAAATGTTTCTTGAAGTTGAATTAGTGTGGTAACATGTAATGGGAAATAAAAGTGGGCATCACAAGATTCCACAAAGGGTAAGTGGATGTAGGGATGGACATAACAAGATACCCAAAGTTATAAAATAATATGTAGGTAGGAATAATAATATGCCCTAAATTTTATAGAAATTTTTGGATGGGCATCACAAGATACCCCACAAGCTAAAAAGAGTAAGAAAATATAAAAAGAGACAATAAGGAAAAAACACCCCATAAAGTTTATAAATGGATTCAAGTTATCCAAGAAGATTTTGATAGGGGATATAATGTTTGAGGAAATAAATAAGATGTTAATCAAGAAAAATAAGATATAGAGATAAATAACTAAGTCAGACATATAGGGAATTGAAATCAATAAATAAAAAAGGTATAAAATAGTACAGGGTTAATTGGGTTGACCTAGTACAATAAATAGAGGTTAAAAAAGGTTTTTATATAGTACAAAGTTGATTGGGTCAATCTTGTATAGAAAATAGAGTCTAGAAAAGGATGAAACATGAGTACAAGATCGACTAGGTCAATCCAGTACTGTATTTGAGTCAAGAAGTAGGAAGAAAAAGATATAGGATCAACTGGGTCAACCCAATACTATAAATATATGAAAAATATTACTAAAAAGAAAAAATGGAAATGTGAATCCAACTAGTGGTGGGATAGGATTCACGTTGGGTTCACTAAAATGTTTGTAATCATAAATGCATCATGTCCATAAATCAATCCTAGCTCAAAGATGTAGAGCATACCTACACTTTTGATTGTGATACACTTGTTAAGTGGGAGAATGACCAATATAGGGATCCACTAGACCTGATTAGGGGATCACTTATCATAACATATCATGATAGAAAGTGTTCTAAATCCTATAGTTTAGCAAAATCACACAACAACCCTAATAGAGTCTTAAAGTTTAAATCATTCACCTATTCTAATAATATGATTGTAAATTTAATCTACTGCACACCAAAGCTTGTGGAAAAAAGTGGGTCTTAGAAATAATATAACAAATATGTATAAAGAACCTCAATTAAAGTAAGTATGAGTAAAAACCTACTACATGGAATATGGAAGATAGTCTAATTTGAGCCAACACTTATGCTACTTCTATCTACTGAAAGAGAGGAGAACAAAGTTAAAATATACTTACCTAAATGTGAACCCATCAAGACTCAATCTCTCCCTTAACCAATGGAGCTTTGCAAGAGGTTGTTATGGTTTTTAAAGATAATTGAGAAAGGCCAAAGCATCAATAAGTATCCATAAGAATATATTCTCTAAATAAGAAACCTAAGTTAAGTCTCCTAAAATAGAATGGTGGAAGAGAAAATTATGAAGAAGCATAAGTAAATAATAACTCTTGATTGCATATATGAAATAATGATGAAATGATATTTTATTTATAAGCAAATATTTCCCTGAATCCTTTTGAAAATGTTGATTGTACAAGGTTGACCTAGTCAACCTAGTGTGTTTTTGAGGATAATTTACTAGGTTTGAGCTAGGTCAGTCGAAAGGCTAACAAGCTAAGAAAGTGAAAAATACTCCTAGACTATACTGGGTTGACCCAATTGACCTAGTACAAATAACTAACCAAAAGGGGTTTAAGATAAGAAAAGGAGGGATGGAAAGATGAAAATACTAAAGGAATATTCAAGGGAGGAGAAATAGCTTAGAAAATGGTTTTGGGAGCTAGTTGGATTGGTAATAATGTTGAAACATGGGACAATAATCTTGTAAAGCAACAAAGGTCTTCCCACCCCTTTCTCAGTGAACCCCTTAGGGTATGAACTCAAAGAGATTGAGTCTTGATGGGTTCCTACAAGATGTAAAGTGTTAGTATTTGATATAAGGTTAAAAATATTATGTGTATATAAAATTCACTCTCAAGCTTACAAACACATGGACTACTTATCCTATAAGGTGATCACAAACATGAGACCTTTTAGTGAAGTACCCAATTCACAAGGAGTACTCATTCCTAAGTATGAATAATAACCCACTTGTTCTAGATGTTGAGCACCCACACAATAGATATGAGATCAATAACTTGAGAACTCTTAGTTCATTTCAATTTAATTGTAGAAACAATGTACAACACCTCTCTTTCAACTCATCAGACATACACAAACTTAATCATAAAATAAATGCATCTAAACACCCCTTTTGGATCACTCTAGGCTTTTTTTCTCATCCTCAATCTACTTTGTACTTCAGTCTATCCATAGAGAACACTCCCTCTGATCTCTTTCCTTCATCTCTATCTTTTGCTCTCTCAACACGTTCACCTCTTACACAACACCATTACCTTAGATTTCACTCTTTATAGATTTTTTATGAATATCAACTTATATGTTAGAAATAATAATTTCCTTAACCCTTAAGACTTCCATCATGCTAAGACATAACTCAAATTCATTGTCACAGGTCATCCATAGCATCCATGGGTCACACTTAAGCAATTACACCTTTTAGTTAGGCCTTAGTATCCTTTCTAGGTCTCATGAAGACATATTACCCATTTAGCACTTCATTGAGCAAAACAAGAACACAAGATCACTTTAAAATACATGAGTCCACTCCATATGACCTCTAAGACATCTTTAGGTGATTACTCCCACCAAAACACTCTTATGCTAAAACGTAATTTACTCAAATAGTAGTCTTATACACAGTAGCACTATTAATGAACACACATTCAAATTTAAAGATCAATATATACAATTTTAAAAACATTCATACCATCTAATAAAAATTTATGGATGTTCCTTTAAGTTCTCTACAACTTTGTTTTTTACACCATTATCAAATTTTGTGTATACCAAAAGGTATACCTCAACAATTATAAACTAGTTTTCCATCACAAATTTGAATATTCAAATTCCAATGGTCACTATATAAATACAAAACATCTGACACTTGTCAACATCTCATGTCCCTTGGTAACTTTGAATAAATAAACTTCATTGGTCTCCTCATGAGCTTCTTATATTTAACTCTACATCTCTCATCATTGACCTTTGATCTTTGCTTCTGATATCATGTCACTTGGAAGCTCTACATGCCTTCTGAGCATATTGACTATTTGACACAAACCAAACCATCAATCTCCATCTATATGAGCACTTACATTTTTTTGATCTTCTATTAAATAATCATGATTTAGACACATCACTAGCATGTGAAATCTCAAGAACCTTTGACAAATTGACTTCATGCAAACCATTGATTTGTATTTGATAAGATCATGCAATCCATTGGATTCTTATTTGGTTAGATTTAATTCTTGTCATTAGATATTTTGAACACTCACTATTAGATCTCCTCTTATAAATTTGGATAAGTATGTAAACCACTACAATCTTCTTGGAAAGCCAACTTTGTACCTTAATAACTTTTGTTATGAAAAATCTCATGACCTAAAATTTGAACCACATGGTCACCTTTCATAAGTTAATCCATCCATGTATCAAACTACTCCTAAAACTTTCACTCATGTGAAATATGATGTCATCAAACTACTTACTTAGATTTATTTTTCAAGATGACTACTTAAGCTTAGACATTCATATGTTTCTTCTAATGAATCTCATTCACTTTCATAAGCACTTCAAGTACTCATAATATCCCATAATATCTCTATAATATGTCCATACCATTAATATTAACCATCAATTACCTCACTAAGTCAAACACTGAAGAACCATGGAAGAACACTAAAGCTTATTGAAGCACACTTTGTCATTGTCATTCTTAGCACACATGGCACCTCATCAACATCCTTGTTCACCTTGGAGATATCATTGATAAACCTCAAATAATTTACCCCGTTATCATTGATGTCAAACACTAATATAAATATCATATTCAAACTCTATCTCTCTCTTCAATTACTTTCCCCCCTTTGACATAATGATAAAGTGGGCTCAACTCCTAATCCTACAAACTTAAAAAGACTTCAAAGATCAATAATAAGAAATGACCACCTATGAGAGATGATACATACTACCCCAAACATTTTTCATACCTCTTTTTTCCTTGAAATACTCAAACATGCTCCATGACTATGATCTTTTGTGATTATACATAGCTTCTATGAAGACAAAACATACATGAACATCATAAACTACATGAACTTACCATAAAAACATTAAGAGGGACTCCCCCCTAAGTCACCTAATCTTAAGAACCATTTTGAGCACCTTAAAACCATCTAAAACCATTAATAAATAACATAATTGTCTCCAAAATTTCTATTATATTCAACTACATAGCCCTTTGATCCTAGGACCTAACCATTTACAAATATTCCCTTTTGTTTATGCATGAGGATTTCAATACATTGTCACAACACCTAAATTGGTTTGATCAAATAATCATATCAATCTTCTTGAATTCAAAATTGTAGTAGATATCTTCACATTTATATCATCATTGAAGCATATTCACATATGATTCCCCTCACATCATGCATATTATCAAATTGAATAGAACATACATTTGTACTTTTTGGCATTTTGATCATTACTTAGAGCACACACACTTGATTCCACACATGAAAGAGTTATCATAAGAATCATAGGTAGAGACACCCAATTAGGTTAGAGGGACTAAATATCATAAAACTTAGGAGACTCCCATATATCCATGTTCTTACTTGACTTGTAGTCCTTCCTCATCTTCAAATTGTCTTTAAATGAGTTCTCAACCTTACTCTTTTCTTTTATCTTAGGATCTTTCTTGGTTTCCTTGTCTATTTAGGAAGATAAGGCTTGTTCCTTGATACTTGAAAAATTTCCCTATTCTTTCATGTCAAATAATTCACTTTGAACTTATTTTTCATTTACCTTCTTAGGCCTCCATCCACTATGGCTCCTTCTCTTTATGATAGGATTAATAATTTTTGAAGTACAATACTGAAAATTCTTGCAGAACCTTATTATGTGACCTCTCTCATGACATTCCAAACAAATGAGGTTTCTCAGATTGTACATACCTTATGATTTATATATAGGATGATTTTTTGAAGTTTCATGAATTAGTTCATGTACTTTATCATTTGGTCTCCTGATGAAGATATTACAAAACTTTGCAATATCACCAAATCCTTGACACTTGTATCAAAAGATGTCATTCTTTCCTTATAAACCTTTAGATTGTCTTTAGTTATTATGTTCTTCATTCTTTCCATTTTATTGATCACAATTCCATGAAAATTCATTTTTTGAGGATCTTTTACAATCTTTTGACCTATGGCCAAACTGATTACGAGAGTAATAGTGACCATTTAAATTTTATTACCTCATAGCATTTAGTTATCTAATGTAATTTTTATTCATTATACCAATACCTTCATTCCTTGACTGATGATCGATATCCAAAGTCTAATTTTGCTTGTTCACATCATCCTTTATCTTGTCTATAATTACATTCTTTTGTTCTTTTTTGTATCCAAGACTAGTTTTATCACTTGCATGATTTTTGCTACTTTAAATATGGTCAAGATTATTTGAGCTCTTTTAAAACTTCACAAATGACTTCACCTTACAATATGTCTTGTCTAAATTAGCATTTAATGACTTAATTTTAATCACATACCTTAAGCACTCATCTACTTTAGCTTTTAGGCTTGTAGTCATAGTTTCTAATTGACTATTGAGATTCTTGATAGTATCTTCATGTTCCCTGGTGCCATCAATCATTTTTGATTCAAACACACTAGATTTATATTCATAGTCCTTGATTTGTGACATCATCTTCTTGTTATTTTTCTTCTCAATCTTAAAATTTTCAATAGCATTCATCAATTCATGCTTATTATCTAAATCATTAATTATATCTTTGATCATAGCTTGATTTAGTTTCATCTTCAAAGACTCTATCTCTGATTGATACAAGATACACTCTTCATTCTTACTTTTTAATTATTCATTAAGAGTAAAAACTTGAGTTTCAAGTTATTATGTTATCTCATCATGCTTCTTAACTTTATTACTCATCCTTCCTTCAAAAAATGCAATTTTCTCCTCATAGGATTTGATCAAAAAATCTTGTACTTGATTCTTTCTTTGTAGTACCTTAATTTCTTCCACAATATCTAAATATTTATTTTCAAGAGTGACTTTCTCATCTTATTCTTTTGAGCTATCTCTACCAAAGAAATATCTACTTAAAGAACATTCACCTTCATCATCACTAAAAGCCATGAACAATGTTTCCTTATCCTCATTATGAAAAGAATCATCACTTTTAGATGTGTTTACTTTTTCTTTTGTAGATGAGTTACTATCTTCTATACTTGTTAGGACCCTCAGATTTATTATGTTCATCTTCATGAGATTCCTTGTAAGATTATTTGATTTCATACTTGTCTAGACATTTAGCTACAAAATGACCAATTTTACCACATGAAAAACACTTAAAATGAAGTTTTTATTCATACTTATCTAATCCTATATTCATTAAATCTTACTAAAATCATGGATTCAAGTTGATCTTCATTAAGATTAAAATCTTCAATTCTTAACTTGTTATTCTTATCTTTTATCTCTTTGATCACCTTGAAGGTTGTTTCCTTCTTACGAGGTCTATCCTATCAACTCTCATCTCATAGGCAGTAAGGATGTCATGTAGTTCATCCATATTCAACTAAGTGATATTATGACTTTCTTCTACAAAAAAAACTTTTGAATCAAACTTGATTATAAGAGTCTTTAGTACCTTCTATACTATAGTAGCTTCATCAATCACCTCTCTAAGACCTCTGATCATGTTTACTACCTTATCAACCCTTACAAGATAAGATGTCACAATATCTTATTCATTCATTTTGAGACCTTAAAATTGACTTTGATAGGTCTATAATTTATTAGTCTTACCTTTGAGTCTCCTTCATAGATAATCTATAATTTGTCCTAAATTTGCTTGGTAGACTTATATAGACCACAAATGATAACATTCATAGCTTTAGAATTATTCGCACTCAACTTTTTGTCAATAACACTAGTTGGAGTAGTATCTAGTTTAGTATAACCATATATGATAGATTTCTATGTATCAAACCCTAGAGACATGATGTATGTCCTCATCCTTTCACTCCAAAAAGCATACTTTGACCATTGAACAATGGTGCTTGATTTTTAGAGAAACCCTACTTTTCTTGACTTGACATATTGCACCTTAAATCATCTTCAAGTGGTTAAACTTGTAATGAAGGTCCTAGCTTTGATACTAATTATTGGAATTAAAATCATTAAGAGTGGGGGTGAATCAGTGATGCAAGATATCTCAAACTTTAATTGTAATCCTGTTATACTCTTAATCAAATACTATAAGCATTTATAAAGCATACAAGATGTTCATAAAAATGAATAAGAAAGATGATGCAAGGTCACACACATAACATAAGATCTATGTGGGAAGCCATCTTGGGGAATAAAACCCACTCTCAAGCCAACAAACACATGGACTACTTGTCCTATAAGATGATCACAAACACGAGACATTTTAGTGAATCACCCACTTCACAAGGATCACCCACTCCTAAGTATGAACAATCACCCACTTGTTTTAGATGTTGAGAATCAACACAACACCTATGAAATCAAAAACTCCATAACTCTAATTACATTTCAATCTAATTGGATAAATAATGTATAACACCTTTCTTTCAACTCATCACACATACAAATAATTGCTCATAAATATAATGCATCCAAACACCCATTTTGGATCACTCTAAGATTCATCGCTCATCCTCAATCTACTCTATACTTTAGTTTATCCACTAGGCACACTCCCTCTAATCTCTTTCCTTCATCTCTATCTTCTTCTCTCTCAATACATTCACCTATTACACAACACCATTACCTTAGATTCCACTCTTTATAGAATCTTCATGAATATCAACTTCTAAGCCAGAAATATTACTTACCTTAACCCTTAAGACTTATATCATGCTAAAAATAGCTCAAATTCATTATCACAGGTCAACCATACCATCCATGGGTCATACATAAGCAACTACACCTTTCAATTAGGCTTTAATAGCCCTTATAGGTCTTATGTAGACCTATTACCCCTTTATCACTTCATCAAGAAAAAAAAGAACACAAGATCAATTTAAAATATATGGGTCCACTCCATATTATCTCTAATACATCTTTAGGTGATTACTCCTACCAAAACACTCTTCTAGTAAAGCACAATTTACTCAAATAGTAGTGTTGTACATAGTAGAAGTATGAATGAACAAATAGTAAAATTTAAATATTGATATATATAATTTAAAAAACATTCAAAAATTTTAATAAAATTTTATAGATGATCCTTGAAGTCATATACTACTTTTCCTTTTACACCATTATCAAATTCTACATATATCAAAAGTTATAGCTCAAGCACTACAAACTGGTTTTCCTTCACAAATTTGAATATTCAAATTCCAATGATCACTGTGTAAATATAAAACATATAACACTTGTCAAAATCTCATGTCCCCTTGAAAATTTAAAAATATATGCTCCACCAAACTTCTCATGAGATTATTATTTTTAACTCTACATTTCTCACCATTGATCTTTGATCCTTACTTCTGAGATCATGCCACTTGGTAGCTCAACATGCCTTCTGAGCATATTGACTATTTGACTCAAACCACATTATCGATATCCATATGTATGAACACCCACATGCCATTGATCTTTTATTAAATCATAATGATTGAAACACATGTCACTAGCACATGTAATTCTAGGAACCTTTGATAAATTGACTTCACGTATATCATTGATCTCTATCTGACAAGATCATGCAATCTATTGGATCCTTATCTAGTTATATTGAATTATTGCCATTAGATCTTTTGAATTCTCACCATTATATCTCCTCTTAAAAATTTGGCTAAGTATAGAAACCACCACAATTTACTTGAAAGGCCAAATTTTCACCTTAATAACTTTTGTTACACACAACCTTATGGCCTAAAATTTGAATGACATGATCACCTTTCATATAAAAATCCATCCATGTATCAAAATGATATCAAAACTTTAACACATGTGAAATATGCTGTCATCAAAATGCTTACTTGACTTTATCTATCAAGATGACTACTTGAGCTTAGACATTCATATGATTATTCTAATGAATTTTTTTCACTCCCATAAGCACTCATAACATCCCATAGGATCTCTGCAATATGTCCACACCATCAATATCATCCATCAATTACCTCACTAAGTCAAAAATTGAAGAACCATGAAAGAACAATGAAGCTCTTTGAATCACACTTTTTCATTGTCATTCTTAGCACACACGACACCTAATAAACATCCTTGGTCACATTAGAGACATAATTTATAAACCTCCAAGATTATTCTCATCATACCAATGAAATTAACATACTAATATCCTAACGCCGCTAGCCTAGACACTAGGGGAACCTTAGGTAATAAAAACTAAATGAAAGGACAATAAAAACATAAAATACATAGCTCTTTTACCTTCCTTGGGAGCTCCAAATGGATTTATTTAATGTATTTCTCAGCTTGTGCATCAATAAGTCTTTGATAATGTATTTTTCTTAGCTCCTTCTCTCCTTATCACCTTGGCTTCTGATTATTTGGCTTAAGAATTTGAAATGATAACCTTAAAAAGTTTTTCTCTCTCTGAATTAGCATTATATATTTATATTATGAGATATTGGAAATTAATAGGCAAGGTCTTGTATTTATAGCCTTAGGAATTAACTCTCACCCAAGGTGAGTCAAGGTTGAGTTTAGGCTTGGAATGGGTTCAAACTAACCCTTGGTGAGTTAAAACTAACTCTAGTTGAGTTAATAGTTGTCAAGTAATTATGATTTGAAATTACTAAGCATGGATCTCAAATTATATATCTTATTATATTTTCAAATATCTTGACAACTCATAAAGAAAATGATTAAATGATTTGATATTTTAAATTTTAGACTTTCCATTTTTAGATATTCATTAATTTCAAATGGATAATTTAACTAGGCATTTAATATTGTTTAATTTTTTAATTGATTTGATTATCCTTTTATCTCTTTCAAGATTTTATTAAGTCTACAAGTGCCCCATTTAATAGGTCCATAGGCTAAATTGATAATTGTGATGCCATAAGATGATTAGGAATGAATCTGTGAGAGGTTATTATTGCATAGAATATGATACACCAATTAGGGATGTCTCAACATGATTTTGAGCTTTGTTGAATGATGAATAATAAAATTTGGGATGTTTAATGATTCATAGGATTAATTTACAATGGTTCATAGGAATTAATTTTAATTCTACTAGGAAGCTAGTTTTGGCCAATTTTAGGTGTAATTAGGGTGTAATTCACATCCATAAGGTGTTGAGCTACCCAACATCTCTTACGCATGTTGAATGGATTTGAAACTACCTCCTAATTTAATATGACCATGGAATGTGTGTTTTAATCCTTTAATGCATTATTTATAGGTCATAGTAACTCTATATGACCCACTTTATTAGCCTTCTTATGCCATTGTCTTTTTCTTACTAACCCAAGTAGGTCTACTAGGCCAAATTGACCTAAATACTTGACTATTAGGTTCTTGGTGGCCATAAAATATTGTAAGAGGATTAAATAATAGGTGAATATATGAGATTTAGGTCTGAATCAATGTTGTACATCATGATGTAGGACCTTTTGAGCAATAGACACCTATAACTTTGCCTTAGTTAACTAGGCCACTTCTTAGTATCTACAGACTAGATATTTGGTGAAGAGTTATACATTTATTTATAGGTATATTATTTGGACATATTATAATTTGATAATATGAAACCAGTCTCAAACCACCCTCTCCAATGATTAGAAACTTCTCAAATAACTTTGTACCTTATTATCTACTCAAAACCTTGAAAAAATACCATTTTATGAGCAATCCATACATTTTCCATATAGATTAGTACCATATCTAAGGTCCAATATGAGTGGATTATGTGATCCAAGTTTTTATTAGGTCAATTAGGAGTGTTTTGTTGCAAAAATATTATATTTTTCCAAGTCAAGTCTGCCTTAGGGTTTAAGCAGGGTTTTGGAGGTCTACCATCGTAATGATGATTCATAAAGATAAAACCCCCAATACCAAACTTATGGTCATGTATATTTATTCCATATGACCCCCTAAAAATCCTAAAAATATTTGGGTCCCATGTACCTTGTGTTTAGAGATATAAATGCAAGTTGGTGAACCTTGAGCTCTCTGTAGGCCTTATGGACATAGTTGTAGTATTATCATTCATTCATAATAATGAGCTCTTGAACCACAATCTCTCTTCCATGTATTAAAATTAAATTGAGTTACTCAACACCTTATAATATAATTATCCTTGAGTCCTTTTGTGATGAAATATCTGAGCACTTGAAGTGATGGCTCGAGTTGATTGCTTAGGGTAGTATGGCTTGGGTTAGGTCTTAAGACTAAATTAGATCTTCCTTTAATATATCCTAGTTAAAATAGTAATTTTATTCAATGTAAAATATTATCACACCTAATAATTAATTAATCTTTACTTAGGAAGATTTTAGTATGCTTTAATGTAGTGGAGTTTGAGGCTTAATCATGGATATTATGCCTAATGGCCTAGACTGAGTTTTAGGGGTATAAAGAACCTATAGGTGGTTATGGGTTTTAAATATCATCATAACAATATTCTCCCACATTTTATCAACCATTTATATTACCTTCATCTTCTCAAACTCCAACCCTATATTCACTTTCTCATTTGGTTACCTGTACGTCTCAATGTTCATTGTCAAATTTGAGAGTAGTTGTTGGGTGCCTAAGTGATTTCCTCCTCTAAGATAGTGATGGAGTTAGTGAAACCAATGAAAAATAATCTGAGGTCCTAAAAACATACTTATGGTCATGTATTTCATCAACTCAGTCCTCTCCACACTCTCATATAACAGTCTTAGGGTTTGTAAGAAGTCACACCTATATAACCCTGAGGGATTGATTGAGTACTCCTTTTGCCTCAATTGATAATATTATCATTTAGGGACATTTTTTATGTTTATATTATTCCCTCATAGGATTTTTATATTATTTAACCAATATTCAAAAAACTAAAATTTCTCAGCTCAAGAACATGCCTATTTTCATTAGTTTTAGGCCTAGTTAGGTCATTAACCCTTTTCTAGCTGAGTTTTAGACTGTTATCAATTTTGAAAACATGAATCCATATTTTTTATTTTATACTTAGGTTTCCTCAATCTTCCATTAATCCTTAATTACGTAGATTCCTTTAGTTGTGCTCACAAGCCTGTTTAGGCCTATTAGGCCTAATAAGAATGTGTAAACCTAATGTTCAATTGCATTCTTTATTGGTCAAGTTGAGGTTATAATTATTATTAAACCCCTTTCACCTCCCTCACTTACATTTTATGTATATTCAAACCCAATAACCACTAAAATATGTAATACTTCAACCTCAAAGTATAGGCTTGCTTATATCTACCTTTAGGCCTAATAGGTCCTCAAGCTCTTTTTACCAATTTGAGCCTCCTATTACTTGGAAAAAAATGATAAATATTATTTATTATCAAATAATGTTTTTCAAATTATTTTAACACTATAATACCTATATATGCCCTTCACTTCCATAATTAGGTCTCAAGCTACCTAATTTAGGCCTAAATGGGCTAAACTGTCATGATATTTATTTGATTCAATGGGTCAATAACTCAAGGGAAGATGGGGAATTTGAGATATAAGACATAAATATCCTTACCTATCTCACTCTATTAAACAATAATGCTCCATCATATTTCATACTAAAACCTAAGACCCTATTTGTAGGTGGCAGTCTTAGACCATGATTGTGTGTAGGTGTCACTAGATAGGTTTTGCTTTCATGATGACCTTTATATACTATTATTTTTCACATTATCCTTATTAATTTTTTCATGTTTTATTATTAACACACTTTTATACACCTTAATAATATCTCTTTTATCTAACTCCTCTTGTCCTATAGTCAAACCTATAGGTGTTGTTTATAGGCCTCCTGACTATGTATATCTCACTTTGAGGGATGATTTGATGCCTCTTTAAATGATATCAGTATGCTAATGGAAATTTTTTATCTTATAAAATATTTAATCTTCCTCCAAATTTCATAATTATACTAGGGCTCTTCCTACCATGTATTCACAATATTGTTTCCATTGGATTCTTGACTGAGTTGTCAACCTGGGTGGTTGAGAGTGTTGATCTTGTCTCTGACCCTACTTTCACTTTTAAATTATTATTAATAAGACCACATTAATCCTTAATTGTTTCTAAACATATATAATAATTAAATTAAATAGATTCATCTCATCTTCTTAGCCTACACAATAGGCTTGATTTGACTATGAGGGGTTGTCTTTACATAATAGGCTAGGGTGTACGGTTGATACATGTGATCCTTGACTCCCATATTTTTACCTATCTCAAGTTTATTTATCATTGGATATTATTAATTTTAAATGTTACCTAATGTATTAAACACCTCCATCATTTATATTCTTCAATCAACACTTAACCTTTTAGTCTACACAAAAGGCCTATAGGTGCCTAGATGAGAGTTGCCAAGACTATGTAAGTGTATTGTATAATAAATGAGGGTGGGTATAATATTTTATAGGTATAAAAATCATGACTCAAAGGTTAAGTACACATATTTTTGAAACAATATGATGACATATCCACACCTACCCATTTTCACTTTGTAAAATGAGATATTAACACACACATGACAATCACATTGGAAATAGGACTTAAAAGAGACCTAAAACTAATGGTGGCTAAGATTAGTGCTTGGTAAAGGAATATAGGTTATTTTTTATTCCAAATAACTATTTAAAAACACATAACAACCATTCACTTACATTATCAAGCTTTGAATACTCTATAATATAGGGAAACCTATCTACAGTCTACAAATAGAGAGAACATGAAGGTTTTATTACTCTCACACCCCCACACATGTAGACCAGAGATGGATATTGTCTATTAGTACCTAAATATCACACATAAAGTGTTTATTTTAAAAAAATCCTCAAAAAATGCATCAAAAGCAATACATTTGTAACATCAAAAGCATTACATTTCTAACCCTTTACACAGATGGAGATCACTTGAGTGCCTATATTATTTGAGTTTTTTCATAGATCATAGGAAAAAAACTTGTAGATAAATTCCATGAATAAGAATTTATATATACCCCCTTTGTTTCCCCAAATTCTTATATCTTTATCTTATCTCTCTTATATAAAATGAGTGAAAACTTGTTTAGACTACCAAAGAGCTTGGTACATAGAGAAAAATGGTTTTGGACCTATTTTACATATTTTGACCATGAAACTCCTTTGAGACACATGAAATGAGATAATATGAAACCTTTTAGCCTCCCATATATTTAATTTATTGTATAAGTTTGTACAACCTATAAAAAAACACTTGAAACCCCTCTATTTTCTATATTTCTTCAAGTTTTTGATCTTGGGATGCCATTAGAGGTCAGAGGGATGGAAAACAAAAGTCAAACCATATTTCAAACCTATTGGTAAAATAGGGTAAGATGAAGAGGCACACTTTTCCCATATGTGGGACCTATTTTTTGAGTGGGGAGTGAATATGAGTCTTAAAATGGACCTTTTCATAATATGAAATGCCTAGTCATGACCATATGATGAGAATGAGACATTTTAAACACTTTTATAATGCATTTTTTAATCAAAAAACTTACCCCCTAAAAGGGTTTATAAGGAATATAGACTTATGTACCATGTTTAAGGATCATTTGGTACTAAAAGGGGTTGATCGAGGTTTGAGATAATTTGAGAAAATATACCATTGAAAATGACCTTGACACACATAACTAGGCTTCCATTAGGATCCAAGCATAGTTTATACACCCTTCACATTACTTATAAATCCTCTCTCATAAGGAATGTATTGAAATAGGGCCATATACCATAAGAACCAACAAACTCAAAATGTCCAAATTACCTTAACTTTGTCAAAATATCCTTAATCCTATCAAAGAATAATTAAACCACCCTCAAGGCTTGAGAAGGAGAATGAAAAATTTTATACTCACTCCATGATCACTATGACCACTTTCACATTACCAAATAGACCTCAAAACAACTATGATATGATGGGTTCATAAGTAGGCTCTAGCACACATGATGACACCTCTAATAGTGCTAGTAAGGTTCAAAAATGAGATTAATGAACACATCACCATGTGTATGCTTAGGTGGGTGTCATTTAAAAAAATTTGTTTTAGGGGTTGGTACTTGGCCTTTGAGGCCAAATTACCAATATAAAATGTATTGAATAATGAGGAGTGCCAAGATCAATACCATTTATGTTTACAACTTATCCAAGCCCAACACCGAGTAGTAAAGGGACAAGAATAAAGTAGGGATTGGTAGTTTCTTACTCTTATTTTTAAAGACTATAATGAGAAAGGCTCATTAAACTATTTTTATCTAATAGATACTGAGTGAGGATACGATTCTAAACTACTAACAAAGTGAAATCCCTTACTTTTTAAATATCTATCGTATCCCAACACAAGAATCTTGCCCATCTCAATACATCAGCTATTACAACCATATGATAATAAATACTTACTTTAATAACTATAAAGACTTACTTTAATAACTATAATTTTAGAATTTATGTATCCATTTGATCTATGATTTCAATGAAATGATTTTTTTGTTTCTAAACATATGTTGTAGGTTGGTAAACTAGTATATAGTAAACTAGATCCATAATATTTTTATATTTAATATTATTAAGGTTAGAGTTGTCTAAAATTATTAATTTATTTTTTAGCGTGTCCATAATCTAAATAACTAGGTGATTTGAATTTATTCTCATCATGTTTACTAGGTTGTATAAATTAATCATCAAATTATGTCAATTAAATCAATATTTCCCTTCAGATCTTAATAAGGTCAAGTGTACAAAGTTCCTTGATCAAACCTATTATTTGAAATACTAATTGGATTAATTGATATGGATCAACTAGTCAAATTCATCCATTTCAAATAATAGATGCCTTTTTATGCCAGACCTTACATCTTATTAATAATGTTCCCACTTTTATCAAAGTCTAATATATGAATAGATTTAGCTTTTGAAAATAACCATTTCTCCTTTGATTTCATCTATATCTCATTACTATTTATTTTCATCAATAACTTAGTTTCAACATTAAATAAAATGATATGGTATTATAGTTAAATTCTTGTGTAATTTTTGAAAGTTGTTAATAATTATTATGGTGATTCTCTAACAAAAGAAAGAAATGGGGTGAGATTGTGTATCATATTTTTATAAAAATCATAATAGAAAGATCCACCGCTCTAAATTATCACATAATACAATAGTGTTGATGTTAACTTTATAAATATCTTAGGGTTGATCTTGAATTTATAAGATAACATAGAATTTTACCTAATTTTTATAAACATAGTAATAATTTGGAAATGAAAGGTTGTAGAGTTATCATAATCATAATACCAAGGATTTTCCATAAGGTTTCTTCCCTGAGCTCACTCAAAATTTGATTGTAACTTAGTTATACCATTCACCTACATGCTCAAATCATAAATACTCAAATTCATCATTAGTACAATTAGTTTAATTAATGAAGCAAAAAGTCTAAATATATAAGTCCACTCAAGGTATCTCCTAGGAGATACCTTAAATTACCCTTGAAGGTATTACAAGTCCTTTCAGAGTATCACCCAGTATTACCTTCAAGGTGAAGTAAAATTCCACTCTTGTGCATGCTAAAGGTATCTCTTAGGAGATACTTTCAACATCCCCTTGAATTTATGGCAATGCTCTTTGAGTTATATCCTATGAGATGAATTAAAGGGTATTGTAATACCTTTGTGGGTAAATTGAAGGTATATATTAGGAGATACATTGAAGGATAAATCCACTCTGGTACATGTTTGAAATATATCTCCTAGGAGATACCTTGAAGATATTACAATGCCTTTCAAGTTATCACCTATAAGTGCTTTCAAGATGAAGGAAAATTAAACTCATGTGCATGTTAAAGATTTCTCCTAGGAGATACCTTCAATGTCCCTTTGAATGTATTACAGTTTCATTTGAGGTATCTCTTATGAGTTGCCTTCAAAGGCCTTATAATACTTTCATGGGTAAGTTGAAGGTATCTAATATGAGATACCTTGATGTATAAATCTAGTATTGTGCATGTTTGAAAGGTATATCCTAATAGATAAGTTTAAGGTATTATAATACCTTTCAAGTTATCACCTAGTAGTCCCTTCAAAGTGAAGGAAAACTCTACTCATTTTCATGTTAAAGGTATCTCCTAGGAAAGACCATAAATGTCCCCTTGAATATATGATAATGCCCTTTAAGGTATCTTCTAGGAAATACTCTTACCTCTCAAATTGTGCACCCACAAAAACAATGTTAATTTATAAACACAATGGTACTAACTTTGTAGACACCTAAAACTAGCCATCGATAACCTCCAACTAGGCTTTTGACCAAATTCCACCAAAGTTCACAATTTGGCCTAAAAACACTAAAATGCATTACATGAGTTGGAATTGATATATTCAAGTTCCAATTTTGACTAGAGTATCATTAAATGGGGCAATGTAATTTATGGGCTAGCTAACTTTGATCAGATCATTCCAAGTCAAAATGCCAATTTTGCAATTAGGTGCTCTGGATTGCTCTTTCCTATCAAATCTCTTACACAAGACATGTGTCTTTGTTATTTTATGTTGAAAACATCCTAAATTGAATAATAGTTCTAATGCATCTGACATTGACTTTAAATTCCAATCTAATCAAATTTTGGACCAATAACATGACATTTTGACCAATTTGTGCACCAAGAGCCAAAATTTGTGGACAAATCAATTAATAATGTTTAAGAGTTAATTAAACCAAACTAGAGCCTAATTAATAATTTCATGAAAACTTGTTGAATACTTATTTTTGGAAATGAATATTTAATATATGCATCATCAAGTGACTTCATTTCTTTCAAAGACATCCTTAGGCTATAAATGCCATAAATATTAGGATTCATGTCCTCCATGCCTCATCAAAGCCCTCCATGCCTCTTAATTTATCATCTGTCCCAAATATTTATGATCCTATTTATCAATTTTAATTACATAATTGGATTAATCCTTAGCCACACATCTTAATCTTGAGATGGATGGTTCAGGTTGATTCTACCCATTTACAAAATCTATAAATAGAGAAGCCATGAACATCATTTCTAATCTATTTTGGTGCAAATTTATTATGCTCAAATATCTCCAAAATTATTGATAATGCAAAGTTATAATGAAAAAATGATTCCAAAATCTATTGCAATTAGTATTACAATGCCAAATTAATTCTAAGCCAAGCCAAAGCCAAAGGTGCCAAGGAGAAGAGGAGATACTCAAAACTCCTTTGATGAAGAATTCATGAGCACAAACTACATAAGCCACTAAAAAATAATTTAGAGCATCCAAAGAACGTGAAGGATTATTTTTTTCCTTACTTTCTAGTTGTGTTTGTCATTTGTTTTTGTTATTAATCTCACCCTAGTAACTAGGCATGAAGGTGTTAGTTTAATATGTTGTTTGTTGATTTGCTTTGTTCATTTTGTCACTAATAGGATACTAATCTCCTCTTCTTAGTCAAATTCATAGTTCACAAACTCCAAAGTGTGAGACCTAAGGATCTTTGAGCTAAACCTCTAAAGATGGGTTGGCTTCCCTTAAAAACTTAGTGCTTTAGGTTTAAGAATTCCATGTAGACATAAACTTCATGGAATGAACCTACCTATAGCTAAAATATGCTCTTCATCTAGGAAAAGGGAGAGAAAATAAACTAAAAATAATAGGAGGTGATTCACCAAAAGTTCATAAATATTCCCTACCTACTCTTAAATAAGACACTGAAGGTTATAAAGATATATTTTTTGATGTGTGTTTTATGTACATCCACATAGCCTTTTACGAGGTAGCCTCTATTATTTTAGGATCATTAAAGTAAATCACTCAAACACATGAGATATAAGGTATTCATTTTTATAATAACCTATTGGTGGAATATTGGTAAGTGATATAGATTATTTTTTATGAATAGACTAGTTATGGATAAATCTATATCTAATTGGATTGGGTGGAAAGATAATTATTCTAGCTAAGGTGGGTAAAATCTCAAAAACACACAAAAAAAGAGGGAAGAATAGGGTAGAAAATAAGGCCTATGGATATCTTGGGATAAAAACCTTCAAAACCAACACTTGAACTTAGGTAGTACATGGAATCTAGGGCAATATATATTGAAAGTTGATATAACACACTAACAATCAAATATAGTTAAGAGTCAAAGGATAAGGAATATATTATAATTTTGTGAGACTTGAACGAAGTGTAATTTAAAAATTTGAAAAGTTTAAGACCATTTGATAATACACAAATGCTGAAGAATAAAATTTATTAATACACAAATGTAAAATACCTAATTATGATTACCAAAGTGCAAAATGCAAATGTGAAAAATCTGAAGTGTCAAAGCTACTATAGCACACAAAAATCAAATACAGTATACTCAAACATGAAAAGTCAAAGGTTTCCCAATTATTTACTAATAATTCACATCTTAAAGAAGGATTATGATTATCTTGTAAAATATATTCAAATCAACTATAACTTAAAATGAATGACTGTATTTAAAATGGATGATTCATACACAAATCTAAGCACCAAGCTATTAGAATAATGAAACATCACAATTAATCCACATAATTGGAGAAGAATATAGATTTTCACATAAAGAAAAAGTTAAGGAGAAATATGTTGGAGAGTTTTCAATGATTTCATAGAGGTGTCCTGATGAGTAGATGAAGTTCCTTGATAGCCTAAGTGATAATGATAAAGTGTGTAATATGCTTGTCCTAGTTTGCTTAAAGGAGACCTAGTTGATTTTTAATTTTGTCATGATTAGCAATGTTTAGAGATGATTATGGAGTATTGATCATTTGTAATAGGTATTATAAGAAGTTTTTTATTCTTTGAGTGCTTGTGTGTATGAGTGGATTTCATTTGGTTGATCATTGTTTTCATCTAGACATTTTGGGTCTAGTGGAAAAATATCTAAGTAGGCAATTTGTTGATGTCACCATTGCCATGTATGGATGAGTCAAAGGGAGTTGGTCATATGGTTATGATAAAATTTTTGCCTATACCTTATGTAATAAATATTATTTCATGTGAATAAGCATGATAAAAAATATGCAAGTGTAAAGTTGGGCTCCCAGACAGTGTGACAATGTTTTCATATACTTAGCCTAATTTGCATGAGGCAAGAAAGAGTCAAATAAATAGTTTGGTGATGTCATATATCATACATATAAATATTTCAAGAGAATTTGATCATATTGGTTTGTTTATTTTTATTCCTAGTTAGTTTATATTAAATTTTAGGTCATGCAATGCAGTGTGACAAAAGATATGCATGTTCAAAGTTAGCCTCTAAGGCAGTTGTTGACATAGTTGGCTCTATGGCAAAGAAAAATTTGAGTGAGACTATTAATTTCATTATATATCATAATTTTGATGGTTATAATATAATATTTACACATGGTTGGATTATCTTATGTGAGGAGATCATATGGTCCAAATTTTAGAACATGTATTTGAGTGAAGGAAAAGATATGAAGGTGTAAAGTTGACCTTATAGACAAATTGCAATGGTCCCCATACTTCATCTATTTTTGATGATTTAAAATATAAGGACTAGATGGAGATCTAATAGCTTTTGATTGATCATACAGTTAAGATCTATGATATACAACAAGTCAAAGAGGTTAAAGTGTTTGTTGGTTAATGAAGTTAAAGGTCGAGCTCCTTACAAAATGATCAATGAAGTGTGTTCATTCCAAGATGACCGGAAGTAGTGAGATGAGGATAAGTGATAGGTGTTTAATAGTATAAGTGATTATATGTAATTTGATGGTGCAAAGTGCCATGATCATGGGAGTTTTTATCAATATCAAATGATGAGTGCTATAAGATAAGGACCTAGCTGATCCATAGAGACCGATGGTGCACGTTGAATCAATATTGTAAGATTGCATGAGATGAGGTCAACTATTTAAGGTTTAATATTTATAATGGTGAACTATGAGTTAAATTTCAAGATTAATAAAATAATATAAATGTTTCATGATTGATCTAAAGTATTTAGGACATAAGATGTAAGAATAGTGTTTGATATTTAACTATGACCGTTTGAATTCAAATATTTAAATTTAACAAAGGAAAGACTAGTGCCTAGTTTTTGAGCCATAACTATTGATATATACAAAATTTAACTATGTAGTGAAAAGTAAAGGTGTATATGAATCCAAGTTCATTTGTAAATATAAATTTGAAGGTTTTAAAGTGTGTACAGTTAAAGTTATGAAGGATAAAATTTGACTATGTTTTTTATTTTTGCTCTGCAAGTAACCCAAGAAGGATATTTGAGCTTGTTCTAATGATATTTCGATGTATATTGATGAAGTATATATTTTTTAGTGTTTTATACTCCATTAGTATGATATATGTGTATTATTAAGGGTTTTCCAATCGTATGCAGTATGAACAAAGGTTTAGAAGGTGATTGTGTGTTCATTCATGGTGACTATGTGCATAAAATATTGTTTGAGTAAATTATGCCTTAGTAGAAAAGTGTTTTGGAAACTATGATCATTTTAGTATGTCAAAGTGGTCATCTAGAATGGTTCCATGAATTTAGAAAGTGTTATTAAGTTCCTAGTTTTCTTAGAGAAGTGTCAAAAATGTGTATTGTTCATCATAGAAACTAAAAGGTGACTTAGGCCTATTTGAAAGAGAGTTGTTCTTAAATGTGACCCATGTAATATGCCTTAATGGTTAAAGAATGCCTAACATCTGAAAAATATGTTGATAATTCATGAATTATCTATAAATAGTAAAACCAAATGTGTTAATTTCTAGACTTTTTAGAAAATTTGTGTAAGGTGTATGTGAGATTTATGGAGTAGAAGAGAGGTAGAGTGCCTAGTTGATGAGTAGAGTAGATTGAGGACTATGTGTATGACCTATAGGTCAGATTTATAATGTCTTAATAGTTCTATTTATTTTGATAATATGTGAATATGTATGAGTGTGCATATGAAGATAGTTTGAGTGAAGAAGGAAAGAGATTGTGGTATGCCTATGTAAGAGGCCTAATGAGATAGAGAGGGAGTTTTTGTAGGGGTTATATAATCAAATATCAATAATTAAGTGTTAAAGACATTAATTATAATGTGTATGTTTTCACATCAAAGGAGGGCCTAAAGGAGTTGATCTTCGTTAGGGGTAGTTGCTCCTTCTAAAATAGGTGTTTCACTAAATGCCTTTGGTCAAGAAGATTTTATCAAGGTCTTTTGGTTTAAAAGAGTTGACCAGTCTCTTATTTTTAATTTATTATAGGAAAATTAGTCCATGTGTTGTAGGATTGAGAGTGGGTTTTATTCTCCATGAGGGTTTCTCAAAATAACTATGTGTTGTAAGTTTGATCTTATGTATGCATTGAATGAATGAGCTCTCTTGTTAATGTTACTTGATCAAGTTGATATATGTTGACTATTTAATAGTTTAAAATGATTAAAATTGTAATTGAAATATATGGGATCATTAATTCATGTTCAGTGATTATACCTCTAAAAATTGGTATTAGAGTAGGTCCTTTGGTAAAGGATTTACATCTTGAGGGTGATCCAAGGTACAATATGAGTAGTCATCAAGGAGGTTTCTCTATTAATAAATCACCAATGTTTAGTGGATCCAATAATGCATTTTGATGTGATAGGATGAGGACATACATTATGACCCTAAGATTTGATGTATGACAATCAGTTGTGGGTGGATATGTTGCTCCTACTACTCCTTTATCTAGTGCTACAGACAAAATGTTATTTGAAAATAATTCTAAGACAATGAATGCTATCACTTGTGGTCTTTTAAAGACTAAATACACCAAGGTAATCCATTGTAAACCTACAAAAGAGATATGAGACAAAGTGTAGATCATTTATGAAGGAGATTCAAAGGTTAAGATTTCTAAGTTGAAGACTCACAGAAGGCAATTTAAAAGTCTCAAGATGAAGGAATAAGATTCTATGGCATCCTTTTTGTAGAGAGTTGATGATCCTATGAATATCATCAAAGGTCTTAGAGAGAACCTTGAGGAAGCTACTATAGTTCAATAGTTATTAAGGTCACTATCCCTCTAGTTTGATCCTAAAGTATCTGCTATAGAAGAAAGTAATGATCTTACTCAGCTAAGGTTAGATGAACTACATGGCATCCTTACTACCTATGAGATGAGGAAGAATGATGATATAACCCAAAGAAAGAACCAGATTTTAGGACTAAAATAAATCCAAATCAGAAGTTCTAATGTAAGAAACCACAAGAGAATGACATTTTTGATATAGATGAGGATGAACTAATTGCTTTGATTTCAATGAAATTAAGAATAATTTTAGGCAAGGATAAGGGTAAACTACCCCTTAAATGCTTCCATAATGGAGAGGTAGGACATTTTCCTAATAAGTGTCCTCATAAGTATAATAAAGATGATGATAAAGAGTATTATCAAGGTTATGATGATGGTAAGAGATCATTCAGGTCTGATAAAAGCAACAATGAATTCAAAAGGTTTGATAACAAGAAGAAGTGCTTCAAGGTCAAGAAGAGTCTCTACACCAAAGAAGATTGTAACTCATCAGATAAGAGTGAAGATAGTGACTTAGAGTATGATAATGAAGATGATGGTCCTATTGAAGATAGATCCCTCTTCATGGTTGATGAATCAAGTTTCTCATATCAAAATGAGTCTACTTGGAGTGATTCAAATAATGATAAAGATGAGGTGGACTATGAGACTGAATTGATGAATGCTCTTGAAGAATTGAAGATTGAGAAGAATATCAATAAGAAAATGAAATCTAAACTCTAGGACTTTGAGGAGAAATTTAGTGTATTTGAATCAAGAATGAATGAATATACCAAGGAGCATGAAGATATGGTCAAGCATCTTAGTTGTTAATTGGAAGTCCTATCTACAAGCTTGAAATCTAAAGAAGATGAATGCTCAAGGTATGTAATTGAAAATGAGTCATTGAGATCTAAGTTAGAGAAGACATCTAGTAAGGTGAAGTCATTTATGATATTTTAAAAAAGTTCAAGTGATCTAAACAATATTTTGAATGATCAAAATCATGCAAGTGAGAGAACTAGTCTTGGATACAAAGAAGAACCAGAGAATGCAACTCAATACAAGATGAAGAATAATGTGAACAATGACAATTATAATTTGAAAATAAATCATCAGACAAGGAATGAAGGTGATAGTAGAATGAAGATAGATTAGACCAGATAACCAAATGCCATGAGGTATGTAAATTTTAATGGTTACTGCTATACTTGTAATCACCTTGGGCATAGAGCTAGAAAATGCAAGAGACCTATTAAAAATGAGTTTGCATAGAACTATGACAGGGTCATTAATAAAAAGGTGTGAGAAAGGTTGAGTGTTTCAATTATCATGATGTGGGATACTTTGCAAAACATTATCCATTTAAGAAAATTTAGGTTGGTTTCCTTTAATAAATATTGAGTGCTACAGTTGTTATAAATTAGGACACATTACAAGATTTTGTCCAAATATGGTAAGACATAATGAGCTTCTTAAAAAAAATATGTTGTGCTTAAACTATCAAAAGAGAGGTCACGTTGATATATTCTAAAAGTAGAGGCCTAAAAGTTAGAATAGGTTCAATTAGGCTCTTAGAGTGCAAAGAAGAAGGCAAGTTAACTCATAGAAGCCAAAGGTGGTAAGTGTGAGTCATGATGAGTCTATAGGTCCAAATAGTCTATTTGCTATGGTGGATAATGGTTTAGTACTTAAAGAGTGCCAAGATCTCTCATTTTTTGCTCATATTTTGAATGAAGAGACCAAGTTTAAGAAGAAAACTAGGTAGTAGTTGAGGCTAGTTTTGAGATGTGTATGGATCCAAGTGAACATCTTGTTATTGCTGAGGAAGCTTCATGCAAAGAAAATCAATTATTAGTGCCTAATGATGAGGTTTAGAACTGTAAGGTTGATTCTTCAAATGAAAAAGTATGCAAATATTCTATAGTTGCTTCATATGTTACTAATTCTATCTTTGAAGACATGGAAAGTGATATAGAAAATGAACTAATTTTCATAGTTCAAACTAAGAAGAAGAAGAGCAAGAGAAATAAGTTTTATAGCTATAAGAGTATTCCAGTGGTTACTGAGGAGATGTGGGCCACTCATGGATTCAATTAGTTTTAGAGTATTGTGGTGAAAAGGATGTATCTATCTATGCTTCTTAAGAGACTCCTTTCAGTGGTGAAACAAGTATTGTTATGGTGTTCTCTAGAAGATATGCATTGGAGCAATTTACAAGGTTAGATTGAAGGTTCCCAAATGGAAAAAGAGTATTTTTTATTTTTAAAGATGATATTTTTGCATAATAAGGTCTATTGACATTATTATAGCATACTCTACATGGTTTTGTGGTCTGAAGGTATGTTAAAGTCAAATTGGAGATATTTGTTTGCTCTCAGGTTTCTTAGTTTATGCTTAAGAGGATGCAGGTCTTAAAATGGGTTATAATATGTATGGGTTCCCAAATATATGAAATATCAAATCTTGTACCTAAAAGTGTGTAATGGTTATCTCTAGGTGTACAAGAAGTTTTATAGGTGTATGTTGACTATAAGGAGGTTTGTTGACTGGTTGTTTTGAGATTCTAAGGTTTTGGGCTCTACTAGAAAAGTGGTTTGACTTGTGAGTTGAGGTCTAAGGATTAATAATAGGTTTAATGGTCCAAATGGGTTGTCAAATAAATCTTAATATATATTTTAAGGTTTGTGGTTTTCAAATTATTCATGTTTTTGTCAAGATGGAGGCTTAATTGGCAAGTTGGTTTGTGAAGGAAGTATGTTTCAGAGGATAAGCTAGGTGTTGAAAATAGGTATGATTGAGGGTGAATATGAGAGTGATCTATATATGAATTTTTAGGTATTTATGGTGTGTGTACTGAAATTTGTGGGATCTGCAAGTTCTAGGTAGGGCTATAAAGAGACAGATAGGCCTAGTGTGAACAAAGTGTTTTTTTATTAGTTTTTCTAAAAGATAAAGGTATGTATGTTTATTGGTGAGTTATAAGGTTTTTTGAGAGTATATTTATTAATTTACTAGTGGCATGAAGTTCTAATGGTGGTCCTTGAGTTGGTTTGAGAGAGGGGGATAGTAAGCCTATATGGTGGTTCTTCATTATGTGTGGAGATATGAAGATGCTCAAGTGACGCAATGGCTTAAAAATCTTAGAGGGAGTTCCTCTCAGATGTCTCTTGGTGAGTTCTATCAAATTTAATTAATTTTTTGTGTTCTTTATTCATTGTTTGTAGTTCTTGGTTGAAGAGAGTGTTGGCATGTAACAAGAGGAAGGTATAAAGACAAGAAGAGGTAGGCTCAAGGTAAGGGGGAATTTGTATCATATTTATAAGATTGTCCTCTCCTATTGGTAGTCATTTGAGGTACTTAGGATTAGTTTCTTCCCACTATGTCATTGTTTCAAATGGGGAGAAATTTTTTATTTTGAGAGTGCTTAAAGAGAAAAAAGAAAGGTGACCTATATATTGATGGGTGTTGACATCAATGATAAAGGGGGAGATTGTTGGATAGTTATCAATGATGTCATGGAGGTGTCTTGGTGAGTGGATTAAGTGCCTTGATCATATAGATCTCAATATAAAAAGTTCTTAAATTATATCAAAACTTCCACCATTACATAGAGCTTGCTGAGACCTTTCCAATGATATGCAGAACATGGAAAACAGAGCTCATATGTTCCTTGTGTAGCAAGTCAAAGTTCTAGTCAAACTAGTTAAATCAAGTCAAAGTTGTTCAAACTAAATAAATTTACCATTATGGAATAATTAAATAATATTTCCATGATGAAGAACTCATTGAGATATTTCTGACACAATTTATGGTTTGTGAAACAGAGTCCGTATGCAAAAGATATGACCAGTCAAAGTTATGATCAAACCTAGTCAATAGGTTGATGTGGAAAAACCGTGGACTGGTAAGAATGTGAACCATGGAAGTTAGTTTGTATGATAAAATAATGGGTTTCAATAATTTGTATTTGATAGGCAAATATAGTCATTGATAGGTGAATGCAGAGCATCTTGGCCAAAAATATAATTGGCATAAAAAAATTGGGGTTTGAACGAAACATCTGGTTGAATGTTAACAAGTGGTGTGGTGAGAGATCGACAAGTGGAGAGAGGAGATTGGAACATGTGGTGGGTCCTCAATCCACCACATGGCTTGCCACCACCCAATTAACTACCATGTCCAATTTAATTTTATGAATGTTCCTAACAAACCATTTCCATGTAAAGTCCACGTGACCCCATATTCCATTCACGTTCCATGACACCTATTCCATATTCCTTGTCACGTCTTTCCATAGTTTCCACACACATACCACGTGAAACTCATATGACACCAAAATCCTCACCAAAGTCCACTAAAAACAATGCCATGCCAATTACTTAGCATATTAAACCACAAATTGTGGTATATTAATATCCAAATATCTTGCCATCTCCTAAATATGGGATTATAGATCATGATGAAGACCAAGTGTGTTGGAACGGGGAATGGAACCAGTGACCTATCTTATAAAAGGATAAGGCCTAACCACTACACCAATGGGCTTGAGTGGCTATATAAATCTAGAAACTTGTAATTGTATTCATTCAAAGAAGCTAAGTAGCCATAGAATAAGAGCTAAAAATCTTGGACAAGTTGTAGAGAGAGCCAAAGATAGAATTTGGGAAAAGTCCAAAAAAGGACTGATATTATTTTTCTCCAAGGATCAACTTTGTAGTTGATCATTTTTCATTTTTAGGGATTTTGAAGGAATTGTAAAGCCTTGGAAGCAGTCCAATGTGTTAAGGCATAAGGACCTATTTCTACTCTTCCTCTGATTTGAGGCATCTAGATTCATTTTTGGACTTTGAGGTAAACTAGTGAAATATTCTAGATTATGAGATGGTTCCAGATATATGTTGAGTGTCTATATTTGAGGCCATTTGTTTCTTATTTTAATGGTCAAAAGTGAGATATTTGAGTAGAGGATATCCAGAGGTGTGTTTCAAGAAGGTGAAGAATTTGTTCATGTATATCGAGATTATTCAAAGGTATATAACACATGGATTCATTATTTTTCAATAAGGGTTTCCATTTACTTGTAGACATATTATAATGAACTAGTTCAACTAGTTAGTGAACCAGGCGTAGTCATTGCCAAACTCTATAATCAACTCTTGTGCAGTGTGGTGTGTATTTTATTGCATTTATTTTCATTAAGTTGATTTTTTTACAAAATATTTTTTTGTATTTAATTAATTACCTATAAATAATCAAAATTAAATTTTTTTCTCAAAAATTAATGCCACTTTATGGATCAAATTTGGTATCAAAGTAGTTAGTGTGTTGGGCTAACTTAGCTAGTGAGAATAATGGATCCAATGATAACTCAAGTTAAGATATTATTAAATACTATTGTCATTATATTGATGTAATAATTGTAATCACAAGAACCATGACAAAAAAAATTATAATGAAGACATGATTTAAAGATTGAAAAGCTCCAACAGAGCATTGATGCTCTATGGATAGAATTGTAGCAAGAGCGTCATCAAAAGAAGAAAATATGAGTGGAGTCAAAATTCTATGGCTACTACTCCAAAGAAGGTCACATTGTAGATCAATGCTAGAATCTACACATTCACAAAGCTCCAGCTTGGTACTAGCAGAGATGCAAAGTAAAGGGGAAGGCACATGTTAGAGAATTTGTAAAGCCCAATTCTCTTAGGCATCAAGCAACAAATAAAGGTTTATTTTGAGAGTGTTGTCAAGTCAGGTACCAAATATTATATTGCATTTAGAAAATGAAATCAATTATTCTAATTATATTAAGAATGTTAGGGATACTTTGTGTTCTAACTCTATACTTTCATCAAGTAATTATGCTGATACATTTGGGAAGCACATAAGGGGAATAGGTTCTAAGCTACTAGCCAGGATGGGATTTAATAGAAAGGGCCTTATAATTAATGGTCAAAGAATTGTCCAACCTATCCAAGTTGTGAAGAGACCACTCCATGTAAGATTAGGATATAAAGATGAAGGACAATATTCCCAAGAAGTTAAGCTAAAGAATTACTCAAACAATCATTTAGAACACCCTGAAGAGTTGAAGGAAGAATTATCAGAAGATGAATTAGTTAAATTTGATGAGACATATTTAGATGACTTATCAAGTTATGTAAAGAATAAATACTTGAATTTATCTTATAATTATGAGTCAGAAAGCCCTAGAAGGATGCTTAATAGATATGTCAAGAATAAGACCGACAAAGTAGAATTGCCTAAAGAAATGAAGTTAGGATTTTACTTCAATGTTAAGGGGAAAATATTGAAGGAAGATAAGCAAAATCATCTACAACCCCAAACAAAGGTTGTAACTACATATTAAATGAAGCTAAATATAGAGCCTTTTTAAATAGAGTCTCATCAGTTTGAATTTGAGAAACATCAGTGAGGGAGATGGTAGTCAATGGGAAGCTAATAGTTTATAAATTGTCACCTTGGAAAGGTAAGCAACATTTCTTTAAAAGAATAATTATTAAACATTCTAAGATAAATGCTATTTTTATAAGAATTATCAAAATAATTTGATATATGAAGATATTGTAGAAGCCCTAGGTTTGGAAACTAAGCCACATTTCAAACCTTATTCTTAGAGATACAAAGCTCTATCCTAGTACTAGTAGAGATACAAAGTAAAGGGGAAGGGACCTGTCAGAGAATATGCAAAGCCTAGTTTTCTTAGGCATGAAGCAATAAATAAAGGATTCTTTTAAGAGATGTTGTTAAGTCAGGTACCAAATATTATGTTGCATTCAAAAAATGAAAGCAATGAAATCAATTCTTTTGAGAATATTAAGAATGTTAGGGATACTTTGTGTTCTAATTCTATACATTCATCAAGTAATTGTGTTGATACATTTGAGAAGCACGTAAGGGGAATAGGTTCTAAGCTACTAGCCAAGATGGAATTTAATGGAAAGGACCTTAAAATTAATGGTCAAATAATTTTCCAACCTATCCAAGTTATGAATATACCACTCCATACATGATTAGGATATGGAGATGAAGGATAATCTTCTTAAGAAGATAAGCTGAAGAGTTACTCAAGTAACAATTTATAACACCCTAAAGAGTTGAAGGAAACATTATCATAAGATGAAGTAGTTCAATTTGATGAGACATCTTTAGACAACTTATCGAGGTATTCAAAGAAGATATACTCGAATGTATCTTATAATTATGCCTTCAAAAACCCTAGAAGGATGCTTAAGAGACATGTCAAGAATAAGACTGACAAAATAGAATTTCCTAAAGAAGAAATGAAGTTAGGATTTTACTTCAATGCAAAGGTGAAAATGTTGAAGGAAGATAAGCATAACCATCCACAACCCTAGACAAAGGTTGTAACTACATCTTTAGTCAAGAAAAAGATAGAGCCTTGTTAGATAGAGTCTCATTAGTCTGAATCTAAGACAACATTAGTGAGGGAGATGGTGGTCAATGAGAAGCTAAAAGTTTAGAAATTGTCACCCTAGAAAGGTAAGAAAAATTTATTTAAAATAATAATTGTTAAGCATTCTAAGATAGATTCTATTTTTGATAAGAATTATCAAAATAATTTAATATCTAAAGATATTGTAGAAGCCCTAGGTTTGGAAACTAAGCCACATGTCAAACCCTATTCTATGGATAGAATAGATGAAGGTAATGATGTACATGTAAGTAAAACCTATAAATTAGGGTTTACAATTACATCCCACTTTTTAGATGAAGTTGAATTAGATGTGGTTCTAATTTAGTTTAGTGGCATTATCTTAGGTAAACCATATTTATCTCTAAGAAGGGCAACATTTTCCAAAAAGGAAAATCAGTATAATATTATAAAAGATGGGATAAAATATCTCATATGAGCACATTGATAGTAAATGTTATAGGTAAATGGTACCTTCAATGTTTTTATACCCATCTATGTTGTAGATAGGAACATTGTAGGGTAACAAAAATATGTCATCATGAGAAACATTAGGAACAACTTATAAAATAGATTGTATATTTTACTTTGTATGTTTTAGAATGTGGAAAAATGAATATGTATTTGACTTATGTTTATAAGACCTAAATATAAGAATTGTTTATAAATTTATAAGACCCAAGTATGGGCAATGTTTGTAATCATTATAATGTTTCATAAAGACCCAAGAAGGGAAACCATTGTAAACTATGTTGCTAGGTAAAACCCTAAAAGGATAATTATAAAATGGTGATTGTTATAACACCAAGTGATAGGCAACAATTTTAGATCTAAAGACCCATCAGAGTACCTCCATAACTTACTAACATTTAGGAAATCATTCAAGTTAGATCCATGCAAAGATCCTCAAATGGAGTACCAGGTCTAGTACTAGCTTTTTGAGGACAAAAAGCCTTCTTAGTGGGGAATATTGATCCAAAGGTCAATACAAAAAAGGTCATGAAGTAGATCAAAACCTATACTAGTGTGTAGAGATCACTGAGACCTTTCTAATGATATGCAGAATGTGGAAAATGGATCTCATATGTTCCTTGTGAAGCCAATAAAAGTTCTAGTCAAACTAGTCAACTCATGTCAGAGTTGGTAAAAATATAGAAATTGAACATTATGGAATGATTCAAGAATAGTTCCATGGTGAAGATATCATTGATATATTTTTAGAATAATTTACAATTTGTGAAATGCAATCTGTATGTAATATATATGGCCTATCAAATTTGTGGTCAAACCTTGTCAATAGGATGATGTGGTAAAAATGTGGATAGTAAGAACGTGACATGTGGTAGTCAATTTGTATAAGAAAATAAATGGTTTCAATAATTTTTCTTTGATAAGTGAATATAGTCATCAATAGGGGAATGTAGATCATCTTTGGCCAAAAATGTAACTGGCATAAAAAATTGGGGTTTAAACGAAACATCCAGTTGGACATCAACAAGTGGCATGGCAAGAGATCAACAAGTTACAATAAGAGATTGGACCATGTGGTGGGTCCTTAAGCCACCATGTGGCTTACCACCACCTAATTAACTACCATGTCCAATTTCATTTTTTGAATGTTCTTAACAAACCATTTCCATGTAAAGTCCATATGACCCCATATTCCATTCATGTTCCATGCCACCTATTCCATATTCCTTGCCACATCTATCCATGGTTTCCACACACATACCATGTGAAACTCATATGCCACTAAAATCCTCACCAAAGTCCACTAAAAATAATGACATGCCAATTACTTGGCATATTAAACCACAAATTACGTGGTTTATTAATATCCAAATATCTTTCCATCTCCCAAATATGGGATTAAAGATCACGGTGGAGACCAAGTGCATTGGAATGGTGAATGAAACTAGTGGAATGGGGAATGGAACTAGTGACCTATCTAGTAAAAGGATAAGGCCTAACCACTACACCCATGGGCTTGAGTGGCTATGTAAAGCCAAAAATTCATAATTGTATTCATTTAGAGAAGCTAAGTAGCCAAAGAATAAGAGCTAAGAAGCTTGGATGAGTTTCAAAGAGAGCCAGAAGTAGAATTTGGGAAAATTCTAAAAAGGGATTGATATTATTTTTATCTAAGGATCAACTTTGTAGTTGATCATTTTTCATTTTGAGGACTTCTAAAGAAATTTTAAAGCCTTGGAAGTAGTCCATTGTGTTAAGGCATAAGGATCTACTTATACTCTTCCTTCGATTTGAGGCATCTAGATTCATTTCTAGACTTCAAGGTAAACTAGTGAAATATTCTAATTTCCAAGATGGTTCTAGTCATATGCTGAGTGTCCATATTTGGGGTTTTTGTTTCTAATTTTGATGCTTGAAAGTGATATTTTTGAGTAGAAGACATCTAGAGGTGTGTTTTAGGAAGGTGAAGAATCTATCCATTGAAGGTATGTAACACTTGGATTAATTATTTTTTTTAAGGGTCACTATTTACTTGAAGACACACTATAATGAATTGGTTTAGCTAGTTAGTAAACTCAGAGATGTAGGCATTATTGAACTCTATAATCAACTCTTATGTAGTGTGGTGTGTATTTTATTGCATTACTTTTCCTTAAGTTGATTGTTTTACAAAATAGTTTTTGCTATTTAATTAATTGGATACAAATAATCAAAATTAAAATTTTTGTACAAAATTTAGTGCCAGTTTATAGATCACTTGATATCCTAAGTGACAATGACAAAGTGTGTAATATGTTTGTCCTAGTTTTCTTGAAGGAGGATTGGTTGATCTTCAGTTTTCTCATTATTAAATATGTTTAGCGATGAGAATGAAGTATTGAACATGTGTAAGAGGTCATATAAGATATTTTTTTATGATTTGAGTGATTGTGTGCATGAATGCATTTCATTTGGTTGATCATTATTTTCAACCAGACATTTTGGGTCTAGTGGTAGAAAATCTGAGTAGGTAGTTTGTTGACATTATCATTGCTTCATACAGATGAGTCAAGGGGGGTTGGTCATATGGTTGTGATCAAATTTATGACTAGATTTTATATGCTAAATCTTAGTTCATGTGACTAAGTGTGACAAAATATATACAAGTGTAAAGTTGGGCTCCTAGGTAGTTTGACAATGTTTTCCCATACTTCGACAAATTTGAATGAGGTAAGAAAGAGGCAAGTAGTTTGGTGATAGAATATATACCACATGTGGAAATTTTAGGATAATTTAATCATATGGGTTTATTTATTTTTGTGCCTAGTTTATTTTTTCTAAATTTTAGGTCATGCAATGTAGTGCAACAAAAGATATGCATGTTCAAATTTGGCTTCCTAGGTAGTTGTTGACATAGTTGCTTTTGTGGCAGATAAAAATTTGAGTGAGCTTTTTAATTTAATTATATCTCAAAAAATTTAGGGTTATAGGTGAATATTGACACATGGTTGGATTTTATAATGTGAGGAGATCATATGGTCCAAATTTTAGAACATGCACTTGAGTGAAGCAAAAGATATGGAGGTCTAAAGCTGACCTTATAGACATATTGCAATGGTCCCCATACTTAGTCTATTTTACATGATGTTAAAGATCATGACCATCTATATATATAATGGATCATGGGAGATTATAAAATTGATATATATGGCGCACAATAATTCAAATAAGTCAAAGGGTTTGTTGGTTAACAAAGTTAAAGGTTGAGCTCCTTACAAAAGGATCAATGGAGCATGTTCATTCCAAGATGAATGGAAGCAATGAGATGAGGACAAGTGCTCAGCGTTTAATAGTATAATAGTTATAATATACATGAGGGAACTAAGTTTTATTATCATTTGGGTTCCATTCAATATCAAATGGTGAGTACTATAAGATAAAGACCTGACTGATCTACAGAGATCGATAGTGTGTATTGAGTCAATATTACAAAATTGCACAAGATGAGGTCAACTGTTTAAGGTTTACTACTTAGAAGTGGTGCACTATGAGTTAAAGGTCAAGATTCATACCATAATATTTATGGTATATTATTGATCTAGTGAAATGAGGATATGAGATATGAGCATAGTGTTTTATGTTTAATTGTGACCATTTGAATTCAAATCTTTGAATTTAACAAAGGAAAGACTAGTGCCTTGTTTTTGAGCCATAAATTTTGATCTATGTATAATTTGACCATGTAGTAAAAATAATATGTGTATAGGATTCCAAGACACATCTAGATATATAAATTTTAAGGTTTGAAAGTGTATAGAGTCAAAGTTATGAATTATAAAATTTGACTATGTTTTCATATTTACTCTACAAGTAACTTGAGAAGGATATTCTAGCTTGTTATGATGATATTTTGATGTAACTTAATGAATTATATATTTTGGAGTGGTTTTTACTCCATGAGTATTATATTTCTACATTATGAAGGTTTGTCCAATCACATGTAGTATGAATAAAGTTTTTGAAGGTGACTATGTGTTCATTCATGGTGATTGTGTGCATAGAATGTTGTTTGAGAAAATTATTCCTTAGTATAAAAGTGTTTTGTAAACTATGATTATTTTTGGATGTCAAAATATTCATGTTTAATACATTTTTAAAGTGTTCATGTGTTCTTAGTTTTCTCAAATTAGTGTTAAAAAGGTGAATGGGTCATCATATGACCTAAAAGGTGACTTAGTCCTATTTGAAAGAGGGTTGTGCTTAAATGTGACCCATGTAAGATGAATTAAGGGTTAAGGAATGATTAATGTCTAGCAAATATGTTATTAATTCAAATGGTGAAATCAAATGTATTAGTTTCTAGACTTTTGAGAAAACTTGTGCAAGGTGTATGTGAGAGTTGTGGAGTGGAGGAGAGGTAGAGTGCCCAGTTGATGATTTAAAGAGTATAATAGATTGAGAATTATGTGTATTACCTTTGGGTCATATTTATAATGTTTTAATAGTTATATTTCATTTGGAAAATATGGGAAGAGGTATAAGTGTGCATACGAGGATAGTTTGAGTGAAGAAGGAAATAGATTGTGGCATGCCTATGTGAGAGGCCTAAATGAGATAGAGAGGGAGTTTGTGTAGGGATTAGATAATTAGAGATCCATCATCAGGTGTTGAAGACATCAATTCTAAGGTGGAGGTGTTCACATCAAATGAGGGTCTAAAGGAATTGATCTTCCTTAGGAGTATTTGATCCTTGCGAAATAGGTTTTTCACTAAAGGCCTTTAGACAAGAGGATTCTATCAAGGTTTTTTAGTCTAAAGGAGTTGACCAATCTCATGTTTGTAATTTATTATATTACAAGTAGTCCATGTGTTGTAAGCTTGAAAGTGGGTTTTATTCCCCATGAGGGTTTCCCATAGGAACTATGTGTTATAAGTTTTATCTTGTGTATGCATAAAATAAATGAGGTCTCTTGCTAATGTTGCTTGATCAAGTTGATATATGTTGATTATTTAATAGTTTAAAAGGATTGAAATTGTAATTGAAATATCTAGGCTCACTATTTCACCCCTCCTAGTGATTGTACCTCTAATAATTGGTATTAGAATAGGTCTTTTGGTTAAGGCTTGACATCTTGAAGGTTATCCAAGGTACAATATGGGTAGTCATCAAGGTTGTTTCTCTACTAAGAAAGCACCAATGTTCAATGGATCTAATTACGCATTTTAGAGTGCTAGGATGAGGATATACACTATGTCCCTAGGGTTTGATGTATGGAAGTCTATTTCAGATAGATATGTTACTCCTACTACTCTTCTATCTATTGTTGCAAAAAAGAAGCTATTTGAAAATAATTCAAAGGCAATGAATGCTATCACTTGTGGTATTTCAAATACTGAATACACCAAGTTAATACATCATAAATTTGATAAAATGATATGGGAAAAAAATTAGATCATTTATGAGGGATATCCAAAGGTCAATCTTGCTAATTTTTAGACTAATAAAAGGCAATTTAAAATTTTCAATATGAAGGAAGAAGATTATGTGGCATCCTTTCTGTAGAGAGTTGATGAGACTGTGAATATCATCATAGGTCTTGGAGAGAACCTTAAAGAATATACTATAGTTTAATAGGTATTAAAGTTACTATCCCTAAAGTTTGATCCTAAATTATCTATTATAGAATAAATTCATGATATTACTTAGCTAAATTTGGATGAACTACATGGAATCCTTATTTCCTATGAGATGAGGAAGAATGATGATATAACAGCAAACAAGGAAGCAGATTTCAAGACTAAAATAAAGCCAAAGAAGAAGTTCCAAGGTAATAAATCCAAGGAGGATGAAATTTTTGATATAAATTAGTATTAACTAATTAATTTTATTTCAAGGAAATTGAAAATAAGTTTAGACAAGTATAAGGGTAAAGTAGGCCTCAAATTCTTTAATTATGGAGAGGTAGGACATTTCGCTAATAAGTGTCTTCATAAGTATAATAAGGATGATGATTAAGATCATGATCAAGGCCATGATGATATCAAGAGATCATTCAAGTCTAATAAAATCAAAATGGGATTTAGAAGGTTTGATAAAAAGAAGTACTTTAAGGACAAGAAGAGTCTCTACACCAAAAAAGATTGTAGCTCATCAAATAAGACTGAAGGTAGTGACTCAAAGTATGATAATGAATATGATGGTCCTATTGAAGATATAACGCTATTCATGTCTAAGGAAGGAGGTTTCTCATATCTAAAGTATTCTACTTGGAGTGATTTAGATGATGCTAAAGATAAAGTGGAATATGAGATTGAATTGATTAATGATCTTGAAGAACTGAAGATTGAGAAGAATATCAATAAGAAGATGAAATATAAACTCAAGGAATTTGAGGAGAAATTAAATTTATTTAAGTTAATATTGAATGAATATTCCAAGGATCATTAATATATGGTCAAGCACCTCAGTAGTTAGTTGGAAGTCCTGTTTACAAGCTTGGAAGCTAAAAAAGGTGAATGATCAAGGTATGTAATTAAAAATTAGTCATTGAGATATAAGTTAGAGAAGATATCTAGTAAGGTGAAGTCATTTATAAGATTTAAAAAGAGCTCAAGTGATCTATAAAATATTCTAAATGATCAAAAGCATATAAGTGATATAACTAGTCTTGGATATAGAGAAGAACTAGAGAATGCAACTCAAGATAAGATGAAGACTAATGTGAACAAGTAAAATAAAAATTTGAAATAAATCATCAAACAAGGAATGAAGGTGATATCAAAATAAATACAAATCAAATCATACAACCAAATTCCATGAGTTATGTAAATTTCAATAGTTATTGTAACACTTATAATGATTTTGGGCATAGAGATAGAGAATGCAAGAGACCTATTAAAAATGAGTTTAGATGGAACTATGATGGGGTTCATTAGTCAAAAGGTGTGAGCAAGGTTGAGTGTTTCAATGATGATGATGTGGGACACTTCACAAAACATTATGCATTTAAGGAAAGGTAGGTTGAGTTTTCTTCAAGAAATATTTAGTGCTGTAGTTGTTATGACCTAGGACACATTAAAATATTTTATCCAAATATGGTAAGATAGAATGAGCTTCTTTAAAAAATTGTGTTATGATTCAACTATTAGAAGGGAGGTCATATTAATAGATTATTCAAGCAAAGGCTTACAAGTTAGAATAGGTTCAATTAGGACCCTAGAGTGAAAAGAAGGCAAGTTAACTCATGGAAGCCAAAGGTGGTAAGTGTGAGTCATGATGAGTCTATAGGTCTAATTAATATATTTGCTATGGTGGAGAATGATTTAGAAGTTAAAGAGTGCCAAGAGCCCTAATTGTCTACTCATATTGTGAATTAAGAGACCAAATTCGAAAAGAAGACCAAGCTACTAGTTGAGGCTATTTTGAGATGTGTATGGATCTAAGTGACATCCTATTATTGTTGAGCAAGATTCATGAAAAGAACATAAATTATTAGTGTCTACTGATGAGGTTCAAAACTACAAGATTGATTATTAAAATGAAAAGGTATGCCAAGATTCCATATTTTCTTTAGGTGTTTCTATTTATATCTTAGAAGGGAAGGAGAGTGATATAGAAAAGGAACCAATTGTCACAATTTAGACTAAGAAGAAGAGGAATAAGAGCAAGAAGTCATATAGCTATAAGAGTATTCTAGTGGTTATTAAGGAGATGTGGGCCACTCCTAGATTCACTTTATTTTAAAGCATTATGGTGAAAAGGATGTCTCTATCTATGATTTTTAAAATACTCCTTTTAGTGGTGAAAAAAGTATTGATGTGGTGTTATTCAGAAGGTATGCATTAGAGTAGTTTGTAAGGTCAGATTGAAGGTTCTCAGATGGAAAAAATAGGATTTGTGATTTTTCAAGATGATATTTTTACATAAGAAGGTATTTTGATGTTAATATAGCATGCTCTAAGTGGTTTTGTGGTTTGAAGGTATGTTGAAGTCAAATTAGAGATATTTGTTTACACTCAGGTTTCTCAATTTGTGCTTAAGAGCATGCATGTCCTAAAATGGGTTATTGTATGTATGGGTTCCCAAAGATATGAAAGCTCAAATCTTGGTCTATAAGTGTGTAATGGTTATCTCCAAGTGTACCAAAAAAATTAGAGGTGGATGTTGACCAGAAGGAGGTTTGCTAACTCTAGTGGTTTTAAGATTCTAGGGTTTTGGACTCTACTAAAAAGTGGTTTTCCTTATGAGTTGAGGTGTAAGGATAATTAATATGTTGAATGGTATAAATGGGTTTTAAAATCAAGCTTCAAATATATTTTATGGTTTGTAGTTTTCAAATTATTCATGTTTTTGTCAAGATAAAGGCCTAATTGGCAAGTTGGTTTATGAAGTATGTTTTAGAGGATGATATAGGTGTTTTAAATTGTTATTCTTGAGGGGGAATATGACAGTGCTCCATATATTAATTTTTAGGTTTTGATGATGTGTCTACTAAAATTTGTGGGCTTTGTAAGTTCTAGGTAGGGCTATAAGGAGACTAGACAGGGATAGTGTGTAGAAGAGTGACTTTTGCTTAGTTTATCTAAGATATCAAGGTATATAAGTTTCTTGGTAAATTATAAGGTTTTTTGAGATCATTTTTAGTATTTTTATTAGTGGCATGAATTTCTAATGGTGGTCCTTGAGGAGGTTTGAGAGAGAAGGCTAGTAAGCTAGTATGGTGGTTTTTCATGGTGTGTGGAGATTTAAGGATATTCAAGTGATGAAATGGATAAAAAATATTAGGGGTAATCCTTATCATATTTATCTTGGTGAGTTCCATCATATTTAATTACTTTTTTTTGTTCTTTCTTCATTGGTTGAAGTGTTTGGTTGAAGAGAGTATTGGCATGTAACAAGATGAAGGTATCAAGGCAAGAAAAGGTAGGATCAAGGTAAGGGGGAGTTTGTATCATCTTTATAAGGTGTTACTATCATAATAATAGTATTTTCATGTCCTTAGGATCAGTTGGTGACCACTTTGTCATTGTGTCAAAGGGGGAGAAAGTTCATATTGTAAGAGTGCTTGAAGAGAGAAAAGAAAGATGAGTTGTATATTGATGGGTGTTGACATAAATTAAAAAATGGGAGATTGTTGGAGAGTTGTACATGATGTAATTATGATGTCATGGATGTGTCTTTGTGAGTGGATGAAGTTATTTTATAACTTAAGTGACAATGATAAAGTGTGTAGTATGTTTGTCCTAGTTTATTTGAAGGAGGATTGGTTGATCTTCAATTTTGTCATGGTTAGAGATGTTTAGGCATGAGTATGGAGTATTAAACGTGTATAATAGGTCATATAAGAGGTTTTATATGCTTTGAGTGATTTTGTGTATGAGTGGATTTCATCTGGTTGATCATTGTTTTCATCTAGACATTTTGGGTCTAGTGGTAGAAAATTTGAGTAAACAGTTTGCTGACATCACTAGTACCACGTGTGGATGAGTCAAGTAGATTTGGTCATATGATTGTGATAAATTTTTTTCCTAGATATTATGAGATAAATCTTAGGTCATGTGACTAAGTGTGATAAAATATATACAAGTGCAAAGCTGGGCTCCCAAGTAGTTTGACAATGTTTTCCCATAGCCAAATTTACATGAGGCAAGAAAGAGTCGAGTAAGTAGTTTGGTGATGGCATATCTTGCACATATGAAATTTTATAATAATTTTATCATATGGTTTTTTAATATTTTTTTACCTAGTTTATTTTCACTAAATTTTATGTCATGTGATATAGTTCAACAAAAGATATGCATTTTCAAAGTTGGCTTCCCAGGTAGTTATTGACATAGTTTTCTTTGTGGTAGAGAAAAATCTAAGTGAGAATTTTAATGTCATTATATATCAAACATGCTAGGGTTATAAGAGGATATTGACACATGGTTGGATTATCCTATGTGAGGAGATCTTATGGTCCAAATTTTATAACATGCACTTGAGCAAAGAAAAAAATATGGAGGTACAAAGTTGACATTATAGACAAATTACAATGGTCCCCATACTTACTCTATTTTGAATGATGTTAAATATGAGGTATAGATGGATATATAATGGATCATGGTCAATCATACAGTGAATATCTATGGTGCACAATAAGTCAAAGAGGTCAAAGTGTTTATTAGTTAATGAATTTAAAGGTTGAGCTCCTTACAAAAGGATCAATGGAGCATGTTTTTTTTGAGATGAGGACAAGTGATTGATGTTTAATAATATAAGTGATTAGAAGACACATGAGCATGCCAAGTTTCATTATCATGGGGTTTATATTCAATATCAAATGGTGAACTCTATAAGATAAGGTCTTGGCTGATCTGCAAAGATCGACGGTGCATGTTGAGTCAATATTACAAGATTGCATGAGATGAGGTCAACTGTTCAAGGTTTAACATTTGGTAGTGATGAACTATGTGTTAAATTTCAATATTCATATGATAATATAAATGTTTCATGATTGATCTAAAGTAAGGGGGACATGAGATGTGAACATAGTGTTCGATGTTTAACTATGACCATTTGAATTCAAATATTTGAATTTAAAAAAGGAAAGACTAATGCCTTATTTTTGATCCATAAATTTTGATCTATACATAATTTGACCATTTAGTAATAATAGAAGGTATAGAGGACTCAAAGATGCATCTGGAAATACAAATTTCAAGGTCCAAAATTGTGTAAAGTTAAAGATATGAAGGATCAAATTTGATTGTGTTTTCATGTTTGCTCTGCAAATAACCTGAGAAGGATATTTGAGCTGTTATGATGATATTTAGATGTCTATTAATGAATTATATATCTCAAAGTGTTTTATACTCCATTAAAATGATCTATGTGCATTATGAAGTTTTGTCCAATTATATGTAGTATGAACAAAGGTTTAGAAGGTGACTGTGTGTTTATTCATGGTGCCTATGTACATATAATGTTGTTTGAGCAAATTATGCCTTAGTATAAGCATGTTTTGGTGAATGTGACCATTTTTAGATGTTAAAGGGGTCATGTAGAATGGGTATATGCATTTTTAAAGTGTTCTTATGTTTCAATTTTTCTTGGAGAAGTGTCAAAAAGGTGAATGGGTCATCATAAGACATAAAAGGTGACTTAAGCCTATTTGAAAGATAGTTGTGCTTAAATGTGACCCATGTAAGATGCCTTAAGGGTTAAGGAATGCCTAATGTCCAACCAAGATGTTTATAATTCATGAATTCTCTATAAATGGTGAAACCAAATATGTTGGTTTCTAAAATTTTGAGAAAACTTATGCAAGGTGTATATGAGAGTTGTGAAGCAAAGGAGAGGTAGAGTGACCAGTTGATGAGATGATGAGTATAGTAGATTGAGGATTATGTGTATGACATATAGGTCATATTTCTTATGTATGAATAGTGCTCTTTTAGTTTGAGAATATGTGAAGAGGTCTAAGTGTGCATATGAGGATTGCTTGACTGAAGAAGGAAAGAAATTTTGGCATGCTTATGCGAGAGGCCTGTATGAGATAGAGAGGAAATTTTTTCATGGGTTTGATCATCAGAGATCCATCATCAGGTTTTGAAGACATTATTTCTAAGATGGAGGTGTTCACATCAAAGGAGGGTCTAAAGGAGTTGATCTTCCTTAGGGGTAGTTGATCCTTATAAAATAGGTGTTTCACTAAAGGCCTTTGGTTAGGAGGATTTGATCAAGGTGTTTTGGTCTAAAGGGTTTGACCAGTCTCTTTTTTGTAATTAATTATAGGAAAATTAGTCCATTTTTTGCAATCTTGAGAGTGGGTTTTATTCCCCATGAGGATTTCCCATAGGAACTATGTGTTTCAAGTTTGATATTGTGTATGCATTGAATTAATGAGCTCTCTTATTAATTTCTCTTGATAAAGTTAATATATGTTGACTATTTAATAGTTTAAAAGGATTGAAATATCTAAGCTCACTGATTCACCTCCCTCTTAGTGATTGTACCTCTAACAAACTATTTCAAATTTCATATTAGTTTGAATAGCCAAAATTTTCCTCTCTTTGGGATTGGGAGGTTACATGTATTTATAAGCTTGGGATGATAAAGGCTCATATCTTCAAGCTTCACCTAAAATTATAAGTCCAAAAATAAAGCCACAAGCTCAAGATCATGCAAAATATGCATGCATAATGGAAGTGTCTAAACTTAGACTATCTAGCTAAAATAAAATATGCATGTATAATAAATAGATTAGGAATTATAATTTTACCTTAAATATACATGCACATATATAATAATTTCAAATCATGGTGTTGAGTGGCACTGATAGCTAGAAAAGTTAAAGAAGAAAGTGAAGTTGTCATAAGAGTAATTATGGGTGAAATGAACACTAGACCTATGGGAGTTTGTATTATTGTAAACCTAGAAGACTGAGAGTCCTACGCTATTTTAAGAACACTTCTAGCTGGTTAAATAACTAAAATTAAAGATGAATATTTTTAATTTTCTTTAATTTTATCCAATAATGTGCTACATCCCTCAAATTCTTTATTTACAATATCAAAATTGATCAAGGAAAGCTTAATAATTCTATGTGGTTCAACCTTTAACCTACCTTTTTCTTTCTCTAGGCTCTTAAATCTAACTATTGAGGCTTTATCTTGAGTTACTGTGTTCTTAGCCAAAGTGACTAGCTATAGAACCTCCTCATTGGTTTTGTAGATGGTTTCCTCCACCTCCTTAAAATTGTCTATTATTTAATGAATGAGGTTCCTAAAATTAATTATATTTACCAACTCACTAGTAAGAGTAATCACCTGAGTGATCCTCATATCTTCTAAAATTTCTAAGGCCTTATTCTCATATCTAGTAAATAATCTCAACAATACGTTCATTTGATTATGCTAAGGGAGGAATCTCTTTTAGAAATGACATAATTCAAGCACTAAGACACATCCATACCAGACATTAATTCAAATTGTTGAAAGGACTATTCTTTGAACACAAAATCAATAAATTCAACATCCTTTACAATTATTTCATCTGGTGCCACATCTTGGTGATGTTTACTCAATTAGGATGGACAACTACTCTAGAGGATTGCATAATATAAAAGATATCATACAACTTATTGGATGCACTATGCAAATCAAAATAATTTTATTAAGGGGCTTTGGTGATTTGAATTTGTTTCCACCTTCTCAATGCCTCCTAATTACTATGGTGTATTTCCTTTAAGGCTTCCCCTATAGAAGCAATAAAATCATTGAAGTTATCAATATATTCTATAAGGTCCCCTAGGTTCTTCTTTAGTTTATTTTTAAGAGGAAAATATTCTCTCTCTACTCAAACTCCATCTCTTCATCTTTACCAAATCACACTGCCTTCCTCTTCCTCACCCTTAAATTATCCCACTCTTATTATCAAAACTAGTGGAGTCTATTGGCAATTTGGTTACAACTAGATTTTATCTTTCATCCTTGGATTCCTACATCTCTTTCACCCATTAGGGATCTATGAGAACCCCTATTTATTTAATTGGGTTTGGGCCTTGAGATGAATAAGGTGGAGGATTCATAGGATGAGGTGTAATTAATGGAGGTACTATTGAATTATTAATCTATGTGGGAAATATGAGAGGATGGTGGACAATTCTCTCTCCTAAAGATGGCTCTCTTCTTGACATGACCTTAGCTATATACCTGACCAAACCAAGTGTTATCTCCATAATAATTATGGATGAGGATACTGGTGAGGCTCATGGAGTGGGCACTCCTATTTGACCCAACTTTATCTTTAAAGTGGGTGGGCATTGACAATCAAAAATAGACATAGTTACCTGGTCTTCAAAGTGGAACCTCTTATCATGGGTTTTTATTGACTAAGGGGAAATAATTGATGAATCCTTAGGAGGAATAAATATAAAAGATTGAGATATAAAAAAAAGTGGACTTAAAAATGATATTTCAACATTGATAAATTGAAAAACAATATAAGAGACTACCTAAAAAATCCTTTGGTTTGGTTGTTATATGAGAATTTGTTGCTCTCCCAGACTCAAGACTTTAGATTTCCGAACTCTACCTCTTCATCATCTAGGTGAGTCTCTTCAATCTTTAATTTCTCTTATTACTTTCTTTCATTGAAAGCATATTCTTCATCTTCATCATCTAGGTAATTAACCAATGATATTGATTATATTTCTTATTCCACAAGAAACTCTACTTGAGTTTTTCATTCATTTTATTTCTCAACTTCCTATGATTTTTACCTTTCAAGAGACTCATCAATAGTAGATAAACCAATATATGGTATTTATTCCAATGACTTTCTCTTAGTAGGAATAGGATAATCCTTGGGATGCCTCTAGTAGGTGAAGATAGGGGGAGTGGATGGTGGAATGGATGGTGACATAGAAGAAGGAATAGTAGTGGTGGGAGGGATTACAAGATATGCAGGTGAAGGAATGGTAACACTTGCTATGGAGGTGGGTTAAAAGGTCTTTTGAGGTGAAATGGTATAGGTACCTTGAGTAAAGGTATCCTCACCAATGTATGAAAGTGATGATGGGAAAGCCATAGTATATGTGGGTGAATCAGGGATAGTTGGAATGGAATGAAAATAATCTTATATATGTATATGTGTGTGTGTATATATATATGTATGTATATATGTATATATATATATTATTTATATATATATATATATGTATATACATATATATATATGTATATGTGTATATATATATACATAAATATATATATATATATATACATATATATATATATATATACATATATATATACATATATATATATATATATATATATATATATACATATATATATATATATGTATAGTATATGTATATATATATATACATATACATATATATATATATATATATATATATATATGTATGTATATATATATATATATATATATATGTATATATATATATATATATATATATAAGACTCACTTGGGTTATTTCTATCTAATTTTTGCTTTTTCCTAGTGTTGAAAAGAAAGAAACTATATTATAGGTTGTGCAGAAAAATACCTATTGAATGTGCACACGTTGAATTATATACTTTTTGAGAGATCCTATTTGGATTGGGGGGATTACCTAAAATAATAAATTACTACCACACACTTATTTATTATATAATTAGATGGGTGGATTGCCTAGCGTGAGCTAGATCTTAGAAGTGAAAGCTTCTTAGGAGGCTATCAATCCACCTTCTTTAAACACTTGAGTTTTTGAATAGAAAAAGAAATTATTTATATAAAATAATAGAAAAATTAAGATAAATACAAGAATATGACAAAAAATAACCAAGTTTAGCACAATAAAGTTAAATACTTTGCTTATAAGATGACTAAGCTAAATCAACTAGTGCTAAAAATTAGTTACAGAAAAAATGTGGTTCATGGTTTGGTAACTTGATGATAAAGGTCAAAAGGATTTTTTAGTTAGGTTGGTAAAATTATTAAGACTGAAAATATACATATATATGAATGGGTAAATGGGTAAAAATAATAGAGATGGAAAAACGGGTAAAGGTGGAAAATAGAAAAAGGGGTAAAAAGGGACAAATAGAACAAAGAGGAAAATGGAATAAAAGAGGAAAAGAGGTAAGGATGACAAGGGGTTAAAAGGGATAAAAAGGAAGAGGTTAAGAGGTGAAGGATATGAATTCCAAGAAAAATAAATAATTGAAATGACTAAAATGGACAATATACCTTGATGCTTGTTGGAGATGGCTTGATGATGGCTTGTTGAAGATGACTTGTTGAAGAAGGTTCATTCAAGATTTTGGTAGAGTTTCATTTCTTGAGATATTTTCCTTGAAGATGATGAACTCCTTAAGATTAATCTAAAACCTAAAAAAGGAAATGATTCTACTAAATATTATCCAACTTAACCATGGGTGAACAGGGAGAGTCATATTTATAGCATTTGTTATCAAGAAACATGCCAGAAAAGGGAATAGTAGAAGTATGGCACCACTTTTTAAGTGGGATCATAAATGATAAATGGGATAATAATGTTGTGATTCCCACCTTATTTTATTTTCTTCCACCTTGGACATGAGTCCAATTTAGAGTGGTAATCATGTACATGGGCTTAAATGAGGCCAAAGGACTTTTCACCAAGCTAATTTGTCTTTTGGCTAAGTGCCCCATGAATTTCATCACCATTCTCCATGTGGGTACATGAGTGATTATGAAAGACAAGAGGGGTGATTTATACATATCCAATAGGTATCCAACTTGGTTGGTTTGTCTCCCAACTTGTTAAAGATTCCAAAATGGAGAGGGAATCATGCACATGGGCTCACATGGGTCCAAAATACCTCCCACCACTTACTTTCATATTTTAGCTAAGTGCCCCATGAATTTTAGAATCATCCTCCATGTATGAGGACAAAAAAACATGTTTAATTATGGCCCCATGGGGAAAAATGTGTGACATTCCAAAGGAGGGGCCCTTTAGTGCTTTATGATGTCATGAGGTGCATTGGAGGTGGGTCCTAGGTGGGGTATGATGTCCCACCTTAAGCCATCTCACTTAAAAGCTATGTCACTTACCATATCACCTTCCATGTTAGTTTTCATGTCACTTTCCATGTCACATGCCATGTCATCATGAATAGTGATAGTGGGTCCCATAGTGAATAGTGATAGTGAATAGTGCTTTCAAATAACACTTCTAAATAGTGCTATGTGAGTAGGAGAATACTAATTTGGTTAGGTTAAGAGGGTTTGGTTAAGTGTTAAGAAGTTTTAAAGGGGCATTTAGGGGGTCTTGAGGTATTTTATCATCAAAAAATGTAAGTGTGAAGTTTTTTAGTGTCTACATTTTACCCCATTTTGTTATACAACTTTGAATTAACAAGCTACAAAACAAAAATGGATCACTTGGTCGAAGGTAAGGATGCCTTGAGTATGGGACAAGGCATTCCCCTTTAAACTAGGAGTTAATGAGGTAAATAGAAATTAGGTTCAAGTTTGATAATTAGTTGGTAAGGAGGCTCTCGGTGGTGCCATAAGGTAGTTGGGTATTTGAGATGTAAACATGCACATAAAATATGACTAAGTGTGGTAGCCAAGATCACACATGAACTAAAGTTGCCAATGTTGGTTAATTTAATTTTAGGTCTAAAGTGACATATGTCAGGGGTAAATTATCCACAACATTAGTCATAACTAATTGGGTTATGCCTATCAATTAATCTAGACAGGGTCAAGGTTATTTATAGGTATCTAAGGTAGGAAGTGGTCCTACAAAATAACCCAAATGGTCAGGTCATGAATAAATACAATATGGTAAGGTTTGTTGGTGTGATCAAAATGGCCTAAGCAAGGTCATCACAAATATATGTAGTAGTTAGGGTCCAAATGACCAATGTCTAGGTGGAAATGGTCAAATGGTCAGTTGGTTGGAGAGAGTGGTTGGAAAGGGTTTAGGTAGGGGGTTGCTAAGCTAACTCCATATACACTAGGAAAGTGGATGTTACCTACATATTTTTGTGGATGTGATATCCAACAAAACTTCAAGCCAAACGTAGTTCTCAATGGAGTTTAGATGGGCTACCCTAATGTGATATACTACATGGTTAGGTTGGGATTGATAGTTGGGTAATAATGAGGTATCATGGTGTAGATTAGTGAATAGTCACTATAATAATCCCACATGCACTAGGAGTAGAAGACATAGATGGCTAGGGTAGGATAAATAAGTGTGTAGTAAAATGCTAAGCATCATAAATTCCCTATGATGGAGTGAAGACAAAGAAGAGATGCCTTTATGAAGAGGTTATGCCTTGTAAAATTATGTGAGGCTAAAAGCATAGTGCTAGCATCTATCATTAGGAGCCAAATTTTAGGAAGTGGGTGTCTATCAAGATTTGCATAGTCACTATGGTAAAGGCTCATCACCACTATGAGCTAAGTTTTAAGGGTACTATCAAAGTGATGACCTATAAATAATTTCTTTGATGGATAAGTAGATTATATGAGTTAGAAAGTTGTCAGTGTGGTGAGTGATAGAGGATGGACCTTGCCTGACCTAAGAACTACATGGGTAGGCTAGAAAAATGATGGCCATGTATGTATCCTCTATCCTATTTCTTTGGAATCAAGGACTTTGAGTTTCATTTAGAAGAGACTGTACTAGTAGGGAGCTATGTAGTCTAGGATATTGGTTAGATACCTGGATAAGATGTGGGAGCTTCTATAATGGTAAGCATTTGGGAGCTACCACCATCAACAATAGTGGTAGTTTCAAAGGTGTGACCATCATAGTGGGCCAAAGTTAGAAGCCAATTTATGTCAACCAAGTTAAGGTGACATCAACATAAATGACCACCAGGCCCATAAGGATTGCAAGATGATAAAGTAAATAGAGACATCAAATGCAGGTTAGATGATATGAGAAATAAAAATACATCATGATAATGTATAATGACTATATGAAGAAAACCAATTAGATCAAGGGCTACATGTCCACATGAAAAGGTAATTAGACATGACCATCTTAAGTGAGAATACTATTCAAGGGAATCAATGACATCATATGACCTTCCCCATCGGTGGAATGGATAATCATGTTAGTAAGGAAGAATGATTAGGTGGTCTATTTAAATAATCATGGTAATAATGAATACCTATCATGAAGTCATTTGGTTTTGTAGGTTATTTAGGGTGTAGAGAACTACCAAAGGTTAAAGATGGTGAATAATGGGAGTAATGGTAGAGATAATCAACAACCCCCATGATAAAAAATAATTTACATGGTAAATGTGCATATCTAATAAATATTACAACACAAGTGGTGATAATAAAAGTGTTATTAAACCAAAAATAAGATGAAAAGTACCCATGGCTTGAGCTTGAGCATGAAATCTTACATCATCAATAATAGATAAGGTGAGACTTTCATTGCACAAGGTGTAGGGCTAGAGAACATGGTGTTTGACCTATCCATGTGGGGAACCCTCATTGTTTAAAGGGTTTTGTGTTAAGGTAAAAATAGGCAATACCTATGTAAGTGGAATAACTAGAGCAGAGGGATGCAATGGCTATGTGGTCAAGATGGGTGAAATACCCAAATCAGAGTATGATTCTCACCTTATGGGATGAATATTAGAGAGGAGAATATATTACACCCTTTAATCATTGATGAGATAGGGAATGCTATGGATGCTATTTTAGGGAGTAATCAAATAGAAGGATGGTTGAACACATATCCAGAGTCACCAGATAATTGGTCTAATGCTTAGGTAGGAAAATAATGTATGTAGAGGCCTTAGGATATCTTGATAACTTTGTATGCATTGTGCAACACCTCATACCCTTAAAGAAATATTGCATAGTTTGTTGTAAACATGTACAAAATATGTTGGATGTCATTGTTTAAATGCTATTATGCTTAGGGTTATGTGGATACTCATGAATGGTGTGGTTATGGTTATGATTGTTATGGTTATGGTTGTTGTAATCTCTCTATGAACCACATTAATATTTAAGTGAAGAATATAATCAAATGTTGTAATGAAAATATCAACCAAGCACATTAGGATAAGAGGGTACGATGTTATTTCTATGGCAAGGACTAAAAATAGACCTAAAGTGGGATTGTATTAATGAACATAATTCATATGAATGTGTCACATGAGCATGCTTTGAAGTCTAAAAAAAAGGTGTGTTGACCACACTCTGTTAGGTACACATAAAATGTGTAGAGAGTTTAAAAGTTGAAGAGGTGATGAATAGGGTGAAGGGAATAGTTGGAGAGGGATAAAAAGAGGGCCCATGCTTAACTGATAAAGACACTAAAGGAAGAAATGGATGTCTTGAAGTATTGACTCTAACAAGATTTCATGCATTAAAGCAAGAGAGTAGAGGACATGAGGAAGCAAACATGTATATGCATGTATAAACAATGTGATTGGTGACTACACTCTAATGAGTGAGAATATGGAGTGCTAATGGGATAAAATAATAGGGATCCAACAAGGGATGAGGTGAAGGTAGACTAGGAGATGGATGAAGAGATAGGTATAGAAAATAATTAGGTCATAGATAAATAAGAAGGTGGAGAAAGATGGAAGGATCCAAGCATGGATATAGAGGAAGAAAAAATAAGGTCAAAAAGAACAAGGGATGCCATCAAGGGAGATGAAAAAATGAAATGAAATGGAAAAAAGAGAATAAAAATAAAAGGTGGAAGATGAGGGGTGTGAGGAGTGCACTAAATAATGACAGATTTGAGAATTGAGAAGGATGGGGAAATAAGTGTAACAATAGTGAATGGTAAGGGGAGGATGAGAAATATGGGAGGCCATAAAAGGTTTGAAAATAAGTCTAAAAAAGACAAAGGAGAAAAAAAATTGGTGATGAAAAATAAAAACAATGAAATACACAAAAGAAAAGGAAATAGGAAGAAAAAGGAGTGAAATGAGGACAAAAAAAGGATTATAGGAGAGTGAAGAAGTAGGTGAATACATGACCAAGTAAGCATGGATGATGATAGGTAAGGAGAGGAACAATGAAGAAAATTAGAGGGTGGTATTGGAGATGAGAATGGGATGTAAAATGTGAAAGGGGTTAAGAAAAATGAGGGGAAGTGAAGGATGGGTGGATAATAATTTGAAGAGATAAGGTATGTGTTAATCAGCTTGTTATAAGAGATTGACAAGCTAAATGGGTGATTAGAAGAGATTGATAAGACAAAAAGTGTTGAGGTGGTGAATAAATAGGGGAACACAATGAAAGGGCATAAGATGAAAAGAAGGGATGAATATTAGGGATGAAAAGAAGGAAAATTAAGAATTAAAGTATGGATATACAACATAGACACTCACACAGATGCAAAAGATAAGTGAGTATCAAGATGGAAAGATGAAAAGGGGGATGCAAAGTACAAAAGGCTAGAACTGATAAGAAGAAAAGGGTAATTATGGAAGGCTTCTAAAAGGATAAAGACCCAGTTAGAAGTTAGTTGTGGAGGAAAAAAATGAAAAAGGTGGGGAGAGTGGCAAATCAATAGAGAGTGGTAGCATAGGTAAGAAAAAAAATGGGATGCTATAAGAAATAGAAGAAATAAAAAAGCATGCCATATTGAAAATATGGGAAAGAGGAAGACAAGAACTGAGAATTGGAATTAAGGTTGTTTAGAAGTAGTGAAAGGGTAGTAAGAAGGTGGTAGCAAAGAAGATAAGGAGGGAAAAGACTTCATCAGTGTGTAAAGGAATAGGATGATGTGGAATTTGTGAGGAAAATAAAGTAAAAAAGAGGGTATTACAAATTTCCAAGGGTAAGGGGAAAGGATGAGGATGGTGGAAGAAGTCCAAGGGGATAAAGGGCACAATTAGCAAGAAGTAGAGAGAGGGACAAAAAACATGAAAAGTGGGTGGGGGAGTGAGATGCAAAGCATGAAAAAGGGGATGGGGAGGTCAATGAAGAAGAGTAGGTGGTGGATTTATGGGAGATAAGAGGGTATAATGAGGAAGGATGTCAATCCTTGTGTTAAAAAATATTGACAAGTTGGAAAAGTGGTTAAAAGATATTGACAAGCTGAAGAGAGGGAGGTGGTGAGGAGATAGGTAGAAAAGTGGAGGAAAATATTTTAGGAGGAAAACAAAATAAAGGTTGTGTTCAAGTTGACCTTAGTAACTGAGCACTACCTACATAGTCCAAAAGACCTCAAGCCAATGTAGTTCTCTTATAAATTGGGGAAAAAAAGAGGGATTATTAGATGATGTTAAAATTCAAGGATTTTAGGAAGAATCCAAAGCTTCCCTAACATATGATTCCCTAGGCAAGAGGGAATTATTATAAATGGAAATTAATGAGAAGAAAAAGGGGAGGGTAGTTAGTTTTTAGTGACCAAAATACCCTTAGATGTCAAGAAACACCTACATAGTCCATATACATCAAGCCAATATAGTTCAATGAGGGTTGGATAATGGTGCCCAAATGGGTTGCCCTAATTTGATAGACCACATGGTCTAGTTTTCTTGAAGGTTTGTGAAGAAAGGTATCTTCAAAAGGTGGGTTGATTAATCATAAGTAGGAATTTGAAATTAATGTTGCTCTAATGCTATTCATGGTTAGGGTTATGATGGTTTGATGGACGATAGTGGTGGCACATAAATAGGTTAAATAACCATATTAGATGAAATATCATGAGACATGGGTCTAATAGAATAGATGACTCAATTATGAGAGAACAAGAAATGAGGTATACTACATGTTTGTTGATAGGGACAGAACAAAACCCAAAGTTGGATTGGCTTAAGGAACATAAGCCTATCAAATGCTTTGAATTAGCATGCGTTAGTTGATAAAAAAGTATCCTAATCACAGTGTGTTAAGTAACCTCTAAATCCCTTGATTTATAGATAGTGTACAGGGGAGATGGGTGATAGGTGGCATAGGGGATAATGGGTAATATGTATGGTAACCTTATGTGAGTTAGTTTTACCCTTATATAGGTGGCCTAAGAATGATAATATAAAATTCCATGTCATATTATAGATGTATACTTATCAATGCGAGAAGTCTACATATCAAATCAAATTTTGGATTCCAACTTATTATGCTGCTTAAGAGCCGATTGTGACTCTAGCTTTTGTTGTGGTAGTGGGTCTTTTACTTTACTATTCTATATGGGAAGTTTATCGATGTAGGAAGATTCCAAGAAATTGCTCTATTAACTTAACCATCCTTTGAGGGAGTGGTCTAAGTTTATTATCTTTGCTTAATGCTCTTGATATTTCTCCTTCAAGGAAATTGTTTACCTTATATTTGGCAATTTTTGTATTATTTTTGGGTAGCTATCCTTTAAGGAAGCAGTGTAAAATGGTTAAGATATTGACCCAAGTAATATTTTGGTATTTATCTTGGATGAAATTTATTTTAGACATGGACAAGTCTAATTAGGTTCAAAGGTTTTCCACTATGAGGGCAAAACATTAACACAAGAAGGTGAGTGATATGTGAAGAGGTGTGGTTTTGAGAGACAATGACCATGGGATTCCATATTGTTAGAGATGAAAAGTATTCATGAGAACCATGCCATGGGTAGAGCCATGGTACCCATATTTAGGATTATGCTACGACTATGATGATTAATCATATGGTTCTATGTTGTAATCAATTTTCCTCAAAAGGAGGATGAAGGTTAAAATACCATAATCAAGGGATGAGCTTATGTTAGACAAAATTAGTGATCTCAATCCTTCTTTAATATAAAAATAGACATATATGTGAAGCATTAATAGGTTTAGGTTCTATTTTACCTTTGAGAGAGGACAAATGATAAGCTCCCAATCCATACTTATGGGTGATGATGTAGGGTCCAAGCTAATTGAACGTAAACTTTCCTTGTTTACTCTTCTCCATGTTGGTTACATGTTGGTATTTTTTAAGAAAAGGTCCCTGATGTTTAAGTCTCATTATTTGAGGCATTTTTTATAAGTGCATTTGATATTCTCTTGATAGATATGGAAGTGGGTGAGGGCTACTAAATGATGCTCGTCAAGTAGTTCAAGCTGAGCTAAAGATTGTTTGATAATAATATTCTTTAGAAATATGATCTTATAAAGATATGTAAATAAAGGGAATTTGGACTTCAAGAGGAAAGACTACCTATAATCCGAATACTAGAGAGAAGGGGGTAGAACCCATAGAGTTTGAATGCTAGTGCGATAGGCCCATAAAGAGAATGGGATGTGAAAGTGCCAATCCCAACCTGAAGCATTAACAAGTTTGGTTAATATTTTGTTAAGGGTTTTGTTAGAGGCTTCTGCCTATCCATTTACTTATAGATGGTAAGGTGAGGAAAAGCTTATATTGATGCCAAATACATCACATAAGCCTTATACTTTCTTATTTTTGAAGGAATTGCCATTATCGATGATGATCTTATGAGGAATACCAAAGTGGTAGATGATATGATGGTTGATAAAGTTAACAATATTTTCTGCTTTGGTTGAGATAAGAGGAATATCTTCTACCAACTTGGTGAAATATTTTTATGGATATAATGATGGATCTATGCCATTGAAAAGAATGGGGGTTGATTTCTCTAATGAGATTGAGCCCCCATTGCGAGAAAGGCCAAAAGTCCTTAGATACTTGAAGGCCATTAGTTGGAACATGATGTAAATTAGTGTGCTGTTGACATTTAACAATTTTTTTTACATAATCACAATAGTCTTGGTTGAGGGTGGGCCAATAGTAGCCAAGGTAAAGGATACATTTAGCGATTGCTAGACTGCAAAAGTGTCCCCCACAGATCCCATCATGCATTTCACTGATGGCATGGGAATATTCATGGATGTATAGGCAATGAAGAAAGATACCATTAAAACCATGTTTTAAAAATATTCCACCTAGTATGGTGTAATGAGAGGCACTTTGAACAAAGTCTCTTTAAGTATTCCTAGAGAGGTTGGGAGGAATGATGCCTAGGTTGATGTAGTTAAAAGTTTGGTCATATTAGATGTCAGATGGGGACTCCTCCACACTAAAAATGGTAGGGATGTTAGATTGGTCATAATAAGGTGAAGTAAAATGGTGAATGGTGATAAATATTTTGAAATTGGAAGGTTAAGAAGGGATCTAGGAAGCAAGGCAAGCCATTATATCCACAAATTTATTGGTAGATTGAGGAACAAATTGGACCATGTAACATTTGAATGATGCTAAGAGTTTATCAGCTAAAAGTTTGTATTTATATAAAACATCATTCTTGAATTTATAGGATCCATTAACTTGGTTGACCATAAGCTAGGAATCACCAAAGACATTGATGGTATTAATTCTCAAGGTTAAAGCGGTTTGGAGACCTATAACTAAAGATTCATACTCATCCATATTGTTGGTGAATTTGAAGTCAATTTTGAAGGAAATAATAAGAGGTTCACCATTGAGAGGAATGAGAATAACTCCATCACCCCCACATTGTTGGCACTTCGAACCATTGAATAACATAGTCATTTGGTAGGTTATATCCTCTTGGGAAAGAGTAGTGATGGATTCATTTAGGAATTCAAGAGGAAGTGGGTGGTGATGTGTCAAAAGTGCTTTGGCCAATTGGTTGGTAAAGACTTTACTTTTAATTGACTTTTTTTGAAGGAACTCAAGATCAAATTTTGCTAAGAGGATAAGCCATTTGGTCATATGATAGTTTTGGTATGGATTGGAATGCATGTACTTGAGTGGGTTGGTATTGGTTATGACATAGGTATTATGGTTAAGAATGTAGTGATAGAGTTTAGTGGCTATGAAATTCAGGTCTAAGCAGAGTTTCTTGATGTGGGTATATCAAGTCTTGCATTCTACAAGCATGCAACTAATATAGTATACAACTTACTCTTTGTGCTATTCATCTTAGCTAACATTTCCCCTAGGGAATGGTTGGTGGTAAATATAAATAGGTGAAAGGGGTGGTCATTCTTAGGAGGGATGAGGATAGGTGGTGACAAAAGGTACTATTTGAGGAATTCAAAGGCCTTTTAACAATCACTATTCCATTTGAAAGAAACATCCTTCTTCAAAAGGTGATGGAAAGGTTGTCACCACTCTAAAATCTAGGAAATGAAATGACAAATGGATTGAAGTTTTATATGTAGGGTATGATGTTTATTAAGATTGGTAGGAGGGGGCATCTCCAAGATTACTTTGACCTTGGTAGGATCTACTTTGATTTTTCAAAGAGAGATGAGAAAGCCAATAAGCTTTCTAGAAAGGACCCCAAAAACACATTTCTTGGGGTTGAGTCTAAGATGGAAATGGATTAGGCATTCAAAGATAATGCTAAGAACTTTCAAATGATCTTGGTAAGATTTGTATTTTCCTAAGAGATCATTGAAATAGTCTTGTATGATGGTGTGAATGAGGTCTTAGAAGATGTAGGTCATGGCTTTCTGGTAGGTTACACCAATGTTATTTAACCCAAAAGGCATGACTTTGTATCAAAAAGTTCCCTAAGGGGTGGTAAAGGTAGTTTTATGTCGATATTCAATAGCAATCAAGATTTGATTGTAAATTAAAAACCCATCCATGAGAGATAACATCTCGTGGCTAGTTGTAAGATCAACAAGCTGGTCAATACTAGTTAGAAGAAAGTCATCCTTGGGGTAGGTGAGGCTAAGGTCATGAACATCAACAAAAATGTGTAGACCCCCAGTGGCTTTGGTGATAGGTATGATATTTGAGACCCATTGGGAGTAATAAATGGGTTGAATGAAGTTTATAAATAGGAAATGTTGAAGTTATTATTTGATGAGAAGGGTTATACAAAGATGCATGCATCAAAATTTATATTTAATAGGATTGGTATCATAATGAGTGACTATTTTATGGGTAGAAATGGTGAGGTCAATTCTAGGTAATCATTATAAGACCAAGTGAATGTTATGTTACAATCTTAAAGGAAAGAGGATAAGTCTTTAAGTTCTTCAGCATTTAGTGATTGGCCCAATTTGACAACATGGGGGTCGTCTATAGTGCCTAAGTTGATATCTATGGTAGATTCATTCAACATGGTCAAAGATTTAAGAGGAAGGGATATATGGATGGAATAATCTAGGTCTCCAAGGTAGGTGAGAATAGAATCATCATATTTATGTTTGATGGTAGGAAAATATTTCTCTATCATTTTAGGATGGATGAGAGGAAGGGTTCAAATTTGGCCATCATTTTGATAGGTCAAGGGGCCTAAACTAACAATGCTAATAAATATTTTTAGGGGGAATGATATCAAAATCCTCAGACTTTGAAGGAGGTTGGGTTAATGAGGAGGGGATATCTTCCTTGATGGTGTCAATAGGTTTGGGTGAATTGGAGGGTTCCTTAGGTGGTGAAAACCATAAGATAAATGACTCATGAGGTTTTTGGGTTTTGATTAAGGGTAACTCATGAGGTCTTTTTTCATATTGACCTAGACAAAATTCCTTCTAAGGACACCTATGAAGGTATAATTTAGAAAATGTTGGTTTGTCAAGGTAGGAAAATTTAGAGGTGAATGGTCGGATGGAGGAGGTGGTGATGGGAGCAAGAAGTGGCTGATCAAGTCCCCCATAGATGAAGTTCATTTGATGGTTAGGGGGATTGAAAGGGATGATGGATCTAATGTTAGGGTCATAAGAAGTGTCATGTTTAAGGTTTCCATATTCTTGAGGAGTAGGGAAAGCATCCAATCGTACAAGGTGATACTCCCCTAATGAGAATCATTATAACATAGATCCCAAAGGCTCCTCTATGGGGATCTATGAAGAAGGGATGGATGAGCTAGTTAAAATTTCATTGATGGTTGGTAGTTGGGGTGTAACTACTAAAGGTGTTTTGGATGGGTGTATAAGGATATTATTGGGGTAGTAGGTCATGTTTCATGTTGAGAAAGGATATGGGTCTTTTAGGATATTGATGACCTAGCCCTCATGATTAAACTTAATGTAATGATGGAGAGTATAGGGAACACATTCCATGTAGTGAATCTAAGGTCATCCTAATAATATGTATTATAATTCTCCTTCCACCACATATAAGAGTTTAAGGAGTGTGTGAGGTCCTACATGGATATGAAAGATGATAGTTCCCAAGGTAGTGGCCATAGTATTGTTAAAGGATTAGAGGATAGCTATGGATTCTGACACAATATTGTTTAGTAGGTTGAGTTGGTCATAAGAATAGGAGGATATGATATTAATGCTAGCCCCCCATCAATAATTACCCTTTTGACATGGGTTTGGTTAATTTAAGTGGTAATAAAGAGTGGGATAAATAGGTTTTCAAGGTGAATAACATATATTTATATATTCTTAAAGGTGACAAGGTTGAAAGTTTGGAGGGACCCACAAATATGGATATAGGTTGAGGGTCATTGGGTTGGAACTTGATGGATTTCGAGGCTTTTATGAGTGTTTGGTGATGAGGGTAAGAAATAGAAATCAACTCATACAAGCTCATTTTTGTCAAAGTCTAGTGAAGCTACTTAAGGATAGCTTTTCGGATAAATATTACATATGGGTTTTGGTATGAAGGTTTAGATTGGGGGGCACCTAAGATAGACACCTTGGCTTTACTTTAAGATGGGGATGGTTTATTTTGTTTCACTTGGGATTGTGAATAGAGGTGTGTCCAAGGAATAGACACCTTATCCTTTTGTTGTGATCTCATGACCACATTGAGAGTATAGATATGAGGATAGGGTGAGATAGTATAATGGTTAGACTCATATTCATTCTTGGGTGAGAGTGGGGGAGTGTGTAAGTGTTGGATAGGTATTTGGGTTGATATGGGTGATATAGGAGGTTCATCTGTTAATAGATCATCCTCATCATAAAGGTGGTGGATGAGAGTTTGGAGAGCTTTACAATTCTTTGTATCATGGTTGGTGTTGGGTGAATATTTTGTCACCAGATAACTGATGAAAAAAATAGGTAGTTTCAACCACAACATAAGGAGATTGGTAGCCAAGTGTGCAGGTTTACCACATCAAAAGGAGACAAATCTCTCCTCTCACCAAGGGGAGGTTCCCTATAACTATGAGGAGCTATATACTGTATATATGTGCAGAAAATAACACTCAGGGGTAGGAAAACACCATCCATCTCTCTTATTTTAGAGATGATTTTCACAAACAAAGGAAAAATCTAGGTGAAAACACTGAAGGCACTTCTCTTCTTTCAAAAGTAGTCTACAACAAACAACATGAGTTCTTTTTGATAGGTAATTGATAATTAAATGTAATAAGGGCATAGTAACCAGTAGAATGAGGTGTAGAAAAAAGTATCCCCCTCAACTTCTAAAGAGTGAAATATGAAGGATAATGGGGGCACAAAGTCATCCCAAGATCCTTTACATAGAAATAGAAAAACAAACACACTAAAGATAATTGTGGCATCACACAGTCTTCCCACAGTTGGCTTTAGGACACCTTCTTAATTACTTCTACTAGTTTTGCTTATTTCATTAAATGGAGAATAATGCATTCAAGAAATAGACATAAGAACAAACTCCTAAATGACATAAGCTATTACAGCATAAAGTTTGAAAGTGACTTGCTTTCTCATTCAAACAAAGAAATATGATTAACAATCTGAGCTCAAAGTCTTAGTAATCACCTCATAATTTTGGCAGAGTTTTGCTTCTATAAAAAAAAATATCTCCCCTTCATCCTATAAGAGATTACCATATATATCAGCCAAGGAAGACTTGGTGCTTTATTTCATAGAATGACCCATGCTACATTTAATGCCTTGAATGCATTTTTACTTTAGTTAAAGAGGCCATGCTAGAATAGGGCATCTACCTTAATTGTGGTGTGTCAATTCATCTCAAATATATTTTCTTTAGCATGGGTTGTCTGGTCTTTCTCCAAATATGTACATGGCTATCCCCTTGATTTTATTCCAAGGGAAAAAAATATGCCACATCTTTTAATGCATGTGAGCTCAGATGTCTACTTGGTGGACTGTTCCACCTACTGTAAATAACTCCTATGCAGATAGTTTTTGTATTTCCCTTTTTCCTATTGTAATTTGAGCTCTCAGGCTATCTTTTCCCTTTCTACTGGCTCTTTTGGCTCCCTCTTCATCTAGTCACTAAGTTTATTTTCAAGTTCCTCACCACATTTGAAAATCAACAGATATTTCATTACCCTGAATTTGATGTCTGTGGGGATGTCATCGGTCGCTAGTTTCTTAAGCCATTTTAAACCATGAACTTTTGAAGCTTTGAAAGTTCATTGGTTCATTGGTTCAATGGTTTGGGCAGCCTTCTCAGCCCCTTAGTTTTGTTGCTTCTTTAGTTCATTAATTTCTTTGGTTCATTCATTTTCCTGGTTCATTCACTTTCCTGGTTCATTTGCTTTCCTAGTTCATTCGCTTAAACCATCTCTTTGAACTGGTCTCTAGAATCTTCTACTTCTTTCCTTCACTTAGAGATTTCATTGAACCATTAAACCCATTGAACCTTTGAACCATTTTGGTTCAAGGTTCAATGGTTCATCCTCTTTCTTAGAAGCCTTTATTTTCTCTAAGTCTTTCAAAGCTTTGAAATTCCTTCGGCTTTATATCTTTGAAACCCCCCAAAGGGAAGGTGTCCCTTTAGGCCTTGAGAAAGGTCCATTTCTTGGTCATCAAGAGCCCCCTGCAAGGGTACCTACCCTTTAGGGTCCTTTGAGTGGCCTTCTTCTTGAAATCATGTAGATTCCATAGAAACAAACCTACAGAGTCCATAAAAATAGGATTTTAGAGTCCATAGAAACAAGCCTACAGAGTCTGTCAAATCAAGCCTATAGAGTCTATAGAAACAAGCCTACAGAGTCTATAGAAACTAGCCTATAGAGTCTATAGAAACTAGCATGCAGAGTCTATAGAAACTAGCCTGTAGGCCTTTGATCATTCCTTCAGACAAAATGTCTTTAGAACCTTTTGAAGGGAAGGTGTCCCTTTGGGACTTGAGAAAGGTCCATTTCTTAGTCATCGAGAGCCCCCCGCAAGGGTACCTACCCTTTGGGGTCCTTTGGGTGGCCTTCTTCTTTAAATCCTTTAGATAAAATGTTTGAAGTAATTCCTTCAAACATTTTGTCTGAAGGAAATCTTTCCTTTGTTTTTGACACTTTTCATTGGGCCTTTGAACATTCCTTTGGTCAAAAAGTTTGAAGGAATTCCTTCAAACAATTTTTTCGAAGGATTTCACTTGTAAAATTTTGCAACAGAAGATCTTTCTAAAAGATATCCTTTTGTTCCCTTTTATTCACTACCCTCTGCAAGGACACTTGTCCTTTAGGTTTTGGAGGACTCCTTTAAACCTTCTAATTGAACTGAATGATTGAACCAACCACGGTTCAACGGTTCAATAGTTTAATAGTTCAATGGTTTAATACTATGTTCCATTCATTTAATTGACTGGTTGAACCAACTACTTTGAGCCATTCATTTGAAACAATTGATTGGAACAACTCTTCAAACTTTGAATGAACTCATTGAACCTTAAACCTTTGAACCATTTTGGTTCAAGGTTCAATGGTTCAATGGGTTAAATATTTCTTCTTTTCTTTAAGTCCTTCGAAGCCATTGAACTTATCAAAGTGGTTGAACTTTGAACTTTTGTTGAAGCACTTAACTCTTCTAAGCCTATCGATGTTGTTGAACCTTTGATCCCATTGAACCATTGAACCTTTGAAAGTGGGGTTCAATGGTTCAATCCTTTGTTTGAAGCTTGTTGATGGACCTTTTGGTTGAACCTCGGTGTTGAACCAATCTTGAAATTCCCTAACTGTTAGGAACTTGTTTCTTTGTGAGATATTTCCTATTGAAGTCATTGAACCTGTTAAACCTACAAGTCCCTTAGCTAAACAAGCTTGAATAATGAAGAGTTTGAATACTCAGAACAATTTTTGAGAAGGGAAGAGAGAATTTTGGCCTACAAGACCAAAATAGTTCATATGTTGTCCCAAAAATGAGTGAGAGATTTTGGAAACAACAGTTGGCTCCAGTTGGGGAACTTCCTTTAGTTGAAATTTTGAAATAGCTAAGGGGAGTATAAACTAGAATCTCCAGTGCCTTTAAGTATGCCATTGGGCTACAGAGTCATTCTACCCAAAAAAGAAAGGTGCCAAAAAAGAAAATGAAAAGCATAAAACAAAACTAAAGACTATACAAAAATACATATGTACAGATGATCTTATCTGATACTTCAAGAATTGAAGTGATTTAGATGCTACCCATTGTGAGGCAGAGAAAAGGGTGTGCACTCTTGATACTTCAATAGTTGTTTTCACCATTGATCTGATGGATAGTAAATGGGATTCTCCATAGGGAATCATATTTTCCATGCATTCCCTTTGGTTCTCTTCTCTTGTCCCATAACATAACTTATCTCCAATCTAGAAATCATGGGTTTTTGTTTTTTAGTTGAAGAGCTTCTTCACCAAACTTTGATGAGCAGAAATTTGGTTCACCACCATAGTTCGCTACTCATCCAGCTTGGTCAAGCACATGATTCTTTTGTCAATGGAGCTTTCATATGTCCGATCTTTGATTACCTTTGCCAATTTTAGTGCTGGCAATTCTAGGGTGATTGGTATCTCTGCATTAAGACCATACAAAATTTGGAATGGTGACATACCTATCACCCTTTTGGGTGTAATTCTATCTACCCATAAAACATCAACCAATGCTTTATGCCAAGTTCATTGGTTGTCATCCACCAGCTTCCTGATGATGGTCACCAGGTTCTTGTTGCTTGATTCTACTTAGCCATTCCCTTATGGAAAATAATCAGAGGAGTGGGAGAGGGTAATCTCATAATAAAAATAGAACTAAGAGATCTCATGAAAAGAGAAATATGTTGCATTGTCTGTAATAATCTTGGTTGGGACCCCAAACCTAGAAATGATGTTTTCATTGAGGAAATCACATACTACTTTTGAAGTAGCATGCTTGGTTGGAATTGCTTCCACCCATTTGGTGAAGTAATCTATGGCTGTGAGGACATAATCATTTCTAGCACTTGAAGATGGGTTTACAGCACCAATGAAATCAATTTCCCATTGCTGAAATTGCTCTTCTATTACCACTGGCTTGAGAGGTAGAGCAGCTAACTTAGGTCTTCCAATGAATTGTTAGCATAGTTCACATCTTCATACCCATTTGTATGCATCCTAAAATAGAGTAGGCCAATAATAATTGGCTCGTAGAATCTTATGGGTAGTCATAGGTGCAAAAAAATGTCCTCCATAGGCCAGATTATGGAAGGACTTCAAAAGTTGGTTCTACTGTTCTTTATCCACTTAGTGAAGGAAAACTCCATCAAGACTCCTCTTATACAAGCCATTATCTTAGAGGACAAAATTGGCAGATATCAATTTAATAGTCCTCCTTTCTTTATGAGGTAGGTGAGCAGGACACTCACCATAGGTAAGGAAATGAGAAATATTCAAATACCACTCATTCATGGTGGAGACAAAGAGGACTGTTGACATGTCTTCCACTTTTGTTTCTTCATGCCCTGCTTCTTCAGGTCTATTGTCAACAATCAATTGACAAAGACTCCTTCATACAAGCTTTGTTGGTTTGATAATGAGATCAAACTCTTATATTTTAGTAATCCAATTTCCCCTTTTGGTTACAAACTCCTACTGAGTTAATATGGATTTAACTGTGGTATTAGGAACTAGGGCAGTAGTGTGTGAATTGAGGATGTAAAAATGGAAGTGCTTTATTGACTTTACCACTGCATAAGCATGCTTCTCCATGTTTGAATACTTTAGTTCATGAGATTTGAGAGGATAAATCATGAAGGATATGGGATATTCCACACCTTCCTCATTTTGTTGAACTAGAATTGCTGAAAGTGTGTGCTTAGAAGCATAACTATACACCGTGAAATCCTTGATATAATCTGGATAAGCTAGAATTGGGGCATGGGCAATAGCTATCTTGATGTCTCAAAATGCCAATTTTCCTTCCTCAGTCTAGCTAAAAGCATCCTTTCCCTTCATCATGTTCACAATGTGGTGAGTCTTCTAAGCAAACTCGGGGATGAATCTTCATAAAAAATTCACCTTTCCAAAGAAAGAGTGAACTACAGTCTTACTTATGGGTAGGGTAAGTTCCTGGATGGATTTGAATCTTGCTGAGTCAATCTTTATGCCTTCTCAGGATATAATGTGTCTAAGAAGTTTCCCTTTTGTTACTCTAAAAATAGACTTCTTGGGATTTAGAGAAATGCTATTTTGGCGACATCATTCCATCACTTGTTGAAAATAGTGCACATGATCAGGACAATGCTTGGAAAAGACTATTAAATCATCAAGGTACACCATAATGAACTTACCCATTTCATCTTTGAAAGCAACATCCATTGCTCTCTAAAAAGTGGTGCCAACATTTATCAGGCCAAATGGCATTCTTCGATATGCAAAGGTGCCCCAAGGTGTGGTGAAGGCAATCTTATGCTGGTATGCTTCACCAACTTTAACTTGATTATATCCAAAAATGCCATCTAACATTGATACCATCTCTAAACTAGTCACTGTCTGAAGAACTTGGTCCATGATGGGCAGAGGATAGTTATCCTTTAAGGATGACTGATTCAAATTCTTGAAATCTACACAGACAAATTTTGCCATTCTTCTTCTTCATAAAGACTATGTTTGCAATCTATGTGGAATGATGGATTGGGAAAATTATTCTAGCATTCAACATTTTTTGTATTTCAAATAGAATAGTACCTGATATCTTGGGATTATACTACCTAGATTTTTACTTATAAGGCACCAAATCACTCTTGAGAGAAATTTTATGACAAATTTCTTTAGGCCTGAGTGACTTCAGATCATCATAGGAGTATGCCAAAACATCCATGTAGTGGTGAAGTAGGTTAGTAAATTGGAGTCTCTCCTCTAGAGTGAAACACTTCCCAATGTTCACCATCTTGGGATTTTCCTTGGTACCCAAATTTATCTGATCAAACTCCTGGGAGGAGCTTGAATCCATTCATTGCTATTTGATGAACCTGTCATGCTTGTTAAATAGTTTTTCAATGGAAACTAGGCCTTTTGGGATTTTATTCCCTTTCAGCTATAGGAATTCCTCACCTGCAACTAAACTTATTTTAGGGGTTGGTTCACTGCCTTCGAAGTGAAGCTGTTCAAAGCTGCGTTTTTGTTCCAAGAAGCCAATGATTTGGTTGTCACCATTGAACACTTGCTAATGATTGGCATTTTTAGGCACACTTAGTTGAAAGACCAATTTGATAGTGTACTGTCTCCTTTAAAATCTGAGTGAGGAACCAAAAGAGTTACTAAAATAGCCAAAGCATTAGCTCGGTCATTGAATCCCCTAAGAACTACAGAGATACTGAAAGCATAAAAGCTTTCAATTTTATCCCAAACTAGATTATGGTAGTGGCACAATCTCTCATTTTTGGTTTAGTACAAGTTACTCACTTGAAAAACCACCAGCTCAGAATCTCCTTTAGCATGAAGGAGTTTGATGCCCCTATCTAGAGCAGCCTTCAATCCAAGCAGTAGAGATTCGTACTCAATAGTATTATTGGTGTTATTGAACTACAACTTGTATGAAGAATAAAAAATATCTCTTTGAGGAGATATCAACACAATCTCAACTCCTAATCTAGTAGAGGAATAACTACCATCAAATTCTAGTATCCATACATCATCAGAAGCTGACCTTAGATTTTTCTTCATTTGGAGGGGAGGATTCTTATATACTTACACTGCATCTTGTTAACTCTTCTACTATTTTATCTAAACCAATTTTTAGATTTTCATTTTTAGAAGTTTCATTAGTCACCACATGAACCTCCTCCATGGATAAGAAGTAATTATCCATTACTAAATACTCAAATATAATTTGAGCTTTAGGTGCTGATGTTTTGGTGACAACATATTTTGCTTCCTTCTTAGGGAGAAATCTCTACATGATGCATTTGATAGGTATTCTCACCTCAAATAGGTCTATGCTTAACTTGCCACCAACATCCTTGTAGAAATTTCACCTAAGAAGAATGTCATATGAGGCTAGGATGTCAGCCACCAGGACTATCATCTTAATTCTCCTATTTAGGAATGTTGTAAATGCAAATTGGGCAACCTTGATATGTCCCAATAGTGGAACTTATTTGTTCTCCATGGAGAAACATCTCCCAAATGTCTTGGTTAGTGTGAGACCAAGGGATTCCACCACTTTGGTAGGCATGACATTGTCAGATGCACCTAAGTCTATGATGTAATTGTTCAGCTGGTGTCCATTTATCAGTAGGGAGACATAAAAAGGTTCAGTCCTTCCATGAGTAGCAAGAGGAGTAATGACAAGGCTATTTTAGGTGGACATTGGAGTCACCTTTGGAGAAGCAGGTTTTATAGGGATAGTTTTATTCCTTATACACTGAACCAACTTATCCAACTACTTAGGGTTGGATTGTAGGAATTCAAACTTAGACATTTGAATTTTAGTCTTCTTGATATGGTCGACTATGTCAAACATCTAAAATGAATTAGGAATGAGGAAAGGTAGTTCATCCTTTTGGTTTTTAGGGGAGGAAGGACTGATCTATAAAATTTAAGTTGAAGGTGCAAAAATGTTTGGGGTACTCACTCTTTTAGCAATCACTAGGTCCTTTGGCTGGAAAGGCATAGAAGTTCCTCATTTGGCAATTGAAATTGTACGCTGAACTAACTCTTCTATTTTTTATTTATCAACTTGTTGAGCTGACTAATTCTTAGACCAGGTGAACACATCATATGATCCCTTAACTATTTTTCCTTTATTTTTGTGTTCATCCTAATAATTCAAGAAACCAATGTTGGAGTTGCTAGTTAATTCTTCTTCTCCTTCTGTGAAGAGATTAGCATCATCTTCTAGATTCAACTTAGGCTGGAAGGAGAAATTAGATTCTATTTTGAGATATCTAACTGCTAAGTTGGCTAGTGTTGTTTCAATGGCCAACTTCCCCTATGGGGGAGGAAGATGATTTGGCTACCCTTGATTCCTCACAACATTGCCTTGTTATGACTTATTGGGGAATCTCCTCCTTGGTATATCTCAATATGAAGGAGTAGATGACATCCCTTATGCTATTTGCTTTCTAAAAGCTAGCAACTCATTTTCTAGCTTGTGCACCATTGGATCAGTGGTGCCTGTAGATGGATATTCATAAGATGAAGAAGATTTACCTCTATTAAGATCTCTCCTTATCTTTCTTGTCAAGATAAGGTCATTTTTCACCTCAGTGGCCAAATCTTGAGAAGTAGTAAGGTCTATGTGGCTAGCCTGTCTCAACAAGAAACTCACTTCAGGCAGCTAAAAATTGATGAAAAAAATTTAAGGTTCTCAGGTGTTGGCTAATCAATTATAGGAATTTGATTCCTCAACTTGTCAATATTAGAAATGAAGTCCCTCATAGGTTCATGAGGCCCTTTCTTCATTTGTGTGAGCTAGGCTAGTAGGGCATATGTATCTTCTATAGGCTTGAACCTTGCTTCAAATTTAGATTTGAGGGTGTTCTAGTTAGTCACAGTTTATGGTTATAGATGATAAAACTAGTCTGTAGTAGCACCTTGTAATGTCTCCATAAATAGCCTGACTGCCATGTCCTCATACTCCATGCCTATCATGCCACAGGCTATGCTGAAGGCCACAATATGTTCATTAAGATGAACTCTCCCATCACTAAAGAATTTGGGGAAATTCTTCCTTGAACTATGTGGTAGCTCATGTAGAGGTGGAGTTAAATTGAGTGGGCCAAAAGAGTTACCCTAGGGGCCTTGAAGCACCATGATTTGATTATGGAAAGGGGGGATAAAAAATCTAGGTGGAGTATGTATAGGCAAAGCTCTGCTAATAGCAAAAAAGAACTCTACCTTGTATTGGTGACCTAATATTGGTAGGAGGAAGACTCCTAGTTCATTGAACTTGAAATTATGGAGGAAACAAATAAAAATTGCTCTACTACACCAACTCAAAAATAGGGTCAACAACACCTTGGGCTCTCTGGCTTCTTGTATAACATGGAGTTGCTAGATTATAGAATAAAAATGGAAAAGAATTGGTCTTGCTTCAGCTTGAAGCTTGAGGCTTCAAACTATAAGCTCTTCCCCAGTGGAGTCACCAAAAACTATTAGGTGAATATTTTGTCACTAGCTAACTGATGAAAAAATAGGTAGTTTCAATCATGGCATAGGGAGATTGGTCAACCAAGTGTGTAAGTTTACCACATCAAAAGGGGACAAATCTCTCCTCTCATCAAGGGGAGGTTCCCTATAACTATGAGGAGCTATATACTATATATATATATGTAGAAAATAAAACTCAGGGGTAGGACAACACCATCTATCTCTCTTCTTTTAGAGATGATGTTCACAAATAAAGGAGAAATCCAGGTGAAAACATTGAAGGCACTTCTCTTCTTTTAAAAATAGTCTAGAGCAAATAGTAGGAGTTCTTTCTGATAGGTAATTGATAAGTAAATGTAACAAGGGCACAATAACCAATAGAATGAGGTGTAGCACAAAGTCTCCCCCTCAACTACCAAAGAGTGAAATATGAAGGATAATGGGAGCACAAATTCATCCCAAGATCCTTTACACAGAAATAGAAAAACAAACACACTAAAGATAATTGTGGCAGCACAAAGTCCTCCCATAATTGGCTTTAGGACACCTTCCTGATTACTTATACTAATTCTACTTATTTCATTAAATGGACAAGAATGCATTCAAAAAATAGACATAAGAATAATCTCCTAAATGACACAAGTTATTACAGCACAAAGTCTAAAAGTAACTTGCTTTCTCATTCAAACAAAGAAATATGATTAACAATCTAAGCTCAAAGTCTCAGTGATCACCTCAAAATTTTGGTAGAGTTTTGCTTCTATAACCAAAAATATCTCCCTTTCATCCTATAAGAGATTACCATATATATCAGCCAAGGAAGACTTGGTGCTTTTTTTCATAGAATGACCCATGCTGCATTCAATGCCTTAAATGCATTTTTAGTTTAGTCAAAGAGGCCATGCTAAAACAGGGCATCTACCTTAACTATAGCATGTCAATTCATCTCAAATATCTTCTCTTTAGCATGGGTTGTCTGGTCTTTCTCCAAATATGTACATGACTGTCCCCTCACTTTTATTCTAAGGGAGAAAAATAGGCCATGTCTTTTAATGCTTATGAGCTCAAATGTCTACTTGGTGGACTGTTCCACCTATAAGAAATAACTCCTACATAGATATTTCTATTCTTTCCCTCTTTCCTATTACAATTTGAGCTCTTGAGATATCTTTTCCCTTTTTGCTGGCTCTTTCGGCTCCCTCTTCAGCTGGTCGTTGAGTTTATTTTTAGGTTCCTCACCACATTTAAAAATCAATAGATATTTCATTACCCTAAATTTGACATCTGTGACGACGTCATTGATCACTAGTTACTTGAACCATTTTGAACCATGAAATTTTGAATCTTTGAAAGTTCATTAGTTCACTGCTTTAACGGTTTGGGTGGCCTTCTCGGCCCTTTGGTTTCATCACTTCTTTTGTTCATTCATTTCTTTGGTTCATTTAATTTCCTAGTTCATTCACTTTCTTGGTTCATTCACTTGAACCATCTCATTGAATTGGTCTCTAGAATCTTCCAATTCTTTCCTTTTCTTTAAGTTTTCATTGAACTGTTGAACCCGTTGAACCTTTGGACCATTTTGGTTTAAGGTTCAATGGTTCATCCTCTTTCTTAAAAGCCTTTGTTTTCTCTAAGTCTTTCAAAGCTTTGAAATTCCTTCAGCTTTATATCTTTAGAATCCACCAAAGGGAAGGTGTCCCTTCAGGCCTTGACAAAGGTCCATTTCCTTGTCACCAAGAGCCCCTCGCAAGGGTACTTTCCCTTCGGGGTCCTTCAGGCGGCCTTCTTCTTCAAATCATGTGGAGTCCATAGAAACAAGCCTATAGAGTCCATAGAAATAGGCTTGTAGAGTCCATAGAAACAAGCCTATAGAGTTCATAGAATCAAGCCTACAGAGTCCATAGAATCAAGCCTGTAGGGTCCATAGAAACAAGCCTACAGAGTCCATAGAAACTAACTTGTAGAGTCCATAGAAACTAGCCTATAGAGTCTGTAGAAATCAACATGCGGGCCTTTAATCATTATTTTGGACAAAATGTCTTTGGAACCTCCCAAAGGGAAGGTGTCCCTTTGTGCCTTGAGAAAGGTCCATTTCCTGGTCATCGAGAGCCCCTCACAAGGGTACCTTCCTTTTGGGGTCCTTCAGGCGGCCTTCTTGAAATCCTTTAGACAAAATGTCTAAAGGAATTCCTTCAAACATTTTGTCTGAAGGAAATCTTTCCTTTATTTTTTCCACTTTCCGTCGAGCCTTTGAACATTCCTTCAGACAAAAAATTTGAAGGAATTCCTTCAGACAATTTGTGCCAAGGATTTCACTTGAAAAATTTTGCCACAAAAAATCTTTTTGAAAGATATCCTTTTGTTCCCTTTTGTTCACTGCCCTTCACAAGGACACTTGCCCTTTGGGTTTTGGGGGAATCCTTTGAACATTTTGATTTAACTGACTAATTGAATCAACCATGGTTCAATGGTTCAATGGTTCAATATTGTGTTCCATTCATTCAATTGACTAGTTGAACCAACTGCTTTGAACCATTCATTTGGACCAACTAATTGGAACAACTCTTCAAACTTTGATTGAACTTGTTGAAACTTGAACCTTTGAACCATTTTAGTTCAAGGTTTAATGGTTCAATGGGTTAAATTTTTCTTCTTTTCTTTAAGTCCTTTGAAGAAGTTGAACTTACTGAAGCGGTTGAACTTTTAACTTTTGCAGAAGTGCGTAACTCTTCTAAATCTATTGACGTTGTTGAACTTTTGAACTTGTTGAACCATTGAACCTTTTAAAGTGGGGTTCAATGGTTCCATGGTTTAATCCTTTGTTTGAAGCTTACCGATGGACCTTTTGGTTGAACCTCGGCATTGAACCAATCTTGAAATTGCCTAAGTGTTAGGAACTTATTTCTTTATGAGAGCTCGCCTGTTGAATTCATTAAACCTATTGATCCTACGAGTCCCTTAGCTAAACAAGCTTGAATAATGAAGAATTTGAATACTCAAAACAATTTTTGAGAAGGGAAGAGAGAATTTTGGCCTACAAGACCAAATAGTTCATAGATTGTCCCAAAAATGAGTGACAAATTTTGGGAACAATAGTTGGGTGTCTTATCGTATAAATAAATCAAATTATTATTGAACCATGATGGTTTGGGATGTGAAGGGTTAAAGGGTTTGATGGGTGGTAATCTTAAGGAATGGGTTTACAATAACTGTTGGATAATGGTTAGGTAAGATTTGATTAAGGGTAGTGAAGGTTTAGTGGTTTTTATTTGGGGTGTTGAGGTAGAAGGTTGTTTGGAAGTAGGTTTGGTGATAGGTGTCTTGGGTAAGGTGGTACTCTTGGTTGATGATTTTGGTTTAGGCAAGATGGTTGAAAATATATAGGTAGAGGATGGCAAGGTAGGTAACTTAGGTATTACTAGTGTAGTAGAAAAAGGTGCAGTAGAAAGCAAGTGTGAAGGTGTAACCAATAGAGATGGTGGGGTTTTGGTGAAAATAATGGGCTTCATGCTCAAGGTAGAGGGATGAGGACCTAAAATTAAGGGTAAGTTTGAGGGAGGTAAAATTAAATATTTAGGGACTTTGGGTAGTTTTATCTCTTAAGTTTCTTTAGTTATTGATTTTGGAGGGGGTTTGGTTGCTTTAGTTGTCTTTGTGGGTTGAGGTGTTTGAGGGTTAGTTATTTTGGAGGAGGTTTTGGTTGGTCAGGTGGAGGTTTTTGTTGGTTTAGAAAGGCTAGGTTGGTCTAACAAAGAAGGAGTTGGGGGTTATAGTTTGGTTTCCTTACCTTTGGCTTGGTTTTTGATGGAAGGTTATGAAATTAGAGGTTTGGTGGGTGAATTTATCTCTTCTTATGAGATAGCTTCCAAATATGGAATGGATGGCTCTATAATAGGGGAGATTAGTGTGGTAACCTCTATCAAAGGTGTGGATATGGTTAATTCCTCTATTTGGATATCCAAAGGGGTATAAGATAGCTCTGCTACTCTAATAAGTGGAAGGTAATTGGTAGGTTGGTGAATATGTTCTTTATCAGTGAGCGTACCAATAACCATGTTAATGTTATGGGTGTTAGGAGAGAATTCAACATTATGACTCTCATTTTAGGTGGGAGCATGTTTTGGAAAAGGTTTCCTAAATATGTCAAGGGCTTGGTTGGGTGGTGCATTGGGGTTGTACAATCTAAGTTCTCCCTTGTCAATGAGGGATTGGACAAGGTATTTGAAGGTATTACACCTATTGATATCATGTCCTATAAATCAATGAAAGGCATAATGGTAATTTTTGTTATACCAACCTAGCATGAGGTGAGAAGCATAAAACTATTGGGGTGATTTAATTGGTGGAATTTGGATGATATTAGCTTTTAATAAATTTTCCAAAATATAAGCATAGGGTTCCCTAAGTGGAGTTAATTACTTCTAATTATTCCAATTTTAGTTCATTTTGTTTTGGTTTGAATAATTAGGGGAGTTGGAGGTTTGGTTCCTTGAGTTTTTTTGGTTGGTAGATGGTGAAGGTGTAGATTTAAGGATAATAACATTGGTGGTTGCTTTATTTTGGGTGTTGGGATTGGTTTGGTGGTTTGGTTTGGAAGAATAGGGATCATTAGGCTTGTAAGTTGAGTTCTTGTTCTTCAACTTTAACTTTCCTTTGTTAATGGCTTTGTTCTCTAGTTTATGAGCCATGGTAAAATCTTCATCAAATGTCCAAAAGCTTTAGACACATAATGTGGATGAGATATGCTTGGCACATGCCTAAGAAAAGAGATTTATAAGTTTGAGTTGAGGCAATGAAGGGGAAAGCTAGTTAATTAGGTTCCTCTAATGAGCCACAAAATTGGTAATGGACTCATCCTCAAATTTTTAGATGGAGTAAAGGTCAGAAATGGAAACTTTCTTGGATATATTGATTGAAAAGTGATCAAGTAAGTTTTGGGCTAGTTGGTTGAAGGAGAAGATGGAATGTTTGGGTATGGAACTATACCAATTCAATGTTGGTCTAGATAATGACATAGAAAAGGTATGGAGGAGAAGAGCATCATCATGGGAAATCAAGTATCATGAATGAATAAGCTCTCTCAAATGTTTTTTAAGGTCTTCCTTACTATTAAAATTGGTAAATTTTGGAAGTTCCCATTGGGTTAGATAAGGTCTGATAGGGATCAAAGGGTGAATAGGCTCATTGTAAATTTGATCATAGGACAAGAGATTATGAGCTTTATAGATGGATTAATCAAGAGTAGTCATATTGTCCATGATCATATTCATGAAGTTTGTTTGGGGTTGAGCACTCAGAAGGTTGTAGGATGCATATTGTGATGATGGTTGAGAAACATGTTGATAGTGGTTGGAAGGTTGAGAGGTTGCCACATATTGGTATGTGGATGCCATTGGTTAGGTAGAAGAGATATATTGGTATGTGGATTTCAATGATTGGGTAGGGTTGGTGGTTGGGTATAGGGCATGTGCCCTTGTGTATTATGGAGATAACTAAAGGTCACTTGTTAGGTAGGAGTGGTAGTTGGGTTAGTGTCTGATGGAGGGGTAGTGACCTTTATAGTAATTAGTGGTAACATGGAGGGTATAGACACCACAAGACTTTAAAGTAGAGTATTTTTTAATGGGTTGGAGGTAACTATAGGGAGATGGGTGGTGTTATAGGTAGGAAATTTTATTGTAAAGGAGTGATTAATAGGTAGTATAAGGGTAGTGGTAGTTTGGGTTGGTTAATCTTGAATGGTAGTTTTGAGGGGGTTATTGGTTGATGATAAGGTTTGGGTAACTAAAGGTTGAGTAGTACCCATGGTAGTGGAGGTACTCCCCATGAGGTGGAGAGGCATTCCATGATGTAAATATACAGGTGGGGTCAAAATCAAGATTTGATAAGATATAGTTCTAAGGTAATGCTATAGGGCTACATGATTCTTGTTTAGGAAAGTGGTAAAATCTACATCTCCTAGTACTACCTATATCAGACTTCTTGAAGAGTGAGGGGAGTCCATGGGTTTATAAATATGTTCCATGGCTATAAAAGTGGAAAAGGTTGGTTGATTTGGTGGTGATTTTTATTCCTCAAGGTTTTTTCATTATTGGTGAGTGAGAACCATACGAGAGGATAAGAAAGGAATGATATGTTCTCACACCTCAAACAAAGAGAAATAAAATATATTCAAGGAAAATAATGAAATCAATAGTACATTAAATATTAAAATTTTAATTATCTCTCTTTTGGCTTATGCCTTAGGAAAGTGTGAAGAGAAAATTGGCTTGAATAGGTCCTAGAAAACAATCTATGTTTGGTTTTGGGTTGTGTTTAGGTGCTAAAAAATAAGTCTATATTAGATCAAGTACATGGCTTGATACTTGGGGCTTGCTCCCCTCACATCAAAATTACACAGCTAGTGTGGGTGCTTAACCTTTATACCATTTATCTAGAGTTTATACTCAACTAGAGATCTGAGTTGGTTATCCCCTCAGTGATTAAATCTAAGTATGATAACTGAGAAAGGGTAAGGTGATCTGCTAGGTGATGAAATCTTATTCAGGCCTTGTCTCAAGTGTGTTTGGTGTGTTGATTTAGTGTAGTTTAAGTGGTTTGGTGTGTGTAACATTTTTGGTTATATACTTAATTTTCTTTTCTTAATTAATCTAGGTGAACTACGACAAATAATCAAATAATGTATGCAATTAATTTTAACCAAAAGGAAATTTTTGATTTCTTTTTAATAAAGACAATAAAAACTAAAATGAACCTAAATGCAACATGAAAATGAAATCATAATCATAGTATGAATTCTATTTTGATACATTAGAAAGGCAAGAAATGAAAGTGAAAATTTTTAACTTTTTATTTTTTCCAAATTTTTAAAACAAAGATACTAAAACTTACGTTTTGAAAAAAATAAATGCTTAATTTTCAAAAATACAATTACATCTAAATGCCATTTTAATAATGAAACTAAATTCACTAAAATCTAGGAAAACTCTAGGGTCCCACTGGGCATGCCAAAATGTTTCTATCTAATTTTTGTTTTTTCCTAGTGTTGAAAAGAAAGAAACTATATTATGGGTTGTGTAGGAGAATACCTATCGAATGTGCATGAATTGAATTATAGAATTTCTGATAACTCCTATTTGACTTGGGAGGATGACTTGAAATAATAAATCACTACCATACACTTTTTTGTTATACAAGTAGATGGGTAGATTGCCTAGCGTGAGCTAGATCTTAGAAGTGAAAGCTTCCTAGGAGGCTGTCAATCCACCTACTTTAAACACTTGAGTTTGTGAATAGAAAAAGAAAGGATTTGTATAAAATAACAAAAAAATGAAATTAAATAAAAGAATATTACAAAAATTAATCAATTTTATCACAATAAAGTTAAATTCTTTTCTTAGAAGATGACTAAGCTAAATCAACTAGTACTAAAAATTAGTTAAGGCAAAAGGGTGGTTCTTGGTTTGGTAACTTGATGATAACTATCAAAATGATTATTTAGTTGGCTTGGGAAAATGATTAAGGTTGAAAATAGACAAAGATATGAATGGGTATATGGGGTAAAGGAGTAGATATGGGAAAAATGGAAAATGGGTAAAGGTGACAAAGAGAAAAAGGGGTAAAAAGGGGCAAATGAACAAAGACGAAAATGAGATAAAAGAGGGAAAAGAGGTAAGGATGAAAAGGGGGAAAAATTGAAAATAATTAAAAGGTTAAGAGGTGAATGGTATGGAGGCAAAGAAAACTAAATAATTGAAATGAATAAAATGGATAATATACCTTGATGTTTGTTGGAGATGGTTTGATGATGGCTTGTTGAAGATGACTTGTTGAAGAAGGCTCGTTAAAGATTTTGGAAAACTTTCATTGATTGAGATATTTTCCTATAAGATGATGACCTCCTTAAAAATGGTCAAAAATCTGAAAAAATAAATTTTTCTACTAGAAATTAACCAACTCAACCATGGGTGAAGGGAGAGGGTCATATTTATAGCATTTGTTGTCAAAAAACATGCCAAAAGAGGGAATAGTATAAGTATGACACCATTTTTCAAGTGGGATAAAAAATGACAAATGGGATAAGTATGGTGGTATTACCACCTTATTGTCTTGTCTCCCACATTTCATGAGTCAAATTTGGAGTGGTAATTATGCACATGGGCTCAAATGAGGCCAAATGAATTTTCACCAAGCTAATTTGTCTTTTGTATAAGTGCCCCATGAATTTCATCACCATTCTCCATGTGGGTTCATGAGTGGTTATGAAATACAAGGGGGGAGATTTCCACTCATCCATAGGTCTCCCAATTGGTTGGTTTGTCTCCCAACTTGCTAAAGAATCCAAAATGGAGAGGGAATTATGCACATGCACTCACATGGGTCCAAAATACCTCCCACCACTTACTTAAATATTTTGGCTAAGTGCCCCATGCATTTTGGAATCATCCTCCATATATGAGGACAAAAACACATGTTGAATGATGTCCTCATGGGGAAAAATGTGCCACATTCCAAAGGAGGGGCTCTTTGGTGCTTTATGATGTCATGAGGTACCTTGGAAGCGGGTCCCAGGTGGGGTATGATGTCCCACCTTAAGCCACCTGACTTTTAATCTATTTAACTTACCATATCACCTTCCATATTAGTTTCCATGTCACTTTCCATGTCATCATGAATAGTGATAGTGGATCCCATAGTGAATAGTGATAGTGAATAGTCCTTTTGAATAGTGCTTTTATATAGTATTTATGAATAGTGCTATGTGAATAAGAGAATAGTGAGTTAGTTAGGTTAAAAGGGGTTGGCTAAGGTTTAATAAGGTTTTAAAGGGTATTTAGGGGGTCTCAAAGAATTCAATCATCAAAAAATCTAAGTGTGCACTTTTTAAGTGTCTACATTTGGCCTCTTTTTGTTATGCAGCTTTGAATTAACAAGCTAAAAAACAAAAGTGGATCGCTTGGTTGAAGGTCAGGATGCATTGAGTATGGGAGTAGGTGTCACCCCTCAAACCAAGAGTTGAAGAGGTAAATTAGAATCAGGTGTAGGTTTGATAAGCAGTTTATGGGTAGGCACTAGGTGGTGCCACAAGGTAGTTGGGTATTTGAGATGCAAATATGTGCACAAAATGTGACTAAGTGTATTATCCAAGATCACACATGAACTAAAGTTGAAAATTTTAGTTAATTTAAGTTTAGTTCTTGAGGGAAATATGTTAGGGGTATCCAATCCATAACATTAGTCATATTTTATTGAGTTATGCCTATCAAGTGATCTAGATAGCTTCAGGGTTAGTTATAGGTATCCAAGGTAGGAAGTGGGCCTGCAAAATAACCCAAATGGTTGAGTCATAAAAAAATGCAACATGGCAAGGTTGATTGGTGTAGTCAAATTGGCTTAGGCAAGGTCATCACAAATATATGTAGTAGTTAGGGTCTAAATGAACAATGTCAAGGTAGATGTGGTCGAATGATCAGTTGGTTAGAAAGAGTGATTGGTAAGGGTCTAGGTAGGGGTGGCTAAACTGACTCCATATGCATAAGGAAAGTGGATGCTACCTATATAATTTTATGTATTTTATATCCAACAAAACTCCAAGCCAAATTTAGTTCTCAATGGTGTTTAGATGGGCTACCCCAATGTGATATACCACATGGTTAGGTTAGGGTTGATAGTTGGGTAATGGTGAGGTGTCATGGTTTATATTGGTGAATAGTCACTATAATAATCCTACATGCACTAGGAGGAAAAGACACAAATGCGTAGGGTAGGATAAATAAGTGGGTAGTAAAATCCTAATCATCATAACTACCCTATGATAGAGTGAATCCAAAGAAGAGGTGCTTATGTGATGAGGTTACGCCTTCTAAATTTATGTGAGGGTAAAATCATAATGCTAATGTATATCTCTTGGAGATATGTTTTAGGAGGTGGGTGTCTATTAGGATCTGCATAGTCTCTATGTCAGAGGTTCATCACCACTACGAGCTAAGTTTTAAGGGTAGTAGTAAAGTGATGACCTATAAAGAATTTATTTGACATCTAAGTAGATTCTACAAGTTAGAAATTTGGTAGTATGGTGAGTGATAGAGGATAGACCTTGCTTGACCCAAAAGTTACATGGGTAGGCTAGACTAATGATGGCCATGTCTGCATCCTCTATCTTAGTTACTTAGAATCAAGGACTTTGGGTTTTACTCAAAAGAGGCCCTGCTAGAAGGGAGATATGTGGTCCATGATATTAGTTAAATAGTTGGATAAGACAGGAAATTCCATAGTGGCAAGCATTTGGGAGCTACTACCATCAGAAAGAATAGTAGTTTTAATGGTGTGACCATCATAATGACCTAAGGATGGAAGCAAATTTACATCAACTAGGTTAAGGTGACATTGATGAAAATGACCACTAGGCCCACAAGGATTGCAAGATGCTAAAACAAGTAGAGACATCAAATGTAGGTCATATGATATGGGAAATAAAAAGACATCATGACAAAACATAATGACTATATCGAGATGACTAGTTAGATCGAGGGCTATGTGTCCACATGAAAAGGTAAGTAGACATGACCATTTCAAGTGGGAAGATTGTTCAAGGGAATCAATGGCATTATATGACCTTCCCCATTGGTGGAGTAAATAATCATGTCAGTGAGGAAGAATGGTTAAGTAGTCTATTTAAAGAATCATGGTAAGAATGAATTCCTATCATGAAGTCATTTGGTAGGTTTTTTAGGGTACATAAAACTACCAGAGGTTGAATATGGTGAACAATGGGAGAAATGGTAGAGATAATTAACAACCCCCATAACCTAAAATATTCTACATGGTAAATGTGCATATCTACTAAATACTACAACACATAATGGTGGTAATAAAAGTGTTATTAGACTAATAAAAAGAGGAAAGACACCCATGGCCTGAGTTGGAGCCTGAACTCTTACCTCCATAGTAGCAAAGAAGGTGAGAATTTCATTACAAAATTTGTAGGGTAGGAGAACATAATGTTTGACATGTCTATAGTGAGAACCCTCATTATCCAAGGGGATGCATGCTGAGGTAGTAACATGCAGCACCTATGTGAGTAGAATAATCAGAGTAGAGGGATGTAATGGATGCAATGGTCAAGTAGGGTGAAAGATCTAGAAAATATTATTATTCTTTCCTTGTGGGAATGAATGTGGTAAAGGAGAATAAAGTACACAATTTATCCACTACTAAGATAGGGAATGCTATGAATGTTAGTTTAGGAAGTAATCAAGTATAAGGATAGTTGAACACAAATCTAGAGTCACTAGATAATTTGTCTAATGCTTAGGTAGGAAAATAATATATTTATAAGCCTTAGGATATCTTGATAACTTTGTATGCATCATGTGATGCCTCACACACTTAAATAAAATATTGCATAATTTGTTGTAAACATATACAAAATGTGTTGGATGTCATTGTTTGAATTTTATTATGATTAAGGTTATGTGGATACTCATGAATGTTATGGTTATGGTTATGATTTTTATGGTTATGGTTGTTGTAATATCACTATGAACAACATTAATATTAAAGTAAAGAATATAATCAAATCTCGTAATGAAAATATCAACCAAACACATTAGGATAAGAGGGTATGATGTCCCTTCTATGATAAGGACCAAAAATAAACCTAAAATGGGCTTGGCTTAATGAACATAATACCTATAAATATGTCTCATGAGCATGCTTTGAAGTCTAATAAAAAGGTCTGTTGATCACACTATGTTAAGTACACACAAAATATGTAGAGGGTTTAAAGGTTGAAGAGGTGATGGATAGGGTGAAGGGAATAGTTGGAGAGGGACAAAAAGAGGACCCGTGTTTAAATGATAAAGACACTAAAGTAAGAAGTGGATTTCTTGAAGTAGTGACCCTCAAAATATTTCATGCTTTAAAACAAGAGAATAGAGGACATGAGGAAGCAAACATGTTCACTTTGGAGTAATAGCTAAGTGAATTCCCTTTTAGCATATATTTTACATATATCATTCAAATGTTTCAAACATTAAACATATTCATGTTCCATTAATGGAGATAATAATAATTTTTTAAATACATATTTAGTTATGAAAATACTAGTCAACTTTAGTGGGTTAAATTACCTACCATAAGGAAAACCTTCATTAAATCTTAATGTTCAATCATCTACTTCAAGACAACTATTAGTGATGATTACCACATAATCAAGGTCAATTCATATAGATGATGATATGTGTCAACTCCTTATTAATCTCCAACTTCATACCTTTCACTGTGCTTGAACCTTCCATGGTTATGAGTTGACAAGATCATGCCACATGTTGAGATATTAGAGGTGTGGAGAAAATGAAAGTCTAGGTCTTCAGACCACAAACCAAATAACTATTTAATATTCCATAATACCATTTTAATTAAGTTATTACAATTTTCATACATTATAGGATGAGTACCAAAATATGAGGTTCAAAGCCTTTTAAATTTAAACCTTGTCTATGAAGTAATAAAATTTCCATGTTTATGTAATACCTTACAGAATACTTAAAACTTTTGTTGCCTTATAATACATTCATGGATAAATTGAATATATATCTTAGTAGATAACTTGAATCTACTATTGCACATGCTTGAAAGGTATCTCCTAGGAGATACCTTGAATGTACCCTTGAAGGTATTACAAGGCCCTTAAAGTAGTTCATTTAAGGTGAAGGAAAATTTCACTTCTATTGATATAGGTCTTATGCACCAACCAAAGTTTAAATGAGGTAGTTTATAATGTTATAGGATCTTAGTGGAGGTTAACTATACTCTAGGGTAGGAGTTACAAGTATGGGTTAAACAACCTTTTGTTGGAATTGCAAGAAGATCATGTAGGTTATTAACTAAGTTTGCTTGTAGTGAAATGAATCTTAGTGGAGAAATCAAACCTAAGTGGGTGAGATGGATGGGTAATATCTAATCTAAAGTGTGTATATATTAGTAAAATAAAATTCAAAAAGAGGAAAGGGTAGAGTAGAAAATAAGGTTATGTTATCTCAAAGTGTCAATTCCTAAGTTGGTTATTAATGGACAAATGCTCTCAAAACTAATTCTTACTGCTTTTAGATATTGTAAACTCATAGGTAAACACAGCTATGAAGTATAGGAAGGGATGATATAGGAAACTTGATGGTCTCAACTTAAGGTTTATTCCTTTATAATAGCTCTTGCATACCCTTTATTGGAAGGTTATAGTTCAAACCAAGAAGGAATCTAAGGTAGTTATGACACACACTTAGAAAAATACCAATAGAAAACATTATTATATGCTAAAAATAATAACACCATCTAAACCAATTACTTCACAAAATCTACTTAATTTTAATAGAATTTTAAAATATACAACTATCATACTTTGATTAAAATAATTAGGATCTATCTATAGCTTTTTCACACTTCAAAATAATGTATTATAACAACAAAAAAATAAAACCTAAAATCACATAAGTGGAAGGAAAAAAACTAAAGCAGTTTTATGATAGTCAAGATTGACTTCTTCATGTATTGATAAAATATTCCAACCATTTGGAATGAAAAATTACATTGATATATATATTTGGGGAGCGGGAACCTCATCTTTCAAGTGTATGTAAACTCACAGTTACATGTTTTTGTTAAAACCTCAATTTTGATTTTAGTCTCAAAATGGCATGTTTTTGTACACTTGTCTCTAATTACATTTATTTCAAAAATATTTAGCCTATGAAATGTAATGTGAATATACTTACATTATTTTAGGAAACTTTACATGTATACATACAAATTTGGACTTCTCAAGGTTAACCACGTGCTTGCATAGTTAATGAGGTTATTGGAGTCACTAAAGTGGATAATTACATTGAATTAGGAGTTGTTGTGTTTGATTTATTATTTCAAATCCATGATAGTGTTTGTGACCAATTCTATATTGATATATGATTAAATCCATGTTAAGGAGTGGAGGCTTATGCACCTTGTTCACTTACTCCAAGATCATTACATGTTTATTTTTGGTAGTATTAAAGTTACATATAAAGATATAAACTTCAGTGACCTTATTTATATAAAAATTAAGCTCTACCTCTATGTCTTCTATGGTCTTCCCTTGTATTTCATATTTTAAATTATCCAAAACTTGCTACAAGAGATGGTCAAAATTGGCCCTACCAATGAGTCTTCCTGTTGAATCCTTGTCCTAAGAAATCTTTAACTCATCCAAATTTTTCCAAGAGTGAGTCTCATGTTCTAAATATTTCATTAGTACTATCTTATCCACCTTAACCAATTATTTGGCCTTTTGTGTTTTGATGACCACCAAGTTCAGGGCATTGGTAGCCTTCAATGGTTCCATCAAGTTCAAATGTGTATATAACTTGTTGGTTGTAAAAATATTAAGGAATTTGAGTTTATTTTTATCTATCTCAAAATAATTCAATAATTTGGTGGTTTCAGCTATTTTGGGTGACAAGTCTACCTTGATTACACTAATGGACTTAATGGTATTGTAAAATCTAGATGTAGCATTTTAGATGTTCATTTTAATTTGTGCTGGAACATGATTGTTTTTTATGCTCTCTTAGTTGATCCATTTCTTGTTCCATCTCACTTCATTACATTTATGTCCCTTCACATATTTCTAAAATAACATCTTTACGTGTTTCGATGTAGGATTTGAAATCTTCTATATAGGGGGATAACCCCAATTTTATATCTTTCCTCTTAGTCATAGTGAAAATTTATTATCTTTCTTATAGAATGAATTCTCTACTAGTGTCATCTTCCAATTTCCTCTTCCTCATCCTCTACACGCCCCTATAGATTTCTGAAAAAACTATAATCATAGTGGGAAATTCGGTAATCACAAGATTAGGTTTTTTGTAGGCCCCTAACTGCATGTCTATTGCCCACTATGAGAGGACTAACTAGGTTGCATCCATGGGTTGAGTCAATACGGTTGTAGTTTCAACCATTATCTCACTTAATATTTGCTTCAAAGTTTCCTCTAGGAGGGGATTAAGGAGTGAATGACATATGACCTTGGACTAGTCCACTCCACCATATTGTGTTAGTGAATAGATTTTGTATACTGGACTTCTCTTCTTCTCAATCTTCCAAGTGGATATCACAATTGTCTCTTGAGAAGGACTAAGAGGGAGAACTGGCATGCTTAACTATGTAAATGCAACATGTAATTAGGGAATGGATACTAATCCCTTCATCTTATTTATGGATTTTATCTTGGGTTTTTGTGGGATGGAGTAGTACTGGAAGGGATCATAGTATGAATAGTAGGAATGGATTTGGGAAGAGTAATTGGAGGAATAAAAATTGAGTAATTAGGGGATGTAAGGGTAGAATAAGGAACTTGTACCTTTGGTACTAATAGAGTTCTTTTAAAATAGGCTGAATAGGATCAACCTCCACCTTAGAAACCAAGAGAGGAGGTAGGCTAGGATGGGTGAATGAAATGGGAATAAATGAACTAATTATAGGAATAGAAACATGGGAAATAATAAGAGTGATAAAAATTGGAGAGGGTGTTTATCACCTAATGTCTTTTGATGCAATGGTACCTTGTCCTTTGAGTATTTTAGGCTCAATAATTTTTCCCTTTGTAATTATGCCTCCTCATTAGAAATATTCTCTCCAAGTACCTCCTATGTAGTTAGCTCAACCAAAGGTCCCTCCATGGTTAAGATATATGGAAGGGACAGAGGACTTGGCTTCCTTGTATAACAAAGGGTGGTTTTTGGATACATAGAATGACCCAATTTTATGGTTGAGATAACGATAAAAGTAATCTCTAGTGCTGATGAAAATTTGCCTTGGGTAGGGCCCTTAGAGTTTGAGGAATCCAAGCAGATGGGATCATCTTGATTTCCTCCCAATGAGGTATTTCTCACCCTTTTTAGCTTTTTCACTTTATTTCCTTTGTTCCCCTACTAGTTGAGTAGGTCTGTTAGTCTAAAAATTGGATGTGTCCCATCCTTCAACCAGTGGGAGTCTAGTTCATGCCTTTTTTATGAAAAGGGAAGGCTCCCTTTGAATGAGCTTTAGAAGGTCCTCCTTCATTTAAAATAATCATTCCCTTTCCTATACTTGATCATCATTATAAGCATTGAATAATAGGAAGTCATGATCATATGGCTCATGTTGATATTTTATGCCTAGCCCCTTGATGTGGTTTTGCACTTGTCCATGGGGATCCCAGTCCTTATGTGATAGTGAATACAAAGAGTAGTATTATCTATATTTTGAGCCTCATAGAAGTTATTCCTAATGGTGTAGCACATTATTCCAATCATTGGGTGTGAACCATGAAGGTAAACTTTCTTCTTTATGTGCATATCTTCATCAATGCCCCACCATAGCTATTAGGCTATCTCCTACTCTACCACCTTATTTGGGACATACTTGGGGAGCTGTATAGGTGTAACATTATGGATAATTACCATGATGATTATATAGTTAGGGTATATCTAGTAGTCTCTCCTGATCAGTAGTGTATCTATGATACTCTTTGATATCTTAAGTAAAGGGGATTCATGGATGACCATCTATACCTATGGGTAAATATCCTTAATAATGTACATAATATTGTAATTATACACATATATATTGATGAAAGATTAAGAGTCATATATCATGTTCTTTATAAAATATATAAGGGGTCTCCAAAGTGATACATTTTGGATGTAAAATATCCCTATAACTACTTTGAGCAAGTAAAACATCATGTAAAAGTCACCTCCTAGAGGCCTTTTATCTTCATGTAAAATTTGTTCTTGTAACCTTGATTCAATCACTTATCCTAGAGTAAAGGTTAATTTTCACGTCCTTAAAAAATACAGTTTCAAAACCCATTCTAGTTAGAGGAATTCAATGGTAAGGTATCCAAATATCCTAATCAATAGGGCCATCCCAAACCAGATTCCTATTCTAAATTTTGTTATTAGGGTGGGATAATTTTATTTTAAGTTGATTATCTCTTTAAAGAGAATCCAACTACTAAGTGCCTTCTTGATAAACTTCTCTTTCTTCCATGCCACTACTCTGTGTAGATCATAAGTGGCATCTAAGCTGGGAAGAGAGAGGTACCTTTGAAATGCATCACTATAGATGCATTATACAACCATATTGTGTTTGAGTTGATGTAACTATACTCCTAATATTTTACCTATAAATAACAAGTCTCATAGTAGGTCGATACAGGGTGTGACTTTAAGCTTCATAACCTTGAAGTGTATCCCTTATCTCCTAAGTGAGAGGACGACTGTGTCCAATTAGCATTGGGATGGAGTTAGGTTTTCTTTATGTGTGTGCACATTGACCTAATTTTATGGTGTCCCAAAACATTGAGTTGTTTTTATAATCATTATTAAATATAGTAAGTTCAAAGAGTGTGTCCATGTACTCAGTAGAATCCTTGATGGATAACGTTGAAGGAGGCTGAGTTCCACAAAATTCCCTGGATAAGGATGCCATTATTCTATAGTTACATTGGTTCTATATTACAATTCAATCACTTGGATCTAGTAAGTGTGTTGTTAGTTCAAAGACATTGGTGGTTAGTTTTGTATCGTAGGATAGTAAGTGAATTCATAAATTAACTAGAGATCAAATAGAAACATTATCATTCAAATTACTTTGATATAGCTTGATAATTTATTTCTAGTTCATGTGCCATTAATTTCCAAAATTTATAGTATTAATTTGTTTGTTTAATTTGAAATTTGTCACCTCATTTGATAGGTATGCCATGTAGGCACTATTGATATTTAGTAGGAATTCCACATCATTACCCTATACCAAGTGTCACTTTTTCACTTCTTTAGATGTAGTTTATTGAGTAATGAATCTTTAAATAGTCATAAGTAGGGAGTCAAGGTATAATATTTACTAGGTTGATCCTGAACAAAAGTTTTAAATATTTTCTCTTAAGACCAAAATGTGCAGAACTCTTTCACTGAGAAAAAGCATTAAAGACCTAAATGTGTTGGAGGGACCTATTGAGCAATACTACCAAATAAATATTTTTAAAGACCCAAATAAACTAAAGTGGAAAAACTAGAAACCTGGTTCTTCAAAAATATTGGCTGAAGTGTAAGTTCTGAATGATTATAATACTTGGAAAATGCATCTTCAGGTCCCATACCCTAAATTATTGAATACTCTATTCCAAACAAATCTTCTGAAGGAAAATGTTGAAGAACTAAATTATTATGGGATTTGTAGAGTGTGGAGTGTCGAAGAATGAAATGCATCAGAGGGATTCATCGAGCAAAATTTCCAAACAAAATCATTGAAGATCCTTTTGTGCTAAGTAGTTCCACTGAAGTATTTCATCAAATAAGTGAGCCAAAACCTACATATACATAAATTTTATCCACTTTATTAGGTTATTACAAAAACATAAAAGATACGTATATTAATATGCGTATCAAATTAGAAATATAATGCAATACATGAGGCCTTTCCTTTTATAGGACTCCAAAACTAAGGCTTTAGGCCAATTCTCAAAGATAGTTGATCCCTATTTTGATAAAAAAGAATATGTGTATGTTGTGTACAAAAAATGGAGACTTAAAGGGGAAATACTCCTGAGTATTTGAGAATCTAAAAATTATAGTTTAAAAACACTTAGATCAAACATGAACTATCATACTCAGGATAATCAAATTAGATATATAAAAGAGACTCCCGTCAACCACATATAACATACTTGTCTTTTCATTTACCTTAGATCTATGTGTGTGGGGGAGTGATTTCCTTTTATCCTTATTATGATAGCTTTAGCAGAGAAGTGGGATAAATGTAGGTTTCACTCTAGTTTTTTTTAAAAGATTTAAAAACTAGGGAAGCTCTAGTATTACTTTACTACTAGATAGGCATCCATAGCCCCAACAAAGGTACCATGGATTCCTTCTCTTTCCTTATCTTGTATTCTTTCATGATGCATGGTACATTGACCTTATTTCATAATTTTATTATTTTTGGTCACCTTAAGATTTTTTCATTTTAGGCATGCTGGATCATTCTTGTAAGGATGATTTGATCCTTATTTTCTATATTTTCTTTTTAGTAACCTTATTTATAGGAGATACATTGAAGAAAAAATTCACTTTTATGCATATTTGAAAGGTATCTCTTAGGATATACCTTGAAGGTACATATTGATGGATGTTTTGACATAAGAATTAACTTTAGGATAGGTTTGATAGTTTTCATCCATCAAAAGCCTCTCTTGAAAGGAATATTTCCCACCCACTCCTACAAATAATGGGTGAGGGAACTTCCCCAAGGTTTATTTCACCTATTCAAGGTACACTAAACCTCACTAAGTGGATCATTGAGACCATTCCATAAAAAGGGCCTTTGTTGGTTTAAAATGAAGCTACTTTAGTAATTATTGTATAGTGGTAGTGTCATTGGATTTGAGTAAACATCCTTTTGCAGAAGACAATTGCTCTAGGTTTAAGGTTGGCACCAAATTATCTAAAATTTTGATACATAAATAGTTATAATGTTTTCTTTTTTTATGTTTGTGTTCCTAGGTCTTGGTGGTGGTTGTGATAGTTTTTGTAAAATTATCCAAGTCAGTAAACATTGTAATACAATCAGCCTTTTAGATTTTATTGTTGAATTTCAAAAATTTATTGAATGAAATGTCTTAGAGATTCCCGTAATTTGAATCATGGGTAATAATTTGGTGTTGATTGATATGAATCATAATTTAAGATTTGTACATCATATCATCAGTCATGAGGAGTGTTAAATCCTCATCCCATATGCATGAGATGGATTATCTTTTTGAAATAATGATGAAGCCTTGAATGGGAGATAATCCAAATTTGTCTAATGTTTAAAAAATCACCTTAGACCCCTTAAGTTAAATATTTGAAACATACTTCCCCCTCTTCTTTCTCCTTCAAAATAAATATTTGTAGATTCCTTTGCTTATCAATTTATATTGTATGTTTTTTTTATTTACTTATAATATTTGATACATTTAATACATGTATTTAAAATGTCTTCCACTTTACTTTAGTTAGTCCTAATTTGGTTGTTATATTCCTTCACAATTCTTGTCATAAATTCAATGGGATATTAAACGTATCACATAGGGATACCTTCAACATGGTTATTAGTGAAAATGATAGATCAATAGTGACTATTTTTTTAAAAATACATCTATCTCATTGATTTAGATCCCTAAGTATGGTTTTATAATTTTATAATATACTTAGTAAGTGCCTCATATGTTAGAAATAAGTATTCAACTTTTAGGTAATCTGATTTGAATGAGTTTGGTCATATATTTTTAGTTTATTTCTGAGTTAGTGTATATATTACAAAGATTTAATATGTATTAAATATTGTAGATTAGAATTCACATTTATTGAGATACAAATAATCACTAATTAATCACAAATAATTTCATAAGTGATATAATATGTAACTTAGATTTTACAAAAGATCAATATTTAAATCATTTTAATTGCTTTGTAGAATGTCTTCATGTGAGAAATAAATTATTGTACTTAAAAGGTAGAAGAAGGCTCAATTGAATAAAATTTGGACATAATACCTTTAAAATATCAAAACTAAAATTAAATCCACATACCATCTTGCATTTTATGGTGGCCAAAGAATTTTTTTTATTGATTGGTATTTTGAGTTGTTTAGTCTAACAAATATACATTCAAATATTTATTTATTTAGGACTATATCTTGAAAAGAATCTTCTTAGATTGGAATAATACTTTCTTGTGACAAGGATGAACTTGAAGATGCCAGTCAATTCCAAATGGAAGTATGGAATGAAGAAGATGGAATTCTCCATCATTCTATAACTAATTTTAATAAATTTACATCTAGTAAAATGGAATTGACAAAAATGAATGTTTCTCTCTCTTTTCAAACATTTAGATTTCATTTGAATAGTGATGACATACTTGAAATGTATGGATTGATAGATAGAGATAATTTGGTCCTTAGAATATAAAATTTACAATAAAAACATGAACAAGGGAAATGAACTTCTTATACTTGCCACCATGTAAATATGCATTTAAGATACACTGTAATCATAACATAAAATATATTGAAGAAAAAAAGACAAGAAAGGGTAACATATTTTTATAGAGATTTAAAAAATGCAATACAATTACTCACACCATTGGATAAAATATAAGATCAAACAAACGGTTAATACACTTTTGTTGTAACAAAATTCTGATTAGAGGCATAGTGAATTTTGTACATAGTATATTTCCTCTAGAAATTATACGTTGAACATTCTTATAGAGATTTGTGAAGCAGGGGATGCTAATATCAAAATAATAAATTTGAATGAAATAGGGGTGAATTATATAATTCATTCATTCGTAAAACATAATGAGGTTCCAATGAAGGATGCTTTGTTAATTCTTTTTAATCCAAATAACCCTCAATGTATTATCAAATCAAAAGAAGTCCTTGAAGGTGCAAAATTGTAGATGGACAACACAAAATTAAAAAAAATAGAGAATTATTTTAGATGAAGAATATAATTCACTATCATTGAGAAAAAATGTTCTATTAAAAGGGCAAGATTTATAAAAATAGTTACTCCATTCTATATTATTCACAAAATATGTATTCAATATAATGAATAAAATGAAGTAATTTATAAGGCTTCATTTGTATAAAGAGTTTGATCTACACGTGACCTTATCTAATTGAGAGGTTAAAAGAATCTTGAAATAGGAAAAAAATATAGAAAAAATATATGAAAAAGATAGACACTTAGGTGACTTTCAAGGAGATCAATAACATGCATTTTTTTAAAATTTGATAGGAATCATGAGTTGAGGTCAAAGTGTTTGATTTTTAACATTTTCATTGTGATGGTTGGAATTTGAATTTTCAAATTAATGAAGAAAAACCAGTCTATAGTTTGTGAGCTATAGCTTTTGATCCAAGATGAATTTCTTAATGAAGTAAAAATCAAAGTTGTAAAGGAATTTAAGTAACATATAGATAATCTATTTATAAAGTATGAATGTTTGTAAATATGTATATATGTATCTTAAAATTTGAGTATTTATTCATTCATGATGTTACTATGTATAGAATAATGTTTGAGTAATTTGTGCTTTAGAAGAAGAGTGTTTTGGTAGGAGTAGTCACCTAAAGTTATCTTAAAGGTAATATGGAGTGGAACCATGTATTTTAAAGTGATATTATGTTCCTTAATTTATTAATGAAGTTCTCAATGTGTGAATAGGTCTCGATGAGACCTATAATGGCTACTAAGGCCTAATTGAAAGGTATAACTACTTAAGTGTGACCCATACATGCTATGGCCAACTCGTGACAATGAATTTTGAGATATGTGTTAGCATAATAGAAGTATTAAGGGTTAAAGAAAGTATTATGGCTGACCTAAAAGTTTATATTCATGAAGACTCTATAAATAGTGAAGACCAAGGTAATAGTTTCTAGACTTGATGTGAATAAATAGAAAGATCAGAAGATAGAGATGAAGGAAAGAGATTAGAGATAGTGTAATCAATGGATGGAGTAAATTAAAAATTATATTGAGGATGAGAGAATAATCCTAGAGTGTTCCAAAAAGGGTGTTTGGATTCATTATTTGTATGAGTAAGTTTGAGGGTGTGTGATGAGTTGAAAGAGAGAGAGTAGATTTGAGCAAGTGTGGAATTGAGAAAAGTAGAAAACCTTTGAAAGAGAAGGTAAAAATTAGTGAGGAATATTAGAGTGTGACAAAGATCATACATGTTTATCTAATCAATTTGATAAAGATGAACACATAGGTCATTAGACTTAATAAGCCTAAAAGAGGCTGATTGAGCAAGTAAGCCCTAGAGGTTGTTTGAGAGAGATAGAAGGGTGAAGAGGAATGTCAGTAAGATAATTACATCAATAGGTGTAAAAGACATCAGATAAAAGGTGGAAATTAGATCAAGGTAACTGAGTGGGTGATTGGTTGCCTAGGGGGTTGGTTCATCCTTGTGGGATCAATGTCTCACTAAATTAAGGGATGGGTGTTCCTTGATCAGTTGGTGCTGGTCTAAATTTAGATCTTGTTATTATAGGACTATAGTTTATTTTTCAAGTTATAATGATTTTTATTCTCCAAGAGGGTTTTCCACATAGATATTGTGTTATGTGTGGGATCTTGCTTATCTTTATTGTTCATTAATATAAATGATGTGTATGCTTAATGAATGATAATGTTAATTGATTAAGGGTTTGAAAAGATTGGAATTGAAGTTTGGATTATCTAGTATCACTAATTCACCCCCTCTTAGTGATTGTACCTATAATAATTGGTATCATATTTGGACCTTAGTTTTAACTTTAACCACTTGAAGGTGATCTAAGGTAAAATATGACAAGTCAACAAATGCAAAGTTCCTTTAAAAAGAAATAACTGATGTTTAATGGGTCCAATTATGTTTTTTGGAGTGCAGGGATGAAGATATACATTGTGTCAATAGGGTTTGACATTTGGAAATCTTTTGTGGATGGATATTTAGCCCCCCCCAACCCCTCAAATTGGTATAGATAATAAGAAGATATGTGAGATCAATTCTAAGGTAATGAATGCCATCACTTGTGGTCTTTTATAGACTGAGTACACTAAGGTAATTCATTGTAAATCTACCATAGAGCTATGGGAAAATTTTTACATCATGTATGAAGGGGATTCAAAGGCCAATTTGGCTAAGTTATAGACTCACTATAGACAATCTGAAAGTCTCAAGTGAAGGAAGAAGATTATGTCGCATCCTTTTTAAAAAAAGTTGATGAGATCGTGAACATTATCAGAGGCCTTGGAGAGAAGCTTGAAGAAGATAGTATAATACAAAAGGTATTAATGTCTCTCTCCCTTAATTTTTATTTTAAAGTGTCTACTATAGAATAAATTCATGATCTTATTCAGATGAAGATGAATAAATTACATGTCATCCTTACTACTTATGAGATGAGAGTCAATGGTGACAAACTACCAAAGGAGGAAGCAACATTAAAGATATAAATGAAGTCAAATAAGAAAATAATTCAAGGTAAGGAAATTAAGTATGATGAGTTATTTGATGATAAACTAATAGCTTTGTTTACAAGTAAATTAAAAACAAGCTTAAGGAAGTATAAGGGTAAGTTACCCTTCAAATGTTTCAATTGTGGAGAAGTAGGAAACTTTACTAACAAGTGCCCTTATAAGCATAATAAGAATGATTATGAAGATCATGGTGAAAGACATGATAAATTCAAGAAGACATTAGGGTTTGATAAGGGGAACAAAAGTTTCATAAATTTTGACAATAAAAAGAAGTTCTTCAAGAATAAGAAGAGTCTCTACAGCAATAAAGATTACAGCTCATCAGATGAAAGTGAAGACAATGATTTTGAGTTTGATAGTAAAGATGAAGTCCTCTACATGGCTAATGAAATAAGTTTCTCATATCAAAAGGAGTATACTTGGAGTGATATAGATAATGAAGAAGACAAGGAGGACTATGAGACTAAATTGAATAATGTTCATGAATAATTGAAGATCGAGAAGAAGATTAAGTTTCAAATCAAGGACTATGAAGATAAATTCAATATGTTTAAGGCAAGAATGAATGAAGATACCAAGGATCATGAATATATAGTCAAACATCTTAGTTTCCAATTGGAAATCCTATTTACAAGCTTGAAAGCTAAAGAAGATGAGTATTCAAGGTATGTAATTGAAAATGAGTCATTAAAAGATGAGTTAGAAAAGACATATAGTAATATGAAGCCATTTGTGATGTTTTAAAAGAGTTCAAGTGATATATACAACATTTTTAATATTAAAAAGCATGCTAGTGATATAATTGGACTTGGTTACAAAGAAGAGCAACATAATGTAACTCAAGACAAGGTGAAGAATAATGTGCATAAAGACAATCAGACATTAAGGGTCAATAATCAATCATAGAATGAATATGCTGATAGAATGAAGAAAAATTAGATCAAATAACCAAATGCCATGAGATAATACAAATTCAATAGTTATTTTTATAGTTAAAATCAATTTGGTCATAGGGATAGAGATGTAGAATAGTTTCTATGAATGAGTGGAATTATCAGTCAAGAGGTGTAAGAAAGGTTGAATGCTTCAACTATCATGATGTGGGACACTTTATAATTTTATCCAAATAAAGTAAGGTAGATTGAGTTTACTTCAAAAGGAATGGTTTGTTACAACTGTGAGAAGATTGGTCACATTTCTAGGTTCTACAAGCAAAGGTTATCAAGTCAAAACAAGTTTAATTAGACTCCTAGAGTGCAAGGAAGAAGGTTAGTTAACTCAAGGAAACCAAAAGTGGAAAGTGTGAGTCATGATGAGTCTATATGTCCAAGTGGTATATTTTATATGGTGTGGAATGCTACAAAGTTTGAATAATGCCAAGATATCTCATTGTCTGCTCATATTTTGAATGAAGAGAACAATCTCAAGGTGAAGACTAAGATGCTAGTTGAAGCTAGTCCTGAAGTATGTATAGATCTAAGTGAACATCCTACTATTCTTGAACAAGTTTCATTGAAGAACATCAATTATCAATGTCTAGTAATGAGGTATGTCATGAATATTTGTTGTCTCCATGTATTGTCAACTCAAGCTTATAAGAGAATGAGAATGTTGTATTAGATAAGCATGTTTCTTCTCTTAATCATAAGAAGAAGAAGAAGAAGAAGAAGAAGAAGAAGAAGAAGAAGAAGAAGAAGAAGAAGAAGAAGAAGAAGAAGAGGAAGAAGAATAAATATCAGTATTAGATGACCAAAGAGGAGAAGGAATATGAGGAATTAAGGGAAACTCTTGGTTTCACATTGTTCTAGGACATTATGGGATAGGGTGTCTCAATATAGGCTTCAAAGAGACACTTGACATCAAGTAGAATCGTGGTGGATGCTAGTTAATATTTTGTTGATGTTACAAGATAAGAAAGATCTTTTGAAAATGTGCTTGGCTAAGGGGGAGAAATGAGTTTTATGAATCTACGCCAAAATTTTGTGATGAAATGATTTAGAAGATATATTCAGTGATAGTAATCCCAAAGTAATTTTTTTAATCAATCTTTGATGGATGGTCTAGTTGGTCAGTATGGTGAAGAATGAAGCTGTGTATGTAAGATCTGAAATTAGGGAATGGAAGTTTCCAGGTGTCTAATGAAAGATGATGAGATTGTCAAGATATTCTATTGCATAGAAAGGTGAAGCATAGAGTTAAGGGGAGCTAACTTATATAGTTTGAAATACTTGAATAAGATGTGCATGATGTGAGGAGGAGCATATGTGAAGTTTTCTACTATAGTTATGAATTCAAGAAGATTGATATGATGACTTGACCAAACCAAGTCATGTGTATTGACAAGGTATTGAATCTTCATGCATGAGTAAAGAAAGATTATGAGTAGTTTGTCAGGTCCAAGGATTAGAGAAGTCCAAGTTTAGATTGGTGCATGCCAAAGGGGGAGTAATTGATTCATATGGTTGAAATTTTGTAAGTATGTTAAGAATATTAAATAGTATTTGAATACATACATGATGTTAAGGAATGAATGTTGTCATATTGAGGAAGAAACCCTTTATCATTAATGTCAAATGGGGAGAAAGATCAGAATGAAGAAGTTCAAATGAGTAAGAATTCATTCTGAGGGTGTTTTTCTATCAATGACAAAGGGGGACATTATTGATCATAGTGTTTGATGTTTGGTTGTCATTGATGTCAAAGAGAGCCTGTGGTACCATTACATTAATGACAAAGTGATTAGATTGATGGTTTGGAGAGTGTTTGACTTAATGAGGTAATTGATGGATGATATTATTGATATGAACATGTTTTAGATACCCTATGGGATGTTATGAGTGTTTAGAGTGCTTATTAAATTAGAAGGAATTCATTAGAGTAGTCAATTGAGTATTTAGTTTTAAATAGTCATATTAATAGATAAAGTTGAGTAGGTAGTTTTATGAAGTTATATTTCACATATGTGAAGGTTTCAAGATCAGATTTATATATGGATAGATTACCATATTTGAGGAGATCATGTGGTTCAAATTTTAGGTCATGATCTTGAGCATAGAAAAATTTATTAAGGTACAAAGTTGGCTTCTCAGACAGAGTTTACTAAGTTCCCATTCTTAACCAAATTTACATTATTAAAGATCTATGGTGAGTTTTTAATAATATCATAGATATAATGATGAGTGTTTAATCTGATTGGATAAGAATCTAATGGAACATTTGATCTTATCAATATTTATCTAATTGTGTATATTTAGTCAATATGTCAAAGATTCTAAGATTGCATGCACTAGTGACAATTGTCACAATATCAAAGATTTGATAGAAGATAAATGGCTCATGGGTGATCATATAGATGGATATATATGGTGAAAATTGAGTTAAATAGTCAATGTTATTAGAAGGCATGCAAAGCTACCAAGTGTCACAATCATGGAAGCTTAGATCAAAGATCAATGGTGAGTGTTGCAAGATAAAGAATAGGATACTTTCAAGGAGATAAATAGTGTGTATTTTTTCAAAGTTACTAGGAAGCATGAGATGAGGTCAAATTTTCCAATGTTTAAAATTTCCATAGTGACTGTTGGAATTTGAATTCTCAAATTAATGAAGGAAAACTAGTTTGTAGTTTTTTATCTATATCTTTTGATCGAGGACAAATTTCTTGATGCAGTTAAAAGAAAAGATATAAATAAATTCAAGGTACATCCAAATAATCTAGTTAGAATTTTTTTAAAGTTATAGATATGGAACTTAAAATTTGACTATTTGTTTGTTTATTATTTTAATGTATACAAAATAATGTTTGAGCAATTTGTACTTTAGCAGAAGAGTGTTTTGGTAGGAGTAGTCACTTAAAGTTATCTTTGAGGTCATATGGAGTAGACCCATGTATTTGAAAGTGATTTTATGTTATTAATTTTATAAATGAAGTGCTAAATGGGTGAATATGTATGTTGATATTCATGAATAATATATATAGATAGTGAAGACCAAGGTAGTGGTTTCTAGACTTGATGTGAATAAATAGAAAGATCATAAGATAGAGATGAAGGAAAGAGATTAGAGATAATGTGTTTAGTGGATGGAATAAAGTATATAGTAGATTTAGGATGTGATAAGAATCCTAGAGTGATCCAAAAGGGTTGTTTGTATGCATTTATTGTATGATCAAATTTAAGGGTGTGCGATGAGTTGAAATAAAGACTAGAGTTGAGCAAGTGTGGAATTGAGTGAAGGAGATAACCTTTGGAAGAGAAGGTATAGATCAGTGAGGACTATTAGAGTGTGATAAATATCATACATATTTATCAAATTAAGTTGAAAAAAGAAGAACACAGAGGTCATTAGACCTAATAAGCCTAGAAGAAGATGATTGAGCAAGTAAGCCCTAGAGGCTATTTGAAAGAGATAGAAGGGTTAAGCAGAGTGCAAGCAAGAGGAGTCCATCATCAAGTGTAGAAGACATTAGATCAAAAATGTATATCAGATCAAGGTAGCTGATTAAGTGCTTGGAGACCTAAGGGGTTGGTTCCTCCTTGTGGCATGGGTGTCTCACTAAATTAAGGAATGGGTGTTCCTCGATCAGTTATTTTTGGTCTAGATCTAGATATTATTATTATAGGATTATAGTCAGTTTTATTACCTAAGAGGGTTTCCCATGTAGATATTGTGTTATGTGTGTGATTTTTCTTATCTTACTTATTCATTACTATAAGTGATGTGTATGTTTCATGAATGATAATGTTAATTGATTAAGGGATTGAAAGGATTAGAATTGAACTTTGGATTATCTAGCATCATTGATTCACACCTCTTCCTCTCAGTGATTGTACCTTTAAAAAATAGGAATGCCATTTAAAAATGAATTAGATAACTTCTTTTGGGGGAGACTTATCTCTACTTTTAACAATTCAGATACATGTGATGTGTTAGGGGTATATACAAGAGCTAAATTGGTGCGTGCTTGTATAAAAATACAAAGTAATTTATCTTGCATTACAAAAATTGAAGAACACACAATTTTTAATGTTTAATTTCAATTTTTTTGACAAATTCATGGCAACCAATACCATAACAACCACTTTGATCACTACCAGCTGCATAATATTTTTAATTTATTTTATCATCATGATTTATTTTTTTAATAAAATGTCTTAACAATATTTTAGTGTGTATACTTTATTTTTCAAAACTAACATCTTACCAATCTTTCAATTTGTAGCATTAATGGCATTGAATGAAAGTGAAAAAATAATAATAAAGGAAACTCAAATCAATGAACATGACAAATTACAAGTTGAACAAGGTAAGATAATATCATGCATATTTTTACAATTATAGGATTTTTTATTTATCAATTATTTATAATATTGAAAAAATAGTTTATCATCTATTTATATCTCAATTCAACAAAGCTCTGCAACTTTATGTCTCCAAAAAATCAACCCAAGACACAACTATGTAGCTTGAGGCCTCCATGAAAATAACACAAGGTAAAAATCTACAATAAGACACTTTTTTTAAATAAAAATTTAAAATCAAATGATGAAGACAATTTTTAGTTACTACATTATTTAATACCTTATAGGGAATAAAGAACAAAAGGTTTAATGAAAGAGTGTAGTTGTACAAACAATAAAAGATCTAAAAAAAGGTGAAAAAACGCTTTCAATGAATGTGTAATTATAAAATTTAATGTGTTATAATATATAAATTATATTTGTTTACTTTAAAAAATTATAATTGCATCTTTCTTTATCTATAGGAGAGTGTAGAAGATAATAAACCATAGTGCATCAGCTTGGGATTTGGAAGTGTGGGTTCATTTTATTGTTGTGTTGACTTAAATGTGTTTGTATTTACCCATTTAAGTGTTGTTTAATGTTGAATTTAGCCATTTTAAAATAACTCAATATGTGATATACTATGTCTGAAGATAATAAATTATCTTCAAAGTATACATGATATTTATCAATATGAAAATGATCTATTTGAATGGACAAAAATATTGTGATTGTGAGAAATTTGATGAAGAATAGATTTATAATTAATAATGTTTTGATGAAAAAGGGAATATGTATGTATGTGTGTGTGTGTATAAATATACATATGTATGCACACATGCACGCACGTGCACGCGCGCATACACGCACGCACACACACACGTCTGTGTGTGTGTGTGTGTGTGTGTGTGTGTGTGTGGGAGTGTGTGTGTGTGTGTGTGTTCATATAAAATGCAAAAAAATGGTAACTTAAGTGTGGCTTGTGAAACCCAACCCATAGGTCCATCTTGCTTGCTTTCATGACCCTCATATGCATCTTTTCACTAATTCCTAGTCATCTATAGCGTTTTAGATCCCAAATGAGCTAGACCTCTATTTATATGACTAATCCATCCCCCTAAGCCTTATTTTCTATGCCACTCCTATATGCTTTTAGAACTCCTGTCCAAATGTATTTTTGGCCCCAATGGTTAGTTTATTTTGATTCCCCATCCTTCTCCTTATTAGCATAATGCAAGCACATTCAAACCATGACCAATATATCCTTATAAATTCCCATTCAAAGATCATTTAGAAAGGGTTGGAAAATATCACTAAGAAAACAAGAATACAATTAAGACTACTTAAGAAATCTTCCCTATTCTCTACATACAACCAACCAATACACTTACAAGCTTATTAAAATACTTATACCAGTCCCTAACCACCTCAAGCACATCTAGTTTATCATTTTACATATTCATACACTCTATTACACAAAGCACATTAAATGGGATAACTACATATGGCTCGATCCCTATTTGAAGTATTGGTATGTAGGGAACATGCCTACACAAGAGGTGTGGATACATGTTCATTGAATTTTACTATAGGGTTTGAAGAGATAATCTACTCTATAGGGAACTATATAGACTTCTAGCTACCAAAACTTCATAAATAGGGTCACATAGGCATAGTGAACAAAACCCAAAAAGCTTAGGTCTCCTCAAAAACAATAGTAGAGGTAGACTATAAAATTGATGCCACTCTTGTCCACTTTCAACACTCCTATCCAATCATAAAATAAAGGTTATATCTTGGTTTGTGATAGTGTCCCTGTCTTGCATAATGAATCTCAAACCCTATCTTAGTCGTATCAATCAATTTCCATCTAAGTCTTATTTTTTCCCTCTTATTACTATCTTTAGAAAGGTCAAAACTACAATTTAATTTACACAAATTAGTAGCCTAATTATTTCATATTTATTTATTAATTTTACTACTTAAACCCTTTAACCAAATTAGGAATAATACCCTAATATTCCCAAATAGGTTAAATCATTTGGTGAACCTGACTTACTTCAATTGCACACAAAAACCCTAAAAACCCTAGGGTGAAATTCCTACTAATTTTTTATATATTTTTTTTATTTTTTACCTACATAATTAATTTAGAAATTATCATTAAATTTTAAAATTTAGTAGTAATTTTAAAATAATCATGTTTTAAACCCTAATTGCATATACTAGGTCCCATTACTTCTAGAGGTATCACCTCACATCTAAACTCAAATTACACATCAAAACAAAAATGGATCTCAATTATTTACAAATATCTTTTACATTTCTTGAAAATAATAAGGAGACCATACTTGGTCCTATCATGTACATGAATGATGAAGTTTACCATATGTTAATGCAAAGTTTCATTCTTTCCCTTTCATTGTTAATGTTCATAATAAGGGATGATATTATAAAATTTATTGATAAACATGCACAAGATTTCAATATTTATTTTGAATACTCTCTCTCTCTCTCATGAAGAGTAATTTATACCTCTATTTTTCTAAACATGTTAAAAATATTATATTACAAGTTAAATCTCTTTATGCATTAATGCATAATTTCATGCTCTCTATCCCTTATTTGCTCTCTCTCATGTGGAATATTCTTTATAATCATATTTCTATGAAACTTATAACTCTAATTTAATGAATTTCATCCCATATACATGGTTTCTACCTAGATATACCTAACTCTTTGGCCACATGGTTTTATATTAGCTAACTACCACCTATCAAATTTCAATGTCATATCTTATCCACAAGAAAGAAATTCCTTCTCCTCCTCTCCCCCAAGAGGGTGATAGCTACTTTTCCTCTAACTAGGTCAATGCTATCATCCATTCAAAAGGTGAGCTAGCCTAAACTATTATTCCTAATGTATACATTCAGACTATAACTTCAATAAATCTTATTCAACATATGTGCTTACATGTTCAATCAGAAGTAACTAGTGTTTATACTTGTAAGACTCTAAGAGATAAAATCACCAATATGAGAAAATTAATTTTAGATTTACAAACATAGAATCATATATTACATGAAAAGATCAAAACATTGGAAAATCATATTATAATACAAAAGCCTCAAAGGCACTTTAGTGTCAATCATGTATATGTACATTTACCTAGTCAATTGGTTGTAAGCAATGTTACATATCAAAACAAAACATCACAAAAAATTAAATCTACAACTAGTGATTCAAAGATCAAATAAGAGTTCAAGTGAGATACTAAGGAAAATGATTAAATCAAAGTTGATTAAACTACCTCCTCTATATCCAATGAGAAGACAGATATTATTATGCATATCATAGAATGCATGGACATCACATAGATTCATGATTGGCATTAAAAAACATATACATCAGATAAATGAGGACCTTATATAAGGTAAATTAGTCAAGCAATCCATAGTGACATAGGAACACATTCATAAAAGGTTGCATTTAGAAATAGTACAAAAGTGGATACCAAATCTTAACTTAGAATAAAAAAATGATCAAAAAGAAAAATTAGAGAAAAAAATAGTACCAAAAGCATAGGTAAAGCATGAAAAATATGCAAATCCACCTCTCCAAAATGAGGCTCAAATTTCAAATTAGTATGGGTTTAGTCAAAAATATATAAAATAGTTTGATTATCAAGGTCAAGGGTTGAGAAAGTAGCCTCAAGGCATCACTACTCCTATTTTAGCAATTGATAATGTTTTTCACCAAGGTTTGGGAGTTATTGAACATCCTAAATAAAATCATTCATAGATATAATTTATCAAATAAAAATATCTAGATACAACAAAAGTCAACACTAGCATTCTATTGGTTCAAAATCAAGAAGATAATGATGAGTGGAACAATATAGGTTATTATGATTTCCAAGATACCAACAATGAATCTGAATATTCAAGATCATATTCGCAACCATTCCCTCATACTTTACAATCATCCATTATTCCATTATTTGATACAAGAAACCATGATAGGGAGTCTCCCATGAGACTCATCAATTAGTATCATCTCTTCACAACCATAATTATACATAGATTATATCAAAAATACCAAAAACATGAAAATATTTTAAAATACAAAAACATGCAAACATTTTAAAATACAAACACATGCAAATAACTAAAAAAACACCAAAAATATATTGATTGTATGCATTATCTATGATTTACATTTATACTAATATGATAGACTTACATTTGCTATTCCATTCTATTATTTGTCAATTTATCTACATTACCATGCTTCACTTGATCTTCTTTGAGTGTGTGTAGTGACATCTAGATCCTTGATTGCTTCACTCTACCCATTGAGGGGGCATCCTAATTCTACATTCGATACACACATCAATATACATACCCATTGGGGGAATTTTCTACATGGCTACACCATCCAAGTTATGTCATTCCTACACCACACTGTCTAGTTATCATGTTGATGTACATTATTTACCATCTTACATAGACTAATCTATTGACACTCACTAGTATATAATACTTGTGTATTTATTAACATATGCCTAGTCTTTTACTACCATGTCTTTCATACTTTGACATTCTTATTTTGATTAGTTATATGCAATTGTATTTCCAGCATTCACATGCTTTCTTTTCTTTCTTAGCATATCTTGATGTGATTGCATTTCTTAGTTCTTGTTTTGTCTCTTGTATGTGCCTTAAGACATTTTCCAATGTCCTTTGATACTATTCATGTGTGTGACTTATGACATTTTCTAATGTCATTTATCTTTACTCCTCTATGTGATTGTGGATTTTATGCCAACCTTATTTGTTTCCAATTATATGTGTATGTGGCATTTAAACATGCCTTACATGTTTTCTTTCCAATTTGAGTTACATGTGCCCATGTCTTTGTTTGCTTGGCCCCTTAGCCACTCATGTATTCTTCTTTGTTCTTGCCTTGTATTCTTGTTGCTTGATTACTTTTTGATTGTTTACAATGCCATGATTCCAATCATGAATTAACTTACTATCTTAGATGCCATAATGGACATCATGATCTATCCCTAATTGATAATTAACAACTAACAACTAACCAAAATTCTAGTTCTTTTTCCAATTTAGAACATTACACTTGATATTGCATTGTTATATCTATCTAGGTATACCCCTATTGATATAACAATCTCTCAATACAAACCATGTTATATCTTGAGATATCTTGTTGATTATCATTGCTGTATCATGTATCTTGCCATCATAACACTCTTACAGGGCTCTTTCTTATGAGGGTAGTCATTTTTGGGTCTTCATTCATACCCTCAGAAGAGGGGGAAACAAATAGAGGTTTTATAATAGAGATCAGAGCTCTTAATAGTCAAAAATCCAATTTTTAGAGCATCTAGAACAACCAGACATCAAACTAGTCAAAACAAACTAGGCAAATAGTGAAAATGTCAAAATAGTCATCAAATTTAGCCCAAGATAATAGTGCTGAGATTGGACTATAGTGTTGGTACCAATACTATCTATTTCTAGTGTTCTTATCTAAATAGTATAAAAATCAAACTTTCTAAAAGTAGGTAGAAAAATAGGTTCAACTATAGTTTTGCATAGTCAAACTAGTTTAAAATTTGTAGTTTTTAGTACACTTTTACTCAAAGAATTCAAATATAGGGGGCATCATGCATGGCATGATGGATATCACTTCCATTTTTAGATATAGTAGTTGGTATAACTTCCATATCAAAATCCATGTTTCAAACACCAGTGATTAGAGGTAATGTGTGCAACACATTTGTTTTCTTTCTTTCTAAGTTTAGTATTACTCAGGAATTCTCAATAGTTATGTCCCTTATTCCATTTGGAGGTGGTTGGCAACATTTCATAGTGGCTTTCATACAAGCCTAACCTCCACATTTTAGAGTGGTTTTTTCATATAAGCCTAGTGCACAAAATTTAGAGTGGCTTTCATACAAGTGTAATCTCCATCTTTTAGAGTGGAAAAAAGTGGCTAAATTTCCAATACACATTCAACTATCCACACCAAATTGTAAGATTATAAAGAATTCATGGGTTTTAGGAGCCATCTCAGACAACATATATTTCATACTGGTATTATTTTATAACTTCACTTCATGGGGAAATGATGGAGCCAAAGGACTAGCTAGCCTTTGTATTCTTGAGCCACCTATGTAGAGGGATTGAACACATAGTCTAAATATCAATTAGCACATGCATGAACATCTAGATTTACTTAGTAGGAAATGATGGAGCCAAAGGGCCAACCTTTACATTCTTGAGCCACATTTAAAGAATTAAGAACTCAAATTTGTTCATGATATTTATCTTACTACATCATCATCTAGTATTACACATCATCATCCAACATCACTCAACATCACAAAGGGTTTTGTATTGGTCTGCATACCTAGTGAGGTGTAGTCATTTATTTCTCTCTCTCTCTCTCACCTAGATTTATATGTTATTTTAGATATAATGTATCTAGTAAGAATTGATCTATTCTTTATTTTTGTTATAGATTCACACTTCACAGCATACCCTCTCTATGTACACCCAACATCACACACATTCATGAGCTTCACCCTTGTAGGTAAGTTTAGGTATGCTTTATATTTTTTCCTTTATCTTAGTATTTCACTTTTTTACATCACAAGAATAAAAGGAGGAAAATGTAGTCATATAAAATTCAAAAAATTGGTAACTTGAGTGTGGCTTGTGACACCCAACTCATAGGTCCCTATTGTTTATTGTCATGACCCTCATAGGCATTTTTTCATTAATTCTCAGTCATCTATAGCCTTCCAAACTTGATCCCAGCTAAGTTAAACCCTACTTTCCATGACTAATCCACCCCCCAAGCCCCATAAACTTGGGATAATAACACCACACTTGGACTATATCGCTACTGTAACTCCTATCCACTTTTAGTGCTCTTATCCAAATGCATTTTTATCCTGAATGATTAGTTTTTTATGATTCCCCATCCTTCTCCTTGTCATTCTAATGTGAGCTCATTCAACCCATGACAAATAGATTCCTATAAAAACCCATTCAAAGATCATTTGGAAAGGGTTGTTAAGTATCACTAAGAAAGCAAGAATACAAGTAAGACTATTCAAGCAATCTTCCCTATTATCTACATATATCCAATTAATACAATTAAAAGGTTATTAAAATCCTTACACTAGTCCCTAGACACCTCAAGCACATCCAGTTTAGCATTTTTTATATTCATACACTATTGAACAAATCACATCAAGTGGGAGAACTACATATGGCTCGATCCCTCTTTGGATTATTGGTATGTAGGTAACATGCCCACACAAGGGGTGTGGACGCACATTCATTGAATCTTACATACACTAACCCACATATTTATAAAAATTGTTCAAAGAACAATGGAACATAGGGTTTGAAGAGATAATATACTATATAGGAAGCTTTATAGACTTCTAGTTACTAAAACTTCATAGACAAGGTCACATAGGCATACCGAACAAAACCCAAAAATCTAAGATCTCCTAAAAAATAGAGGTAGAGGTGGATGAGGTGGAATATAGTGTTAGTGCCACTCCTATCCAATTTTTGTGCTCATATCCAATCATAAAATTAAGGTTAGATCCTTGTTTGATATAGTGTCCCAATCTTACATAGCAAATCTTAGACACTATCTCAACTGTATTAGTTAGTTTCTAGCTAAGTCTTATTTTCTTCCTTTTATTACTATATTTATAAATGTAAAAATTAAAATTTAATATACACAAATTAGTATCTTAATTATTGCATATTTATTTACTAATTTTACTACTCAGACCCTTTAACTACCCCAATATTCCCAAATAGGTTAAATCGATATGTATATATTTATGTGTGTGTGTGTATAAAATAGAATATATGTGTGCATATATTAAATGGCATAAATATATTTTAAAAGTAATAAATTATTTTTTGTTTTAGAATATGATGAGTTACATCTATTTTTAAAAATGCATGAGAAGTGCCCATTATGGTCAAGTTATAAGGATTCATTATAAACATGTATATGCATATGTGTGTAACAAAAATGGAAATAAAAATTGTACATCCATGTATAATGAGTATAATTACATTTTAATAACAATGTATATATTTTTGTATATGTTTATGTGAATCTTTATAATATTTAAATAAATCCAAATAAAAAATGCATCAAATGAAATGTAATATGTTAATATGTTACAATATAAGATGCACATCAAAAGTGCATCAATGATCAATCTAACATGTAAAACATTTTATTAAAAAATTTACATGTTATATTTATTATAATATAATATTATTAATAAATGATTTCTTTTTTTTTTTATAATAAATTTTAGACATTTCAAAGGAGGAGCTAAAATCAACTTGTAAAAAACTATTAATTTTGGGGTTGGATGAATTATTATTTATCCTGCACAAAATAAAAGATATGAAAATGAATGTTATGGGAATAAAATAAGATTATATAATATAAAATATGCTATAATACATTTGAGATCATTCTAAATAAATTTTTAAGGTGGCACTACAGCCTTTTTCTCATGTTGGCCTTTGGTCAATGATAGAGGACAATCATTTGAGGCTACGCTTCAACCATGGATTACATAAGTTCAAACTTCATTTTTGTTTAGGGGAAAAATTATTATAATACCTTTAATATAAATATAAATAAATTGGATTAATTTATTTTTAAAGGTATGTTTGGAGATGATTTTTCAATTGCCAACATGGTGTTCATTGATTGTAATACTTGAAATTTTGTTACAAAACAAAAATTGTGAATGAGTTATGTTACAATAAGTAGATATATTAGAAATGGAAGTTATAAAGATGAAAATGATTCGAGAATAAAATTATGTCTTTCATCACAATTTTGGGAGAAATAAAAAATCCATGCGAATAGCTGTGAAACATTGTTTATAACAATGTAAATTCACCATATGATTCTTTCAAGTGTATTTATTGATTATAAACTATAATTTTAGTGACATTATCATAAATTTCACAAAAATAAATTCTAAATTATTTCAAAATTAATCTATTTTTTTCAAATTTATGGATTTTAATTTAGTAATACTTTGGTCTCATTTCATTTAATTTAGTTTATAATTGGAGATACCTTCAAAGTATTGAATCAATTCCAAGTTTGAAAGATAATCCCCTTGGAAGTCGATACTCCATTATTTTAACTTTAAATTACCCAACTTGATCCATTAATATATTTACACATGCTCATGAAGATCTTCCTAATGAACAATAAATAATTATTAAGTCTCTCTCTCTCACACACATTAAATTTATTTTATGATTCGATATTAATGGATCAAGGGTATATAGTGGTTTGTCTCATCCATGTGATAGGTCTACTTGGACTCCCCCCTAACGGTTTATTTGAATTAAATTTTGATGGAGTAGCATGGGGAAATCCATGAGCCTTAGGAGAAGCATGTAGTATTTAGGATTGCTCTGGTTCTCTCATTTATGTCACCTAAGCAAACCTACCAGATAGAACAAATAATGAAGATAAATCCAAAGTAGTTATACTGGGTATACAACTTGAAATACAATTTAGAATCAAATACTTAATAATTGAATGATATTCTATTATCATAGTAGAGGAAATTTTTAATCACCATGCTAAGGTTTAGAGACTTGATAATATCCTCCACATGATTTGGCCTCTCTTGGATGAAATGGAATCTTGGTTAGCATCACATTAGATTAAGGAATCTAATAAACAAGTAGATTTACTTGTGAATTAGGAAGTGGACCAAGTGATTCATATAATGATGGATAATGTATATTATTAGTGGTTAAGACTTGATTTTTTGGACTTATGACATCACCTATGATTGGTGGGACTTTATAAACTGCTATTAGACTTACTACATTTTATTTTGGGCATACTAGAGATTTTACATGTGTAAATGTATTTTCAATTCATGGTTACAAATTAATCCCTTAGGTGAGAAGTGTTTTGTCATGATAGGTAGAAAATCATTCAAAGTTATTAACTACTGGTTATCTCTCTTTGGCTCACTCATTCTTGATTTTATCCCTTGTTTCGATTGCCTCTACTATGAATATATTCTACTATGTCAAACTTGGTCATTATTTCCCCTATTTTATCACTATGTTTAGAGCATTATGAAATGTATTTTTGAGATAGTGTCTTGAATAATAGATTCCATCTAATATTTTATCTTCTAAATGTGGAGATTTTGGAGGCAATTCAAACTATTATTGGCGAGGATTACCTTCATGTTATCTAGCATAACAAAACCAATGTAGATGTGGAATCATGATTTTATATTAACCTATTTCAAGTGGGCCATAATATGGAGGAAGCTCATTGAGTGGTAGAGGAATTTTTATGGAATGAATTTTGGGGTGACCTTGTTGGCTAGATGACTAGCTTTGAGGTGATAATTTGTCCTACTCTACCTTTTACTGGTTTGCACTATCTTAGTGTAGTTCCTCTAAGTGTCTTTCATGAGTTGGAATCTCATTATGTTCAAATACATGATCATTACATGGATATGGTGGAGGGCACATAGGCTGTTACCCATTTTACACATTCTTGGCTAGAATTGTTACCATATCTACTCCCCTTCATTAGAAAATTTGACTTGAATGCCTTCATATTAGTATCCTATTATTTGTTTGACTTATATTCAATCCAAGGTCTGGTGGATGCTTTATATGTAAAAAATGTTAAGACATAGGGTGGTGGTCACTATAAGGCTTCTCGACTGATTCATAATCATCTTCAATATATGGTGGACTCTATAGAGTTGAGTAATGTATATGGACTTGGTAAATTCAATGGCTTAATAACTAGAAAACTTGGACCTACATGTAATGTAACATGACCAAAATTTATCCCTGATATGTAATGTTTTCCATATTACTCTTTGTGATGTATGCTTCTTATTTTTGTTTTGACTCTAAGGTTATCCCTCAGTTTTTGTTGTTCTCTCTTTTAAGACTTGAATTTTGGATGTCAGTGTCATAATGATGATAATTAATATCATATCATATACTTATAGTACAATTTATTCAAAATGATATGTTCCCAAATGGTTTGAAATAATCCAATTTATTTAGAATATATATAAAATATTTTTAGAGAATTTTTTTCCACTCCCCTTTAGTTAGTATAAGTCCAAATTATTCAAAATAGTCTAAATTATTTGAAATAGTCCAAATTATTCAAAATTATCTCTATCTAAATTATTTGTAATAATCTAATTTATTTGGAATATGTAAAAATTATTTTTGGAGAAAATTTTCTCCACTCTACTTTAGTGGGTATAAGTCCAAATTATTCAAAATAGTCCCAATTATTCAAAATGATTTATGCCCAAATGGTTTGAAATAGTCCAATTTATTTGGAATATAGAAAATTATTCTTGGAGAAAAATTTTCTCCAATCCACTTAAGTGCATATAAGTGCAAATTATTCAGAATAGTCCAAATAATTCTAAACGATCTCTATCCAAATTGTTTGTAATAATCCAATTTATTTGGAATATAGAAAAATTATTTTTGGAAAAAAAATTCTCCACTTTACTTTAGTTGGTATAAGTTCAAATTATTCAAAATGATCTATGCCTAAATGGTTTGAATAGTCAAATTTATTTGGAATATAGAAAAGTTTTCTTGGAGAAATTTTTTCTCTAGTCCACTTAAGTGCGTATAAGTCCAAATTATTTGAAATAGTCTAATTTATTCAAAATGACATTTGCCCAAATGGTTTGAAGTAGCCTAATTTATTTTGAATATAGAAAACTTATTTTTGGATAATTTTTTCTCCACTCCACTTTAATGGGTATAAGTCCAAATTATTTGAAATAGTCCAATTTATCTGAAATGATCTATGCCCAAATGGTTTCAAATAGTCCAATTTCTTTGAATATCAAAAAATTATTTTTAGATAAAAATTTCTCCACTCTAATTCAATGGGTATACATCCAAATTATTTGAAATAGTCTAATTTATTCAAAATGATATATGCCCAAGTGGTTTGAAATAGTTCAATTTATTTGGAATATAGAAAAATTATTTTTGGAGAAAATTTTGTCCACTCCACTTTAGTGGGTATAAGTCTAAATTATTCAAAATAGTCATTTTTGGTCTTATGCTTGTCTAGTCACTTCATGATATGTTTAACACTTTGCAATGGTGCTAAGGTTTATAGGGCCTTATTAAGGCATATAAAACATGTCAAAGTCATTTCATGCCCTATTTGGTCTATAAAAGTTCCCAAAAGATATCACTCTTTTCTAACATTATGACCTTTTGAAATGTTTTATTAATTCATTTTATCACATTCAAAGAAAGAATATTATAAGAAATGGTAGGTGAAAATTAGAGTTAATTTTTTCAAATGTCATTAAAAATTTGTATAGGCATGTGGAAGATCTATGAACACTTCTACATTAGTTTAATTATGCTTTTAAATAGAATATGACAGTTCTCATGGCGAAAGAAGGATTTTTCAAAGGGTGGTTGTAGGTTTTCAAAGTAAATTTCACTTAAAAATACTCCCATGTCTTCATACATACTACACAGATCCAAATCCATGCATTTGAGTGAATTTTAGGTTCAAACTAGGCAAAAAACACTCCCATTCTCCAATCGAGCTCTTGGTAAGCTCATAAATCACTAATTTTAAATGATTGGTATGGATAGGAAAGAGAAGATCATGTAATAATTTATTGGAAAAATATAGGGACCATAATAACCTTGATTTTTCATGCATTATTTTGGAGTTCCATGGGATAGGCTTTATGAACAAATGCTAAGAAAGTAGGGTTGTCTAAAATCTTACAAAACCCTTACTAGCTCAAATTTCTTATTGTAATGGTAGTTTGAAGCTCATTGAAAGCATGAGAGTAATGCGATAAGATATAAGAGGCATATAAAATCCTTCCATATGTTTTTATAGTCTCACTTGGCATGTGTTACGGTATACTATACATAAATTGGCCTAGAATTGACAATTTTGATCCTTTTTGTAGTCATAAGAAGCTTTGAAGGACTATTAGTCAGTTGAGATAGTTTTGTATAAATTTTAAAGGTTATTAAATTATTATTAAATCCAAAAAAATCCTTTAAAAAAATTATATAATTTATTTTTAAAGTTATTTGAAGAATTTGAGGTGTTGTTGCAACAGTCAGGGTTTTGGAGAGTGACTTGAAGATGTTTTTTATATATGTCTATGGATATAATAATTAAATAATAGACTTAACATGAATAAGATAAGTATAAATATATTTTCAATACCCATATTATTATATTACCATATATAAATATTGAGGCATGCTTTTAAAGCTAAGCCAAGATAATATTTTGTTAACCTACAGGTCTCCAGACTTATAGGTCAACACTTTGTACCTAAAAAGTGTATAATGAGGATATGAATGGGCCTTTAAAAGAATATTTATATCCCATAAATCCTATTACAAGGTATCCATAATATATAATATCAATTTATCAAACCACCAATGGAAAAATAGGCTATTGAGAACACTAAATAGGCAATCAAGCGTAATTTTATATTTTACATGGAAATAACTCAAAAGAAGACCATTGAGGTAACTAAAATATGTTTAAAACCCTCATTAAATTATATATCAATCCATAAATAATTTTAAATCATATTCAAAAGTCCTAGACTTAAAAATTATATACTCCATATGAGGCATTCTTTGGTTGTATGGTTATATGTAGAAAATGAGCTAGTGAGAGACAAACCTTGCATTTCCAATGAAGGATGAATGACTAAACCTCATGAGGATTTTTTTTAAATAGTTTAAATAATTTTTTATGTAAAATATGTATAAAATGAGCTATTCAGAGACAAACCTTGCATTTCCAGTGAAGTATGAATGACTAAACCTCATGAGGATTTTTTTAAATAGTTGAAATAATTTTTTTTAAAGATCAAATAGGTTGTATAATACATGGGAAATAAATAAAAAAAGGTTTTTAGGGTATAAAAATTATAAAAAAATAATTTAATACCCATTCTTGGGTGCTAACAAACATCAGGCCAATAAGGAATATAGACTTATAGGCCTGTTTAAGTAAGTTGAAGAGGATATGCATTCTGAGATGAGGTTGAGGATTATGAAGACTGAGAAACCTTTTGGGGCATTATATAGGGTTATTTTGATTTTTAATAAAAAGGAAACAATCACAAAATTCATTGTGAGTATTGAATTCTCAAGAAACCTAAAATGCATACTTATAGGCCTAATTATGACATATAGCCATGTTTTCAAAGTGTGAGGATAATTTATACATTTGCATTGATAGTATGTTTTGTATGATCATGAAAGGAATTAGGAGTCATATAATGGGTTTTAAAAATTATTATATCCTTGGAATGATGAATATAAACCTAAAAAAGGCCATTGGGGTCATCCTGACCTAATTACCTGTAAACCCTCAAGGTGTGAATATCAACTTTTTAAACTTTTGGGAGGTAAATTACAAATGAATTACCCATTATATACCTTTTTATGGGTATTAAAGACATAAATATATCATTTAAAATTCAAACCAAGCATCAAAATTTCATTTTAAGGCCAAACTCTCTCTCTTGGTCTTACACACAGTCTTGCAAGCTTGAGAGGATACTATTTTAGGCTCATAACTTAATAGACAATATGCATGGTGGAAAATGGATATTGGACGAGTTTGGAGGGTTATATAAATTATACTCCATGGAATTGGTTTTTTGATCAGGGTCCTACATGATATGAATAATCATTAATAAAGAGAGGAAAGTCCAAATCATTATTTTACCTTAAGAAGAGCTCGAGAAAGCTTAAAATTTTGCATAGAACTTATAGGAGGATTTACATGGGACTTGAATATATTAAACATGGAAAGTTACCCTTTTTTACTAGAAACTTGTGTATTGGTTCAGCGATTGAGTCTGTCATCTTTATGAATCATGCTTAAGATGATAGGCCACTTTAAACCCTCTCTAAATCCTTCTAAGAGCTCGATTGAGATATAAGTTCTTTTAATATCCTAAAATTCCCTTGAATGGCCTAAAATCTACTTGAATAAGCTCTATATACCTAAGATAACCTGAATGAATCACTATCTCACACATGTGGGAGGAAATGTATGGATTTTTTGCATAAAATATATCCTCTTGAAGCTAGTTTGTAGGGTTTTGAGGCCTATAGGCCTTCTTAACCATTTATAGAGTGTTGTTGAGATTAGATATAGGTATTTTGGAACCTAAAAATTCTTTTAGAGGAATTCATGATGATATTACAATTTGAAATTGGTTAACTAGACCTAATAGAATAAAGATGATCAATTTTGCATCAAGAGGATTAAATTACAGGTTCTTGGTAACATAAAAAAGGTTAAAACTCAATTATAATTATCTCCCAATATGTAAAAGACATGTAATTATCCTATAATGGTATTGTATATCACCAAGAAACTTGATCAAGAATGACAAATTTGAAATATGGGATTTTAACTCCTCCTTGACCAAGAATGGGTAGTTTTAAGTAAGGTTGATGAGTCATCTAAAAAGTTAAGTCTCTTCTACACCTTTCCTCTAGAATATCATCATCAAGTAGCCAACACATGATAATGGGATGGATAAAACTAATCTTAGAATCTCCTCTTAAAATATAATTGACTTAGATGAAGTGACACTTGTCATTGGAGTTACCTTATGCCTCTTTCTCTGTCCTCATTACTTTTTCCTATAAATGCATCCTTGAATGGCTTGTTATAGATCCTCTAGCTGAGTATGGCAAAGCCCTGATCAACAAAACATTTTTACTATGCCTTTTAATGTTTAATAAATATTATTATTAACTTATTGTATGCTTTCAACTAGTATACTTATGTGATTTTTGATGAATGATAGTAGTAGTGCTTTCACTCTCTCTCATTTACTCTCTCCTACCTCCTTGTAGATATATTATCTTCTTGTAGGTCACAATGTGAGTTTAGGTATATTTTCATAGTATGTAAGTGGAATTTATTCATTAGTGTTTTTATTAGACCTCTTGATTATCCCTCTCATTCAATACATTATCTATGACCTCAATTTGAAATAATCATGCTTGAAGGTCCTTGTTGAGTAGTGTGATCAGATTCAAGCCTAGTTCATGTTCTTAGTGCATGATGGTCAAATGGAGGGTGTTAAATTTTTTGTGTCACCTCTCTAGATTATTTAATTTTCAATTTATCTTACCCTTTTCCCTTTCAATAAATAGGTCTAGTAGTAGTTTAAGGGTTATATCATCAAAGGAGCTAGCCCTATCTAGAGATTCACCTCACTGATTAGGTCACCCATATCCTATAGGTGTCTCCATGCTATCACTTAAAATGATGAGTATTGAAAAACCTCCTCAAGGGTGAAACTTTTGATGATAACACTAATTATTTTTCAAATTTAAAAAATCATTTCTCAATCTTTGGACCATTCTTTGGATTTCATCTAACTTAGGTTTAGTTGAATCTTGAGAGGAATTCTATGTAGTTCTAAATATTGTTGGAACTAGGGATCAATTTTAATATTTAGGGGTTGATTCATTAGCATATGGACTTATAAATCCTAAGTTTTTATTAGGGAAAGCATGAGCTAATGCTAGTTGACTTGCAATTGGAAGAGGCTATGGCAATAATACATTCTAATTTGCAAGTGGGATTAGGTTTAGTGTAGGCATGTTTGGGAGAACATTAGGAATGGGAGCCAACATGTATCCTAATGGATTGAGTATCTTATCTACTTTGATTTCTAACATATATTCAATAATCAAGTTAGTGAAGGTTGTATCTTTCCTTATGAAAGTGGTAGTCCATGAATCTGAGGCATTTAAAAAAATTTCTAATGCTAACTATGCATTTGGATTATACAAATTAGTTATCTTATTATATATCTTTAGAAAATGTGCATTAAAGTTTTGTGTGGGCTCATTATATTCCCTTCTCATGTCAATAAATTTCTAATATAAAATACTTTAATCTAACACCTAACCAAACTGGGCTAAAAACATGTTCTTTAACCGATTCCATCTTGTGTTTGAGTTTGCAAGAAGGTTAAAGAACTAGTCATATGATTGATCAAGCAAGGTGAAAGGAAATAACCTAAAAGCCACATATTCATGTTCAACATTGAGTAATCTAAGAGATGTCTAATAATATGTGATGTGCTCTTATGTAGTTCATCCAGTGTTTTGAGTGAACTTTGGAAGATAACATTTAGGTTTTTTAGGTAAATCATGCATGTCACTAGGCACATTTATAACTAATTTAACTAGCCAAGTTATTTCCATTTGGATGGGTCTATTGGTGATACATTATGGGGATGGTGTGACTAGGAAAACTAATCTTTTGGGTTTACCTCAATTAGATTTGAGATGTTTATGGGCTTAAAGAGGAGAAAAAATCAAAGTTTCTATAACCCAACCTAACTCTATATCATGTGATCTTTGACAAAGACTCTACAGTGACAAACATTAATCTATATTGGTATGGATTTCAAAACATAATAGATAAAAACATATGAATGAACACTAGTCTATATTCAATGCTAAGATCAAAGCATTTAGAGGTTCAAAATTAGAAAGACCATAATGAAATGTGGTGTATAAAACCTCTTTCTATCACCAATTTCTATTTGTTTGAAATCGTGACTCACTCAAACATACTTATGAATTAACTGATTTAAGTGAACAAAAGTAGTCAATAGATCTTGCGACAAAGAGTATTGTTGTACCCAACATACCCCTATGATTTTTTAGAATATGGACCCACCATATTCTAAAAATTTCTAGGCCTATTTTAAAATTCATACTCCAAGACACACTTATGTATTGCACCTTACTTCATTATTTGGTAAACATAGATTAACATGTTCTATTTATTAGGACTAACCTACTAAAACTCTTTAGAATTTTTGCATATGTACAATATTTTAGGAGATGTGCAATTTTTGAAGTATCAAGATTTGTCAAAATAGGTCTTCAAAACTTTTTTAAACCTATATCATTGACAATCTTAGCATTTATTACCTATATGAACATTTGTGTAAAGTAACTCTTTGGGGATTTTATTCATAGGTCTTATTCACAGGTTTTGTTTATAAATTTTATTCATTAGTTGTGCCATTGTAACTTTATTCTCCATGTATTATATTCTTTAACCTTTTATTCTTAAAGAACTAGGTTATTATAAATTTTACATTTTGGCATTTTCTCTTTCGAGAAAATGTTCAAAATTTATATCTTGGGATTTTAGTCTTCGAGATATTTGTTTGGATAAAATTTTTGCATTGGTTTTAGGAATATATGTCATTGGTACCTATGTTCATTATGAAGTTTACATATTAAATTTTTTGTCTTTGGTGAAACTCTTCGGAGAAAGCGTTAAGCATTTTTTTATGATATTTTGGTCTTCGGTAAAAGTGTTTGGCAAAAGTGGTCAGAAATTTTGTTTGAAATATTAATTCACCTCACAAACACTTTTTTAATGCAACATATGAATCTTGAATACTGAGAACCTTTATGTCATAGGTAGATGAAAGTGAAAAGAGGGAAATAATGACACTTGGCAAAAGGAAATGATGTGGTATTCTTGTTGGCATCTATAGTGCATGTGTGGCATACCTATCAAATGAAGTGGCAATGTTTGAATTTAACAAGTAAATTAAGTTTATATATGTTGGAAATTAATGACTCACAAATTGGAATTGAATACCAAATCTATATCAATGAATTGGAAATAAAGGACTTGCTCATTGATCATAAACTAGCTTCAATCTCACTTACCTCCTTACAAATAATCCCTAACAACCTATATTTTAATCATGAAGTGCATCTAGAGAAGTCAAGCTACCAAATTAAAAAAACCAAAACTTTTTCAACCTAGTGAATTATCTATGGAATCCTTATCCAATACATTTATAGGAACCCTACCCCCATCTAGATTCTCTATTAAGGATTCAATAGAGTACAAAGACACTATCTTTGATCTAGCAGTGTTCAACAATGAACATATCAATTATTCAATGTAATGGGAAGTAATTTAATAGGTAGATGTGAAAACCCATGAGGATAATTTGATACCAGATCAAAAATAATTGGAATTGGAAATTCTCCCTCTTAAATGATACGGCTTGCATTTTGAAGTAGCCAAGCTTGAGGTTATGCAATGCACAGACCTCCTATGAGACTTGTTCTTCCTCATCAAAGTAACTGGGGTACATTATTACACCACTTAGATCATAAAATCATCATATCCTACATCTCAAGAGATTCATTCCAAAGGTATCTATCCCTAACTATCATTGATGCTATATACAATTTACATAGGGTAGTTACATGGAAAAAGGAGAATTCAATTGAGAAAACATTGAGAAATTGGATAATTCTTAGGGATACTGTCCTCCTAAAATAGAATCAATTAGTTACTATAACTAAGATTTGGATGGTAACACATATAAGGATGGTCCTCTTAAATTTTTTATACAACTACCCAATATATAATTCCTTCACCTTGAATGGGTTTCATTATTGGACTTACTAATGATCTCAGAGCTAACATTTGCTTTGGGTGATATAATTAATGACAATATATGAGAAGAAGTACCACACAAGGATAAGAGGTTTTAAGGGGGACATTTATATATGATGTCATACCTTATCTATGGTATTTTGGGCATATTTTATATTCACAATGAGTCACTCTAGATCCTAGCTCCATTGTCATTAAAAATTATATATGTGAGCCACATTCTTTTATGCACATATACACTTATACTAAGAACATCACTCACATTATATAAGACATATATCCTCAAGTGTGGAGGGATATTAATGAATCCCCACTACTTAGGGTATCCAATATAATTGTAGACACATTGATGGCTAGATGGGACTAATGGTTATATCTTGACTACACTGTGATTATGGTCATTGGACACAATGTTTCACTCTTGCATCTTCCCAAACATATACTAGATAAACTAGTAGAGTAGGAGATAGCCTACCATCTATACTGTGGATTAGATGAATATATAAATAATAATAAGATGAGTTAATTATATTAATCTTACCTCATGATTTGTATAATGTGTTATGTCAATTGTAAACACTTTTATGAGACTAAGAAATACAAGAAATACTACTCACTAGCCACACTGCCAGACAAGGATTGGGACCCTCATGGTAAAGTTTAAAAACATATTCAAAGATTTTTTATTCCATAACAACACAAAACATATGACCATGATTTCCTATTTATCAATGCCAAGAGTGATTCCCACATCAAAGAGAGGTCACAAACAATAGGATTGGGTGAGGAACTCTTGAAAATCATTTAAGGGGAGCCCTCAATGTTAGTTATAAATGTACACATTAGACTCACACCCATAGGTGGATGGGATTCCATCAATTTTTGGATCAATAGACCTTCTCAACTATTATTGGAGTAAGGATAACCTCAAAGACATTACCTATGGCATTGAAAATTGTAAGGAAAGAGCCTGAGGTGGTTGAAACTTCACTTGGGGCAGCTCAGGATGATATAATTTATCTTGAATCTTTAGAATCACAAGGGAATTTCTATCCCATTACTACATCATGCCAAGACACTAATAAAATGGATATCTTAACCACACCCACACAATAGACTTCTCCCACACCTAATAAAATTACTATTTATTATAAGAGGAAGCCAAGAGCTCACATTGCTCCAAAGAGTCCAACTATTAAAGCAATGTCTAAGAAGGATCCATAGGAGAATAATAACTAGTATAAGGTGAGTCTAAAAATGAGGAGGAGATATAAAGAGCTAAGGTTTTAAGCCTCTAATACACTAAAGGT